>OY294070.1:21828460-22531019 GCA_958510875.1 Endomychus coccineus | reverse complement strand
TGCAAAACAATTCTCAAGGAGTCTTTTATATGTTATATCGTTAATAATGTTAGCATTATTCAGTATCCCTATAGATTGTTTTGTTTGATCCTTCACCTTAAACATTATTAAGATACAATAATCAAATATCTATATAAACCTGAGACCATACGTCATAACCAAACAAATAAGCAATCATAATCATAGAACGAAAGAATTCTACTGCCAACCTGTACAAGTTACAGAACAGAGTGTAATCTGTGCCTGACATAAGCCGACACATAGAAAACAAAATCATAACTCCCATAGAACGAGTGTACGTTAAATCAATTCACTTTTACAGTAAATTTAAGTTGATTTAAAACTGCTTCCACTCAAATTTCAACAAAATCTTGAAGTAAACGTAAATTTACATCGCTTCTAGTAGACCTGTTCGATTTATTTTGGTACATTTTCTTGAAAACATTATTCATTTGAATGTCGTTAAGTAGTGTGAAGACAATGAAGTAAATAATTTATTTATTTCATTACTTTACACAAATGCGAAGAGTATCTTTAGAATGTTCAACAATTACATAAAAATGATTTGGGAAGAGCGGCTGCCAACCACACTATTTAACTATTCTCCAAGCGGCTACACTAGTTAGAAACAAGGAATACATTAAAAGATGCAACTCGACGTGACGTGACAGTTGATATATCGAATTCAATATTGTCACTTCAACAGCGAGTTTAGCCAACCTATACTAGAGGGTGTTGGTACAGCCCACGGTCTTATGTACAGGTCTGGAAACTCTATGCTTGACATGAGTCTAACATGTCGCCAAACTCGTACTCTTGCTCAGCCACCAGCTAGCGTATGGATCGAAGTATGTTGTCAGGATTAGGTGCCATCACGGTCGTACATACAGGTCTGGAAACTAGTATTCTGATTTGAGAGAGGAATAGACCTGTTACTCTAGTCAAAATGTATTACTCACCTTAAAAATAACTTCCCCTTTTTCGTACACATAAAAGACCTCGTTAAAACGATTTCTTTCCGGAGTATGTACTTATTATCTAAGGCTTTTTTTGGTAGTAATTTAAAAACGAAATGTATGAAAATAATCGATCGCATATAAACATTTTTTTAATTAAATTAGGATTACAATCAAAATACATGTATACTAGTTTAGTATGTTGTCTTTCATTATGTTTACAATATATACATTAAATTATGGTCAAGATCATACTCCATTACAAATTGCAGACATGCAGATGGTCTTTTGACCTTTGACAAATGTACTATCATTGAAGCAGAAGCTTTAAATACCTGTAAGGAAATTGGCCTACAGCTCTCTGACTATATGCATTACCGTTAGCGACACGAAAAAGAATGAAATAACGTGCTTTAGTAGTTTATATCTGGATTTAATAAATTCCTTTTTTCAAGGTTACAATTTTTTATGTGATATTACTAATTCCGGCAATTCTAGATTAGTAGGCTAATTGTAAGTTTACTTTAGTGTTGAAAACATTTATATTTCACCAAGGTCGCGACACTTCCTTAAGAGATTAAAATTCAAAAGTTACTAGCAAATTATAAACAGATAGCATCAGCGTTCAGCATTAACAAAATCAATAATTGGTCATAACAATTATAAATCTAAAAGTCAAAAATGTTTTAAACGGGTCTATCTATTTGCAACCTATTCTAGAACGAAGTAATAGGTATAATCAAATTCACTAAATAATGCACCAAAGCCTTCTTGGAAAACTTCTGTCATATGAATTGCTGACTAAACATTGTCGCTTACTATCGAGTTTTCTTTCAGGTAAATCACTCCATGTGGTGGTAGATACAATGGCTATCAACACCGGTGTTTCACAGTTATCTGTCTTGGCACCAACTTTGTTTCTCCTCCATATAAACGATCTGCTGGAAGCAGCCTATCTCCTCTCTCAACATTCCATTGCTGACTCACACGATGCTCCTCAAACATTATAGGTTACCCTCTCGTGTATCCAAAGTATAAAAAAACTCCAATATTTTGGTGTTCCGACTACGTTGTGTGATCACATGATGATAGAATTAATAATGGATCTATGATGTTCTTGATGGAATTAGAATTTGGGATCTCACCAACCACCCAATAATTGGTGATCCTGATTATGTTGTGTATTCAAGCATGATTACAACTCGTCAATTTAGGATTGAAACATTGAATGTCTTGAGACAATAGCAACCTGTTCACAAAGATTGAATGTGAATTACCCAATAATAACTAAAATTTCCATAAAACTCCATCTCGAGCGGAACGCCTTTTCATTCATCATCTTAGCCATCATCCAGCATCCTGACCCATCATTTCAAGAAATTCAAACATTTTAACTATAGCACTTTAACTGAATTTTATTTATTCTTCAAACAGGTTAATGAATATTACTTTTATTCCTCTTCTTGATTCTAGTCATGGAGAATCTTAAGGTAATCTGCAATAATAATTAGCCATATTACAAAATGTATAAGAATAACTCATTTGAATATATTATTTATTAACCGCTCTCTCCAACTTTTCAGATTTACATTCATAATAAATTTACTTAAATATCTAAATTACATCGACCAGGTTAGAACATGACTAGATCTATTTGCATTTCTGCCAATAAAGATTATTTATATTATCTAACTATACATATATTCATATAGAATAATTTCTTGGTAAAATTACGAATTCAAAATTAATAGAATGGACCTTTCTCTTTTTGATACATAAAATTTTCGATCTAATGTTCAGTAATCCTTTGAAACTGTTGACCTTTCAATGATGATGAAAAAGAACAAGTATTTCACTACTCTTTCTGCACAAATATCATTACTTTTTCTATCAATATGCTTTGAAAAGTAGTAACTAATAACTGATGAACTTCCTAAAGTAATCAACAAAGCTCAATTTAGCTGGCATTTTTATATAATCAAATTTGGATTCATTATACTATTATACAACATCTACTTTATATTACTTCAAAATTTTGAAAGAAATATTTTTAAAGTGTTCCAGAATTCTTTTCCTCTCTCTAGATCTTTGAGGCAGAGGATAATGTTTCATAGATAAGAGTATTTTCATGATCATAATTTTATAATTGTCCTCATGTACTTACATTTAGTCCTGATATTCACATTTATATATCCTCTCTTATGACTTCAGCATGTTTACATTTAATGTGACGTTTTAAATTTGATATCCGTGAAGTCTCATAATCGCAATAATCACACTTGTGTACTTTCTCTCTTGTGTGTATAGAGATGATGTGACTTTTTAAAGTTGACATCATAGTACTTCCATAATCACAAAACTCACATCTGTGTATCTTCTCTTTTGTATGTATAGAGTTGATATGAGTTTTCAAATTTGACAGCTTAGAACTCTCATAATCGCAATATTCACACTTGTGTATTTTCGTTCTTGTGTGTATAGAGTTGATGTGACTTTTTAAAGTTGCTATCTGAGGACTTCCATAATCACAATACTCACACCTGTGTATCTTCTCTCTTGTGTGTATAGAGTTGATGTGACTTTTTAAAGTTGACATCTTAGGGCTCCTATAATCGCAATACTCACACTTGTGTATTTTCTCTCTTGTATGCATAGAGTTGATGTGACTTTTTAAAGTTGCTAACTGAGGGCTTACATAACCACAATAATCACACTTGTGTATCTTCTCTCTTGTGTGTATAGAGTTGATGTGACTTTTTAAAGTTGACATGTGAGGGCTTTCATAATCGCAATACTCACATTTGTTTATCTTTTCTCTTGTGTGTACACAGTTGATGTGACGTTTCAAAGTTGACCTGTGAGGGCTTCCATAATCACAATACTGACAGTTGTGTATAATCTCTCTTGTGTGTATAGAGTTGATGTGGCTTTTTAAATGTGACCTTTGCAGGGTTTCATAATCACAATACTCACACTTGTGTGACTTTTCTCCTTTGTGTATAGAGTTGATGTGATTTTTTAAAGCTGGCATGTCAGAGCTCTCATAATCGCAATACTCACAATTGTGTATCTTATATGCCTTTACTCTTTTGCGTTTCCTGTTAACATTAGTTATTACGTCACTGGTGTGAGATACCAAGTTGGAAGATGGAATATTTTGATCAGTGGAATATTCATTTTCCCTCTTATGTGCAGCCATCGCATGATTTTCCATGTTTGCCACATCATCACAATCATACCCACTATATTGGCATGTTAATGATTTCTTTGTATCCCGAATTTCGATAGAGCTTTTCAAGCATGGCATATCTGAACAATCAAAATTTTTATGGTCATATCCATTTAAATCTTTATGATTTGTGATATATTCCTCATCTACACTGCACTTCTCGATTCTGAAAATATAAGGATCAAATATTTCTACTTGTTCAATCTGACAATTATTGCTAAAGTACATTCGATTAAAGAGTTGGCCTGGCCTAGTCATTCACAAGTTCCACAGTTTTCCTAGAAATTGTCTAATGAAAATACCTGAAACTTGTCAAATTTGTTTTTCATCATTTGAATATTTTTATAATACTTAATACTGAAGAAAATTGCCTCAATAAATGAAATAAAATACTCCCTCCAAATTTTTTCTGTATCTCTTTCTTTTCTATCACTTTTTAAACACAGCAAATCATGAAAATCAAACAATCAAAATATGCTATTCCTCTTCTATTTGAACAAGTAGCAAAATATTCTCAAAATAGCCCCAAAAATTCTGGTTTCTTAGAAAAACTTACTTTATCTTGAATTCCTGACAATTTGCAGATTCCTCTTTAATTTCCTTTATATCTATGTATTCAGGAATAATATTTTCATTTTTAATTTCAATCTGACCTTCCCAATCTGGATCATTATTTACTGTTGATAACATGTTTAATCGTAGGTTCAATTATCAAAGGAATTCACATTTAATAAAATAACAAACTCCACATGTAGTATGTACCTAGTGTGCGACTGACTAGATAATATAACAAATTCACTGGCAACTAGAAAGGATAATAAGATATAATATTTTAGCTTAGGTATTTGGCTTTAACAAGGTCATCACGACCACGACAGCAAAAACCAGAGGCTATTTAACATAGAGGTACCGACGTTGCCAGATCTAGCCAGTTTCCATCAAGCGGACCTCAACTGTTTTAATCACAGAACAAGTCAGTTCAATTGTCATCAGTCGTCATTGGATTAGTTCTTATCCATAGAGATCATATAGTTTAGAGGAGTAAAGCCCCTATATAGGCTATGTATTCGTTGCGTACCATGTTCGATCTTACGCGATGATTTATACGTACCCCACTATCTTAACTCGGTCCGTTACTCTCTTTCAAACGCGCATTTAGATGACCGCGTGTAAATATAGTTGACGCTCGAACGTCACCTTATATCCGCAGAGTGGGGAACGTATAAGTTTTTGAAACCTTCACGCGTTAAGACGGGACTTTACTCCTCTATACTATATCATCTCTATGTTCTTAGCACGGTCGTATATACAGACTGGAATCTCTATGTTTGACATGAGTCTCTTACATCTCGCCAAACTCGTAGTCCCTCGTTCAGGCACCAGCTAGCGCATGGATCGAAATATGTTGTCAGGATTAGGCGCCATATCCTTCAAACACGGTCGTATAGCGTATACGTGCCAGAGAACATCCCTCGCCACCCGTGACGTCTTTTGGTGCTCCACAACAGTTGACGCTTAGCGGACTCACTTCTCACATAGGAAACAGCCTCGAGATTCCAGACCTGTATATACGACCGTGGTTCTTATTAATTAAATATAAAAATGTTTTTCTATTTCAATTTTTATTTAACCGATAAAAATTGAAATAGAAAAACAGTTTCATATTTAATTAATACGAACTTTTAAACATGGCGATTATGGGTGCGTTATGCGAAAAAGTGTTTTCCACAGAATCGTCCCACAATAAACATGTCCTGATGTCACATCGTACTACAGCCAGTTTGATCAATATATGGTGATGTCTTTGCCATGACATCATAGATTATTACAGTTAACATTAAGTTCAAATTTTAACTATTAAGTTCAGTTTTAGGATTTGTTCTTTTATTAGGTTTTTAACCTGTTAAACATTAAATGCTTATAATTAAAAATATAACTCGAGAACGAAAAGCCATGAGAGAGGTCGAAACATGGTTTAATGAGTCAATCTCAATTTTAAAATATGAACTTGAGGTTTTTATCCACTAGAATGGGAAAAAGTAACAAATAAAAATAGATATATTTAGATCATTTGTTTAATGCATAATTAACAAAATTTATTTGTTTCTCAATTTTTTCGATTCACTCTCAATAGTCCCAGCTCCAACCTTGTTGTCATTGAACATGTTCTGTTTCTTCATCTCATTGCTCTTGGAATTCCAAAGCCAGAAATTTTTTCATTTGATTGTCACTTCGTCTATGCCAGTCTCTCCTTCAATATTTATGCAAGCAGGTTCCTGGATGTATATAATTAGTATTACAATAATCATGTATAATATAGTAAATCCCAGACCAAGTAGTTTGTAGTTCATTTCCACTCCGTAGAACTTTGAGGCAGAGGATAATGTTTCATAGATAAGAGTATTTTCATAATCATAATTTTATAATTGTCCTCATGTACTTACATTTAGTCCTGATATTCACATTTATATATTTTCTCTTCCGACTTCTGCATGTTTACACTTAATGTGACGTTTTAAATTTGATATCCGTGAAGTCTCATAATCGCAATAGTCACACTTGTGTACTTTCTCTCTTGTGTGTATAGAGATGATGTGACTTTTCAAAGTTGACATCATAGTGCTTCCATAATCACAAAACTCACATTTGTGTATCTTCTCTTTTGTGTGTATAGAGTTGATATGAGTTTTCAAATTTGACAGCTTAGAACTCCCAAAATCGCAATATTCACACTTGTGAATTTTCGCTCTTGTGTGCATAGAGTTGATGTGACTTTTTAAAGTTGCTAACTGAGGGCTTACATAACCGCAATAATCACACTTGTGTATCTTCTCTCTTGTGTGTATAGAGTTGATGTGACTTTTTAAATTTGTCATGTAAGGGCTTTCATAATCGCAATACTCACATTTGTTTATCTTTTCTCTTGTGTGTACACAGTTGATGTGACGTTTCAAAGTTGATCTGTGAGGGCTTACATAATCACAATACTGACAGTTGTGTATAATCTCTCTTGTGTGTTTAGAGTTGATGTGGTTTTTTAAATGTGATCTTTGCAGGGTTTCATAATCACAATACTTACACTTGTGTGACTTTTCTTCTGTGTGTATAGAGTTGATGTGATTTTTTAAAGCTGGCATGTCAGAACACTCATAATCGCAATACTCACAGTTGTGTATCTTATATATCTTTACTCTTTTGGATTTCCTGTTAACATTAGTTATTAAGTCACTGATGTGAGATACCAAGTTGGTAGATGGAATATTTTGATCAGTGGAATATTCATTTTCCCTGCTATGTGCAGCCATCGCATGATTTTCCATGCTTGTCACATCATCACAATTATACCCACTATATTGGCATTTCAATGATTTCTTTGTATCCAGAATTTCGATAGAACTTTTCAAGCATGGCATATCTGAACAATCAAAATTTTTATGGTCACATCCATTTAAATCTTTATGATCTTTGATATATTCCTCATCTACACTGCACTTCTCGATTCTGAAAATATAAGGATCAAATATTTCTACTTGTTCAATCTGACAATTATTGCTAAAGTACATTCGATTAAAGGCCTAGTCATTCACAAGTTCCTCAGTTTTCCTAGAAATTGTCTAATGAAAATACCTGAAACTTGTCAAATTTGTTTTTCATCATTTGAATATTTTTATAATACTTAATACTGAAGAAAATTGCCTCAATAAATAAAATAAAATACTCCCTCCAAATTTTTTCTGTATCTTCTTTCTCTTCTATCACTTTTTAAACAGAGCAAATCATGAAAATCAAAATATGCTATTCCTCTTCTACTTGAACAAGTAGCAAAATATTCTCAAAATATCCCCAAAAATTCTGGGTTCTTAGAAAAACTTACTTTATCTTGAATTCCTGACAATCTGCAGATTCCTCTTTAAATTCCTTTATATCTATGTATTCAGGAATAATATTTTCATATTTAATTTCAATCTGACCTTCCCAATCTGGATCATTATTTACTGTTGATAACATGTTTAATCGTAGTTTCAATTATCAAAGGAATTCACATTTAATAAAATACAAACTCCACATGTACCTAGTGTGCGACTGACTAGATAATATAACAAATTCACTGGCAACTAGAAAGGATAATATATAATATTTCTTTTAGCTTTAACAAGGTCATCAAGACCACGACAGCAAAAACCAGAGGCTATTTAACATAGAGGTACCGACGTTGCCAGATCTAGCCAGTTTCCATCAAGCGGACCTCAACTGTTTTAATCACAGAACAAGTCAGTTCAATTGTCATCAGTCGTCATTGGATTAGTTCTTATCCATAGAGATCATATAGTTTAGAGGAGTAAAGCCCCTATATAGGCTATGTATTCGTTGCGTACCATGTTCGATCTTACGCGATGATTTATACGTACCCCACTATCTTAACTCGGTCCGTTACTCTCTTTCAAACGCGCATTTAGATGACCGCGTGTAAATATAGTTGACGCTCGAACGTCACCTTATATCCGCAGAGTGTGGAACGTATAAGTTTTTGAAACCTTCACGCGTTAAGACGGGACTTTACTCCTCTATACTATATCATCTCTATGTTCTTAGAGATAGACATAGACATAGAGGTACCGACGTTGCCAGATCTAGCCAGTTTCCATCAAGCGGACCTCAACTGTTTTAACCACAGAACAAGTCAGTACAATTGTCATCAGTCGTCGTTATTGGATTAGTTCTTATCACGGTCGTATGACCGTGTTTCTTATTAATTAAATATAAAACTGTTTTTCTATTTCAATTTTTATTCAACCGATACAAATTGAAATAGAAAAATAGTTTCATATTTAATTAATAAGAACTTTCTTAAACATGGCGATTATGGGTGCGTTATGCGAAAGTGTTTTCCACACAATAAACATGTCCTGATGTCACATCGTACTACAGCCAGTTTTATCCAAAGAGTCCTATAACTAGAGTGGACAAGTAGGATCCTACCAATGTATTACATTCATACGCGAGTAGGTATGCGTTCTCTGTCGCACTATTTCTTACGCGCGGGCGCGTCTCGTGTATTATACGACGTGGTGTTACGCGCTCTATAGTACGAGCGCGTGGAGGTTACGTGAGCGAGTGAGACAGACGCACTCGATTCGTATGAATAAATGCCTTACTTGTCCACTCTAGTTATAAAACTCTTTGGTTTTATCAATATATGGTGATGTCTTTGCCATGACTATAGAGGTCATATATTAGATAGAGGAGTAAAGCCTGTGTTTAAGGTATATAAGCGGTGCGTGACATGTTCAAATGTTTTAGCGGACCCTCCCCTCATACTCTCCTCCAACCGCTTACATTGATGACGGCGTGCTCTTATATAAACGCGAGAAGAGTGGGGACCGCTAATAGAGAAAATTTCATTCGAACCCTGCGTGGCATTACGACCCGCCTCACTCCTCTATGCTATATGATCTCTATGGCCATGACATCATAGATTATTACATCGGACCATCATCACAAAACGTATCACTAACTGTTTTTATATTTACTCTCTGTGGCTAATTGTATCTACATCTATTGTAGATTGTTTTATTTTGAAATACATAGTAGCCATATATTTTAGTTGGTTACTAGGGGAGATGTAAACAAAAATACAATCATTATATTTATTCAATTTAAAGATAACATTTCTTAACTTTATAATTGAAATTTAATACCGGACCAACATACCACCATCACCAAAGCCTTCTTGGAAAACTTCCGTTATATGGTTTGCTGAGTAAACATTGTCGCTTACTATCGAGTTTTCTCTCAGGTAAATCAACTCCATTTCGTGGTTGACGGAGTATCCAATATACAATAGCTATTAACGCTGGTGTTCCACAGGTATCTGTCTTGGCACCAACTTTGGCGTCATATAAACGATCTGCTGGAAGTGACCATCTGTCCCTTCCACAGCTTTGCAGGTGATGGTATGAAGTGTCATACCGCTTTCTCATGCAGAGCCCCCATATGAAACCAGAGGAGCGAGACAGAGACATGTTGACGCAATTAATGGAGATCTGGCAAAGATTTGAAGTGGCTATCGGATAATAAAGAGTTTAACGCAACCAAAACTCAAGCTTGCCTTCTCTAGGAAGGCGGATCTCACAATCCCTAATATGGCGATGTTACGTACTATTCCTATGAAGTCTTCCGTATCCATGCTCGGGATCACCACCAACAGCACCCTCTCATGGGACGATCGTGTAAGGTCCATTGCGAAAACCGCTTCACAAAAACTTGGTTTTCTATTCCGTGCCAAGAGCTACTTTACATCCCAGCAGCTCCTCATAATAACTTGTTTGAACACGTATATTGCTGCTATTCTTGACAACCAACGACAGGTTGACGTATTATATACAGAATTTTGGAAGGTCTTTGATAAACTTGATCACACTATTCTTCTAGGCAAGCTCAAATCCATTGGATTTAGTACCTCCTTGGTAGTTTTTTTGCTCATACCTCATCAATAGATCACAGTTTGTGTAGTATTGCGGATAAAGATCAAATTCATTTATCGCCAAATCCGGTGTGCCAAATCTTGGTCCTCTAGTGTTCCTATTATTTATTAATGATTTGGCTGAAACCATAATCGGATTGAAACCAATTTTTGCTGTTGACTTGAAAATATTTTTAGAAATAAAGACCATAGAAGACTGCTATGCACTACAAAATGATCTGGACAATATTTTTGAATGGTGCGCCAACAATAAATTAAGCCTAAATATTAGTAAATGTTGTGTTCTTAGCTTCAGTCGTAAAGTCCATCCTATTTTGTTCGATTATCTATTAGATTCAGTAATCATTTCTCGTAATACTACAGTTTAGGTAGGTTAGACTTAGGTGTTTTATACGATCATCATTTCACTTTTAATCTACATATAAATGATATGTGTGCTAAAGCTAACTTTAGAACTTAGGCATTCCAAATATTTCAACAATTTAGAGGTAGTACCTACAAACACTATTCAATTCATTGGTTAGACCAAAACTGGAATATGCTTCACTCATCTGGAACCCGCAGTATAAATTCCAGATTACACTAATTGAGAGCATTCAACGTAAATATTTGAAATATCTCTGGTTTAGAACTTTCAATATCTTTCCTAGAAGAAGTTTTGATCATCAATTATTATTATCTACTTTTGATTGTTTGATACTTGAACTGAGAAGAAGAATAAGGATCACAATATTGCTCCATAATTTGTTGAATAATAATATTGACTGCAGTTACTTATTATGTAAATTAAATTTTGTTGTACCTAGATTATTTTCTCGCTGTCCCTTAACTTTTTACAATGTTAGGTCTAATACAAATGTATCATCTAGATGTCCGATATTTGTCATGACAATAAACTTTAATGTTATTTGTTCACAATGTGACTTATTTTTCAATAGTATTCAGTATCTTATTAGTGTAGTCAGGTGAGGTTATTTATAACCATGTTATCTGAAAATTTAGCAAGTTTATTTTCATTATTCCTATAAGATATTATTTTGTTATTCTTTATATCATGTTGCTCTGTATTGTTTGACCTTTAATTGGGTTAACCTGTTGGGCATATATATTATTAAGAAAGGTCTTTTTATAATTTTTATTTTTAATTGAATAATGAACTTTTACCTTTTTATATTGAATTATATATGGAATTAAACACAATGTTCTTTGAATGTTAAAACTTTTAATATTTAAATTTCTATGACTCTAATTTATCTCGCTCGGGTATCAATTTTTACAATGTTATGTTCAAATGATCTAACCTCAAAATTATTTACTATTTATCTTTGTTTACAAAGTTATAATCTACAATCTTTCTTTCAGATTTACAGACAGATAATAATACAATGGAGAAATAATAAATAAACTTAAGTTTAGTTTATATCCAGGAATATGTTTTAAAATGTAGGCAATGTTCACTTGGCTTGATCTTCTTATTAATTTGATAATTCACTTTAACCGTAGGTACACAATTTCTCTGCTATTCACAATAAACACAGGTAAACTATGGTTACTTCTTTTGAAATCAGGAACTGTTGAAAATTGTTAACTTAGTTTTATTCTTTTTATTAAAGATACAAAACTATTTAATGATGTTTGGAACTTTATCGAAGGCTGGCTATCGTTCGATGTTACTTATGAATTGTAGGTTATTGTAACCTTTGTTCGGAGACTTGGAACACTACTTGACTTGTAGAAATTATTTATTTGCTTCGGTTACTTTCAACCTTACGAAGCTACTGGAACACTTGGGTTCACCGATGTTTATCCAATAAACTAAGGTTATGGAAACTTTATGAGTTGCTTGAGTACCTTGACTCTTCAGATGTTGATGGCTAACTGACTTGGCTTGTCTTCAGATGCCTTTTATAGGCCTTCAAAACCGATGCTACTTGATGTCATATTCAAACTATGAGGTGCTTTCTTTTCTTATCAAGAATGCTTTGATGATTGTTGAAAACTGACATAAGTTTAACATTGTTATCAGTCTGACGTTTATAATCCGTCTCGACCAATCAGAATTTAGTATTCTATAAATTTTGAATTATTGGAGATTTTCAACTCATTTTAAATGATGATGATTCCTTCTTTTTAAATTCATATTGCCTACATTTTTCCACACACTTTGGTATAAGATAACCTATGATTAGGTTATTATTAATATGATTATTCCAATAATTATTATAAATTTGACAGTTTTCATTCTTAAAAACTAATACATAATAGAATATATCAATAACATTTCTTTAACATTATATAACTCAAATTTACTAATCCTAACTTATATCTATAACATTTTTCAATAGTTTGTGCTATCTCATGATAGTTTTTGTAATCATTTTAATTATGATTTCTGCCTTCGTAACACTGTACGTTTATTCACTTTCACTGAAGTTCTTGTTTTACACTTCTATTCTAATTACATTGTTGTTTATTATGTTTTACATTGTTTATTATATTATACTAACTATTATTTAACTTTTAATATTGTTTTTTAATTCCATATTATATCTTTTTATTAATCTTTTCTGATTGTCAATGTTCGGTAAGTTCTAATTTTTATCATTTTTATTGTTTAGGAAATGAAATCATAACAATATATACTAAATAAATAAATAAATAAATAAATAATCTGCAAAGCCCAAATTCAACCTGTCCTGGAGTACTGTTCACATGTTTGGAGTTCCCCTTCCAAACATAAGCTGAAGTTCTTATATTCTATCCAGAAGAGCTATTCGTTTGATTGATAATGTCACACCCACGAGTTCATCGACCTCTAGAACATCATAGAAAGGTGGGCGATCTCTCCTTTTTCTATAGACATTTCCATGGTCAGAGTTATTTATTTATTTATTAACGGGACGAACCCTTTTACAGTATAACAAATTCAGTAAGATATAATGTATTGTAAAAAGAATAAAAAGAATATAAAATAAAGAGTTTACATTGCAAATATACACACACATTACATTCATTCGAAATTACATAATTTATCTATGTTGAGTTAAAGCCCTTAGAAAAGCAACCAAAGAAATGTTCAAAAAATTGAGATTTTAAAAATGATTTGCGGTAGTTAGAATACGACAAAATAGAGAATGCATAAGGTAGTTTGTTCTGCTATATTAATATATTAATATTAGACGAGCGGGTATTCCTTTGGTGAATGCGGAAATTAATTTGTGATAGTAAATCAGGACAGTTAACTAATCCATTAATGAGTTTGAATAAAAATTTTAGATCAGTGGGTAATGTAAAGTTAATTTTTCAATATTTAGAATAGATTCAACCAAGTCGTAATTGAAATTATAGTCATGAAATCTAATATTCATGTTATAGATGACAAATCTTAAGAACTTATGTTGAACCCTTTCAATCTTCATGCGATGAACATTATAAGAAGGAGACCATATAGAAGAGCAATATTCAAGGTGTGGACGCACCAAGATATCTTATAGAAACAATGTTATGAAAATCGCTAGAAACTCTTTTTATAAAACCTAAGGACTTAAGTGCTTTATTAACCATACAATCACAATTTGCATTAAAAGTAAGCTTCTGTCCATAATAACACCAAGATCCCTTATTTCTGTTTTACTAGCCAAGATATTGTTATTGATATGATAATCGAAATCCACAAAATTATTGGTTTCATAAAACCTCATTACAAAGCATTTATCAACATTAAGCTCCATGCTCCATCCCATTTTCGTTGCACCATATAAAAAGTTCTGTTACTTTTTGAACTGTTAGAGCATCTAAAACAGATTCAATGACATAGAAAAGTTTCTAATCATCGGCAAAAAGCAAAAAACGACATATCTTGAAAACATACCGTTGATGAAAAGAAGAAACAGCAATGGCCCTAAATGTGATCCCTGAGGCACCCCCGATGGAACATTAATTTCTTCAGAAAAAAAAAGTTTTTAGATTTACTATTTGTTTCCTGTTGGTAATGTAGCTTTTCAACCACTCCAATAATGCACCTTGTATACCTACTGAGTATAGTTTTGCAATAGCTCATGATTTATGCGGGCAAAAGTTTTACAAAAATAGGTGTATATACAGTCTACTTGACCCTTTTCAGATCATCAAAAATCTCGTCTGGTATTGCACCAGTAGAGATTCCAAATAGTCGGACTAGACGATCTTAAGCTAGTCACCCTTTCATTGTCAAGCTCGAGACCTGTCGAACTTCTTACTATAAGACTTCATTTTACTATCGAACACCGAAGATGTAGAACTCTGTACCTAGTGAGGACTATCTCCTCTCCCAATATTCCACCGCAGGCAGGATCACACGATGTTGCTTGAACATTATATAAAATAATAAAAAAAAAAATTTTGATGACCCCGACTACGTTGCGTGATTGCTTGATGATAGAATTAATAATGGATCTATGTTGTTCTTGATGGAATTAGAATTTGGGATCTCACCAACCACCGAATAAATAATTGGTGACCCCGATTATGTTTTGAATTCAAGCATGATTACAACTCGTCAATTTTGGATTGATGGAATGTCACAAGACACCATATCAACCCGTTCACAATGATTGGATTTTGATTATCCAATAATAACTAAAATTTCCGTAAGCTTCCATCTCGAATAGGAACGCCTTTTCATTCATCAAATGTAAACTCAATTTTTTTAACACCTGCTAACGATGAAGAAATAATTCGGCATATAAATAACCTCAAAACCAAATCCTCGCCAGGATATGATGGTATACAACCGTCATTAATTAAAAGACACTATACATATTTAATAAAACCTATTTTATATATAGTAAACCTAATTCTGAAACAGGGTATATTTCCGAATGCTTTAAAAAAATGCATTATAACACCAATACATAAAAACGGAACAAAACTAGAAACCACTAACTATCGACCAATATCACTAACAACAATACTAAGTAAAATAATAGAAAAATGCATAAAAATTAGGTTATTATCTTTTATAAACAAAAATAAAATACTAAATAATTCACAATATGGTTTCAAAGAAAATGTAGGCACCGAGAAAGTTATAAACGAAGTTACACATTATGTCACAAAAACAATAAATAATTCAAAAAAATGCATGGCAATTTTTCTTGACCTCACTAAGGCCTTTGATACCGTGTCACATCATATTCTACTGGAAAAACTCGAATCAATAGGAATTAGGGGAAGTGCTTATAATCCAATGAAGTCATATATTACAAACCGCACTCAACAAGTTCGAATAAAAGAAACCTATAGTGAAGAGACATTAGTGGAATGTGGTGTGCCACAGGGAACAGTCCTCAGACCAATATTACTTATAATATATATTAATGATATTTTTAAAATTAACACAACATCAATAATAATCCGCTATGCTGATGACACAGTACTAATAATAGAAAGAGTCGTCATTGAACAGGTTCTGTTTCTTCATCTGATTGCTCTTGGAAGTCGAAAGCCAGAAATTTCTTCATGTAAATTGTCACTTCCTCTACGCCAATCTCTCCTTCAATATTTATGCAAGCAGGTTAGTGGATGTATACTGTGCAGTCGAGCGTAAGGATATAATTAGTAAAATTAGTCTTACGTAAAAGGATAAATAAATATCTAGACCCCAACAAATTGTTATCGAGTAGGCAATATGGGTTTAGGGAAAAAAAATCAACTGAAAATGCAATTACGCATTTAACAAATTACATATATGAAAAACTAGATATTAGTAGACCCACGGTTACGATATTTTTGGATCTGGCTAAGGCTTTCAACACGGTTGACAGGAAAATATTGTTGGATAAACTATATGAAATTGGAGTAAGGGGTGTCACTAAACAACTTTTTGAGAGTTATCTTGTAAATCGGAAACAAAAAGTAAGACTAAACGGAGTTTCTAGCACAACTAAAGGAATTGAAAACGGTGTACCGCAAGGGTCAAATCTTGGTCCGATACTATTTTTGATATATGAACTCTATTTTGAGAAAAGAAGTACATGGAGAGTTAATTGCTTTTGCTGATGATACGGTAACAATTTGTGAAGCGGAAAATTGGGAAATGGCTGTATTACGAGCACAAGACAATATAAATTTATTAAATAAAGAACTTAAAGTTAATATACTAACGGTAAATCTACAGAAAACTATGTGACCTTTGGCAATTATGTTGACAGTATTCCTAAAAATTGTTGCATAAAAGTTCATAAAAATGATTGTAATGAAGAAAAATTTAGTTGTAGCGAGTTGTCAAGAGTTGCATGCACAAAGTATCTGGGGGTCTACATAGATCAACATCTGAGGTGGACTGAGCACATACAAAGTATTATCAAAAAAGTGAGATACATAATTTATGTTGTATATAGGTTGAGATACATTTTGGGGACTCCGGAGTTGCTGCTGGTGTATCATGCATTATTCTGTTCGATAGTTTATTATGGAATACTAGCATGGGGGGGGAACTTATAATAAATATATTAAACCTATAATGAAAATCCAATTGAGAGTGCTAAGAATAATATACTTTTAAAGATCAACAATTGAACTAGACGAACCATTTAAACAGCATAAGTTACTTACAATAAAAGAAAAGTACAAATTGGAAGCATTGTTGTACAATTATATAAATTTAAATACTGATTATGAAAGTAGAAATTTTACAAGGAATAATAATTTAAGTTTAATCAAATGTTACAAAACTGTGGGACAACAAAGAAATGGATATGTTGCGAGATTGTTGTTTAATGCATTGCCAAATAATTTAAAAAACTTGAAAGACTGTAAACTGGAAAAATATAATTAGTAAAAATTTCATTGAAAAATGCAATACGTTAAGTTTATCAAAAAGATTGAGTTGAATGATTGATTAATGTTTATTAGTTAAATAAAGAAAAAATGTGCAATTGGAAATAGGCTTTAATTAGAATTTATAATTCAGTTTTTAAGTTATTATTGTTAAGAATCAGGCCTGCGCATAGAAGGAGAACCCATCCCAGCAGGGCAAATGTCATGTATTGATAATTGTTGTATTAACACCTGAATAAATAAATAAATAATCATGTATAATATAGTAAATCCCAGACCAAGTAGTTCCAAGTTCTTTTCCAGTCTGTAGAACTTTAAGGCAGAGGATAATGTTTCATAGATAAGAGTATTTTCATAATCATAATTTTATAATTGTCCTCGAGTACTTACATTTAGTCCTGATATTCACATTTATATATCCTCTCTTATGACTTCAGCATGTTTACACTTGATGTGACGTTTTAAATTTGATATCCGCGGGCTCTCATAATCGCAATACTCACATTTGTGTAAATTCTCTCTTGTATGTATAGAGTTGATGTGACTTTTTAAAGTTGACATCTGAGTGCTTCCATAATCGCAATACTCACACTTTTGTATCTCTTCTCTTGTGTGTAAAGAGTTGATGTGGCGTTTTAAATGTGACATCTTAGCGCTACCATAATCGCAATACTCACACTTGTGTATCTTCTCTCTTGTGTGTAGAGAGTTGATATGAGTTTTCAAATTTGACATCTGAGGGGTTCCATAATCGCAAAATTCACATTTGTGTATCTTCTCTCTTGTGTGTATAGAGTTGATGTGAGATTTCAAATTTGACATCTTAGGGCTCCCATAATCGCAATACTCACACTTGTGTATTTTCTCTCTTGTGTGTATCGAGTTGATGTGATTTTTTAACGATGCTATCTGAGGGCTTAAATAATCGCAATACTCACACTTGTGTATCTTCTCTCTTGTGTGTATCGAGTTGATGTGACTTTTTAAAGTTGACATGTCAGGGCTTCCATAGTCACAATACTCGCACTTGTGAATCTTTTCTCGTGTGTGTACAGAGTTGATGTGGCGTCTCAAAGTTGACATATGAGGGCTTCCATAATCACAATACTGACAGTTGTTTATCTTCTCTCTTGTGTGTATAGTGTTGATGTGGCTTTTTAACTGTGACCTCTGCATGCTTTTATAATCACAATACTCACACTTGTGTGTCTTTTCTCCTCTGTGAATGGACTTGATGTGCCCTTTTAAAGAAGAGATATAATCGCTTTTAAAATCGCAATGTTCACTTTCATATATCTTTACCCTTTTTTTCTTGTTACTGGTATGAGATACCAAGTTAGAGGTGGAATATTCATTTTCCCCGATATGTGTGATCGCATAATTTTCCATGTTTGTCACATCATCACAATTATACACACTATATTGGCATTTCAATGAGTTCTTTTCATCCAGAATTTCGATAGAACTATTCAAGCACGGGATATCTGAACAATCAAAATTTTCCTGGTCACTTCCGTTCAAGTCTTCATGATCTTTGATACATTCCTGTGGTAGATCTGCCAATTCCTCATCTACACTACACTTCTCGATTCTGAAAATAAGGATCAAATATTTCTACTTGTTCAATTCGACAATTAATACCAAAGTAAATTTGATTATAGAGTGGGCCTAATCATTCACTTCACTCAAAGTTTTCTTAGAAATTGTGTAATGAAGATACCTGAGACTTTTTGATGATCTGATTGTTTTTATTATACATAATACAAGAGAAAACAGCCTCAAATAAGTCACCTATTTTGTACATTCTTCAGTTTTTATTATTTTGATTCTCATAGAACAAAAGACTTTTTCCAAATTTTTTGTGTACCTACTTTCATTTATAATCACTTTTTAAATGGAGCAAATTATGAAAATTAACCATATAAAATATGCTATTCCTCTTTGTGAACAAGTAGTAAATTATTCTAAAAATAGCCCAAAAAAAATCAGTTGCTTGTTGACATTAACTTACTTAATCTCGAATTCCTGACAATCTGCAGATTCCTCTTTAATTCCCTTTATATCTATGTATTCAGGAATAATATTTTCATATTTAATTTCAATCTGTCCTTCCCAATCTGGATCATTCTTTATTGTCGATAACATGTTTAATGGTACCTTCAATTATCAAAGGGATTCACATTTAATAAATTGCAAACTCCTCATGTAAATGGTGTGCGACTCTGACTAGATAATATAATAACAATAACAGGTGCTGTGTACGGAATCATCAAGTCATCAAGATCACTCCCGACTAGAAAGTACAATGTAAAATATATAATTATATTTTAGCTATAGCTATTTGGCTTTAAGAAGGTCAAGAGAGGACCACGACAGCAATTACGAGAAACTATTTAACACAGAAGTTGCCAGTGATCTACTCGAAGCTTACATCGAGCCAATCTCACTATTTTTAATCACAGAGTAAGTCAGTTTTAGTCTTCACTCGTTATTTTATTGGATTGGTTCTTATTAATTGAATATTAAACTGTTTTACTGCTTTAGTTTTTATCGAGGTTATACTCAAACATTGCGATTATATGTGCTATGCGAAGAAGTGTTTTCCACAATCGTCACATAATAATAGGAAACAGGAAACTTCATTTACAATTCCTGCTGATGTTATATCCACAGAGATCTTTGTGGTCATATCACAGAGTTGAAGAATAGAGGACCAGAGAATTCTAAAGCGTGGCTCCCGTTTATTTTTGTGCAGTTTTGAAATAAAATAAGATATTTTTATATGAAACATAAAAATTTTCAAGAAGAATGGAGGGAAAAGTAAACAAAAATCACATATACATAGATATTATATATACATACATGGATAGCGCATCAGGGATTTTCATTGACTCCAACCACGGTCGTATATACAGGTCTGGAAACTCGAGGCTGTTCGCTATGTGAAAAAAAACATAAACATTTTCAAGAAGAATGGAGAAAAAATAAACAAAAATCACACGTGACACTACTCAGAGAGATGTAAGATACTCTCTGATACTGCTAGAGTATAAATAATACAAAATTTCTCTACTTTTAGTTTAGATGGCGCACACCTTCGCGCATGTGTAATGTCTTACCGCACAAAATAAACGGGAGCCGTTCAATTTACATTGAGCAAAATATAGACCTCTGGTACTAATTTCTTCTTCTTCATCTCTGTGGGTCATATATCTCATGAGAAGGAGAACTGTAGTCTGAGTCATCACTTTTTAGATTATATAATAATAATTATAAGTCTTTATTCCTTTACTGTTCAACAGGTAAAACACCTGAAAACAGAACAAATCCTAAAAATAAAGTAATAAGTTAAACTTGATTGATTTGAACAGACCATAGGCGTATGAAGTATTAGGCATTGATGAGATGAAAATCTGGGCACTATTGAGTTGCTATAGTAATAACACAATCTATTTCATTTCTTAACAACTTATACAATTATTCTGCATTCTATAAACTATCAATTGAATGTTTTTAATAAGATGTGCTTAAAACTTCTACGTACGAATACCTTAATGTATATACCACATATATTTTAGAAATCGACGTTGAACGTTTTCAATCAGATGCCCGTCTGATTTATAAAATGGGTTGAATATAATGGCTCCGTATTCAAGTTTAGACCTAAAGGAAGCCCAGAATAGAGCAACAGATCCTTGACGCCGGGAAAAGCTTTATAGGATCAAAATTAAACCTAACGTATACTACTGACAGAAGAATGTGATACTAGTAATATGCTGCTGAAGTTTAGTTGATAGCCAAATATTATTCCAAAATCTTTGATTACAGTTTCATGTGATATTGACTCATTGTTAATATAGTTATGTTCAATGAAAGGTCTTTTCATATGAAGTTGTTCTAAATCCCTTAATTCATTCAAGGGTGCCTTTTAGCCTTGCTTAAGGACCATAATTTTTGAAGAACCTCGCAATGATGGCGGTCTACAGGCTTAAAGGGTAAAGACTCTTAAGGAGTATTTATTGCATGTATAAACCATTTGTCAAATAAAATATGAAAATGATATACTAAGATAGGTATATATAAAAAGAGATTTAAAATGTTTGTAAGTAAATGTAGTTAATAATTTAGGTACATGCAAAACAGGATGAACATAACAAATTTGAGTGGACTTGTATGACATGCCATACAAAATTTATATAAATCTATTCAAAACTATTTTAACAATCAATTGGCCAATAGGGCAAAAATTCTTTTATCGAGTACAATGCATGACTAAGAAAGAATTTTTTCAATGTGGATTTAGAAACATTAAGGGATCACTCTTTCTTAGCTTTTTGGGTAGCTTGTTCATAAATGTTTTGCTATAATAGTTAGCAGAAGAGCGACTCGAATTTAATGTTAAGTAGTCAATATGTATATTATGGCAACGTCTAGTGTTATAATTATGCAGATTATTATTAAAAACATGTGTATCAGTCATAATTTTGAAATCAATAAAACTGTTTCTAACGTCATCTCTAAAACGTTTCTTTGTTAAGATTCTCAACACTTTTCTTTGAAAGCGATAAATCCTATCCGAATGAGATGAGTTACTCCAGCTTGTCAGGGAATATGACAAATGTGACTGAATAAGGGAGAAGTATGCCATGCTCATCGCCTCCATCAGGCAAGTAGTTTACTAAATTTCTTATCAAGACATTTTTTTTTTGATTTTGTCATCTACACTGTCAACATGACACTCCCAACTAAAAACTGGATCAAATAAGATTCCCAAAAACTTTATATAGACAGGAGTATGTATAGAAATGAAGTTCTAAAGCTGATACATAAGGGCTTTCATAATCATAATACTGACACATATATATTTTCTCTTGTGTGTTTAGAGTTGATGCGAGTTTTTAAATTTATCATTTTAGTGCTTTTGTAATCGCAATTCTGACACTTGTGTATCTTCCCTCTTGTGTGTATAGTTAATGTGAACTTTTAAATTTGACTTTTGAGCGCTTTCGAAATCGCAATACTGACACTTGTGTATCTTTTCTCTTGTGTGTATAGAGTTGATGTGAGTTTTTAAGTTTGACATTTGAGGGCTTTCATAATCGCAATAGTGACACTTATGTATATTTTCTCTTGTGTGTATAGAGTTGATGTGAGTCTTTAAATTTGACTTTTGAGTGCTTTCGTAATCGCAATACTCACACTTGTGTATATTTTCTCTTGTGTGTATAGAGTTGATGTGAGTTTTCAAGTTTGACATTTGAGGGCTTTTATATTCGCAATAGTGACACTTATGTATATTTTTTCTTGTGTGTACACAGTTGATGTGATTACTTAAGGTTGCCATTTGAGGGCTTCCATAATCACAATACTGACAGTTGTGTATATTTACTCTTGTGTGTTTAGAGTTGATGTGGCGTTTTAATTGGAACATGTCAGGGCCCTCAAAATCACAATACTGACACTTCTGCATATTTGCTCTTGTGTGTATAGAGTTGATGTGGCGTTTTAAATTTGACCTCTCAGAGGCCTCAAAATCACAATACTGACACTTGTGTATATTTGCTCTTGTGTGTATAGAGTTGATGTGGCGTTTTAAATTTGACATATTAGGGCTCTCAAAATCACAATACTGACACTTGTGTATATTTTCCCTTGTGTGTTTGGAGCTGATGTGATACTTTAAATTTAACATGTGAAAGCTCCCAAAATCGCAATACTGACACTTGTGTATATTCTGTCTTGTGTGTTTTGACTTGATGTGACTTTTCCTGTTTGACAATAGAGGGCTTCCAAAATCGTAATGTTCAGATTTATATATCTTTCCCCTTTTGTGTTTCCTGTTAACATTAGTTATTACACTCTTGTTACTGGTGTGGGATACCAAGTTCAAGGATCGAATATTTTGGTTATTTTCTCTGTTAGGTGCAGATATCACATCATTTTCTATATTTGTCACATCATCACAATTATAGCCACTATATTGGCATTTCAATGAGTTCTTTGTATTCAGAATTTTGATAGAACTATTCAAGCACATGCTATCTGAACAACCAACATTTTCATGTTCACCTCCATTTAAATGTTTATGATCTTCGATACATTCCTGTGGCAAATCTTTGAATTCCTCATCTACACTGAACTTCTCGATTCTGAAATGAAAGGATCAAATATTATTACTTGTTAAATTTGACAAGTAAGGACAAAGTACATTGGATTAAGGAAATGGCCTAGTTATTCAAACGTTTTTTAGTGCAGGGAGAAGGACAATGATGTTTTAAACTAACAAAGGCATTTACTAACAATTTGTTTTATATTAAAAATTAGTCATGAAACATTAATGGAAATTGTCTAATTTAGATACATGAAACTTTCCAAATTTTTTTTTGGTCATTCAATTGGTTTTATTATACATAATACAAGAGAAAACTGCTTGAATGAATCACCTGTTCTGTGGATTCTGCAGTCATCATTTAGATTTTCATACAACAGAATTTCTTTTACCTTAATTTTCTATCACTTTTTTGAGGAGCAAATTATGAAGAAAATTAACTATGTATATGCTATTCCTCTTTAATTATTATGAAAATGAACTATATGCTGTTGATCTTCTATTTGAACAAGTAGCAAATTATTTTCAGATTAGCCATAAAAAAGTAGTTGTTTTTTGACATAAACTTACTTTATCTTGGAATCCTGACAATCTGCAAATTCCTCTTTAATTTCCTTTATATCTACGTATTCAGGAATATTTTCATATTTAATTTCAATCTGATCTTCACAATCTGTTGAAGACATGTTTATTGTTCAATGGTAGTATCAACTATCATCAAAACGGGTCACATTTAATAAAATACAAACACACGTCATATAACCACTGATCTCTTATAATTTATAATATCGGCTCGGCAGCATAGAAATCAAGAATAGAGTTCTTGAAGGTAGATATTTTCCATAGTAGGTATATCAAAGTATAAAGGTCTGCTGGAGCCTCCCAGCCATCGTTTCTCGCGCTAGGTGATCTCCTCTCATCGGCTCGTCGCAAGGCACGTAACAACATCATATTATGTCGTCGTCAATAACATTAAATAAACGAAATAAATGACCAATCAGCTTGCACTCGAATTTTAAAAAGAGTAGAAGGGAGGCTCCAGCAGACCTTTATACTTTGACTATGGATATTTTTGACTCGGTCTAAGAAAAAATTTTCTACACATAGATATTATATATACATATATGGATAGAGCATCGGGGATTTTCTTTAACTCCAACCACGGTCGTGTATACTGGTCTGGAAACTCGAGGCTGTTCCCTATGTGAGAAGTGAGTCCACTAAGCGTCATCTGTTGCGTAGTACCAAAAGGGTGGCGCATGAGTTGGGGGAGGTTCTCTGGCACGTATACGACCGTGTTTGGACCATCGACATATACATATGGACTGCGCGTGGCAATGATAAGCGCGGCTAGTGCAGGCGAGAGAGAGGGAAAACGAAAAGGCCGGCTCGGGGCGCAAACATACTAGCTACAGTACAAAGCGGCCAATAGAAACGCGATAGAGCCGGCCTCTTCGTTTTCCCTCTCTCTCGCCTGCACTAGCCGCGCTTATCATTGCCACGCGCAGTCCATATGTATACGTCGATGGTTTGAACGATATGGCGCCTAATCCTGACATTATACTTCGATCCATGCGCTAGCTGGTGACTGAGCGATGGACTACGCGTTTGGCGACATGTAAGAGACTCATGTCGAACATAGAGTTTCCAGACCTGTATATACTACTTCTACATATGAAACAGCTGACAAGGGGCAAAACATCATTTTTCTAGCCATAAGACTACATGTTACTGTATGTAATCTATCATATTATGTTGTTTTCAAAAGAAAATAGCAATATTTTAATACAGAAAACTTCTTTAGTGCTTTGTTTTTTAGTTGTGATTAGTTGTTAGCTTTTTACTTTCATTTTATCAAATGATATTGTGTAATAACTCTTGACGACAATAAGGTTATAACAGTGAAGTGTGTGTGATTAATTATTTTTATTGGATACTTTTAATAAATCTAAGATACAACAATGATGAAATCGTGTTCCGCATTTGGATGTACAAATCGGTAACAAAAAGGAGGACCTAGTTTTCACTGGTATTTACAAGTTTAGTAGATACTGGATAGTGATAGTAGATACTTAATTGACAATAATGTAAATAAAACGTAGACGTTAGAAGTACAATTTTAATCGACTATTCACGAACGAAAATAGAAACTAATAGTGTAATAACTACTTTCCATTTCAGTTTTCCTTCAGATGAAAATATCAAACAAAAATGGGTAATAGCAATGAAGAGAAAAAACTTCGTACCCAACAAGAATTCTCATCTTTGTAGTGAACACTTAACAGAAAATAATTTCATGTATTCATTGGGAAGGATCAGTAAAAGACTATGTAGTTCCTTCTAGTATTATTAAAATTTTCTAGCAAATATTTTGAAACGTAAGGTGAAACCCAGAGAACCTAGAAATCGGTAAACAATATGAATTTGTCATAATTTTTAGCTGGGTATATGTTATTATTATGTTTTTACTAGTGATGATGCAAACATAATTTGATGTGAGGACACCTCATTTAGGAGCAATGAAGAAGAACCTGTAAATGAACCAGAAAATTGGTATATTATATACTAAGTAGATTTATAACATTTTGATATAATCTTTTCAGTCCTATACCTTCTAACATGAACATAATTTTTCAAACTGCCAAGCATACTATTGATAAAGAAAAGTAATCAAATACTTAACTACAAGGAATCGTAGAATGACATTTCAGAACAATGTTTATTACTATTCTCGAAGAATTTGTATTTTTAACAGTAACTGTACCTAATATTATATAATGTTCCTCTGTTGGTAAAATTTAAGTTTAAAATTAAAGTGACCGATAACATTAATGCTGTGAACTAGACCCTGTTTATATCACTTTTATTTTTAATAGTGTGATAATGTTTATTATTATAACACAAAAGGTAAGCTAGCGATTTGGCATCTGCGACTAGCCACAATACCATAAGTTCACCAATGAATAACAACTGTTCATTTATGTAATTTCCAGTTCTTATTTATATTTAGCATCTTGAGGCACAATCAGTTTCAATCTCTGGCTTAGGAAAAATCCAGGTTTGGGTTATTTGGTAGCAGAATTAGATTAATAATTTTAATAAATGATACTTTTTTTTAAACCACTCCAAGAAATAGCTATATTATTTATGTCTAATTATTTGAGCATTTTGATATTTATAGATATATTTCTTCTATAGCTTACTTAATTTTGAATAATGTGTATATGGTACTTGTTTTCCATATTATAAATAAATCTTCACGGCATTATGAAAGATGTTGTTTTATTTATTAGGTCATGTATAGTAACGATTCTGTAGTTGAATATATGTATTATTTAATAATTGAAGCTGTTAATGACTAAATATGTGATTTAATGTGGGGTACAGTAATTTCAGTTAATTACATACTAAAGTTTTACATTGATGAAATACAAAACAAGTTGCATATGGGTACTTCATGGAAATACGATTAAATTCAAAATGAGCGATATTTAATTCTAGGTCATTATTGTAATTTTGTACATAATACTATTATGTATTGTTGCTGAATCATCAAAACCGATCAAAGAGGATTATAACTTGATAATTCATGAAATTCGTAAAGTGCTCCATTTAAATCAATGTAAATTATACAGGTTTTTGCCCCTTGTCACGTGGTCAGAATGATCATCTGTCTAATCCAGGCTGAAATAGGTCTTCTGTCTGTCTTACGTGTTGGAGTGATAGACTGAACAGCGGTTCGTATACCATGCGTTATCCATGTATGTATTAATACAATAAAACTCTGAGTTTTATTTAATGATTATTATTAATGTTTAATGTTCTAATTTTGATTTGATTTTAATTTGATTTGAATTGAAAATGTTCTTTTTATATATTCGATGGAATTAAACAAACTATTTTTGTTGGAATGTTAAAAGTTCTATATTTAAAATTGATGATTCTATGTTATATCTTACGATTTGTTTTATGTTCTACAATTCTATGCTTAACCTCCAAACTGGTTAATAATGTTAATATTAATTTTTATGATATATAAACAACAATCTTACTTTCAGATATACAAATGATAATACAATGATGATATTATAAACAAACTTACTTTTAAGTTATATCCAATAATATGATGAAAATGTAGGCAATGTTCAGTTTATTTTATCTTGATGATTTGATTTAATTATTCACTTTAAAACACAATTACTCTGCTATTCACAAACACAGGTAAACAACGTTGTTATTTCTTTATAATTACAGGATCTGTTGATAATAAATTGTTAACTTGTTCTATTCTTTCAAGATATAAAACATATAAAACTTCTACAATTATATTCTGGAACTTTATCGAAGACTAGATACTCTACGATGCTATTTATTATACTGTGGTTATTATAACCTTACTTTGTTATGAAGATTCAAGAACACTACTTGATTCGTAGAAATATTTTACTAGCTTCGGTTACTTTTAACTTTTCGAAGCTACTGAGACTACTTGAGTTCTCCGATGTTATTCAAAAACTAAGGTTATGGAAATATGCTTGAGCTGCAGAAGATGCTTGGATCTTAGATGTTATTGCAAGACTGAACTAGCTTCTTTCCTGTTTCCTTTTATAGGGCTTCCGAAAGGATGCCAGTTGATGTCATAATTGACCAATGAAATGTTTTCTTTGCTTATCAAGGATGCTTTGGTCATTGTTGAAAACTGACATAACTTTTAATTGTTGACCTATTTGACGTTTCTTAAATGTCTCTACCAATGAGAATAGGTATTCTATAAATTTTGAATTATTGAAGATTTTCAAATTATTTAAAGTGATTATGCTTTCTGCTATCTATATTAATATTGCCTACATTTTTCCACACATTTTGGTATAAGATAACCTATGATTAGGTTCATATTAACTCGGTTATTTCAATATTTATGCCAATTTTGACATTTGCCATATCTTAAATCTAATACATAATATAATATATCAATAACATTATATAACTCAAATTTCCTAATTCTATCTTAAATCTATAACATATTTTGATAGTTTGTGCTATCTTATGTTATGATAGTCTTGGAACCATTTCAATTATGATTTCCTCTCTCGTATCACTGTACGTTTATCCACTTTCACTGTTTTCTTGTTTACACTTCTTATTCTCTATTACATTCTTGTTCATATTGTTGTACATTGTTTAATACCTTATACCTATTATTTAACTTTTAATAATGTTCTCAATTAGCTGTCCGTCTGATTTATAAAATGGGTTGAATATAATGGCTCCGTATTCAAGTTTAGACCTAAAGAAAGCCCAGAATAGAGCAACAGATCCTTGACGCCGGGAAAAGCTTTACAGGATCAAAATTAAACCTAACATATACTACTGACAGAAGAATGTGATACTAGTAATATGCTGCTGAAATTTAGTTGATAGCCAAATATTATTCCAAAATCTTTGATTATAGTTTCATGTGATATTGACTCATTATTGTTAATATAGTTATGTTCAATCAAAGGTCTTTTCATATGAAGTTGTTCTAAATCCCTTAATTCATTCAAGGATGCCTTTTAGCCTTGCTTAAGGACCATAATTTTTGAAGAACCTCGCAATGATGGCGGTCTACAGGCTTAAAGGGTAAAGACTCTTAAGGAGTATTTATTGCATGTATAAACCATTTGTCAAATAAAATATGAAAATGATATACTAAGATAGGTATATATAAAAAGAGATTTAAAATGTTTGTAAGTAAATGTAGTTAATAATTTAGGTACATGCAAAACAGGATGAACATAACAAATTTGAGTGGACTTGTATGACATGCCATACAAAATTTATATAAAGCTATTCAAAACTATTTTAACAATCAATTGGCCAATGGGGCAACAAAAATTCTTTTATCGAGTACAATGCATGACTAAGAAAGAATTTTTTAATGTGGATTTAGAAACATTAAGGGAGCACTCTTTTAGCTTTTTGGGTAGCTTGTTCATAAATGTTTTGCTGTAATAGTTAGCAGAAGAGCGACTCGAATTTAATGTTAAGTAGTCAATATGTATATTATGGCAACATCTAGTGTTATAATTATGCAGATTATTATTAAAAACATGTGTATCAGAGTCATGATTTTGAAATCATGAGTTGCCCAGCCTGTCAGGGAATATGACATATGTGACTGAATAAGGGAGAAGTATGACAATTTTTTTTTGAGATTTTGTCATCTACACTGTCAACATGACACTCCCAACTAAGAACTGGATCAAATAACTTTATATAGTCAGGGTTTTTAAATTTTTAAAAGTAATGTTTATGTGTGTGAATTCTTGAGAATCAATCAAGCAAGCCAGCAAAGGGCCCCTTAGGATGGAGAACCAACCTCACGGAGGAGGGGTTTTAGTCGGTAGGAATCCGGCACACCTGGGACACGGGCACCCGAGGCGGCTATGCAAGATTTCCCCTCCTCGACGCAAAAAAAAAAAGCCAACAAATCTCATTTTCTCGCTTCGAACCATACTGGTGTCGCCAGCAAAGAGCAGGAGATCTGTCGCTCTCACCGCCTGAACCAGATCATTAATGAAAATGAGGAATAGTAACTGACCAACGACAGATCCCTGCGGAACTCCACTGACAACCTCACCATGTTCCATTGATGATGTTTTCGGTTGAATAAAAAAGAGTAAATTAAATTATAGCTGTTGTCATGACATTTGTAAAATTTCAGTTTATCAACAAGAATGGAATGAAAAACCAGGTCAAAAGCTTTGCTTAGATCATAAAAGAATGTGCCTACGATGAACCCTTTTTCCATACCGCTTACAATGATCTCTATAAGTTTATTTACAGCATCATTGGTGCTCCTATTTTGGCGGAAGCCAAACTGATTGCAATAAAAAATGTTCGATTTTTAGAAAAAGGTCGGTTATCTGATCAAGCACGATTCTAAAATTTTTAAAAAAATTTGAACAATAGCTATTGGTCTACAACTGATCATGTCGTCTTTAGATAATTTTTTATGCACAGGAATAATCTTGGTAATTTTAATTTTAATGTACTCTTAAAATTGTTACATACCCTGCACTGGGTGGAATTACCAACCAATATGGTGAGTTTCCTCTTATTAGGGGACAAGGAAGTCTCAATTTTTAATTTGCTATTTGAATTCATTAGGGCGTGCAATATATCAATTTGAATTTAGAGCAGGTTATACTCTATTATAGTGTAAAGGACCAAGAATATTCGGCAAACATTTGTAATGAACAAAAAAATAGAATCTGTCTGTATGAGAACTCATTACAAAATCTCAAAGTGATCCAGAATTTTATATTAAAAATCATCTTTAGACGAAAAAAACGATCCTCGACAAATACATTGTATTCTCCAGATATATTTAATATTATGGTTGCAATATTTGCGGCACATTGAACCAGCTACTTGTTACACCACTTAACAACAAGAACATTAGTCACCGTTTTGTGACATTTATTCAACCTAAAGCCTATATTACCTCTCGCCATTCGAAAATGTGCTAACCTCAAGAAATTCAATTCTGCCATTAAACTTTATATTAATAGTAATTACAAGGACTTTTTGAGAATTATAGAAACATATAAATAGTATATTTATTATTATTTACCAACTTAGAGCCATGATAACTGCACATTTTGATTCACACAATTTCTGACTATTCTAATATGTTTTACTTTTTACCTATTCACCTTCTATCCTTTATATTATTTATACTGTTCCTCTCCTTATTCCTATTTCTGACTCTTAATTGTCTATGTATTCATGTTATGCTGTTCTTTTTTTCTCACTACACAATACAAATGTGTACTCACTTAGAGTGTGGGGAAAAAAATCTAAGACTAAAATTCACTTTCTAATGTATTTAAAATATGTGTATTGTGAATGTTGTTAAATATTGTGAATTTTGTTTTGTTTAAATTTTGTGAATTAATTAAACTGTATTAAATATTAAATTAAATAAATAAATAAATAAATAAATATATTGTCACTAATCAGTTTTTTGGCTTAATCATTATCTGCATTTGTGTATCTTCTCTCTTGTGTTTATAGAAATGATGTGAAGTTTTAAATTTGATATATAAGGGCTTTCATAAAAATCACAATACTGACACATATATATTTTCTCTTGTGTGTTTAGAGTCGATAGGAATTTTTTAATTTATCATTTTAGTGCTTTTGTAATCGCAATACTGACACTTGTGTATCTTCCCTCTTGTGTGTATAGTTAATGTGAGTTTTTAAATTTGACTTTTGAGTGCTTTCGTAATCGCAATACTCACACTTGTGTACATTTTCTCTTGTGTGCATAGAGTTGATGTGAATTTTCATGTTTGACATTTGAGAGCTTTCATAATCGCAAAAGTGGCACTTATGTATATTTTCTCTTGTGTGTATAGAGTTGATGTGAGTCTTTAAATTTGACTTTTGAGTGCTTTCGTAATCGCAATACTCACACTTGTGTATATTTTCTCTTGTGTGTATAGAGTTGATGTGAGTTTTTAAGTTTGACATTTGAGGGCTTTCATAATCGCAATAGTCACACTGATGTATATTTTCTCTTGTGTGTACACAGTTGATGTGATTCCTCAAGTTTGCCAATTGAGGGCTTCCATAATCACAATACTGACAGTTGTGTATATTCACTCTTGTGTGTATAGAGTTGATGTGGCGTTTTAATTGGAACATCTCAGTGCCCTCAAAATCACAATACTGACACTTGTGTATATTTGCTCTTGTGTGTATAGAGTTGATGTGGCGTTTTAAATTTGACATCTTAGGGCTCTTAAAATCACAATACTGACACTTGTGTATATTTTCTCTTGGGTGTTTAGAATTGGTGTGAGTTTTTAAATGTATCATTTGAGTGCTTTCATAATCGCAATACTGACACTTATGTTTCTTCCCTCTTGCGTGTACAGAGTTGATATGAGTTTTCAAATTTGACATGCGAGGGGTCCCATAACTGCAAAACTCACATTTGTGTATCTTCTCTCTTGTATGTACAGAGTTGATGTGAGTTTTCAAATTTGAAATATTAGGGCTCCCATAATCACAATACTCACACTTATGTATATTTTCCCTTGTGTGTTTAGAGCTGATGTGATACTTTAAATTTAACATGTGAAAGCTCCCAAAATCGCAATACTGACACTTGTGTGTCTTCTCTCTTGTATGTCTGCAGTTGATGTGACATTTTGAATTTCCCAAGAGAAGGCTTTCATAATCGCAAAGCTGACACTTGTGTATATTCTGTCTTGTGTGTTTTGACTTGATGTGACTTTTCCTGTTTGACAATAGAGGGCTTCCAAAATCGTAATGTTCAGATTTATATATCTTTCCCCTTTTGTGTTTCCTGTTAACATTAGTTATTACACTCTCGTTACTGGTGTGGGATACCAAGTTCAAGGATCGAATATTTTGGTTATTTTCTCTGTTAGGTGCAGATATCACATCATTTTCTATATTTGTCACATCATCACAATTATAGCCACTATTTTGGCATTTCAATAAGTTCTTTGTATTCAGAATTTTGATAGAACTATTCAAGCACATGCTATCTGAACAACCAACATTTTCATGTTCACCTCCATTTAAATGTTTATGATCTTCGATACATTCCTGTGGCAAATCTTTGAATTCCTCATCTACACTGAACTTCGCGATTCTGAAATTAAAGGATCAAATATTATTACTTGTTCAATTTGACAAGTAAGGCCAAAGTACATTGGATTAAGGAAATGGCCTAGTCATTCAAAAGTTTTTTAGTACAGGGAGAAGGACAATGATGTTTTAAACTAACAAAGGCATTTACTAACAATTTGTTTTATATTAAAAATTAGTCATGAAACATTAATAGAAATTGTCTAATTTAGATACATGAAACTTTCCAAATTTTTTTTTTGGTCATTTAATTGTTTTTATTATACATAATACTAGAGAAACCTGCCTGAATGAATTACCTGTTCTGTGGATTCTGCAGTCATCATTTAGATTTTCATACAACAGAATTTCTTTTACTTTCATTTGCTATCACTTTTTTGAGGAGAAAATTATGAAAATTAACTATGTATATGCTATTCCTCTTTAATTATTATGAAAATTAACTATATGCTGTTGATCTTCTATTTGAACAAGTAGCAAATTATTCTCAGATTAGCCTTAAAAAAGTAGTTGTTTTTTTGACATAAACTTACTTTATCTTGGAATCCTGACAGTCTGCAAATTCCTCTTTAATTTCCTTTATATCTACGAATTCAGGAATATTTTCATATTTAATTTCAATGTGACCTTCACCATCTGGATCATTCTTTACTGTTGAAAACATGTTTATTGTTCAATGGTAGTATCAACTATTATCAAAACGGGTCACATAATAAAATACAAACATCACGTCATATAACCACTGATCTCTTATAATTTATTATCGGCTCGGCAGCATAGAAATCAAGAATGGAGTTCTTGAAGGTAAATATTTTTTGACTCGATCTACGGCACGGTCGTACATACAGGTCTGGGAACTCTATGTTTGACACATTGAGTGTCTTACATGTTGCCAAACTCGTAGTCCCCCGCTCAACCACCAGCTTGCGCTTGGTTCGAAGTATGGCAACAATCACATTATCAAGTAAAATAATTTTTCTCGTAAGGCAATATTTACTATTCTGATTTGAGACTTTGAGAGAGTAACAGAACTGTTGCTCTTGTCACTCACCTTAAAATAACTTCCCCTTTTTCGTTATACATGCTCGCACACATAAAAGACCTCGTTAAAACGAGTTAAAACGCATCTTTTGGCACTTTAAAAACAGAAGTTTTTTGTTTTACACTTTCGTACCCAGTTTTGCATTTCGGAACAATGCACGCTTTCGTAATTTTGTTCTAAAAACTCCGGTATTCCTTGTGTTTACAAATCAACAATGACAGTTGCCAGAGAACACGGTCGTATACGTGCCAGAGATCATTCCTCGACTCATGCGCCACCCTTTTGGTACTACGCAATAGATGACGCTTAGCGGAGTTACTTCTCACATAGGAAACAGCCTCAAGTTCCCAGACCTGTATATACGACCGTGGTCTGAGGAAAACACTATTCTTTACCTCTGTGTTCGGCAGTGATGGGAGCATTTATGACAGCCAATCTACCAACCTGACAAAGTTGCCCTACTATCCCCTACATCATATAAAAGTTTTCCCTAGGCATTTCTCCAAATAAAGTCTATTGATCGATGTAAATTTTTATAGTTCAACAATTACGTACAATAGAAGTCTGCACGAGCAGCTGAAAATATTACAGATATTACACTATTACAGGATAGATGATAGCATTACCAATATATGTTATATTGAATTATAAAGCAAAGCATTAAGTAAACAAATAACAAAAAAGTAACAATTTACTCTTCTTCAGTAGAGTTATATAATGAAAAATAATAGGTTTAATTCAGGCCCGGTCGCACTTGCACATGGACAGGACAGCGACAGAAGATAAGAGCACGTGATGAGTGGATCCATAGATAACTCTACTACCGGTAGTAAAGTTATATATGAGTGAACTCTAACCAAACTATATTTTATTAATCCGGAGCACGGTCGTATATACAGGCCTGGAAACTCTATGTTTGACATGAGTCTCTTATATGTCGCCAAACTCGTAGTCCCTCGCTCAGGCACCAGCTGGCGCATGGATGAAAGTATGTTGTCAGGATTAGGCGCCATATCGTTCGAACACGGTCGTATACATCCCACGACTCATATGCCACCCTTTTGGTACTATGCAACAGATGACGCTTAGCGGACTCACTTCTCACATAGGAAACAGCCTCGAGTTTCCAAAACCTGTATATACGACCGTGATTGCAAGTAAGCACAAAATATTGGATGTCAATAAGGGGAGGGGACCAGACAGCATTGATCACTACTTTGTCAGAAAGTGTTTAACATCTTTGTCGTGTCCTTTGTACCTGCTACACAATAAGTCATTGCGGGAAGGGACTTTTCCAAATAAATGGAAGGAATCGAGTCACTCCAATCCCGAAAGAAAGCGAAAAAAATAATATGAAAAACTATCGTCCTATAGTTAAAATTTCGATTTTTGGGAAAATCGCGAGAAGCAACATGGCTTTATATCTGGCAGATCTACAACGACTGATCTTCTCAAGTACAGTGCATTTCTATGTAACTCTTTAGATAAGAGAAGGCAAGTGAATTCAGTATATACGGACTTCTCCAAAGCATTCGATAGTCAATGTCCGCTTGCTTCTTAAAAAACTAACAATGTATGATGTTGTAGGGAATATAATGATGAGGTAGTTCGAGCCATTTTTAGATGGTCGTCAGCTACAAGTAGTAAATGGCTTCGCAACAGAAAAATATACATCCACATCGGGCATTCCACAGGGATCGAATTTAGGGCCGACATTATTTATAATTTTTATCAATGATCTTTGTTTAGTTCAAATAGTCTTCTATATGCTGACGACTTGAATATATTTAGAATTATTTCATCTATGGCAGACAGTGATTTGTTACAGAATGACCTTGATAAGCTTCTAGAATCGACTCGACTGAAAAAACTCCTACTACACTGTGATAAATGCTGTACAATTTCATAAACTAGAAATATCATAAATTACTCAACTACGTCATACATATTGAATAATAAACCATTGAAAAGGGTAGAGTATGGAGTGACATTCGACTCTAAACTAAATTTTAAGCTACACATGGAGCACATAGTCAGAAAGGCATACTCTATGATGGGGTTTATTTTCCGAGTTGGTAAACACTTTAAAACAGTGGATAGCTTCAAAAAACTTTACTTTGCCTATGTAAGATCTCATTTGGAGTATTGCAGTGTTGTATGGCCTCCGTCATCAATGATAACCCTAAGGGCTGGAAGTGCGTCCACAAGATCAACCGATCTCTTCCACATTAAGCGCAGTAATACGAATCTGGGTTTACATCAGAGAGTTCTAAACTAGAGCTCTTGTGCCTTTCACCCGATATTTTCACGGGCCATCCCCTCTCCTCTAAATTTTACTTTTACTGTACGGTACTGTTCAGCAACTACCCGCATCCCAGTCTTTAGCGACAAACTAACCGTTCTGCGCTTAATATTCATTGCGCGCGCTGAAAAAAGAGGAGTAGGGATATCCCAAGTAATATCGACCGCTTCAATGGAGAAAGCTTGTCTCCTCTAGTGTAGACCTTTTTGGTTTACATGGTCCGCTTGCTCGAATGTGTGGTGAATACAACCAGGTCTCTAATAGCCTGAATATATTTCACGATTCATTCAGTCTTCAAAACTTATGTAATTCATATTATGTTTCATCCCACTGTCTGATGACGGGATGTTATAGATAGAGGTAGGTATTCTATGTCTATGTAATATTTTAGGAATGGCAACGATACATCGATGTTTTAAAAACATCGATATACATCGGGCTCAAAATTCGATGTTTTTCCATCGATGTTCTACATATCGATATATCGGATACATCGATGTATTAGCGGGAACATACTCTTTACAATTGATCACCACAGATTTCAACTGAATTATTTCCCGATTTCTTTGCTTACTACATAGAGGCTTACTAAGTTACTAATGCTATCAGCAGACCACCTTTCGTCTAAGTCATTGAAGATTGGGTTCGTATTCTACGTATTTTTTAATAGTACCGTAGTACCGGACTTCCCGGTTCCCCAAAGTAAAACAGCCTACGTTGTATCATATTCATACAAATATATCATCATTTTGTTTTGTTAAAAATATTTATATTAAGTTACAAGGTTTTATTTTATACGTATCAGTATTTTACATAAATTAACTGTACTTTTGAATTTCTCAATGGTTTTCCGGTTACCTTTTACCGGTGTTATACCTTATATATCGATACATCGTACATCGATGTTTTTCTTTCGATGTATCGAACCAATCGATGTTTTGTTCACCGATGTCTATCGATATCGATACATCGATGTTTTCTTAAAAATTGCCATCCCTATAATATTGCTCACAGTTTGTATGCCTCACGGTCGTACATACAGGTCTGGGAACTCGATGCTGTTTCCTATGTGAGAAGTGACTCCGCTAAGCGTCAACTGTCGCGTAGTACCAAAAAGGGTGGCGCAGTAGTCGAAGTGTTCTCTGACAACTGTCATTCTTGTAAACACAAGGAATACCTGCGTTTTTAGAAACAAATTACGAAACCGTGCATTGTGCCGAAATGCAAAACGGGGAACAAAAGTGTAAAGCAAGCAACTTCTCTTTTTAAAGTGCCGAAAGATGCGGAAATGCGGATGCTTGCGATTCCGGAGAGAAATCGTCTTAACGAGGTCTTTTATGTGTGCGTCATGTATAACGAAAAAGGGGAAGTTATTTTTAAGGTGAGTAATGCATTTTGACAAGAGTAACAGTTCTATTCCTCTCTCAAATCAGAATACTTAGTAACACTGCTTGCGATTCCGAAATCGTTTTACCACTTCGATCCAAGCGCTAGCAAGTGGCTGAGCGAGGGACTACGAATTTGGCGACGCGTAAGAGACCCATGTCAAACATACGAGTTCCCAGACCTGTATGTGTATATTGACTACTGATGTTTATCCTTAGATGCCATCAGGTGTCATTTCCTTCAAAACCGGCATCGATCATTAGCGAAAAATTTAAAGTAAACAATGTTAAGGTCTTTCTAGTCCAGACCATCAGTAGATCTCTTACATTGAACCAACTTGTTAATTCCCTACTATTTTCGAAATTTTCTTAATAGAACTACACTATGTAATAAACCATCCTTCACATGGAAGCATACTGTTTTGTATAAACAGATTTCGAAGCTGGAAATAATCTGAAATAGAAACAAAAATAAACCACAATAAGTGTCTATATTTTATTATCTGAGATAGTTTGTACACAGCTTACATTATTGTTTAATAATAAATATTCTCACTGTTTTCTTAATATACTTTCTAAAATATTGCAATTTTACATTTGCTCTTTCGCACTCTTAATTTTCGAGTATCGATCGGCAACGAAATGAAACAAATATAAAAGTTCAGACAATGACTGTATTTTGTTGCCTTGTCTAAAGCAAAGTGTAATACCTACAATTTTTTGTTGTTCTTGAACACACAATTATAAGTTATAAAAATATGTTTTAATTTTCGAAGTGCAATATTCAATTTTCAAAACATATTTTCGAATGCTATCACAAAAATTTGGCTTAGCTCACTTTTAATATTTTAATAAGTTCGAAAACTTCATCTGCCTAAATCTAAGTTGACTATTCTAAAGTTATATCTAGTTTTTGTTTACGCACAACCTTTTTTTAGAGCATATTCTGTTTAATTTCGTGTCTTATACAGCCTGTCCGCCTAGCATGTAAATCTTCGATGTCCCGGCATAAACGCTAACTGGAAAAAAATTATATTATTTTCTCGAATTGATGGGAAAAATTACCTTTTCACGTATTATCGGATAATAGTCTGAAAATATTTAATACTAACAAAATATTCATAAATCCATTGATTCAATTAATGAAAATAAACAACTGTATTTCAAAGTAGGCTTTTTCGGTTTTTTGGTTGCAAGAAATGTTGTGCATTAAATAGCATGAGGTTAATAAACATCAATAATACGCGGAAATTACCAGTTTAATATATTCTGGCACCTACGACGAAAAAAGTGTGATAATTCGTAGCGAGTGTTCAAGGAATAAAAACTGAGGTATCTACTACAACAGAAACAAATATTTGAGGTCCTATAATAGACAAAATTCTTTATTTTTATTGTATTTCATCATTCTAAATAAGTTAATAAGATCTATCTAAATAATTTTGAATTAAGTGAATAATTTTTGTTGTATTTGTGTATAAAAATACTGTGAACGCATTTTTATGGGATGTTTGTTAACTAAAATAAATTATTCAAATTTGAAACATCATGACTTCCGGATGGATTCCGCGTCACAATAGCTCGACTTGATGCCGACGTTTCGCCAACCGTTACAGTTCAAGCCTCAAGCCTGCCCTGAAGATGCCACCTGTAATGGTTGGCGAAACGTCGGCATCAAGTCGAGCTATTGTGACGCAGAATCCATCCGGAAGCCAAGATTTTTCAAGATTAGCTATCCGCAGAAGTCTACTATTCAAGATATTCAAATTCGACTTTGCTCATAGTTCATAAAAGATGCAGAATTTTACTATTATTTATTTCAATTTTTTTCCCATAATTTTACACTTCACTCCTCAAGTACTCTGAACTAATGAAATAAATATAAGTGAAGGATATAAATTGAAGATTTTAATGTATTGCTGTAAGTAAAAATTTAATTTGGATCATTCTGTATTTTTCTAATGGATAAGAGAATAATTTTAGTCACATGTAAATATTAAAATTTCGGACATAAAGTTTTGTATTAAAAATGTTCCTTCAATAAATAAATATGAATATTTTTAAAACGTTTGAATATACTTTCTTTTCCCTCGTTAATCGACTCCAAATCATTTAACCCAACATTTTTTTTTTGTCAATACAAAAAAAAAAAAAAATACATTGTAGAACATTTCAAACCGCTTAATCATGGATTTGTTGAATTTTTCATCATTATTAAAGCCCAATAACACAAATATACTGAGTTTTGTTCCGACCGGCATTTGTTTTCTCAGAACTAAAGGCATTATGTTTAGCGCAAACTTTACTCAATAGAAAACGAATATGTGTAACACTTTGTTTCTGATTAATTTATCTCCAGTCCCTGTTTGGTTGTTAGCATGTATGTTGGAATAAACCGATATATTAAAACTATACAAGATAAAACCGGTTAGGTTGATGGAATTTATCCATCATGAGGCCAACAAATGACTGTTTCAATATTGAACAGGATATAACCCGGTTCAAAATAGATTACCCTACCAATGAAGCCAAATTTCAAGTGCGTTGGTAATTAAGAAATTTTCCTTTTCAACTAAGATGTATGTACATCAGAAATCGCTGATTCAAGAATTTGTAGATAAGGTAATATTTTCGTACCAATATTAACAAGCCCAGTTGGTGGTTGGCATTTACAAGAAGTTATCTAATTTTAGTATGTGTTTTGAAGTGGGAAAATATGAAGCAAAATGATATTTTTTCTATTGGTATACAACATAATTTTCAGAACTTTATTTTTCCATTATTGTAGATCGTATTTTCTCAAAATTACTGGCTTCTGGGTAAATGCTCTCCCATAGCCATGTAAAAGCATTTATTTCGCCTGAAAGTTAATGAACGTTTCATGGATGTAGAAAAAATTAATGAAAACCTTCACGAGACCTTTTCATACAGATTTAATGAAGAAAATAATTTTAAAATATTAAATCATGGTTGAACAAAGCAACTATTGAACTATTTAGTTTTCAAACTTAAATAAAATAATTATTAAACGTTTAATAAATAAATGTAACTATAGTTTCGCTTTCTCAAACAAATATTACAAAGTATTTTGAAATATTTGTTTGAAAAAGCTACTGTGTTAGTGAAACTATAGTCACATTTATTTATCAAACTAGTGAAAATAATAATTATTTTATTTAGAATAGAAGAATTTTTTCTTCAAAACCCTACTGTTCGTTAATTTACCAAATTTTCTTTTCGGTGAAACAGTCACTTGTGCGATATAATTGTCGATTTTGCAACAGAAAAATGTTCGGAAATTTTAGAAAATTGAACAAAAAAACTCGTTCGAGGAACTTCATTTTTAGGACTACCTGGCGTTCTTAAATTCATTTGTCAATATTTATAACACCCTTTGTTTCATGTCCCATTTTGCTAGCTTTGAAATGTAGGTAGCCATAAATCTAATAATATTTTAATGAAACTTTTATATTTTGTAATGATTCATTTTATCTGCATTAATTAATTAAGTCATTGGAATTTTCCTCTATTATTTTATTGAAATTCATATTTCAAGAGTTTCGTTTGACTATTTTAAAAATGGATGGTCGACCCACTTCTGTGCATGAAATTATTCAACTGAAGCTAAGTTAAGTGAAACAAAAGTTTTTTATAGTCACATTTTGCCTGTTAAAGTAACCTAAACAAGAAATTTATTTTCGAAAACTACCTTTTACACACTTGTTAGAACAAATAAAAAGGTTTCTTTCATAATTTCGATGACACGCGTCTCTATCATATCTCGATTTAGTAACCTAATTCGCCAGAACTCTGTTAATAACTTAAGTATACCAAATGAAGGAATAACAATTAAAAAATGAAAGAATAACAATAAAAAATTGAGTGTCTTCAAAAAAGTCCTATCAACCAATTTATTTGATTTCAAGTAAAACCAATATTTAGAATTTAAATTTTTTCCAAAAATACCATCTTGAACAATATTATCCCACTCTTAACAATGAAGGTGACAACTAGGTACTCATCAATTCCAAGTATTCTGTAAAACTTCACCAATCCTGAATTACGATGAATTTTTCATTATTTTACTATAATGGCGGCTATTGATTGGAGGGTAAATTGATTCAAAAGCTGCCCCTATATTAATTCATCTTAGCTTCTGAAAAATGGTTCATAAAGCTGCTGTTAAATTCAAGTATTTTCCATATCTATTATTAAAACAAAGTTTTATTATTACATCAGTCTGATTTATTGGAAATATTATTAAACTATAACTCTAATTAACTGAACCGGAAGCGTATCAACATATTTTAAGAAACAAGAATATTCAGATCTTTTCCAGTCATTAATAAGAGAAAAGACACGAAGAGTTATGCATTACTTACGACAGCCCGTATACAATATATAATTATATATTTTAATATATAATATATACATATAAACTGAAATTGACAAAGTTTATATTGCTCTTTAATGTAATTGTGGGGAGAGATTTATCATACAGGTAATATAATAATATAGCATATTGGCCAATTTATACACATTATCATACAAGTGTAAACTTAACAAGATACTAAAATATAAAATTTAGGGTTAACAATAATATACTTTTTACATGTAATCATCAACAAAATATTTACAAGGTTCGACTGCAGGTACTATTTAAACACTTTCCATTATACTCTCGTTGTGTGTAACTGAAAATTATTAAAAATTATCTCTTAACCATCTGGTGGAAAGGAAGAAATGGTCAATCATTCTGCTGGCATAAATAAAAATTGTATATGTTCGTTAGTGTATAAAGACACTTTGCGAAATATTTATCACCAATTTTTTTCTGTAAAGTTTCACATAAATTATGATTGATCCATATTTGTTCTAGAGTTATTGTTAGTTCGTTATAAATATTAACATCTCAATCAAATTGGAAAAATAAATATTTCTTATCCGATTCTGTACAACCCAGGAAATTTGGGTCTCAAAAACTCAATTTACAATCGTGTTGCTTATTGGACAGTGGAATACACTATTTTTGTGACATACACAATTTTGGAAAACTTTCTGAAAATACATTTGAATTTAATTTTCAATATTATTTTTCCATGGAACAAAAGTGAATTTTTATTGTAGCAATGAATCTAACATTACTTTGAAATAACAAAAAATTATTTATATAATTTGAATGTCATAATTTAAAGCTGCATTAATACATTATTTTTGTAACATACACAATACTGGAAAACTTTCTGATAATATATTTTAATTTAATTTTCAATATTATTTTTCCATGGAACAAAAGTGAATTTTTATTGTAGCGATGAATCTAACATTACTTTGAATTAACAAAAAATGATTTATATAATTTGAATGTCATAATTTACAGCTGCATTAATACACTATTTTTGTAACATACACAGTATTAGAAAACTTTCTGATAATATATTTTAATTTAATTTTAAATATTATTTTTCCATGGAACAGAAGTGAATTTTTATTATAGCGATGAATTTAACATTACTTTGAATAAACAAAAAATGATTTAATTTGAATGTCATAATTTACAGCTGCATTAATAAACTATTTTTGTAACATACACAGTTGGAAAACTTTCTGATAATACATTTTAATTTAATTTTCAATATTATTTTTCCATGGAACAAAAGTGAATATTTATTGTAACAAAAAAAAGATTTATTATATAATTTGAATGTCATAATTTACAGCTGCATTAAAAATAATTTCTTCTTCATCAATCTCATAAATTTGCATATTTTTTAAACATAATAAATATGTCATTAAAATTTACTGTTATTTTTTAAAATTAATATATCAAATAGAATTTAGTTTGAATAAATTAAAAAATCATATTTTGAAATATTATTAGAAATCTATTTTTCCAATTATTTTTGAAGAAAGAAGTCAATATTCAAACGAATCACAAAGAAAGTGAACGTTACAAGCATCCGAAAAATTAACAAAAAGTGGGTCATCCTCACAATTTTTTTTGTGTGGCGACTCATCGACCTGCATACACAAACAAAAACAACACATCTCAAAAACTTTTGGCCAAATAACTACTACGAGAGACCATCCTTATAAACTATTAATAAGTTACTATATAAATCCTAACCCTAGATTCCGATAAATATATATTATATAATATTTTAACATTATGTCTTTGGAAATCATTAATGAAATAATGTATGAAAAACACTCGTAAGAGATTTTTTAGGCTCATTGAAACTTTAACAACGTTTTTGACGTGAATTTTCGATTGCTCAACCAGTATTCTCAAATACACTCTCCAACTATGATAATATAAAAGCATTTCAACGTGATTTTAATTGAATTTTGTCATTGATAAATATAATTAGGAATATGGTTTTTTACTAAACGGTAAAATTTAATCTGTCTCATATCTTATTTTATAATCTCGAAGTAAACCCTATGATTCAATAAGAGTTACTTAATAACATTAATGTCACAGCCTAAAATTGTAAATAATGACACAAAAATTTTTGTAAGAATTTAGAAAACGAATCCTGACTGAGTGAGAGAACCATATGGTTTTGTCTTTATCGTTATCAAGCGCCTATAATACAATCTAACAACGATGATGGCAGCCGTATTGAGCAAAATTACAATTTTTTTTTGCGTTCCATAACGATCATACGTTTTTCAACTTAAGAAATAATCAACCTTATCAAAAAACTAATCTATTAAGTTGGTTTATGATATCAGAAAAAAAAATAAGGCAAATGGTGATTCGTCCTTAATACAAAACGAATTGAAATGTAAAAATGTTGAATCACCAAGAATTGACATAACTTTTACACATTTAGGCGAAATCGATGCCAGATTTTACTTTCAAAATAACGAATTCGAGGCGTTCTTGATTTTCTCTTATAAGCATTTTCGTTGATTCTTAAGGAAGTATTGCAATTTTATAACTAATATCCTTAATAGTAAGTTTATAATATTCTGATTACTTTTTACTTCATTTTCAACCATTTGAAAAAAAGTTAGAGAGAATTATATTTTATTTCAATTGGTTTGAATTATTTCATATTCCAACAATTGTGTAATATTCAAATGCAAAAAAGATAAAGAATTCAAATAATCAAATTAATTAATAGATTATTTGATGCAAACATTTGGAAAATTAATTTCCAACAAAACCAATTATTTTCTTCAGTCAAAAATTCCGAAAACCACAGGACGCCCTGAATTTGGCATTTTTCAAAACTTCAATGGCACTTTTGATTGAAGAAGAGTCCTGCTCTATCACGAATTAAAAAAAAACAAGCAATGAAGATACCGGAGAGACCCACCCCTCCTCCTCTACACTTGAATGTGTCGTACCCTAGACATTAAATAACAATATTTGTAGTGTGACTCGTCTAAAAAATCTACAACGCTACTCTAAGTCCATTATGGCATCTCACTTTTGTTTACAATAATTTTTAACAAGTAATATTGTCGGTTACCTAAATAAATATTGCATACATTTTTGCTTGTTTTTATATACAAAGTTCCGACGTATTTTAAAAATATACATACACTACAATATGTTTACTTATGCAGGGGATGTTCCAAAAAGCCAGGCTGAAATGATACGACAATTTTCTTTGCACATCGAAATCGATTTTGAGATATTCCAGGAAGTTTAGGCTGACTACAAACCAGCATTCAGTATATCATTAGGATTTTTCATTTCAATTTCTAATGATATTAATTGTTGATTTCTGTTGGTTATTAAGTAATCCTGGTGGTACCTGTTGTAATAAATTTCTACTGGTCTGACATATATACAGTATAATATAAATAAGTTTTGAGAATCGTACTGCTGTATATAGGTAAGACAAATAGGTATCCCAATTGTTGGATAAAATCATGAACACAAGTTTTCATTTAAATATTTTGGGAACCAACATAATTTAATAATGGAAATTGAATTTTTAAAATCCAAATTATAACTGAATAAATGGTTAATTCGATTTGACCTTGTTTTAGAAACATGTGACGGTCGATTTAAACTCCACATACTTTCCCGATCTTTAACATCAATGGTTGGTACTTTACTTATGTAATAAGTTTTACAAATAACTACTACTAGAGGTTTAACAATCCGACAGTAGAGTATGAATTTATCATGTTCTGGTTCATTATATGCCATTAGTAATTTTGAAAATTGTTAAACCTTTATTTTTATTAATACATAAATATCGTTAAATTGTTCATTTTTCTTTTTTAACAAGTTATGTCGCATCAGTTCGATTCGGCCATATTCGAAAGAACCCGCTGATCGTAAACAAATATATTTTTAATTTACAATATAAATTTACAGTCTTATTTTAGTTAAAGTTTTACAAACCTCATATATCGAAAAAAACGTGCGTGTGTGCGTATAGGGTAGGTACGTACAATCACAATTTCAAACCGTCCAACTTTTTGCAGGCCTCTGCCACGTCGGCGGCGGTTGCGGCATTCGGCAGCGGCGCATCGCCGGCACCAATCTCGCTCAGTCCTCCTGTAGGATTGCCACCGCGACGGATGGAGCGACGACTGCGACGTGCTGCGGCGGGCGGCGCGTAGCTCTGATTACCTGCGTGGACCTGTGATGCAGTCAAATCATGATTTATCATCGCATCTGTAGATATGCCATTGTCACTATTTGTATCGTTCGCGTTAATAACGTTGGACGGCGCAGCGACGTCCGCGCAGTCCGGTTTCAGAATACGATGAAACGGCACTGTTACGACTGCGGTTGCACGTCCACCACGGGAGGGCGCTGGCGCTGTAGGAGCGCCCCGCTTCTCGTAACGCAACGTGTAACCGTGATTGTTCAGAGGGGAATAAGGAGCGGGGGGAGGTGTCGTGACGTTTGTCGTGCGATATTTGTCTTCGTTGCGATTCTCGTCAACCACGCTAGCCGATGAGTTCGAGTCGGTCCTCAAACTGCTGCGGTTTGAAAAATCGTTGTTTATGCTATTGCAATTGTTGTTGTTGTATACGCGTCTCGGTTTATTTCGATTATTATTGACGTAACCGTTCATAGTCGTCGATTGTTGCTTCTGATGACTGTGATGGGTGGTTTTGTTGTAATGTCTGTAATCGTGCTGGTGCAAGTTGTAGGTGGGAGGAATAGGCCCGTTCAAGTTCGTTGAAGTTGTGGGAATCATGAAATCAACGAGGTTCGAATGATGTTGTGTCGTGGTTTGCTGATGGTGGTGGCTGTAATTCATGTGATTTGCGTAAGCGTTAACGGAGGTATGTCTATGGAAAGTTGTGCTATTGTAGCCGTTTGGCGGATGATTGTGATGGTGGAACGATGTGGTGCTGGGCTGCGAGGCTTGTTGTGTTGGACCCGGGGGCGCCTTCTTCTTACGACCGCCGGTCATAGAACTGTAATCCCTTTCTTGGCTTTGGTCGATAGACAGCAATGACACTACCGGCGTGTGAGTTTGACGCGTCGTGTCCAACTGCTGTTGCGTGATGATGCGTTGTCCGACAAAACGCTGATGGATGTCAACGGTTGGTTCCGATAAATGAGGTGGTGTGGGTGTGTTGTTATAGGTTTGGCGCAAGTCACTATCGGGCGACGATAATTGCGGGGGATGTCTGGATTCTAGAAATTCTTGTGGTGGAATGTAACTACTTGGGGTGTGGTAGGTCTCCTGCTGAGAAACAGACATCCCTTGCATTGCAATTATTAATTCATACTGCTAGAAAAATTTACAACATGCGATTAGTAAAACTAAAACTGATTATTAGCGATCCAAAATGATCTACAACAAAGATACTAATTTCTACATACATACAAATTATTATAAAAAGTGAAATATTTAGAAAACTGCATTAAATAAGAGAAGTTTGCTTGGGTGTTATCAAAGAATCTGGCAATTCGAAATTGTTTCAAATATTCTAATTGACTCTGATAGTGCTACGTCATAACTCCACCTTTCACTATAGTCCAGGCGCATTTAAGGAATTTTTTTTGTTCAAATTTCAGCGAGTTTCAATTTTGCTCTATTCTTATGGAATTGGACGCGTTAAACACGATGGTGTACTTTAGATTTGGATTAACCCTGTGTTCAAAAAGCTATGACCATTTTTTGAACCCAAAAATGACCCTATAAAAACATCATGTCACGGTCACATATACCAGTTCACACGTCTACATACACTCACACATTGTCACAAAACGATTAAAAGCCTTCAGGTGCATTTTAAAATATTTGAAAAACCATAATTTCGCGCGCGGAATTCATTGTACCGACGCTCGCTTATTGCCGCTAAATGAAATTCAGCGATAGTTTTTTATGATGAAATTTGTTATAACTTGGAATTGTGGAAGAATAGTCGTACGCTGTTTCGAACTTAAATAGCCGATGTATGTCTCTGTAATTTGATAAAAGGGTTTTGTCGATAGGCCCAAACAAAAACTCGTTATGGAAACCTCTAATAGAACCTAGCATTTGGATTACGTGAAAAATTTCTAACCCTAAAAAAATTTGGATTTTTCGGTGGTCCAAAATTTTCAAAATGGCGCCAAAGCTATGTCTTCGGACCAAAATGCTTGAATTTTGGATATTAGTTGCAGAATAATGACATCTTTTGAATGATTTTGGTTTTACATCGATAACATAAGTATTTCGTCTGAAATTCGCAAAATACAGATTTTTCAAAATGGCCGATTTTGGTGCCAAAAAATGAGGTAGGTCAAAATACCAAAAACCATAAAAAAAGAGAAGTGAAAATACTATCTTTTCACGAAAAAATAATAAAAAAATAAAAACTCTCCGACATATACTCAATTTTTCAATGTGCTAAAAAAACAATCAAACAATCAAAATGGGGGCGGAGCACTTAGACCGCTTGATTGTGTTCATTGTGCGCCCCTTGATACAAGAATAAGTCCAGCAGGCCTAAGGCAGTGCCGAAGGCTAAGATTTTGCATGGACTGATATCTCTTATGGCTCCAAGCGGCATATGTGTACAGCCGAGGTGTTGTAGCCTAAGAGAAGCCAGTGCTGGACATTCTGCTAGGATGGAGAAGCAGTTTCATCCGCCTCTCCACATCTACTACAAACTGGGTCTTCAACAATGCCCATTGTGTTTAGATGTTTATTCAGATGACGAATGTCCTATGAGGAATCCTGTCACCAGTTGACAAAACTGTTTCCAGTTATTTCCGGCAAAATCAGCGAGATAGCTCATTTTTTAAAAAGGTCATTTGGACGAATGTAGCATATGTCAGCAGTGCCGGCATTTACAACAGATACAATGGGCATTGGTGGTCTGATGTTAATCTCCATCGAATGGTCAACACGATATTATGTTTTAAATCAACATAATTCTTGATGAATTGCTGCGCATTGAAAGAAGACACATTTTTTCAATAAGATGGTGCTCCAGCACATAACACAAGAATTGTATCTGAATCTTTGACGAATAATTTTGGGGATAACTAGAAGGAACGAACGTAGCGGTAAGGGTCGCAGGATTTGACACCGATGGATTTTTTTTTGGGGCGTTAAAGAAAATTTATATAAAAAGAATAATGTTCATATTTATAACGCAGTTCTATTTCAAAGAGTGTGTCCTATGGTTGCAAATAATTCCAACATTTATTGGAAATAGTGACGTTGTTTTGATTCAATTTATTATCATAGTTCTCATTATCATTTTCTAATTTCTCAAATGTTTTAGTTCTACTTTTTTGTTTACTTAACTGTCATATAATTGATAACTTTTTTCTTAAATCTTATAAAAATGTATTTACCATCAGTTTGTTTTCTCCTGGGTCAAAATTTTATTAGCAGTTTCAGAATAAACGATTTATGACATTATAATAATAAAAGATCGGTGTACTTGGTCTAAGGCATTTATTTAGATGTTCTTAGTATCATCGTTCCAATTCAACTATTCTTTACATATATTCATACATTTACCTAATGTTTGATCGGTGCAGCGTCAGCTGGTCAATGTCCGTTGACCATCAGGTCGACGATCGATGCATATGCTTAGTCAATGATAGTTGCTTAATTGTAACCTTTATTTAGTTCATATAGTTCATAGGACCTGTTGGCACAACAAGTGTCTAAATACCATCTATGACTTAAATAAGAGTTCCTAACCAATAACAGCCTCATTACACCTCCGGGGGTGCAAAGAAAAAAAAAATATTTTTTTTTTTTTTTGTACTCCTAAAACTATGGTTAATTGCTTAATTGCTATCACTTCCACTGGTTTTTGTCAAATATTTCTTCACTCTGTTTTTATGCACTATTAATTCTTTATTTTTATTTCTAATAACTAAATTTGGAGATTCATCTCTTAGCACTTGATAAGGTCCTTTAAATATCTCGTCCATTTTATTGGTGCTTTCATTTTTAACTAAAACTAACTCTCCTATTTTGAAACTTACATTTCTATTACAATTTTGTTTCGATTGATCAAACAAGTTTTTCCTTTTCAATTTTGATTTCAGCAGATTTTGTTCCGCTTCAGCGCTAGCTTGTTGCAATCTAAATTTGAGTTCTTTAGGATAATCATCGAATGAATGCAATGGATCAATTTTTCCCAAATTTGAAGGTAGTGATGCTACTCTACCAAATACTAACTCAAAGGGGGTGTATTTTGTTTCCGTATGCACTCTTGTGTTATAGCTAAAACACCAGAAAGGTACCCAATTACTCCATGCTTCTGTATATTTTGCAGTTTGCATTCTAAGAAAAGCTCCCAGATTCTTGTGTGAATTTTCTATGGCTCCTAATGTTTCATGGTGGTAAGCAGTTGAATGTAATTGCTTGATGCCAAGAATTTTACACGATTCCGTGAAAACTGCTGACATGAATTCTTTACCTTGGTCGTGCAGGACCGTATTGGGAATTCCATTACGCAAGATGAAGTTATTGACCAGCGCTCTGGCTACGGTTTCGGCCTCTTTATTCTCCAGCGAGTAGGCTTCAACGTATTTTGACAGATCGCATTGTATTGTTAAGATGTATTTCTTATTTTCAATATCGGCTGATATCGGACCCATTAAATCTAAACTAATTTTTTCAAATGCTACTGATGCTGTTGTTGTTATGGAAAGGGGTTGAATATTCGGTACAGAATTTTTATAGCGTTGACATTCGTCACATTCACTGACAAACTTTTTTACATCTTTATAAAGACCTTTCCAAAAATAATGTTGCTTGATTGTATTATACATTCTAGATATTCCCGAATGACCGCCTGTTGCCAAAATGTGGTAATCATTAAATAATGATTTTTGTAATTCAGGATTGTATATTGTTCTTCTGCCTCGTAGTATTGTAATATTGATATCGCCTAATATATCGGAATGTTTCTTTATTTCCCTTGCAAGGTTTATAATATTTTCTTCATTTTTTATGAGAACTAATTCATTTATTTTTTCTTTTGTGCACAATTTTTGGAGGGCCTTTAACGATGACCGAAGCTCACACGCTAAAGATGCATCACTCCATCTCATAAATATTTTTTCTACACTAGTGTTTATCAAGATATTCCTCTCTAACATTTTCATTCCTTCTTTATTTTTAAATTCTTCAAATAACTTATTGTTAACAATTTTTAATTCTGTGGCGTTCTTTGGTTTTTTAAGTAATTCAACAATTCCTGGATGGCCAATCCTATCCTTATTGCTTACTATTTTTGATTTTGATTTTTCTTTTTCCTGATCTAATTGAGAAATACCTCCCGCTGAAATTAAATGACCTAGATATAGAATTTCTTTTTTCAAAAATTCACATTTTCTTGGGTTTAGTTTGAGATTCACTTTTCTTAGTCTTGACATTACTTTTATCAAATTTATGTTATGTTTTCCAAGACAATTTCCAAAAACTATTAAATCGTCTAAATAAATAAAACAACTTTCATAATTGAGACCAGACATTGCAATTGTCATGGCTCTCGAAAAAACACTCGGGGCTATTTTGATTCCCATTGGCAACCTTGTCATTTGATATTGCCCTTTATTAGTTGTAAATGCTGTATATTGACGACTATTTTTATCTAATTCGATTTGATAATAACCTTGAGAAAGATCTAAATGCGAGAAATACATCGCTCCGGATAAGGAATCTAATATTTCGTTGATATTTGGAAGTGGAAATTTATCATCCTTAATCTTTTTATTTAGTAATCTAAAATCAATGACCACACGCCATAGCTTTTCTTCGTTTCCATTAGCTTTTTTCGGTACTATTAATAGAGGTGCTGACCAAGCTGACCTTGTAGGTTCAATTATTCCATCGTCTAGCATCTTATTTATTTCTTTATCTATTTGTGATTTTTGAGCATATGGTAATCTATAGGGTTTACAATAAGTGGGTGTCACTTTATCTTCAAGTTATAATTTATGTTTATAAATGTTTGTCGTAGTTAAAGGATCATTCTCTAACTGAAAGACATCAGCATATTTTGCACAAATTCGTTGGATAGCATATTTTTCTTCCTTTTTCAAATGAGATAAATCAACTTTACTCAATATGTTGTCTATTCGTTCTACTCTTTTGATATCATTTTTTGAAAACGAAATGATTTCGTAATTTTCAGCATCTAATAATTTCGGGACATAGTTTTTTATTTCTATGTCTTTATCAGTTGTATTCAAAAATTGAATGGGGATTTCTCCGTCACTAGATCTGCGCGCGATTGATCCGGCTACGAATATTCCTTCTCCAATTTCTTCATTACAAACTATTGAACTATTGACCTTGTTTGTTTTGAATTGTTTTATAATTTCGCAACGTGCTGGAATTATAATTGAATTTTTATGCTTTGAATGCATTTGCAAATTTATTTTATAATTGTTTTGATTTAAACTGTACAATGATAATTTAGAACTTTCATAATTTATTGATGCTTTATAATGTTGAAAGAAATCTGATCCTAAAATTCCATCAATGTTTTTATCAAATGATTTCATTATTATGAACTTTTGGTTTATTGAACCTTGATTTGAGTGTAACGTGATAAATGCTGATCCCTCAGATTCGACAATTCCTGAAATACCTGAGATTTTAATTTTGTCATTATTATTAATATTTTGTAAGCCTTCAACTAAACTTTCCTTAAAAAATATACTAATGGATGCTCCTGTATCAACTAATAGGTCAACATCTGTATTGCCGTACCTTAACCTAACAAAATTTAGGCCATTAACACTTAAAATAATTTCCCTAATTTCGTTGGTCACGAAAAAATTCGTCACCGTTTTCCGCGTATTGTTGTTCACCCGCAACATACACTCTTCGGCTTCCGTTTCCCGTTCCACGACTGAGTCTGTTTCCCCTGTTATTATTTTGATAAGTATTGTTAGTTATGAAATTTCTATTTCTATTAAAATTTGTTTGAGGTTTTCCCCTATGTATGTTATTTTGGTGACCCCTATTTGAATTAAATCTACCTCTAGAATTATTATTGAAATATCTACTCTTAACATTACTTTGCGCTCTGTCAGCATACATGACTACATGATTCGATCTCTGATTAGACAGAATCAGGGCGTTTTCTTCATTAACCGAACTAATCGCATCCGTTATCGTTTGTAAATTCTTGCTTTTCATGGTCACCCTCAACTCTGGGTCACGAATTCCGTTTGCAAAAACATTTATTGCTGTCTTTTCGTTTGCTTCCATGAATATTTCCAATTTGGCTGCGTCACCTTCTGCTTGGGCAATTGTTAACTCAGACATTAATGTACAAATTTTTTCGCCAAAGTCGTTCAAAGAGAGATTGCCTTGCTTCATCGCGAAAAGTTTTGTAGAGATAACATTCGCACTTTGTTTTGTTAAAAATTTACTTTCCAAATCACTGATCAGTTCTGCCAATGTGTTATAATTTCTTTTCATTCGGGCGCTGTCCCTGGTTGACAAACAACTGTTCAAAACATAATTAACTATATGTCTCTTACCGGCTTGGTTAAGACTGGGCTCGTATAAATTTATACCCCTAATTAAACTTTTAACTGATTCCTGATTCGTGGTTTTTGGAAGCACAGTAGCTGCTATTTTGAAGTCAAAATCTGCCATATTATCTAATTTTTGTGATTTATCTATGCTTTCGATTCTATTACTTGTTTGATCGCTCTTTACATAAGATATTCCGATAGTTTCTTTCCTAATTCTTAATATTTCTTTACACTCACTTATTATTGAATTTATATCATGAAATATATTGATTATCAACCTTTCTGTATCTTTTTTGATACCATGAACTATTACATTTTTTTCATATTGAGTGTACAATTCGTTACATTTATTTTCAATTGAATTAACATCTATAAACTTACGTTCTACTACTCCAATGTCATTCCTTTTCTCTTGATTGTCTTTTAGTAGGTTTGTTTTTATGTTTTTGATTTTTATGCACGCGACACTTAACTCATCACTCAACTTTTTGAACATCACTTAAATCACTGCATTGTTTTGGTGGTTGTTGAACGCTGCTGTGGCTGACGAGGTGGATCCGTCGCTGATGGGTTTAGGCTATGTCGTCATCTCGTTATTTCATTTTTGATCATTGTCCAGTAATGATCTCGACTTCCGCAACTCCTGCATCTCGATTTCTCGATTAACCGATGCACGCCACTTTTGTTGCCATTTGTTATAGATGTAGAACACGATTACCAACAAAATTATAGTCAAAATTGACACCGTCATCCATTCGTTTCTTGAAAATGTGTTTTCCTGATTGGCGTTGTTTGATCCAGTTCCTGCTGCAAGAATCTCGATGTTCTCTCGATTATTATACCTCGAACCGCACATTATGATTCCAATTTTGGAGTTTCCGATTTTTGACAATTTCACTATTTTCCGTTCGCAGTTGGCATTTTTAAAAGTGCCTCTGGCAGGATCGCCATATAATAATAAAAGATCGGTGTACTTGGTCTAAGGCATTTATTTAGATGTTCTTAGTATCATCGTTCCAATTCAACTATTCTTTACATATATTCATACATTTACCTAATGTTTGATCGGTGCAGCGTCAGCTGGTCAATGTCCGTTGACCATCAGGTCGACGATCGATGCATATGCTTAGTCAATGATAGTTGCTTAATTGTAACCTTTATTTAGTTCATATAGTTCATAGGACCTGTTGGCACAACAAGTGTCTAAATACCATCTATGACTTAAATAAGAGTTCCTAACCAATAACAGCCTCATTACAACATGATAAGCGTTTCTTACTTTTCATAAATTGAATTACACTGGCCGAAAAATTTGAACAACCGTTAGAATCAATATTTAATTGTTCTAAAATAAAAAATCGAGTTTTCTCAAACAACTCCAAAACAAAAGACGATATAGTCTTTTGATTTCACCATTGACATTTTCCAAAAAAAAAGAGATCGAGGATGAGAGGTTCAGTTTTTGGTATCTCTTATACTTATCGAGATTCGCTATTAAAACATCAACATTTAGCCAGCCTGTACATTAATGATCATAAATTATAATACCGTAAAATATACGAGGACAGCTCCAAAAATTCTCGGCCTGACATATATCCAGGTACCGCAAGCGGCGCAAAATTAATTTTATTTTATGCTGTCTGGAAAATTCAATTTAAAAAATTAGGAACATTACATTACTAGACAGGGAAAGTATTACCTAGCAACTTTCCGAATTCCTGTCATCTTTATAAGAAATCTTATGAATTTTCGTGATTTTAACACGTACCTCTTTATGGGTTTGCTTGGATCAATTTTTCCATTGCTTTGGTGCTTTTAGATTCAATTTCTTCCAAGTTTACATTGACCAAACAAGATGGAGTGTCAATTGCCTTCACAGATAATGTGTAGCCATCACTATTCGCGCCTACTCAAAAGGGGACTCAGCCCTTTCGTTCTTATAGGTCCTTAGGAAATGGAGCAATAAAAAACCGTATTTCCCGCGATAACTGCCAGTTATTTTTATCAATGTTATACTTCAATGAGCCCAAAAATCAGAAAATCCACCAAAGACATATCACATTGATCAAGTACTCATAGTTTCATGTTTGAAAAAACTTTTGGAACGAGATCAGATAGCACTTATCGGTCCATAGATGAATCAATGGCAAAATTCAAAGGCAGTTCTAGCCTAAAACAAAATCAATAAAAAGGGGAGTGAAAATATGGATTAGGTGAGTTCATTGACGGGCTATATTTACGACATAAATATATACTGAAACAGAAACTGTTCAGCAAGAAAGAACCCTTGGCAAGAGAATTGTTGAAAAATTAGCTGCTACTATCCCTTGAAAACAAGGAACACTTTGTTGTGATCGATTTTTTACATGTTTTGGAAAGTATTGACTATCCGGCAGTGTTCTTGCTATTAGGTGACATGATACAAAAGATTTTATAGTCTTATCAAACTGGCATGAACCGGTGGTTAAAAAAGAAAAATGTAAGATGGTTCACTGCCATGGACGGGTGAAAAAGAAAAATGGAAGATTCATGCCACCGAGAGGAGAATCTAGAAGCACAAGAATTCGATATAATGTGTTTCAAGCTTGATAATCACAAACAGACAAAATTTCTCTGTTGTCTTTACTTATCACCAAATGAACCAGAATGATCGTTCAATAAAGTCTGTTCTAGGGTCGTCGCTTCAAAACAAACAGCATACCGTCGTTGGCGAATATATGTGCAGTGAAACAATAAACGTTTCGAAAGAGGCATATAATGCCAAAATAAGATCAAAGCTTATCGAATGCCCGAATAGCTCACGTTCATTTTGGACTTTCGCCAAAGCAATTGTCACTTCCAGTTCATTCCCTCCCCTAACCAAAGATGATGACACACTGGCTACTACACCACAAAAAAGTTAACCTTTATGCTGGAATGTTTGCAGCAAATTCAACTTTGGATCCTCCTAAAATTGTGGCCATCGATAGCCATATACCTGAAATTGTGTTTTGTCAGCGTACAATTAGGCGCATTCTGCTTGATCTCAATAGCAAAACGTCTATGGGGCCAGACGAAATTCCATCTGTCGTTCTCAAGGAATGTACGCCTGAATTAGCACCAGTATCAGTGACGGAGTATCTTCCGATACAATGGTTATCAACGCTGGTGTTCCATAGGGATCTGTCTTGGCACCAATCTTGTTCCTGAACAGCGAAGTTGTGCAACTCTTTACTTAGTGAGGTCTCTTCTCCCTACATTCCACTGCTGGCACACACGATGTTCTTCGAACATTATAGATTTCCCTCTCTCGTGTAGTCAAAGTATAAAAAAAGAAGTATGAAATAAAACATTTTACGACACATGGCCGTAAATTACTATTTACATCAGTTATATTTCATACAACTGTCACTCGTTGGCAGAAGTCACGAAAATTGAGTTTCTTATTTGAGAGTCTTCCTCCGTCGTGTCGTCCAAAATGTAATTGATGGAATGGAGGCGAAAAGGAGAACCATCACCAAAAAATTTACTGTTTTTCAGCCAACAAAAAAGGTGATGGCGTAGATCTTTCTTTTGGAATTGTTAAGAGTATTCTTCTTATAGACTTTAAAGAACGGTTCAAAATACCAGCTTCACGATTCGCACCGTTACCAAAACGTGTAGAATTTTATTTCCAAGATTTTTGTACAATATTGTTTGCTGTGCGACCGTGAGAGAATACAATTCCAAGTCCAGCCTTTTTTGGTTTAAGGAATTTTCTAATGATCCTTTTGAACCATTGTGCAAAAAGAATCGCCGAGGCTAATTTTTTCAAAGCGACGGAACGGGAATTTTTGGCGTCGCCCTCGTAGGTTCATTGATTCGTACGTAACACTCTAAGTAGCTATTAATTAGAGAACTTTGATTACTGTGTTTGCTCTCATTTTGAAATAAAAATTGTTCTACCCTATAATTTAAATTTTTGAAAAATAATCTTAATATATTTCCAGATGTTCCAAGTACACCATCTTCGCATTGGAAGTTCTTAAATAAAACTTATGATGGGAACAAAGGAACTTATTCTAACCTTTATTTCCCAGTGCGATAAAGGTCAACATTAGAAATTCAACAGTGAGTGGTGGGGGTGTGACATAACTATCGCAATTGTTAATTTTGTGCATGTTTCAACTGATTAATAATCTAAGCACCATCAACTTCTTCAACAAATTGATGTGCCTAAATTAAAAAGGTAATTTTCTTCCTATCGAGATTAATTCACAAATCCGATGTAAAAACAGAAAATAACTTTAGCGAATTGATAACGATTATTGAAACAATTTCTAAATGAAAAAAATAACCATAATTTTCTACAGTTCTAAAGTAGTCATTTACATTTAAGGGTGATAAAAAACACATTATGTACTCACCTCATTATAGAGGTTGTTCCCGGTTTCCAGGGCATCAGCATAGACGGGTGGGTGTTCCATGGGAGCCCCGAACATGGGCACATTATAGAACACTGGTTCAGCAGCGTAGGGGATCTGCTGATTGTAACATGGAGGTCTTGGGGGACTACCGGACGGGGGCAAGGGAGGCCCCTGTGGACCGGGACCTCCCTGGGCGCCAACCATGTATTGCGGGGGACCTCCGTTGTTGGTGTAGTAGTTGTATTCATACTAAAAAAAGATCAGTCGTTAATCAATAGGGAGCGGGATGCCGGAAATAATATTTTAATATGTCAGAAACATGCCAAATATGAAAATATACTGAAAACTCAAAATAAAGACATTAAATTCGACAACTATGAGTATCTGATTAAACTGCTCAGGCTAGTTTACAACAACAATCGCATTAAAAATTTTAATCGACGCTGTTTTGGCTGTACAGCTACTTACATGATTCATAAAAAATCCAAATTTATGAAAATTATATACTTAAATCAAATAACTAAGTTAGATTTTCACTAATTAAATAGATTAAATGTGGCTAGACAACGTATCCTCTTCAAACAGATAAAACAAAAACAGTATTTTATTTTTTATAATAATTTATATATATATATATATATATATATATATATATATATATATATATATATATATATATATATATATATATATATATATATATATACCTTTTTATATAAAAATTCTCGGGAAATAGGTCACATTAATACTTTGTTTTATATTTTCGTCTTTACGTACGTTTCGATCTCACGACCATCATCAGAAGACTTATTATGTCAAAAGGGGTTTATTGAAACTAATTATAGCACAAGCGTCCGTATCGCACAAATTTCAATCAAAAAGGCCCACGCCGTCGAAACGAACAGAACCACGAATAATCGAAATTGTATCGTCATTTCGACGGCGTGAGCCTTTTTATTGAAATTTGTGCGATACGGACGCTTGTGCTATAATTAGTTTTAATAAACCCTTTTTGACATAATAAGTCTTCTGATGATGGTCGAGAGACCGAAACGTACGTAAAGACGAAAATTTAAAACAAAGTGTTAATGTGACCTATTTCCCGAGAATTTTTATATAAATTCATACTGGGTCAAGAATCTTTATTAATATATGTATAGCATATAATTCAAAATTAAATTTGAATTTTGACCTATTCAAAACAACTTGTAAAAACTGTTGAAAGAATTAATTTATTCAGAAATCATTGATGTAATAATTTTTTGCATCTAATTTTATTTCATAAATTTAATAAACATAATTTCTGTTTTATTAAGGACAAAAATGAACGATCATTTTTTTTAGTATTTTTACATCTTTTTCATCTTTGGACCAATAAAGATAGTTTTCATATCGTATGAACAGATCAAGTTTATTGATTGACATTTTGGAAACTCACAATAGAAGGTAATAATTTTCGCAAAATGATGTTTTATGTAAGTTTTCTTTGTTATCAACAAAAAATTGATATTTTAGTCGTCATATTGGAACCAAGTTGTCATAAATTTAACAACTGAATTATCTGAAAGACATTCTTATTTGAAAACCAATTCTCATTTCTCATTGCTTATTTATGTAAAATTTGATGTTTCAAAGTGATTAATTAAAATTAATAAAATATTGAAATTCACCAATTGTTTTTCGTTTTCCATGAAATTCTATTTTAAATCGACGATTGTACGAGGCCAAGATGAAAAGTCCCTGAAAAATTAAACAAGAAATGATTTATTTGGTTATGGGCAATTCCATTTTCAAGGAGCCCAGTTCAGGGGGGGGGGGTGTCAGCTCATGACCCGGCTTCTGGTTTTTTCGATTCTACTACTAAAATGATGGCTTCCTGCCAAATTTCAGCTGAAATGGTAAGAACAAAAAAAAATGGCGCCTATTTTTCGTTTTTCTGTCATTTTTTGATATTAATTTTTGAAACATCGTCTTGAGAGCCGTTCGCGCCAGTTTGAGTCTAGAAAATTTTTTGAAAACCCATAAGAAATCGGAAATTTCCCGTAGAATTCGAATTTTTTATTATTTTGGGCCCAGCGGCCATATTTTTTTTTGTAAAATCAAAAAAACCGATTTTTGTCTTTTTTTTTTTTTTTGAAGCCGCACTTTTCAAAACGTTCTCGTTAAAAAGTATCAAGGAAAATTCAATCAGTATCATTTTTTCTTCAAACGCTCTTTGCATATTGGCTGTTTTTTCTCTAAAAACCTCTCAAAAACCCAAAAGATGATATAGGCCAGTCACCTGAGGAAAAATTAAGGAAAAACAATTGAAGGTGTGAATTTGCAGTGTTTTTATACGCATTTCGGTGTGCTGAAAACGGGAAAAATAATCAAAAAATTCCTACAAGTTAGCTTCAAAAGTTACGGGCATTTTTAGCGCGAAAAAAGACGATTTTCATGTTTTTTGCGTTTTAAAATAAAACGGTGGCCCAAAAGGAATAACATGTCAGGAGACAAATCGTAGAAAAAATAAACGCATCGTTTGAAATGAAGTAAAATATATTTTGAGGTTATGGTCTTGAGATATCAGCGCATATCGCTTAAAAAATGAAGGTGTAGATTTGGTATGTTTTTAAACTTAATTTGGTGTGCTGAAAACGGGAAAAATAATCAAAAAATTACTACGAGTTAGCTTCAAAAGTTACGGTCATTTTTTGGCGCGAAAAAATACGATTTTCATACTTTTTGCGTTTTAAAAGAAAACGGTGGCCCAAATGGAAAAACATGTCGAGAGACAAATTGTACAAAAAGTGAAAACGCATCGTTGGAGCAGAAATATAAGTTATTTCGATGTTACAGTCTTGAGATATGAGCAAAATAGTGTTTTTTTAGGGGAATACAAATGGTTTTTTAATTTCAATATACTAGTTGAAATCTACTATTACGGCAGATAAGCGGTAAAGAAATTTACGCCGCTGCATTATTTTACACATGAAGTTTTATATGTCAACGCGCTCTAAATTCTAGATGATGGTAGCTACGAGGTCTTATTTTTGGATTTAGATTAGAAAATTTGTCTACTTTCCAACGATCTCAATTTTTTCTCTATAGGCCCAAAATTGGGTTGTGGGGAGGCCCAAACACATTTATATCAATATGTCAACTTCTACTCAACCTATGAAAGTTTTCTTTAGCGTTGAATACGCGTCGTGAGATACTATAACAGAGGCTGAGATTTGATCATCCTAAAAAATTTCTAACCTAAAAAATTTGCACATTTTCCGAGGTCCGAAATTTTCAAAGTTGTCCTAAATTTTTTTTAAGCCCCGAAAACAGTATTGAAGGATGTTTTGTATCACATTTGTTGAGATCTACAAGAGAATTTCTTTTTCTTGTCGATAAGTCCATTTTTCGGCTGGCAATCTCAGTTTTAGGGATTTTTGAAAATGGCCGATTGTGGAGCCAAAATGAAAGATAAAAAAAAACAAAACACCGTAGATAGTTTATAAAAAAATATATTTCAATTTGAATCGAATATTTTTTTGGTCAATATTCGAATGAGAAAAAAAAATTTGTATTCCCCTAAAAAAACACTATTTTGCTCATATATCAAGACTGTAACATCGAAATGACTTATATTTCCGCTCAAACGATGCGTTTTCACTTTTTGTACAATTTGTCTCTCGACATGTTTTTCCATTTGAGCCATCGTTTTCTTTTTAAGAGCAAAAAATATGAAAATCGTATTTTTTCGCGCCAAATAATGGGCGTAACTTTTGAAGCTAACTCGTAGGAGTTTTTTGATTATTTTTCCCGTTTTCAGCACACCAAATTATGTGTAAAAACATACCAAATTTACACCTTCATTTTTTCAGCGATATGCGCTGATATCTCAAGACCATAACCTCAAAATATATTTTACTTCATTTCAAACGATACGTTTCTACTTTTTCTACTATTTGTCTCCTGACATGTTATTCAATTTGGGCCACCGTTTTATTTTAAAACGCAAGAAACACGTCTTTTTTCGCGCCTAAACATGGCCGTAACTTTTGAAGCTAATTTGTAGGAATTTTTTGATTATTTTTCCCGTCTTCAGCACACCGAAATACCTATAAAAACACTGCAAATTCATACCTTCCATTGTTTTTCCTTAATTTTTCCTCTGGTGACTGGCCTATATCATTTTTTGAGTTTTTGAGAGGTTTTTAGGAAAAAAACAGCCAATATACAAAGAGCATTTGAAGAAAAAATGATACTGATTGAATTTTCCTTGATATTTTTTAACGAGAACGTTTTGAAAAGTGCGGCTTCAAAAAAAAAAAAAAAGACGAAAAATCGTTTTTTTTGATTTTACAAAAAAAATATGGCCGCTGGGCCCAAAATAATAAAAAATTCGAATTCTACGGGAAATTTTCGATTTCCTATGGGTTTTCAAAAAATTTTCTAGACTCAAACTGGCGCGAACGGCTCTCAAGACGAAGTTTCAAAAATTAATATCAAAAAATGACAGAAAAATGAAAAATAGGCGCCATTTTGTTCTGTTCTTACCATTTCAGCTGAAATTTGGCAGGAAGCCATCATTTTAGTAGTAGAATCGAAAAAACCAGAAGCCGGGCCATGAGCTGACACCCCCCCCCCCTGAACTGGGCTCCTTGAAAATGGAATTGCCCTTATAACTTATTTTATTTCTCAACATAATCTCCTTGTAGGCCTATACACTTCGTGCAATGTTTTTCTAATTTATCGATCCCTTCCAAATAATACGATTTCGGCAATCCTTCAAAATAGGCGTTTGTTTCAGCGATGACCTCATAGTTGGAGCCAAATCTCTTTCCGCCTAGCCATTTCTTCAAGTATGGAAGTAGATAAAAAGCGCAGGGGTCCAAACCTGGAGAATATGGTGGATGACGAACCAATTCGTTGCGTAATTCATGCAATTTTGTCATTGCTACTCCGGACCTGTGCGCCGGTGCGTTGTCCTGGAGGAAGAGGACTTTTTCTTTGCCAAATGCGGCCGCTTTTACTTCAAATCGGCGTACAGTCAATCCAACAGCTCTGCATAATATACACCGGTGATCGTTTTGCCTTTTCAAGGTAATCGATATGGACAATACCGTGTGCATCCCAAAAAAACTGTCGCCATGACTTTGTTGGCCGATAAACCCGCTTTGGCCCTTTTCGGCTTCGATTCCCCAGGACAAGTGCACATTTCGACTGTCCTTTGGTCTCTGGTGTGTTGTAATGGATCTGTTTCGTTCACGGTTACGAAACGGCGCAGAAAGTTCTTCTTATCGTGCTTGAACGTCGCCAAACACTCCTTTGAACTTGTCACACGGTTGCGCTCGTTGTCAACAGAGAGCAAATGTGACACCCATCTGGCAGATAGTTTTCTCATATTCAAAAATTTATGCAAAATGTTCCGTACCCGTTTGTTTGAGATGCTAATCTCCTCAGCAATCTCGTGTACTTTAACTCGCCGATCGTCCAATATATCATATCATGGATTTTATCGACGATTTCTTGGGTTGTAACGCCCGTTCGGCGTCCTTTGTGGTCATACCACCACAAAGAAAATCAGAAACCATTTGTGAATCGTACCAATCAATGGTGAAGAGTCCCCATAACGTTCAACAAGCGGTGCTTTGGTTTGCGTAATGTTTTTTACACGCAAGAAATAATGTGTAAACAAGACGCGAAATTCACTTTTTCCCATGTTTACAAAAATATTCAAGGTTGCTTGCTTTCGATGGGTGTGAAAACAGTCTGAAAATTTTAATGCGTTCTAGTTAAAGACGGTACATCACAAATATCACATGAGATTTGCTATTGTGGCGCCATCTGTTTTATTTTTCAGGGACTTTTCACCTTGTCCTCGTACAGACAATGGGCTGTGCTACTTTAATTCGTACAGTTAAGCCCTTTAGACAATTATCATTCGAGTTTAACGAAATATTACTTTATGTATAAATCAAGATGTCTCTCCCATTAATTAAGTGTTCAAATCATATTCCAATATAATGACTAAATAACTGTTTAACTTACTGATAAAACGTTTTAAACAAAGTCGATATTCGAAAGGAACTAAGCGTTTAAAAATAAAAGAGAATAAATTATTGCTCCGTAAAATACTTTGTATTAAGTTTGGCAATAATGGGACTTGTTATACTCGCTTCAACCGCAAGTGGAACGGTCATGTAACGCTTTCAATTACAACCGATACGCCACCTACAGTGCAACCTTGCAACTACTAACATAGGAAAACCCCTATTTGTTTTCACTGTTCGCTTGGAGGATTTTGTTCAAAATTTGATTTAATCTAATAATTAACCGATTGTTTTTGCAAAACGCCTTCTTAAAACCAAACAACAAAAGCACAAGGCAAACATTCGCAATTAAAATAAGAACAAACATGTCATCCTGGAAACAAGACAAAATAATAATAATAAACACTGTTCATACAATGTGCGGCATTTGAATTATATAAAGACCTTAAGAAAGGGACGATAGATGTGGGGGGCCCTCAGTACTGCAGGCTGTCCAGCAACACGTAGGTGGGCTGGGTCACTGGGTAGATGCCCTCCGATATGTAGTTGCTGGACTGAACACACACACTGTTATACACGGGAAAGCCATAAAACAATATATACCACACTCCTATAGCAGACATTTATCAATTGTCAAGTATCACTCGTCATAAATTGTGCGTGCATCATAGCTGTCGTGATCTACAAGGTCTACTAATACAAGAACAAGAAGCATTCTGTTCACAACTAGAGGGAGTACGATCTAAATTTAATAGATAACGAAAAATCTTAGTGTATTGGTGCTGTCGAGTGCCAGACGTAGCAGGTTATTATGTTATCATTGACGACGTTCCACTAAATGTAGTGTTGTCAATTAATCTTGGAGAAAGAGAAGAATGAAGATGGTGCGACCATATTCTTTTTATCGCAAAGGTTTTATGTTCTATAAGGGGCATTCCACGCCAACTCAGCAGTCGATTCCACATCACCCTCTCAGATCTGGCTCAAAATTGGTACATCGATTGCTACTATCGAAAAAAGGATATTCCCAAATTTTCAGCCCATAAGATCGCTTCCGGTCACCAGGGGCCCATAGTGAAGTTTTCGACCATCATTTCACCTCCAGGGGTCTGAAATCAGTTTTTCGTGTATTGACGCGGCATTTTGGTCTAAAAAAATGATCAAAAATACATAGGAGATGCCAAATTTCCCGTAGAACACGTTGCCACCATCCGTTTTCCGATATCTTGCAAGGGGAGCCCGGAAAACGCGAAAGACCGCGCTTTGGAAAAAAATCTGATATCTCAAATACGGTCGCTTCAAACTGGCTGAAAATTTACCAAAAGGCTCTTCGATTATTGCTCTTTCGAATGTTCATACGCGCGCGGTGATCATTATATGTAAAAAAAAAGTTACACGCGTTTTACGGGTTTTATATGGGATTTTCTGTAATTTTTTCATTATAACCGCTCCACTGGCCCTATCCAGTTGGGTATTGATTGAATTTTTTTCTCTCACCAAGCGTCTCTTTTGTCCCCCTGTCTTTACAAACACAGAAATTTCTCTCTCCAGCCAGTATTAATTAGAGAAAACATTATTTATTCAATGATTTATTTCACAATTTTTCGTCAATTTTTGTGCAAATTTACATTTTCTGCAGCTTAGTTCCATTAATAATAAAAAGACTATTCCATTATTTATTATTAAAAAAACGAGAGCATTTTGAACCCAGTACCATTCGGAAATCGAAAATCGCCCTGAAACTTGTCGGTAATATAGGTTCCTATGCGCCCTCCGCACAGATGACGCCAAGAGACGAGCCTTGTTTACAAGCATTCGTCCATCGCCCTTCTGTGCAATAAACAAAAGATTTGTGACAAAAGAAGGGAAAGAATTATCATTATATGAAGCTACAAACTACTCACGTTTTCAATATGAGTGATGAATCTCAAGGTAAGCTGAATAAAAAACAATTAGTGCAAGTTTTTCCGGTCATTTTGTAGAAAAAAATTGTGATTTGTGTTTCATCGTACTGACGCTATTGTGTATTCTAACCTCGAAAATCGCGGAAAATTTGTGTTCAGAATCCAAGAGTCATTTGTGAATGTTCATGGGCGAAAAGTTCTGGAAATTCGGGTTGTGTGAGAATTTTGAAAACGTGAGTAGTTTTGTAGCTTCAAATAATGATAAATCTTTCCCTTCTTTAGTCACAAATCTTTTGTTTATTGCACAGAAGGGCGGTGAACGACTGCTTGTAAGCTTGTAAACAAGGTCCGTCTCTTGGCGTCATCTGTGCGGAGGGCGCATAGGATCCTATATTACCGACAAGTTTCAGCGCGATTTTCGATTTCCGAATGGTACTGGGTTCAAAATGCTCTCGTTTTTTTGATAATAAATAATGGAATAGTCCCTATTATTAATGGAACTAAGCTGCAGAAAATGTAAATTTGCTCAAAAATCAAAAAATTTACGAAAAATTGTGAAACAAATCATTGAAAAAATAATGTTTTCTTTAATACTGGCTGGAGAGAGAAATTTCTGTGTTTGTAAAGACAGGGGGACAAAAGAGACGCTTGGTGAGAGAAAAAAATCCAACTATTACCCAACTGGATAGGGCCAGTGGAGCGGTTATAATGAAAAAATTACAGAAAATCCCATATAAAACCCGTAAAACGCGTGTAACTTTTTTTTTACATATAATGATCACCGGGCGCGTATGAACACTCGAAAGAGCAATAATCGAAGAGCCTTTTGGTAAATTTTCAGCCAGTTTGAAGCGACCGTATTTGAGATATCAGATTTTTTACAAAAGCGCGGTTTTTCGCGTTTTCCGGACTCCCCTTGCTAGATATCGGAAAACGGATGGTGGCATCGTGTTCTACGGGAAATTTGGCATCTGCTATGTATTTTTGATAATTTTTTAAGACCAAAATGCCGCGTCAGTACACGAAAAACCGATTTCAGAACCCTGGAGGTGAAATGATGGTCGAAAACTTCACTATGGGCCCCTGATGACAGGAAGCGGTCTTAGGGGCTGAAAATTTGGGAATATCCTTTTTTCGATAGTACCAATCGATGTACCAATTTTGAGCCAGACCTGAGAGGGTGATGTGGGATCGACTGCTGAGTTGGCGTGGAATGCCAATGCAATGACATCATTTTTATTTCGTTATCAAACCGCGAAATTTTGTGCCAATTACCGCACCGGAAGTGCCATCATTGCAATTACTCTGGCCAGGAAAAAGATACAATGCTTTGGCCCACTTAATCGACATTTTTCATTTCGTTATCAGATGATGGCCGAAATTGGCAATTGGAAATTTTTTTTAACTCGATGAGCACTCATTTTCCCTTCCTTCTATGCGATGATGATTCAGTATATCAATCTATTCCGATAGGATACATTCTAATACCAAATGGTTTCACAAATTCAATCATTATTGCAGCATATATTTCGATATCTCTTATCATTATCTATGATTTACATGAAGACCCAAACTTATATTTTTATTAAACGATCAAACGAGAATGTATATATCGTTTTCAAAATAGCAAAACAGTGAAAAGCATGTATAACTTAATCCGAGATTGGAGTTGTGTGAATTTACGGCGTATTAACTGTTCAGTGTTGGTATCTTATAATGTTTTTACGTACAATATGATAGACATTATTTCAATTGATGATTGAATATAGACATTCCCCAAACGGAGGTTGTTGGTCACAAAGCCAGCATCTCTCTTGGTAGAAAGCTAGATCTTTGTTACAGGAAACCACGTTGAACAAGTAACGTATCAACACATGTCTTAGAAAATTCTGAACAACTATTCGAAAATGTATGACGTCACAGTTACATTTGATGTCAATGACGCACATTGCACACTAATCTTTCCTACTCATTTGTTCAAGCTGAAACATAACAATACATGTGTCGTTGTTATCAATTCACAACGATTCATGGATTGAAGATTTTTTTAAATTAGATTCAAAAATCAGTTCATCTCCAGATTGAACTAAATTGAGAAAATTAAATACATACAGTTGAAATCATAGAAAATGGTAGGTATGAAAGAAGACATGTAGTTTATAGGCTTTAAACTTTTTGTTTCCAATTTAGGAGACTTTTGTTTCCTTGAAATTGTAGTAGATACATACTACTAGGTTGATAGCAATATTTATTGATTTATAGTAACAAGCAAACTTCTTTCAGACAGTCCTAAACTCCTAAAGCGTCTGAGAATGTTTGTTTTTCCAAATATTATTGAGCATTATTATAAAATGTGTTTTTTGGCGTGATAGAACTTTTGATTGAGGCAGCTTTGACACTTATCATACGCCAAAGTTGTAAGGTTATTTTTATTCAGTTTGTCATATTATCAGACAAAGGTTAAAATCAAAGCAACCATTGCAAATAGTGCAACTTTATTATAAAATTCATAGTTTGAGAAATAGATCACTGCAACCATTTTACGATCGACATAATCGACCATCCGAACAAATTAGAACGTGGATTAGTGACAGATTTTTGGTTGTGATTTTACTCAGTATGCATTTTGGAGGGTAGTATATAACGCGCAGATCCTAACAATGATAAGGCAGGAATGAAACGGCCGTTTTGGGGTCTTCAATGGAAAAGTGGTTCTCCATTTGGTCGCAAAATATAGGTACTTTTTGGTACTAGACAGGCTGACGACATCTGATGGAAAATGAGATACCAAATAAACTATAAAAGAGTTCATATTGTGGATATATATAACTTATATATAAAAATTCTCGGGAAATAGGTCACATTAACACTCTGTTTTAAAATTTTCGTCTTTACGTACGTTTCGGTCTCACGGCCATAATCAGAAGACTTATTATGTCTAAAACTTGATTACTTAAAACTAATTGTATTACACAAAGCGTCCAAATCGCACCAGTGTCAATTAAAATGCCCACTTCGCCGAAACGAACAGAAACACGATTAAACGAAATTGTAAACCTCAATGCTATAGTAAAATTATCAAAAATTCACTGCTAAGCAGAACTTTTGACAAATGCGTGCTCATGTCAACACAATAAATTTAAGTATTCACTTTCAAACCAGATGTTAGATTTACGAGCTAATAGAAAAAGGTTTGTCAGTTATGGAATTATACTAGACATTCTACCTAATACACTTTTAACATTATAACGAGGCATTTAGGAATTGCAAGAGATATTATTTGATCAAATTTGTATAGATCTGACTTAGATTTTGAGTATCTGTCCTACGATTTACAGATTTGGAGTCACGTTTTATGTGAATCATCTCCAAAATAGATCTTTTATAATAATTGGTTTCCTTAGTTAGAATATTAACATTATTGTAATCGAATTGATGGATCTAATACTATATACTATAGCATTGAGGTTTACAATTTCGTTTAATCGTGTTTCTGTTCGTTTCGGCGACGTGGGCATTTTAATTGAAATTGGTGCGATTTGGACGCTTTGTGTAATACAATTAGTTTTAACTAATCAACTTTTAGACATAATACGTCTTCTGATGATGGTCGTGAGACCGAAACGTACGTAAAGACGAAAATTTTAAAACAGAGTGTTAATGTGACCTATTCCCCGAGAATTTTTATATATAATTCATACTGGGTCAATAATCTTTATTATGATATATATAACACTATTGATAAGAAATAATCACCCGTATTCACTAAAAATACTATTAAAGTACTAAGGAGCTTTCTGCTACCAAGTAGCCATCATCAGAGTAAACTAAATTATAAATCAAAATGTGCATGGTTAAATACTATTTGGGGAGATAATAATGTAAACAATGGGTTACAGCAGGAGATAAATCGGAATTTAAGAAATAGTTTTTTCGTTTATACATTTCCATCCCTTCTAAATTACCTAGATATTTGTCTGTATTGTGTTTCAATTAAAAGTGATAAGCTTTCTTGAGAAATGGTGTGACCTGTGTTCAAAATATGTTCGGCTACCGCTGATTTTTCACAATTATTTTTCTTTATATGGGCAAAATTTTCATTGTAACGAGTTAAAATGTTCTCTGTTGTTATACAAAAACTAATTGTTAATCTTCATTGTGATCCGATTTATTGACAAATAATAGTTCCTATATGTATTACTTCACAACTTTGGATACTGTATTTTTAGTAATTGAGCCTAAATAGGTATTCTACCTCGGATCATTACTGATATTTAATAATTAAAAACAATAATAGTAATATCGATTACACTATGTAACACACTTTTCTGCCTTCTCGATGTTTGCGTTCGATTCTACATCTATTTCGAATAATTAAAAGCCACCTTAGAAGTTAAAAAGTTTGCTTTTGCGCTCGGGGCGAATTTTTTTCCAAAAGTAAAACTTCGCTGTACTATATCCTGGAATAACTTTTTATTAACTTGACTCAGCACCAGTCTATGATATATCAAATTATTATTAATAATAATATTAAAACGCTAATAAACTATTCAGCTGTTGAAAAGTCCGTTCGATCCATGCTCAGGAAAGTACAAAAAACTGGCTACGCAGATCATAGAATCAATGAAAAAAGAATTACCCGTGTCTTTTTGTTTAGCCAAATTGATTGTTTAAACGGGAAGTTTTTTTTTCAGTTATGCTATGAACTGCGTAGTTAGCTTGGCTGTAATTAGATTGCGTTTTGCCTGGGCCTTGATAGGTTAAATTTGTGAGAATTTTCACGAAACTTAATCGGTTAACGCGCTATAACTTTTTATTAAAGTTCATATGTACTTCGGAATGGTATCAATATCTTTGTAATGAGACACTCTACAGATACAAATCGCGAAAAAATGGTATTTGCATCTGAATTTGGCTCTACGATTTTTTATTTGGCAATTTTTACGTCAAATTTGATGAATATTTAGCGTTTTTTTTTTACTTTCCTGCAAATAGCAGCCAAACAGTCTTACATATGCAACTTTTAGCTATTTATTAACTCACTTCTCCACCCAATTGCGAATAATTTGATATACCATAGACTGGTGCTGAGTCAAGTTTATAAAAAGTTATTCCAGGATATTCACAGCGAAGTTTTACTTTTGGAAAACAATTCGCCCTGAGCGCAAAAGCAAACTTTTCAACTTCTGAGGTGACTTTTAATTATTCGAAATAGATGTAGAATCGAACGCAAACAACGAGAAGGTTAGGCAGAAAAGTGTGTTACATAGTGTTATTGATGCATAACTACCATCTTATATGATTTCAAATGTGTACCGCAAAGACAATTTAATGGTACTTCGATGTGAAATACTCTAGTATGGATACATCTTACTTAGAAATAAAAATTATTACCTTTAGTTTGATGGACAGCAGAATAAACGTTAATAGTGTTATTTACACCACAATTAAAACAGGACGGGCAATCACTAAGAAGAATATTATAAACTTACCGGCATGGGCATCGGGTACTGCTGAGGCATGTATATTGTTTGTGGATATATCATTGACGGATAAGTTGCACCCTGCGGCGGTCCGGTTTGAGTAGGATAAACTGGCGGAGCTGCAATAACTGGAGATATTAAATTTCTGGAAATTTTTGAATTTTCACAATAAATTCATTCACTCATCAGTTTCTAAATAGCTTGTACAAGATCGGCCGAAAAGAAGTTCCTGTGATAAGTTATTTTAGAACAGAAGCTTTTGCTTTTTCAGAACAATACAATTCAATTGATTTATCTGAAAAATACGCCAAGCACTATATAAAATCATCAATTTTTTACCTATAAAATGTTCAAGGTACTTATTCGCGTCGTGTGAAGTTGGAAAATAATAGTCATTGCATGTGACTGAGCTTTTCAATCTCGCAACGTTCCGTTACAGTCAGACTGTGGAAACTGTCTTGATACTAGGCGTCCTTACCAGGTATATTATATCGCAGAACATAACTGCTTTGTATTTTTGTCTGACGATACTGGTTTAATGGCGAACTCTTTTAGAACAATTCTAGAGTAGTTCTTACAATTCCACTAAAGTCTACCCTTCAAAGCATTTTTGGAAATTTCATTAAGCCCAACCATTTTGGTTGCTCACTGGCACATGTGCAGATTTCGGGAATTTATACTGTCCCAGTTTTTTTAATAGCAGACGAAGTCTAGTTTGTTGTTCTTCATTTGATATCATTTTCCGATATCACTAGTCGAAATTTTTACAGATTCAACTTCACCGTATAGTACAGTTTCTCCGATCATATACCTTACAATGTACAACCATCAATAAAATGCCAAATTCAAAACTGTTATCTCCTGTATTGAGTAATTTTTTTATTAATTTTACTTCTGAAAGGTTTCAGATAAAGTTTGAACAATATCGTTAAGCGATTGTTTATATAAGTTACCTTAAAAAATCGATGGTAGAAGCCGTTACTCTATTGGTAATTCATGATTACGATTAAATGAAACAGCAATTACTTTCTTTTTATACCACTCTTGATAATAACATGAAAATATTACTATAGTTTCATCACTGAAATGCCATTATCGAACAGATACACCTTACAGGTGGCTGTCCAAACAACTCTCAAAAGTTCAGCGCCAGCGTCTTTTTTGGACCTCTGTGGAGAAAATCCTGTGGATGTGTTTAAGACAATTGTCACAAGAAGAAAAATCACTATTTTAAAATCAGATGTGTTTTTATCTACCCATAACAGCATATTTTCTGAAATACAAGACGCTGTCACCTACCTATTTGCCTAATTCTAATCATGAGGTAGAGATATTCCATGTACTGATCATTATAGGTGAACAATTTTTTATTCGAATATGTACTAAATTTTTATGACATTACTGTATTTAAAAATACCAAACGTATTTTCGATTGTAGGGAAAACATTTTGCATATACCTCATATAATTGTGATTTTAACCGATTGTAGAAATAATTAATTTATGGTAATTTATAATATCGATAAAATGATTATCAAATATACTGAAAAGAGAAGATAATAATATAGCTATACCACTTGAACTAAATAACAAATACATGCTCGAAGCACTGGCATACTACTACCGGGATATCAAAAATTACCTTGGTCAAGGGTGGTTGTGGAATCTAAAACGTGTATCTTACTATACGTTTGAAATAATTATGTCACTGTCACACTGACATCATCAATAACCTACAAATTTCATACCTATTTATTTCAGTTGTGAAACAATAATGAACTACAAATTAAAAATTATCTTCGTCAAGGGTGGTTGTGGAATGTAAAACGAAATGTTAACTTTGAACCTTTTACAAGGTCGCAATAGCCACAAACGGGGTCGAAAACTGTTTTAAATTGGTTAATTTTCGATAGATCGAATGACGTTCACGTGAGGAGCGTATAGCTCGCAAGTTAGAAAAGTGCAAATCTTCGGAACATAGAACGTCTTTACGAGGACTTTTCGCATGCGGTTTTCGCTCCATGTCGTTAGTTTATGAACGGGGCCAACTAAATAGCATAGTCTCGGGCCCCAAAATGTCGATTAAATAGGAAAATTTAATTAAAATAGAAACAGGTACTCTCAGGTCTCAGCTACGCGCGTCTAACGTGCGACGTACCAAAGGGAATTTTCTAGTTACTAAAATATACCCAAAAGCGGTTAAGAGCTAGCGGCCTGTAGCCGAAAACACTTTATTACAACTGGCGCCGGCCGCACGGGGCATAAAACGGCTCCGAATTAACATGATCGAGGTACAAAGTATAAACTCTTAACTGACGCGTAGCGAGCTCCTCGAGGCATATGTCAAAATGATTACGTTCGTAAATAATTACATAGGACGTCTGGCGTTCATGCAATTGTGTTTTTATACAATTCGAACCTTCTAATTTCGATAGGCCACGTGAAAATCCCGGAGTCTAAAGCGCTAGAGACTTCTGAGTGTTATAACATTCGTATAAAATTGCGAAATTTCTCACTTTTAGAAACTTCAAATTAATTAATTTGACACCAGTTTTGATAACGTAAAGTAAGACACACGTTTTAGATTCCACAACCACCCTTGACCAAGATAATTTTTGATATCCCGGTACAAAAATCTGTCAGAAAAATTCATAAATAATTTTCCAAAAACTAGAAAAAAAGATATAGTATTATTGCCCAAAGCAATTTTGGAAGTTGCGAGAGAGAGTTCGAAATATTAAGCTATAAGAACTTTTTTTAATAATCTGCGGAATAGTCACAAAGCAATTAAAAAGAGTGATTACAAGATAGAACTACGAAGATATATTAAAAAAAACTACACATCAAGTTGAATTATTTTCCACAATAATTATTATTAATATTTTCTTTTTTTTTGCCGTTTTTGGTTTCAGTATAAATTATTACGCAATTAATATTTTTTTGTCAGATTATAACCAGCCTCTGCAGAAATGAAAGGTAAAGTTTATTTTGTAAACCTGGTTTTTTTATACTTTATACTTCACTTTACTTTACACTTTATTGTGAATAGTATTTGTTCTAGGAAAAGTTTTTCTTTGTCGAAATTAAGGGCGAGTTTGATAATACAACCCCCCCCCTCCACCCTTCCTTGATTCTCAACAGTTTTTTAGTTAATACAATTAAAAAAAAAGATGTAGCTTTTGCAGGATCTTGATTTATTGTAATTACCTTCAAAAGTAATTTATAGAAGTTCATGTTTCAATAAATTTGAAACTGTGACAGAAAATTTTGAGAAAGTGAGCAAAAAATTGGGTAAACATATGCCATGAAAGTGTCAAATTTAAGATCTCAATAACTTATTTTTTTTTTTAAATAGCACCCCATTTTTTTTCCCACCTTCTTTAAAAAAGTTATGAGGTAATGGTGGGCCTAAAATCGATATTTTTAAATTAGAAAGACAGATTCAAAACAAATTTGAGAGAAAAAACAGTAGACTGACAGCGTGCAAAACAATCGCTTTCAAGCCTGGAGATATAGTTAGGGATTGAAAACAAACACCCTGTATATAATGTTACATATCTGCAGTATATTTTAATTCTTAGTGAAATAATGTTAGGTTTCTCCAGTATATTTTAATTTTTAGTAATGTAAGAAACTGAAGTTACATTCAGAAACAAATATTGTTGTAGATTAAGTGTTTTTTTTTCCACTAATTTTAACCCATCGTTACCTGATATCAAAATGATTAAACAAGCAATAATAATGTACAAGAAATTGTATGAAAATAATGAGAATACTTACGTTGATACACGGCGGCTTGCTGACTATTTGGATCTCCGGGATTCGGACCGTTGGGCGGCGCGTAATACCCAACGTTGCCCTGGAAATAAGGTACGGCAGTGGCCGGCAAGAAGTACGGCGTGGGGTTACCTACGGTAACTGTAGGGGGACTTGCACCATCGAAAGCACGATTAAATGGCTGAAACAGATAGACATTCATTCAAACATAACCTTGTATCTACAAATTTTAGAGTTGAAGGTTTCACATTGAAATATTATTCAACCCCCCTCTTTCAAAGATTCGGCAAACAATGAAAATGGTATTCAATATTTTTATCAGAATATAATTAATTAATTATCGCCGTTATTCAATACCAGACATTTAGTTCAGGCTATGAACCGAAAAAAAAAAACATGTAAGTTCTAATCAAACATTTTTTTTTGCATTAGCTTCGGGAGGTTCTCAGGATCATTCATACACCTTAAAACCTCTTGGGAACCCCAACCCCACCCATTGGGGGGCGAAAATGGTCTGAAATCTCCAAATCTTGAATTGTATTTTCTACAAAAAAGGTATTTTGGCATTTCGAGTGCACCTAGAGGGTTTTTTGGGTCGCTGAACATGAATCCGTAGCCAGATTTACTTGCAATCCATCGTAGGGGTGTTAAAATCGACGAAATTGGCCAATGTTGCATCCCTATATGTTATTTTGCAATTTACTTGTTTTAGGCATTTCGAATGCACCAAGAAGGTTTTTTGGGTCGTTGAATACGATTCCGAAGCCAGATTTACTCGAATATCATCGTAGGGGTGGAAAATTTACAAAAATGGCTAATTTGACAAGCTTCTAAATTTTTATTATTTTTGCATTTCTAAATTACTTCGGAGTAAATCAGGCTTCGGAATCACAGTGGTACCTCATATAATACTATGTTAACATCACTACAATTTGTAACTTCTTTTATTCCAGATGGTAGTAGAATACCATCTGAAGATCAGGGAAAAATGCTGAAACTCAAGTAACGGAAGTTACAGATCAAAGTGTGTAATTTTACAATAAGACAAATTTCCTTCTATCTGTCTCATATTATAATTTTGAAATTTACAGTTTACTTCATATTCAATGTCACTTACTTGTTTTTTGATAGCTGGAGCAATGTTTAGTTTACGTTCTCTTAAAACAATGTTTTCGGCCTCTCTGAGAGGACGTTTTGCATCATCCTCACTTTCAAAAGTTATGAAACCATATCCCTTGGACACTCCAGCTCGGTCCTGTATTATTTTAGCAGCCTTGACGGTACCATAGCTGCTGAACAATTGTAGTAATTCACCTTCAGTTGTATTGGCAGATATGCCACCCACAAATATTCTGTTTGGAACTAGAGTACCTAGAAATCAAATAACAACATTGACTTACATTATCAACACAATGTGAGTCATTTTATCTGACCACTTACACTGTTCCCTTTATATATTATTCATGCTACTAAAGATAAAATGTCTTCTTACTGACAACATTAACTTATCTAATAGTTTTATACTTAGATAAATCATTTCAGACAAAACATATGATGCATGTAGCCTCACAATCTAATTAATTCAAGGAACACTAGCCAGAAATGAATCAATATCAATATCAGAATGAAAATAACAGATGTTATTCAAACAACCACTTACAAATCATACAGATTTCAATGTGGATTATTAAACTAGATATTAAAAAACTAGTATAAAAATATAGATAAACCACTTGAAAAAGCAAATAATTTTAACGAACACTTCACTAACTGTGCACTAACACTTCTATCAACACAGCAGAACCTCAAAAAATCAAATAATTATGACAGACTGATAGAATATCACGAACACCCTATTCTTAACGCCTCTAACAGAAGTAACATTTCTATCATATTAAGTATGAAAATTAAAAGAAGCACTGGCATAGATGAAATTCCAATTAAATTGCTCAAAACATGTGTCCATGAAGTAGCTAGCATCTTGACTTTCCTAATAAATAAGTCCTTTGAAGAGGGAACATTTCCAAATGAACTTAAATTAGCTGTGATTAAACCTTTACACAAAAAAGGAAATTTCATAGACTTTGGAAACTTCAGACCCATAAGCCTATTAAAATGCTTCTCAAAAATATTTGAAATTGCAATGGCTCGAAGAATAGTATCCTTCTTCGAGAACTTCAACATGTTTTCCGCTTATCAACATGGATATATGAAAAAAAGATCAGTTGAAACAGCTCTGGTTCATTTCAGCAGCTTAGTTCTAGAAGCTTTGGAGACTGGAGACTTGTCATGTGGAGTCTTTCTGGACCTATCCAAGGCCTTTGACTGCATTGACCATGATTTGCTATTACATAAACTCTATAAATATGGAGTACGAGGAAAGGGATATGACTGGTTAGTCATACTTGAAAAAAAGACAACTTCTGTGGGGGTACCACAGGAGATGTTCTTGGTCCCATACTCTTCATTATATTTGTGAATGATATACAGAACACAGTAACTGATAAATCTACCACTCACTTAATAAATTATGCGGATGATTCAAATTTTTTAATATCAGGCCCAGATTTCAAAGATATTATGGAATTAGGCAGTCAAATGCTAGAAAGAACAAAAAAATATTTTGAGGAAAATAGGCTTGTTCTGAACAACGACAAAACAAATTGTATACTTTTCAAGGTAAATAACAGCATTGAGACCCCCAACAACATTCATTTCGGTAAAAGCAAAATAGCCTGTGAATCCACAGTTAAATTTTTAGGAGTACACGTAAACGAAACTATGAACTGGCCAGGACACATAGACAATTTGTGTAAGAGATTGTCATCAATAATATATGCACTGAGAGTTCTGAAAAAACCTATTGATCATGATGCACTTATGATGGTTTATTATGGAAGCTTTTACTCAGCCGTCAAGTTTGGAATATCCATTTGGGGTTCCAGCTCGGACTTAAAGAGTTTTTTTATGTCAAAAAAAATCTATTAAACTCATTCTCAACATGAAAATGACAGACACATGCAGAGGGGTCTTTAGAGGCAATAAATTACTGACACTACCTGGAATTTATATTTATGAATGTATACAATTTTTAACTAAGCAACCTAAGATTTTCGAAGCTTTTAAAAAAACTCACACATACGAAACCAGACATAAAGACGATTTTGATTATCCACTGCACAAAAAAGCACTCTATGAAAAGAACACACACTATAAGGCAATGAAATTCTATAATAAGCTTCCATATGAAGTGAAGAGCATTGAAGCTGCAGGTGCCTTCCTGAAATCTTGTAGAACCTTTTTATGCAATTCAGAGCATTATACCCTGGAAGAATTTCTGCAGGAGTAATACTTGACTTTGGATCCATTGTTCTTATTGATGTATTTTATATTCATATTGATTTTATATTTTTATTGATCTTTTCGAAATGTTTTTACTTGACATATTTCTTAGACTATGTATATATAGAATGTGCTTTGTGTAGGTTGTATGTAGACTACTATACTGAAATAAAATATCTCTCTCTCTCTCAAATATAGGTATCAATTGGTTTGATGTTTTTCAAGGCTGATAAATTAGTTGTAATTACTTTTATATGGAATATAAAAAAACCGGTAATTTGAAAAACAACTAAATTAGTCAATGACTACATAAAATTATAATCAAGGGATTACTTCAAATTATTAAACATATAATACAAAAAAAATCATAATAATTATTGAATGTAATCTGTTCTTATAGTTTGAATGTGAAAAATAGTCTTTGTTTTGTGAATGAGAAGGTGCAAATATTCAACAACTGTCATCTACAAGCCATATGATGTCAACATACTACATTAAACAGTTCAACAACAATTAGTTTGAACACAAATGATTTTGAAAATGATGCTGGTAATGCTGCCAGAATAAATGGGGAACAATATCAGGATATGTTAAATAAACAACTTCTTCCACCAAATCAATACGGATTTGAATAATTTATGAATGATATAATTTTCCATTTGTAGCTGTAAAGACTACATTTCATAAATTCAATTGTGGAAGCCGTTACTTTGTGATAGTTCATCATTTTAACGAAATAATATATAAAACTACTTTGTTACTATCACTGATATTTAATATAGTCGTTACTATAGTTTCAACACTAAAATCATAACCTGACCATCAGCTTTAAACCCCCAAACAAATTATCTCATATTCTGTTCAATGCGAAAAATAAAACTGACAAATTTAAAAGACCTGGAGTTTATAAACTAACTTGTTCAGAGTGTGATAGTTTTTACATAGGTAGATCTTGCCGTAGCATAGCAGTTAGATATAAAGAACATTTTCGTTCCTTTAAAAATAATAAAACCGGTTCTTCATTTACAAATCATATTTTAGAAACAGGCCATACCTTTCCTAATTTGAATAATGTTCAAATTTTACATAGTCAAGATAAAATTTCAAAACTAAATATATTAGAGTCAATGGAAATTTTCAAAGAAATGAAGACGTGTGATAATAAGATTCTAAACGATCAACTAGATGTATACTACAGTAATCTCTTCAATGTATTAATAACCTTATTTTCGTATTTAAAGTCCGTTAGTAATTATACCCCCACCACTAAGGTCCTCACGGAATTACCTAATCACATTACCCCTCTCTGGTTTTTCCTAGAACTATTTCCTATAGTCATAAAATTTGTTGTTGTATTCCTTCTTAAACCTATATTTGTTAAATTCATACCTTCGTTTTCGTCTGAAGATGACAAGTTTAGCATTGAAACTATAGTAACGACTGTATTAAATATCAGTGATAGTATAACAAAGTAGTTTTATTTATTATTTCGTTAAAACTACATTTCATGTTGGAGAATCAAAAACATCAGTCTCAAATATTTTGCATTTTACATATCTAGTTAAAAACATTCTGGTTTTCTAGGTTTTCCTGCAGTAATATGAGTTTTCATTCTGAGTGACAGATTATGTTAAGAGTTCTAAAAACCATCAAATCATATGTTGTCAGAAATTACGGAATTGATTTAAATAAAGAACCTTTCTGTTAGAAACAAATGTGATCTATAACTCAAAATAGTAGGATGTTATAATGGCCATAACATATCAGTAGAATGGTTAAAAACTTCTATCAAAGGTAATACCTTCAATTCCGTGAGTGTTATACAAGATAACAAGGAAAAGTCCTTTGCCTCAGTTACAGAAAAAAGAATCTACACGAAAGCTATTGTTCCAAAATAGGGAAATTAAAGATAGCACGTTTATCCAACACAAAGCATATTATGTTATATGACCAATCAGAAGAGAATTGCCACCTTGGTGTCTTATAATCAACAAGGCACTATCGAAAAACCAGCAGTCAAATGAAATATTTCTAGGATGGGAATTCAGAAAAGAATTCAAGTGTAGAATGTTTGGTAGGTATGACATATAGCAATACTCAGTTTTCAGCAGATTACACAAGCACATCATTGATTTACGATTGGGACACTCCAGAAGATAGGAATGTGTTTGAAGAGTTTTATGAAATGTTGTCTTCATATTAAAATTTTGGGAATATTTGAAATTTTGTTGCCAGAATTTCAACATGTTCTATTACTACAATATATAAGAATTGCATAAATAAATAGTATCTACACAAACAAACGATAATAGGTATAAAAAAAATCTTTGAATTCCTAGAAGGTATTATAATGTGCATTCAAACAACTTAAATAATTTAATTTGGAACTTGATTATTAATGTGTACTTACCATATTTTGGGGCATTATTGTTCGGGGGAGGTGAATTGATTACAGATTGAGTGTTGCCATTTGTGTTAGTAACAGGAGTACTGGCTGGTGTGTTAGCAACAGAACTGTTTGAACTTTTTTTTCCGTTAGTTTGATTTGGGGCCGACATTTTTCTTTTAGATGACAATATCACTTCGGAAAACTACCTGCAATACAAATTTCCGTGAAGATATATTAATGTTAGGGGTTAGGTACCATCTCAGCATTTGCTCTCTATATCTTGATTATCAAGCTACCCAGAAACTTAAATCTGTGCACTCTTTCACTCAACAATTCAGTGATTTTGGCAAGCTAACGTTGATTTTATCGACTAGAAATATTGTTGTTAATAATATGACAAATAAAACAATTTAACGCACTTGGCAGAAACGAATTTAGTGGGAAAACAAAAAAAATCCCTATGCTTTGACCTACTTTTACATTAATTTGCCCTATTTTACGTACATTCTCCCTGTTACATCTTCAAATCAAATGCAAATGATTGTTAATAACTTTATAAACAAACCGCCTTTCACCTTTCAATTACAACAAAGGTAGCAACAAATATTAACTAATGTCAAACCATCAAAAAGCTCTATACACTACATTAATTTAAAATCAATGCATCAATTTACACTAACAAACAGAAATTGTACCTTTAATCCATACACATTACAAATATTTTGCTATTTCTTTGTCAATTATTAGCGTTTAGGTAAAAAATATTACTGCAGTAGAGATGCAGTGCTTTGAAAGGACTAAACAGGTAAAAGATAACAAAACTAATCAGTACTATAAATGAAAACTTACTTCGTATGATGAAATTAAGGATCTATTAAGATTCATGAGTAAATTTTGACAAAATAACACACAAAATATTAAAAACTAAAGAAGTTTTCACTACAAAACGGAACCATCAATAAAATGGCGACGACCAATGAAATGTAAGAACCACGGAGTGCGCGCAATTCTATCTGACGTAACGAACCAAACGGCAAGCATCGTCGTTAGGAAATAAAAATACAAAACGACTGATCGAAGAAAATGTTAGATGAACAGGCAACTTAATTATCTTTGTAGTTCCGTGGTAATTATTATTCTAACACCGTTAATATTATTTATGTGACATCGATCCAAAGTCACCCCAAACATTATTATGATGAATCGTAAATTTGCAATTCAACTCACCTTACGTTAACAGAAGTATGAAAATTCTTGAGTGTTTTCTTTATATAAATTATAAGTTTCTTAATTTATGTTACTAATTAAAACACTTAAAAAAGCATTTTAAAATGTTAAAAATTAACACAACTTCAACAGAAAACAGTAAACTTTTTGAAAAAACAAATTCAACTGTCAACACTACTCTTGAACAAAAGTTGCTAGATTGTAGATTTTATTCAACAAGTAACTAAGTATAATAATTTGTTCCCGATGCGAATTGAATTTGGGACACATGGAATCGAAATGTAACATTGAATACAAAACCCTGTTAACCTGTTACCAACTTGAATCAAACATAAGTGAACGACGAATGACAAATCACTGTTTGTTTATGTTATTTGAAACTGTCATGATAATATTAAATTGATTAGGTGGAAATGAGTTGATAAGAAAGGTAGTTCGTTTCATCTTTCAGCACTCTTGTAGTTTTCTTTCTAGCTTAAAGCTACTTAAGCAACTCATCCCTCTATCTCTTTCCTAGGAAAGATCGGATTTAATTTTACTTTTGTTTATGTAAATTTGATTTAATAGTGCACTTGTCCACTTGTGATAGATGATTAGTAACGATACAAAAAGTTGGTAAATAATGTGAGTATAATACTTTATAGAGAAATAATAAATATTTAATAATTTATGATTTTTACGATCTCATTCGTTTATATATTTATGTTAAAAACAAATAGAAGACAGGTAATTATCAATTTTCACCAAATAACAGTGCCGGCCGAGTCAGAGTATGGACGACACCACCGGCAATAACTGAAGTATGAATTTTTCGTTTTATAACTTTTTACATCAAAATAATTAAGTGGGCACAAATCTGATTTGATTAACAAATTTATATACAGTATCCTTAGTAATAACATTAACTCATATACAAAGTTACATTATAATGAGTTGGAGTTTGTTCATATTTTAAATACATAAAATACATTATACATTACTTATACATAAAATTGGGTAAATTTAATTTTACTATAGGTAATCTATAAATAGTTGAGTACATTAATTAATCTAGATTCTTCTAATAATCTGTTCTACTTACAACTGCTTCCCGCACGGATATGGGATTATAAAGAATATATTCATGCATAATATGAATATGGAAATAAAAATTACAATTACTTATTAAAAAAAACAAATCTGGAAAGTTTGAACTAGCCGTCACCAAAAATTTAAAATATTTCGTTCGTCAAAATAAACTTTGTTATCCATATTCTGAAGGTTGTTTAAAAATTCTTCAAGGCATCTGAAATGATTTTGAAGACCTTTAAAATGAGCCCAAGTACGTCTAAATTCGATGGTTGGCTGTCGAGATGTTGAAATAGTTTCGCGTTTTTGTATATTAAATTGTTCAACCCATTGGAGTAAAATGTTAAGATTGAACTGGTCTTTACTTGTTGCAAATACATTGTATTACAAATGAACACTACACTGAATATTACACTGCAGAAAAATTCCTAAATGAACTTTTATTATAAAAATTGAAAAATAAAACACTGATGGCTTCTTCAGGCAAACAATGATACTTGAATTTACAAAGGTATTAGCTAAATATACATAAAGAGAAAATGACTTTAATGATTGGAATTCCGATTGTTTACGGATTACAAGAATACAAGTTATTTACACGACTAAGGCAGGAAACTTTCCAGCCTTAGGGCCATATACTGTTTACTCCAGTAAGTCCCTAATAGGACCAAAACCGTTTTAATTTTTCTGCCATTATCTATAATTTCTAGAATAGTCGCCGAGTATGCGCGCCCTGAGCGAGCATACGCTTTGCTAAATTCGCTAGTACAATTACTTATTAGTCCAGGTATTTAAGGAGGAAAATCGACGATTTTTGTCCGAATTTCCTCGAGGTCTAAATTTTGTCTATTCTTGTGTATTTTGACACGCTGAACAGGATGTTGTAGTTTAAATTTGGATTAACCCTGTGCTCGAAAAACTATGGCAATTTTTTGGACCCAAAAATGTCAATTTTTCGATTTTTTACGTTTTGAGTCAAAACTATTGGTTGTATGAGAAAATATTTAAACAAAAGCTGTTAGAAAAATTAATTCGCGATTTTTGGCTCCAGTCCCAAGTCGATTCGAGGTCGTGGGCCTAAGATATGGCCCATTTAGTGTGTTTTTTAACAAATTGAAAAATTGAGTATATACCAAAGAGTTTGTTTTTCATATTCTGTTTTGGTGAGAAGATAGTATGTTTATTTCTCTTCTTTCGATTGGCCATTTTCAAAAATCCGTATTTTACGAATTTCAGACGAAATACGCATGTTATCGATCTGAAACCAAATTCATTTGAAAAATTTCACTATCCTGCACCTAATACTAAAAATTCAAGCATTTTGGTTTAAAGACATAACTTTGGCGCCATTTTGAAAATTTTCGACCACCGAAAAATTCAAATTTTTTGAGGTTAGAAATTTTTAATGCAAATTCTACGTTCTATTAGAGATTTTTATAACGAGTATTTTAACTCCAAGCAGATCGATTGGCGTCGAGTAGAAATAAAGCTATCCTAATAAATGTGTTTGGGCCTCTAGAGGGTCCAACTTTGGGCCTATCGACAAAGTCTTGGAGCAAATTACATAGAAATACATCGGATATTTAGGTTTGGAACAGCGTACGGTGATTCGTTCACACTTCCAAATTATAACGAATTTCATCATAAAAAAGTAGCGCGGAATTTCATTTAGCGGCAATAAGCGAGGGTCGAGGGTCGGTACAACAGATTCCGCGCGCGAAATTATACGTTTTTAAATGTTTCAAATTGCACCTGAATGCTTATAATCGTTTTGTGTGAATGTGCGAGTATATGTAGACGTGTGAACGTGTATATGTGACCGTGACATGACATCATTATAGGGTGTTACATACAAAATCATCATCTAATATACTGATTTCTGGCTCGGGGCAGTTAGTACATTCTTTACCTTTACAATGCTTACATATGAGCTACAAGGTAATCCTAATTTTTTCACGAACATTTACCAGTACAATTTTTTTTACAATCACAAGGGATTGTTTTGATCAACTCATCGGGACGTTCATTTTTACTGTTTGTATAGGAGTAAGTCCATTCGGACTATTTCTGCAACTCCATTTCGTTGGATCAATGGTTTCATTACCGATCCAAACCTGGACTTGGAAATACACTTAAAAATATGTTGCTCTGCAGCATCATCGTATTTTCATATGACTACCTTGTAATGCATTGGCATGAAAATTTGGGAGCATTTTGTTTAACACATTTATTAGCAAATTACAATTCCCCGATCTTCCATACTCGACATAAGATTTCAACAAGGTAACTATATGAAAATACGATAATGCTGAGGCTTGAGGCCCAAACACATTTATTAAGATAGCTTCATTTCTACTCGACTCAAATCGATCTGCTTGGACTTAAAATACTCGTTTTGAAAATCTCTAATAGAACGTAGAATTTGGATTTCGTGAAAAATTTCTAACCTCAAGAAATTTGAATTTTTCGGTGGTCTAAAATTTTCAAAATTGCGCCAGTGATGTCTTTGAACCAAAACGCTTGAATTTTGGACATTAGGTGCAGAATAATAAAATCTTTCAAATCAATTTAGTTTTAGATCGATAACGTAGGTATTTCGTCTGATTTTGGCGCAAAAAAATTAGGTACGTCAAAATACCCGAAACCGAAAGAAGAGAAATAAAAATAATATCTTTCCACCAAAAGAGACTGTGAAAAATCAAAAACTTCGACATATACTCCATTTTTCAATGTGCTAAAAACACACAAAATGTGCCCTAACTTGGGCCCACGACCTCGAATCGGCTTCGGACCGGAGTCAAAAATCGCGTATTAATTTCTCCAACAACTTTTGTTCAAACATATTTCCATAAAACCCTAGTTTTGTCTCAAAACGCAAAAATGGCCATTTTTGGGTCCAAAAAATGGTCATGTTTGTCGAGGTTAATTAAATTTAAACTACACCATCGTGTTCAGCGTGTCAAAATACATAAAAAATTAGACCTCGCGGAAATTCGGACAAAAAAATTCCTTAAATGCCTGGACTAATAGTTTGATTGGATATGTTACTATTTAGTAGGCAAAATATAATATATATTAAAAAATCTCTGAAAGAACTGACCTGTCCTTCAACTTAAGAGTAGTGAATCAAACAGTAAAACATTATTAAAAGTATTTATTACAAAAATATTATTACAATTTCGCCTGACAAATTATAACAATTACAAAATATTAAATATAATAAAATCAGATCTCTCATCCAAAACTGCTCAATATAAAGGTACTAATTAATACTAATTCTGACATTACAAACATTGAAGATGATTTACAGTTGTCAGGAAATAAAATATATAAGAGAGGCATTTTCAAGGGACTGTATAAAAAATTAGTGATGGAATAATATCCTAATAGTAAATACAAATTAATTCTAAGAGGTAACACAGATTTCACAAATTTTCTAGAAAAAACATAACAATGAAACTTACTATTATATGAGAATGAGCCAAATATTATTATATCTAAAATCATCAATCAAATATTGCCGCCACAACCTATTTAGGATTACAAATTTATGTAAATTAGGAATTGTAGATTGTAATAAGTAGAATTCTAAACTTAAAGTTTAGGAGAATGAGATTCATATTAAATTAAATATTATTTTAGTTTATCAATATGAAACATATGTATGCTTACATATAATAGTCTTCATAATTACAAATTTATCAAGTGATTTTGGGGACCTCAGCATCAAGGTCCTAACCTAAAGATGAGCTTCTAATTTTAGCAATAAATAATGTCAAGTTTGACACATAAGTTTTACTATAAGGAATGAATAGGTTTGTTATATTTATTTTCACAAACTATGATGTAATGCAGCTTCAAGATACAATTTCGAAGCTAATTATTAATTAATTCTTATTTAGCAAATAAGATTCATCAAATTAAAGAGTCGACATGTCAAAGGGTAAGTGCCATTTTTTCAGGATATGTTCTGTGCAATGCTTTTATGCCTGAGAAAAGAAATATGTGCATATCTTCATTTAAAATGTTTCAAATTTATGTCAAAAGATTTCGGTTTGTATCGTTGTCTGCGATGCATTTATCGTAACAAATAAAATCAAACTGTCATGAAATCATGTTCTGACATGTTTTCCTGGGCAAAGATATTTTGAAAAAGATGTTAACTTTGGATGGTTCAAAACAGCTGAACTTATTTCGAACGGTAACGGTTTTGGCAATAAGGTACGCCTATTCTACTTCGATATTTTTGTGATAAAATTTTACTTGTAAATCTATACGGCGCGCCTTCCAGATTATATTCGCACTTCATCCCAGGTGAGGTCTTTGGATAACGCTAAAATTTTGCGGGTGGTTTTCTGCCTCAGGAAATATTAGGTTTCCCAAAATGTCAAGCCATATACTTCAATAATGCGCGCAGACTCAAAAAACTGATTTTTTCTTCTAAAATTCATATCTCCGGTGTTTCCACTCCGATAGGGCTGAAATTTTGTGTGAAGGCAGCTGAAAGTGAATACTTCAAAGTGGTGTATGAATGGTCATGCATAAATTATGAAACAAAACCGCTAGAGTTAATTATCTGTATTTTCTAAAATTCCTAGGCCATTTTATTTAAGTTCACGCTGATGGGTGAATATTCATCTCTAATCTGATTCCAGATTCGGATTCCTCTGAAAATTTTCGATCGATGATGTACTTTCAAAAGTCGATTCAATCGATATTGCGAGCATGTTTTTTTTCAATATTCAAATTTGTTTGAAAGCGCCGTGTACATTTCTTGATAAAAATTTAATTTCTTCTTAAAAAAAATAATCAAATAAAATGAGTTATATAATAAAAAATATTATCGAATAATTTCAAAAATTAATAATTAAATAAAATGAGTTAATAAAAATTATTATTTTTTTCAAAGACGAAATTGAATTTTTATCAATAAATGTACACTGTGCTTTCAAACAAATATGAATATTTAAAAAAACATGCTCGCAATATCGATTGAATCGACTTTTGAAAGTACATCATCGATCGAAAATTTTCCAAGGAATCCGAATCTGGGATCAGATTAGAGATTAATATTCACCCATTTGCATGAACTTGAAAGAAATGGCCTAGGAATTTTGAAAATACAGATAATTGACTCTAGCAGTTTTGTTTCATAATTTATGCATGACCATTCCTACACCACTTTGAAGTATTCACTTTTAGCTGCCTTCACACAGAATTTCAGCCCGATCGGACTAGCAACACCGGAGATATGAATTTTTGAAGAAAAAATAAGTTTTTTTAGTTTGCGCGCATGCGCGAAACGATAGCCCAATTCTGAAGGCGGCGTTGGATTCCTTGAAAAAATTCCCATCAAATCCATGGTTTGGAATATTTTTTTGCCTCTATAATGCGTTTCTGCAGAAGAAATGCCGTAGTAGAAATGTAGAAAAATATTGTAGGCGGCTCATTATTGAAGTATATGGCTTGAAATTTTGGGAAAGCTAATATTTCCTTAGGCAGAAACTACCTGTAAAATTTCACAAGACCTCACCTGGGATGAAGTACGAATATGACCTGGAATGCGCCATACAGACTATTGTTAATTAAAATCAAGCTTCCGCTAGATTGTTACGTTAATTATCGATAAAATTCCAACAAAAAATTTGCTTCTTTTGACAAGTTTTTGTGAAATATCAACAATTCCCAATTTTGGCACTTACCCACACTCTTTAATTGTGGAAGTGCATTGCAAACTATATTGTATATGTGCTATGTGGCAAACTTGATTAGTACGGTATTTAGCTAAAATGGAACTGTATTGTCGTATATTAAGCAAAGCAAAGTCTATATCTTTTGCATCTTCTCAAAATCATTTGTTTCTGTTTTCAGGTTGATGCTTAGGAATGGTGTTGTAATGTAAGCGTTTGACGACCTGGGCACTATTTGGACAACTGAAGTACGGCATTTTTAAGGTTACAGTAAAAACTAGTATACATAGGAAGCTGTAGAAAAATAGATAAATATTCTCACTAGATCAAGTTATTTATAATTGAAGGGTGGCAAGACTCATCAATTTTCTTATATTATTTGAGCAATTCCGAGGTTCCTTCCATACAAACAAAAAGGAACTCGGTGTTGAAATTCACTCCTGATGTATTTATCGACAATCACAAAATTATTCAAAGGCACACATTAAAATCACAGCTTATTGGAATATTACCAATTATAAACAATTTGTATCAAAATTTTAACAAATGATGTAGTCCTTTCACCGTTTTATCCATTCAACCATATTCTAACATTACTCTATAGAGAGACGACATATTACTCACAAGGTAATTTACTAAAGCTAGCCTTAAACTAAATTTAAAGCAATATTGGGTATTATCTTTTAAGCAAATCTCACTTGGAAAATACTATTTATGTCTTTTAGCTGAGGATCCTTGAGAAATACAATTCAATTATCGAAAATACCCGGGTTTGTTACTCGATTACCAATTAACTGTTATATTTGTTATAAAATATTTAAATACCAGTTCTTAATAGATGAAAAAGCAATTCATCGGAAATACTAGAATTTATGAAAATATTGCATGATTATATTTAAGAATGTAAATTCATTTTTTAATTCTCATTTTTTAATTTTTGGAAACTTGTAATTTAGTTGAATTCTGTGGAATATTTTATAAACATAATATAACACTTAAATAGGAAATTTTTTTCCATGACGGAATGAAATAATCAGGCAAAAATCCGAATAATTTCTGTGCGTAATATCATAACCAAGTCTGTACAGTTTTAAGCCTTCTAAAAGCAATACTTATAACCTCAACCGAGTGCTAAAATAAACCTGAGAATAAAATACCAACGATTTTCAGGACTAACTGGCTATTTTCAACTATTGAAACTAGAGAAGTGTCTCCCATGGACCTAAATGGGGAATTATTCCTAGATCCTGTACATAGACAGAAATTAGATAATTTCACATTTATAGGTGATGCTTCTTCATTAAAATTAAATAAACAAGTATGTGTAAGTAGTTAACAATATTATGACCAGAACATTTTTTCTTATTTCACAGTTTCTCATATTTTATTAACTTTATTTTTAACACATGAATCAAAATATTTGGGCAAGACGGCCAAGGGGGGGGGGTCTGCGGAACTTGACGGGTCAATTTTTTTCCGTTTCTACGTTATATTTGAACTCGTTTACTGGCATTTAGAGATTAAAATACCCTTTGAGAAGTTGTTTATGAATTTTTCAATTTTTAAGGTTGTTTTTAAACGAAAATGCCAAAAAACTGTTTTTAACCCCAGAAATCGACATTTTATAGTAAATAAACGTCCAAGAAGTCATTTCCGATCGAAAATTGGCCGCTGAATCCGAAAATGTTGTGAGTTTCCTTCCATAATCCTCACATAACGCATCGTTTTCTATCCATTGGCTGATTTTCGGCAAAATTCATTTTTTTTAAGGCGTCATATCGGTGTGAGCAACCACTTGAAAAAAAAATTGATTAGCGTGTTTTTACCTCAGATTTACGATAAAATAAGATTTATTCTGATAAAATAAGATTTATCAGGTCGCTGACAAGTCTTTTTTTGGGACATATGACCTCAGAATCGAATTCAGCGGGAAATTGTACGATAAGAAAACATTTCCCGAACGTCATCCAACAGTTTTTACACTCGTATACCATTAATTTTACGCCAAAAACAAGGTAAACGTAATTTTCTTCCAGTTTTTGACCTTTTTCGACCTCAAAGTTGCAGAATTTAGAATTGTAAGAGGATATTTGGACAATTTTCGATCGAAAACATGCTATTACATTATTTTTAAAAATGTTTTGCTGCTTTGGAAAAGCAGTTTGAAAAAAAGCTTTTTGGTAGTTGCAAATCTACTTCGTTTTTTTGTAATGTTTGAAGTTTGTTTTTGCAACTTTGTGGTCAAAAAAGGTCAAAAACTGGAAGAAAATAACGTTTACCTGTTTTTTGGCGTAAAATTAATGGTATACTGGAGTGTAAAAACTGTTGGATGACGTTCGGGAACTGTTTTCTCATAGTAGAATTTCCCGCTGAATCCGATTCCGGGCTCATATGTCCCAAAAAAAGACTTGCCAGCGACATGACGACAGATTTTTGTACAGTAATATCGGTTTTTTGTCGTTTTTTCGACCTCTAAAATCGATTTAGTCAGAAGAATTCTCATTTTATCGTAAAGCTGAGGTAAAAACACGCAGATTTTTTTTAAGTGGCTGCTCACACCGATATGACGCCGTCAAAAAAAAGTATTTTGCCGAAAATTAGCCAATCGATAGAAAAATGATGAGTTATGTAAGGAAATTGACATCATTTTCGGATTCAGCGGCCAATAACTTGGCCTCTTATTTATTATAAAATGTCGATTTCTGGGGTCAAAAACAGTTTTTTGAAATAAACGAGTTCAAGTACGATGTAGAAATGGAAAAAAATTGCCCCGGCAAGTTCCGCAGACCCCACCCCCCCCTTTGGCCGTCTACTTTAATTTAAAATTGCCCATTTGCCAAACCAAAACTGAAGAGAATTGATTTATTTAGTAGGGATATTTCCTTAATCAGATGGAAATTATACAAATTTTGTGTTGTTGGCAGGTAAAAAAGTTGAAATTTGTCATTTTATTGATGGAAAATAAATTCTAATACTAATAATTTGAATTTATTCCGGTAAATGAAGTCCAAATCGATGGGAAAATGAAATAAGAGAATACCAGATTTGAGGGCATTCATAATTCCAATTTTATTTTAATATTTCTATTTATATTATGGACAACCTTGAGTTGAAATGAATCATTTCAGTTATTTAATTTTCAGTAATATTATAATAAACATTTGTTGTAACTTGAATGAATGCTTTTTGATTTTGGGTTATTTCAGTTTCATATATTCATTTGATATAAACACATTAAAATTAAATTAAAAATGAGAGCTAACGTCACAAATACATAAAAATATTCATTTTAGTTAAATCAAATTTCGTGTATTCAACTGGAATAATTCTGTAAAATCATGTGGTGTGAACAATAAATTAGCACTGGTAATAAATTGTTTACTGCTGACAATCTGACGCGCATTTTTCCATTTTATATAATTGGTACACTCCTGCAAAGTAGCAAATAGAGAAATAGTTAAATTTGGACAAAATGGGATAAATTATACAACAATCTTGATATTTAAAGATATTCTAAAACGAATAAATCTGGATTAAATCCATCCTGAGAACCCATATTCTTTCACCATCTAACCTTTCGAGTATTCGGTACAATTTAGGAAATGACAAAGATACAAAATGAAAATGGATACGGCGAGTATCTAGTAACTACATTTAGCGAGTTAACCGTTTCAAATTACGTTTACTTTGTTTGGAACAAGCAATATTCTTAACTCTGGGAGGACTAGGAGGATCTATATCTACTAACGGTTTATCATCGACTGGCAATACTGGGATGACGATGGAAGACCGTCTTTGAGTAGATAGTCTCCGTTTGGGTTGACAATTGGGCATAATATTACTGCTGCTCGGATTCAAAACAGTTGATCTGTCAAAGACCTTGTTGAGATTTTGTTTGACTTTTGGTTGAGGTTGTTCGTTATCTGAATAAAAACCAGAGGAATCGTTCAGACTACGATTGGGAGACCTACCCAGGCCAGGAAACATTTGATCTGTCTCCATTTGAAATTCGCTAATTTTGCCGTTGCTTAAATCGCTCAACCGGTATCGCACCTGGTTCATCAACCTCGAAGATTGGCATTTGTCATAAAAATGATCTGGGCCAGTAGTGGAACAACTCAAACATTTTCGGCAGTGTATGTAGCCACAAGATGTGTTTTGGCACTGGCCAATGTTTCTTTCAACTATACTGGGTTTACCACATTTCGGACACTTCACTAATTGTTGATCCTTTTCTAAAAGTTTCCCAATCTGCAAAAGTAATAAATGTGTCAAAGGTTTGTTAGCTTACGCAGTTTTGGTTTAATGAAATAAATGTCCATAGTGTGATGATTTTACAAGGGAATCGTGTTTTAGGAGTGCCAATAATTCAAGTGACTTTTTTCTCACGTTGTTTTCACCCTCCCTTATCGCAAAGGTTACATGAATTTTCACACATTCTATTGCCCACAGACAGAGGATTGCCCATTCTATAATTACTGATAACAATAATAAAAATTCTTGACCCAGTATGAATTATATATAAAAATTCTGGGGAAATAGGTCACATTAACACTTTGTTTTATATTTTCGTCTTTACGTACGTTTCGGTCTCACGACCATCATCAGAAGACTTATTATGTCAAAATCATTAAAGAAAGAATAAACAAAATATATAATGGAACTTCATATATAAGTAACATAGAAGGTAATACAGATAATTATATATCATTACCTTACATTCCGGAGACCTCGGAGAAAATTAAAAAATGTTTAAAAAAAGTATGATACGAATGTCGCACATAAACCTACTAATTGTGGTGGAAAATTTTCCTCAAATTTAAAAACTTTAATACCTAAAGATAAACAAACCCACATAGTATACAAATTAAATTGTTTAGATTGCGATGGGACTTAAACTGGAATCTCTAAACAATATTTACAAAAAAGAATGTATGGCCATATGTATAGCACAAGAAATAAAAACTAGAAAATTCCACCACCCTTGCTAAACACTGCTTTGATTATAACCATCAATTTGATTACAAAAATGTTAATATTTTAACTAAGGAAACCAATTATTATAAAAGATCTATTCTGGAGATGATTCCCATAAAACGTGACTCCAAATCTGTAAATCATAGGACTGACATTAAGTCAGATTTATACTAACTTAATTAATTAAAACTCTTGCAAATTTCTACATGCGTCTTTATAATGTTAAAAGTATATTTTAGGAAGAATGCTCAAAAGTGATATTCCAATACAGGTCTGCAACCTTTTTCAAGTACCTCATAAATCGTTACATCTGGTTCGAGGGTAGATACTCAACATAATAGTTTTCATCTCCAGTCGTTGAGACACTATACCAACATGCACTTGTATATTATAAGAATATTACTGAATAGTGGATTGTTGTTATATTTTATACTTGAAATATTGACGGTACAATTTCGATTATTCGTGGTTCTGTTCATTTCGACGACGTGGGCATTTTTGATTGAAATTGGTGGGATATGGACGCTTTATGCTATAATTAGTTTTAAAAAACCCCTTTTTGACATAATAAGTCTTCTGATGATGGTCGTGAGACCGAAACGTACGTAAAGACGAAAATATAAAACAAAGTGTTAATTTATTTATTTATTCATTTATTTATTTACAGACATGCCATTTTACAAGAGAAAAACATATGTGCCTCATTTGATTTTTGAATGAATATGCAGATGTATCGAATAGATCAATGATTTCACTATTTTTATTTGCCAATTTAACTATCCTTGTAATTGGCTCATTTTGGCCATAATTCATATTGTGATGAGGAACCATGAACAGTTCTGAAATTCTTGTTCTTCTGGGATTTACATTCAGATTAAAGAGTTCAATTAAATTAGGACAACTTATAGCTCCATTTATAACCTTGTGCAGAAATTTCAAGTCTATTTCAGCTCTTCGATGTTCCAAACTTGATAAATTTAAGATGTTCAAAATGTCAGAATATTCATAGTTTCCCCTTTGATATCCAAGTTTGAATGCACATGACCTCAAGAATGTATTTTGAACTCTCTCGATTCTATTGATATCCGCTTTATAAAACGGACACCATATTATACAATTATATTCAATAACTGATCGAACAAGGGAGCAGTATAATATTTTAGAAGTGTATGGGGAAAATTTGTCTGAAGATCTTGCAATGAAGCCCAATAATTTAAATGATTTAGAAACAATATTATCAATATGTGTCTTAAATGTTACTTTGGAATCAAATAATATGCCAAGATCTCGAACACTATCAACCCCTGACAAATTAACATTTTTCACTTGGAAGAGTATTAAATTGGATTCATAATTCTCAAAAATGTGATTTGATAGCATTTGTTTATATTTAGATGAAGCAGATTTATATTTCACCAACGGGCCAGATTGCTTAGATCTATTTGCAACAGTTCAGCATCACAGACATTGTCAATGATCCTATAGAGTTTGAAGTCATCTACAAACTTCAAATAGCAGCTGTGTTGTATTACTTCTGATATATCATTAATAAATAATAAAAAGAGTAGTGGACCTATATGGGATCCCTGGGGAAGATGTTACAGAAATTTCTGATGACACAGAACCAGTATATTTGACACACAGACTTCTACCTCTCAAATAAGATCCGATCCAGTTCAAAAAAATACTGTCAATCCCTAACGCACAGAGTTTTGCAATTAGAAGGTCATGATTGACTCTATCAAATGCTTTTGAAAAGTCAGTATAAATAGAGTCAACCTGGTGCCTTTCCTCCAAACTGTTTAAAGAAAATGTTGATAACTAACTAAATTTGTGTTGGTGGATCTTCCTGAGGTGAAGCCATGTTGGTTTTCATTAATTCATGAGTAAGTTTCTTAGTAATCAAACAGTCAAATAATTCGGGGATTTCAGATTGATGTGACCTATTTCCCGAGAATTTTTATATATAATTACTGATAACAGTATAATGATTTAATTTTGATGAAATTAATGGATCAATTTACCATTTCCAGTTACAAACCTTGATAATTATATTATAAAACTCACCATATAATAATGATTGAAATTCCTGTTGCTTGGACTACCTGGAGGGCTTGCACATTTTTCTGGTGATGTAGGTGGTGTTATTTTGTAATTTTCCTTGTTTTCTCTATGAACTTCCAAATAATATGTATATCTTTGTTTGGCAAAATGATCTCGAATAACAGCCTCTTTTGAAAGTGTTGAGGTTAGGCTTAATCTATACAGATCCCCATCAGATAGATATTGTAAAATAGTTGTCATAACAACGGAATTAGTAATTATTTCATCAAATCTTCTCGTCGGCTTTAGATAGCAGGGTTCAAACAAACATTTCTTGACTGGAGAGCGGGTTTCCACATTTTCTTTGAATTTTTGAGGTGAAAACGGCTTTTTGTATGGTTTAGATTTCAAATTTGCATACAAAATATCATGAGTTTCTTTAACAGGTGATTCTAGCACAAGCTTTGAATTCGAATAAGCAATAATCTTTGACTTTTTCAAATCCTCTGCACAACTGATTTGTTTCTCAGGGGTCGCTGGAGCTGATTGAAGACCAATCCTCGAGTTATTTCCTTTGAAATATTTATTAGGTTGATTGAGGAACCCCTGCTCAAATTGAAAATTGGTTTCTAAATGGCACCTCTCAAGATTGTTCAATAAAGATTCGTTGAGGGTACTTGAAAATTTTGGGGTGGAGGGACAAGATTCAATAACATCTTGTAATTTTCTGGCATTATGAATACATTTACGTTTTCTTGATATGTCGCTCAAATTAGGAGTAAAGAGTCCATCTTTTGGTGTAGATTCGAATAACAATGAGGATTTAGAAAATGATCCTATGGAGCCTGAAACGCATCCAGAATCTTCAGATGATTGACTCAAAACGGGAGTGACTTCCATCTGTTAGGAGATAAATTTACGAATTATGCAACGTAAAACAATCATCTATACTCACTTTTAAAAATCCTAAAGCATCAGAATTAGATAACTTTACCATTAAACCACTTTCGTTCTCATACCCGATAACACGATAATAAATTAATGAAAGATTACAGTATGGCGTCACATCTTTCATTCAATATTCACGATTGTTTTACGCGGTTAATTAACTTTTTCATGACATTGACATTGATAACTATGTTCAATTGATTACATAAACTAATATAAACAAATCAATAACACTTATGCTACAGTAATTAGTAATATTAATAAACAAAGGTTTCACACAAGTGTCAAGGACATAACCAGTACAGTAACCACTGCACAAGATACAACAAACAGTACCGGAGGAAATTGATATTAAAATCTGTCCCAGATTTTCACAGCTTGTCTATAGAACTATCAAAATACTTGGATTACAATTTACAAATCGATTACAGATACAGAAAGAAACGTATCATACTCTCTGGTTTGATAATGTCAAAAGTTGTCCATATAATTTCTTCATTAAATTTTATGACTTCTATTTAGCTGTTTCTAAATGTGAAAACGAAAATAATGATGAATTTGTTGCCACTCTTGCTTATATCTCATTATTATCTATATGATTTCAGTAGTATAGTGAATTCCTGACTGCATTTAACTTATTTTCCACACTTGGTTAAGTTTTTATTGAATAGATGAAAAGTAAAGTTATGAAAACTTGCTAATCTTTATCTTCGCTGGTTGTGGTTGAGGCTTGTGGTCGGTGTCGGTGTACATCAACGAACTCGGATATCCGAGTTCGTTGGTGTACATGATAGAATCATAGAGATATATATAAATAGAGTAAGCGTCCCGTGAGCGTATTTGAATCAGTTCTCAGGACAGAAGATAATAATTTTCTCGTCCTCTCTGTCGTTTTTCTCACGAATGGTTTGAATACTCCACGCAGCAGACTCGCACAACTCCCCCTCTTCCCGTCGCTCTTCTAACGAATGGATGCCACGGTAGGGGTCTAGCTAAAATATATCTAGGGAGAGGGGTAGCTGCACGGGCTTGCCGCCTGTTGTATGATTAAGGGATTAAGGCACTATAAACATAATGCTCTAGTCAAAGAGTTCGATATAGAACTCTTTGGCTCTAGTATGATGTATGCAAGAATAGCTGGACAAGCGCGCGCGTCTACCCCTCCCATAACCACAATTCACTGGGAGAGCGACAGAGAGGACGGGATAATTATGTTCTGCCCTTCTGGGAACTGACTCAAATCATCGGCTCACGGGCATAGAGATCTTTATGCTCACGGGTCGCTTAGTCTATTTACATTCCTCTATGTTTGCAGCTGCACCATAGGAGTAAAATATTTGAATATTACATTTTGATCATATAATGTATTTATTTGCTCATAATATCTTCAGTAGATGGTGCGAAAATTGCACTTTTATATATAATTTAGAGAGGCTTCCTAGCAAGCGACTTCCCCACTTGTCCGCAATTTTATGTAGTGTAGGATATTTTTTCAAGATCCTCTCCCTGAGCTTTATATTCTTTTATGTTCCCTGGAGGTGTTACCCATAGAGGTACCATCATTATTTATATGTGAATACTGGATTCCAATATACCATTTACCATTACAGTTCTATGGTAGTTACATTACAGTTTTCCGTTTGTTGATATTTGGAGATCAATGTGAAATAATAAATAATGAAATATGCGACATAATTTCAATTTTTTCATCCACATGCACCTGATTGATTTAGCATCAAACAGTTAAGAAAGTCAAATATAAATGCGAAGGTTAGTACTAATATGGATCAAATTCATATAGATCCCGAGAGTATAAATCAAGAGGCACATGTTAACTCAATAATATTCCATGAAAACATCGAAAAGGAAATTGATAGGCAAATTATTGAGAATGATAAGTTAAACGAGGAAATAACATCAGACATACTCGAGTACCAAACTCCTGAAATTGCAGAAGATGGATGCTTTGAATTCGTGAACTCATTTATCAAGACAGAAAACATTGAAGGTTCTATAGTAGAAGCAGAAGCAGACATTCATGAAGTTAAGGTGGAAGTACCTGATGAATTGGCTATTAATAATGACATGTAAGTATGGAAGTAAAATTATGTTTTTATAAAAACTTGGGAATAGGACGGACGTAACTACTTGGATATGTTGATATTCCCATCTACATTCTTTCAATCATTATTGAACATTTGATTATTCATTATTTTGTTTTTGATATATAAATTACGTTCTAAGTAATACCATTTAGTTTCATCTTTCAAACTTTTATTTCAATTGAAGAAATTTATTGAGAAATATATAATTTATAGTAATTAAATTGTTAGCACTTGATTTAAAATTTAAAAATATATTGAAAATTTTGTTTCATGACTTGATATAATGGAGGGAAAATGATTCTTTCAAATTAATACCTACATCTTGGATGGTTAGGCAATATAACATTTCATTGTTATTTATGTCTAAATAACATTTCTTTAAACGTAAATATCACAAAAATTCTCAATGTACCTATGTGGTGTAATAGTAAAATGTAAAAGTGTAAGACACAGATTCACATTTTATTATCATGTTAAGTATAATTTTTTTTACTTTTTAATTTGAATGAATATGCACATTGTATAGGCAGAAACTGAAACTACTTTATCATTATCATTTGATATGATTTTATTTGCATGATTCAGAATAGGTTCCTTGTTCCAATTCGGTTGTCTTTGTTCATGTTATTTAGGGAACAATCAAGGATGTATAAGATGATACATGAAATTTTTGTTTAATCCTAAATTATATATTTTTTATTAATAATATCAGGCAAAATCTTGGTAAAAGAAAACTTCAAAACATAAGCACATTATAATAAATGAATATATTAAAAAAATTTACATTGTTTACAAGTGATACAAAACTTTATTATAAGAATCATTTTAAAAAAGAGAAGATTATTCCCTTCCAAATTACTGTATAATGACCAACTATGTTCTATACGAACTATTTACATAATTTCAATATGTGTTTATTTCCATAAAAATAAAAAACTTAAAATATTTGTAAACCACGCACATGAAACAAGAATTAAAACAAATAAACATCTAAAAATTCCTCTAAGTCACAAAAATATAAATCTGGAATTCATTAATTATCTCGTACCAAAAACATACAATCTATTACCATTGGAAATAAGAAATATAAATAAATTACCACTGTTCTTAAAAAAAAATCAAAATATATATTATATCCTGTAATATTGAACGATTCTTCCTGAACATTACTCATACTCACCATTGAATTGTTTTTATTTTCATTTTGTTAATACTTAGTTTATATTATATTATATTAATTATATCATTATATCATATTACTTATGTAATTATCAAAAAAAAAAATTTAAAAACGTTATCGTGGCGCATACAAGTGTTCTGCACTTAGGCGCCTAACCATTGAAATATTCTTGTTATTGTATATGTATGTATATGTATGTGTGTATATGTATATGATATCATTAATAATAAATATCAATATCATATCATTAATAATAAATATCAATATCATATCATTAATACTGCCAATAATAATTAAATATATTTTATTTATGAAAATCCTTTGATTCATTTTGAAAGAATCCAGCGTAGGTAAATTCCTTAGAAAAATTAATTGATTTTCTTGACAGTACTTGTAATAATAGGTCCAATCATGATTTGCTAATATTGCAATGAAATATCCTCCTTAACCTCCTTAAAATCAAAATTAAATCAGTTTCCAAAAGTTTGGTATACAGGGTGAGTCAGTTTTTTGTAGACAAACTGCAACAGGAGATAAAACAAGTGTTTTTAAGAATAAAAGTTCCTATTAACATATGTCGTAGAAGGCTTCGTTTTCGAGATACAGGGTGTTTAATTTGAAAAAAAAAATTCGTTATTGCGAATATCTCCGGAATCGTTTATCGTACAAAAGAAAGCTTTTGTAAGCATTTTCTACTCATAGTAAGCTATGTTCTGTGCGATAAAAAAAATTTTTTTAGTCATAATTTGAAGGGGTAGTGGGTGTTTTTCTCCCCAACTTCTACGATACTGAAAAAAGTACGGTTTTGAGACAACCACTCGAACCGCCAATGTTTTCTACACAAAAAAGGTACTCTTAGTCATAAGCTCTAAAGTTGACCGTTTTCAAGAAAATTCAACTTTTATGTTGAAAAACATGGTCAATTTTTTGGTTTTGTTACTTGTTCTAACGTTTGAATAAATTTTGTTTAACTAGTAAGAATTGACCATGTTTTTCAACATAAAAGTTGATTTTTCTCGAAAACGGTCAACTTTAGAGCTTATAACCAAGAGTACCTTTTTTGTGTAGAAAACATTGGCGGTTCAAATGGTCAAATGTACTTTTCCCAGTGGCGTAGAACTTGGGGAGAAAAACACCCACTACCCCTTCAAAATCTTCACCAATTAAGAGTAAAAGAATTTTTTTTATCGCACAGAACATAGCTTACTATGAGTAGAAAATGCTCACAAAAGCTGTTTCTTGTACGATAAACGGTTCCGGAGATATTCGCAAAAAACGAAATTTTTTTTTCAATTTCAACACCCTGTATCTCGAAAACGAAGCCTTCTACGACATATGTTTATGGGAACTTTTCTCCTTAAAAACATCTGTCCTATCTCCTGTTGAAGTTTGTCTACAAAAAACTGACTCGCCCTGTATACAGGGTGTTTCAATTTTTTCGTTCATAACTTCGACAAACGATAGAAATTCTGAAAATATTAGGGGTCTTTCATATAAAATTTATCTCTAAATCACTTCGTTTTCGAGATACAGGGTGTTGAAATTGAAAAAAAAAATTAGTTTTTTGCGAATATCTCCGGAACCGTTCATCGTACAGAAAACAACTTTTGTAAGCAATCTCTACTCATAATGAGCTATGTTTTGTGCGATAAATTTTTGGTGAATTGGTGAAGATTTTGAAGGGGTAGTGGTTGTTTTTCTCCCCAACTTCTACGCCACTGGGAAAAGTACGGTTTTGAGATGCCCATTTGAACCGCCAATATTTTCTACACAAAAAAGGTACTCTTGGTCATAAGCTCCAAACTTGACCTTTTTCGAGAAAAACTTAAAGTTCTCTCGAAAACGGTCAACTTTAGAGCTACGACCATGACTACCTTTTTTGTGAAAAAACATTGGCGGTTCAAATGGGCATCTCAAAACCGTACTTTTTCCAGTGGTTTAGAAGTTGGGGACAAAAACAACCACTACCCTTTCAAAATCTTCACCAATTATGGATACAAACAAATTTTTATCTCACAAAACATAGCTTACTATGGGTAGAGATTGCTAACAAAAGCTGTTATCTGTAAAATGAACGGTTCCGGAGATATTCGCAAAAAACTTTTTTTTTCAATTTCAACACACCCTGTATCTCGAAAACGAAGTGATTTAGAGAAAAATTTTATATGAAAGACCCCTATTATTTTTAGAAAGTTCTATCGTTTGCCGAAGTTATGAACGAAAAAACTGGAACATCCTGTATATGCTGATGATATTTTCGCGATTATAAGTAAAGATTTCGATTTACATGTCTTCTTGAACGTGCTTAATAGCCAAGTTGATTCACCTGAAATTCACTGTCCCAAATAGTATTTAAACAAGCACTTTGTTGATTTCTAATTTAGCCTAAACTGATGATGGTAGCTTGGTAGCCGAAAGGTTCTCATTACTTAAACTTTGGATGAGAATGATTATTTCTTATTTATAGTGTTATAGTGTATCCACAGTGTGAACTATTATAGCTTATTATTAAATCATTACAATAAATCTAGCCAATATGAAAATTAATTTAAGAAAATTCCCAAGTATTCGATTTCCCTAAATACATTATATTGTTTATTCAAACTCAAGCTAAGTGAAGCTAAGCATATTAAAATGCACTTGTCTTTTGTTATGGGCATTTGCCTGTGTATACTTTAAAATAAGTTAATAAATTAATTAATAAATATGCAAAGTATAACTTTACATTCTGAAAGTATTTATTGCATATTTTTTAAATTACAGATTAAAACTTTGCTTTGCAATGCTTCATATATACTCTGTATTAATTAAAATTATTACTTTCTCCAAATGAATTATTGAATAAATAGGTTTCATTGATAAACAAAATAAATAATACTGTTATTACTATCAAATCACATAGTAAAAACAGTGTTATTTATTTTGTTTATAAATATGATTAATTCAACAATAAATTATTTAAATAATTCAATTTTGAATATTTCTTCATAGCTCATAATTAATTGCAAAATCCACCAAAACGCTATATTTAATAATTTTTATATATCCTTGCAAAAGGACCCTTAAGCTCATAATTTAATTTCAAAAACTGTTAAAATAAGAGGCTTGCAATATCTGAATCAATAATTGGACTAATGGCTTCCACTATCGATTTTTTTAATAATTGGAGTAATTTCATCAAACATAAATACAATAAGGATTTTAAAACATTTATTTTTTCATTTATTACCAATAAATTATTCACAAGTGAATACCAATGTGTATATATTTCTTAACAATAATACCAAATTTTTTTAGAATAATGTACCATCTGAAGCTTAATAATTTTTTTATGACTAAATCTCTAGTATGGGGTTAACAAATAAACATACAGTGCTGTGAAAATAAAAAACAGGGCAAACAAAATTGAAGACAAATTTTTTTTTCACATTAATACACATAAACAAATTTTTTTATTACAGAACATCATTCAAAGATGAAGTTTCTGCAGAAGATACTATACCGACTCCCAAAGATCACAAGACAAATAGAAAGAAAAAACCAAAATTGAAAAGCTCATCATCAGAATGTCCCTACTGTGATTACAAACACAAACAGAAATACCGGGTAAGACTTCACATTAGAAGTGTACATGTGAAAAACGAAGTGTATTTGTGTCAATATTGTGATTTTAAGTCAACGCTTTCAAGTTCCTTGAAGGCTCACGTGAATACAAAACATACCAAATCCAAATTGTACTTATGTCAAGAATGCGACTATTTGACAATGCATCACACCAATTTAGCTCGTCATATCAACAGTAAACATTCAAGGAAAAAAACATATCAGTGTGAATTTTGTTCGTACACAGCTACACAACAAAATCATTTAAAAATTCATGTTAATAATATGCACACGAAAGATGTAACATTTAATTGTACATTCTGTGAATATTCAACGAGAGTTTCCAGCAATTTGAAAAACCATATAAACGCTAAACACACAAAAGAAAAAATGTATGATTGCAAGTTTTGTGATTACAAATCAACGGCTCAAAATACATTAAAGAGACATGTAAACACAGTGCACACGAAAGCGAAAGTGTTTCCTTGCGAATATTGTAGTTATACTGCTATGCGTAAAGGTTATTTGAAAAGTCATCAGCAAAGCAAGCATATAAAGAAAAATTGTGAGTTATGTGATTTCGGTGCCATCACTTTGGACACAATGTATGAACATATGAATGACAAACATTCTACAGACACTGAATTTTCGTGTAAATCATGTTATTTTATAACGGGAGATATTTTATCTCTGGATGAACATTCTGATAAATTTCATGCTAAGAATATTTTCAGTTGCGAATATTGTGATTTCACTAGCAATCATGTTTATAGTTTCAGGGATCATGTAAATGCGATACATACGAGAAGTGTTATATATCCTTGTAAACTTTGTGATTATAAAGCATACCAAGGTAGCAGTTTGAGCAAACATGTTAGGCGAACGCATAGTGTTACTTGAATTGGGTTGTTTCACTGTATAACTAACTCACCAATTTTAAGATCGTTTGGTCCCTACATGGTGTGTTCATTAAATGTTTCTGAATTACACCACAATTGTCATTTTTATTTTATATAAATATCAAGCTGATTTTCTGTTTATATCTATAGGAACTGTAACTATTCTCAAACTATAGTATATTCTTTAACGAACATATTATGGTGGCTATTATTCACGTGGATGAAGATTACGGCACGAGCCGCAGGCGAGTGTCGTAAATCATCCAAATGAATAATAGCCATAATATGCAAGTAGAATACTATACTTTTTTGGCTCTCTGACAGATATTGAATTGCAAAGAATACATCCATGAATGGAGAACAATATCGCAAATTTTAACAAGTACAACTTAAATTACAAAAAGATCAGAACGAAGCTTCTAAGAGCTATGACCCTTTTTACAGTGTGTCCCATCTTTTAGCTTAGTGTGAAGGATCACTTGATTATTTCACAACGTTTTGGACATTAGCAAGTTTGTATTTTCTAAAGGGACTGTAATTAGAACATGAAATTTCATAAAAATTATGAAGAAATAAGCCTAGTTGAACTGCATAATGTTTCGCTTCATATTAATAATAACAGTAACAATTTCAAAATTCAACAATTGAAGACCTTAATGCAAAAACCATATTTTATAAGTTTTGGAAAAATCATGAACCTATTTTTGGGGTTTTCGTTCAAACAAAGGACGTTAATGTTTCTTGTATGTATTAAGGATGAAGTTGTTGGGGTAACATCAAAAAGCATTATCACAAAAACCATATGAGCTAGATTTTTTTAATTTGGACTTGTTCCAGTTAGATTTAAACAAAATGAAATGAAAACGTATTTGATTCTTTTTAAGGTTAAATAAAATAAAAATCTAAATTTAAATAAATGAAGAATTGGAATCATAGACTCATCTTTAGTTGGTAGCTCAACAGTCTGTTCTTCTCCAAATATTCGTTTCTAGTACCCCTTACTAGCAGCTGGAACATATTTTGCTAGAATCCTTCCCCACTTGTCCGATAGGCATCAGCTTATCACTTTTTCACGTCACATACACTTCTTCAGTCATTTTCAACTTTGAAGATGCTAACTAACCATTTGTCTGATATTATAGACCTTATTCATGCTTTTATTATGTGCAATTTCCAAATTTCCTCTTGTTCAGTACTTTTTTTCCCGAAACCCATAAATTCGTGAGAGATATAACATCTCTTCGGTGTTTTCGCTTGTTCTAAACACATCGGATACAATTTTCCCAAATATTTTATCCTTTGGTTTCATATAATTTTTTCAAATATTATTGTTAATATTGAAATCAATGAATTCATATTATCTTTTTCGACTAATTTTTAAAGGGGTTTTTTAACAGTTATTTGGAAAGATACCTTTTTCACAATAGATGCAACGTTTCCTTAGAGTTTTATCGACGCCTAGCAGGTCAAAATGCCTATCAACTCATAGTAGCTTAGTGAATCTTTTGTGATTTGAGTTGTACTTGATAAGATTTGTAATGTTTTCATTAATTCAATATTCTTCTAGGTATTAGCCATAGTAGTTGTTCAAAAATTATTAACAGTTTTATATTAGGACAAATTAATGAGTTCCAATTGAATTAGCTTACATTATGTATATTTAATAAATATAAAATCTGCCTGGTGAAATTAATTTTTAAAGATATAGACATTAAATGATAAATAGATGGTTTGTCAAGTTTTGATGTAGATTCTTAATATACTCGCACATAAAAAAACAAATCACTTGTGTTTTTATTTATTCAAGCATTTTTTATATTTTTTATTGAAAAAAATCGATGGTAGAAGCAGCTATGTTACTTTTAATAATAACATGAAAACGTCACTATAGTTTCAACACCGAAATGCCATATTATGAAGTAAACAAGTTCAAGTATAACTAGGAAATGATAGGAATAGGAGTTCCTATTGATACTTTAAACTGTTTATTGTTAACTTCATAATTTTGTATCTGTGTAATGGCGCTTCGGTGTTGAAACTATAGAAACGTTTTCATTTTATTATTGAAAGTGGTATAAAGACAAAAGTAATCGTTCTTTCATTTAATCATTTTTGTTAGTATTTCAAATATACAGTGTGACTCGTGAATCTTACCCTTCCCTAGATAGGACGAATATTTATTTATTTATTCACATTACACCCATTTAACAGGCATCGAGTCCAATTACAAAATGAGGAATAACACAAGATAAGATATTCAAGAAAATATTATAACAGGCATTGAAATTGAACTGAGGTAGAAATATGTGCAATGAAACAATAAACGTTTCAAAAGAGGGATATAATGCCAAAATAAAATCAAAGCTTATCGAATGCCCGAGTGGCTTACGTTCGTCTTGAACTTTCGCCAAAACAATTGTAGGAATTTCACTTCCAGTTCATTCCGTCCCCTAACCAAAGATGATGGCACACTGGCTACTATACCACAAGAAAAAGCCAACCTTTTTGCTGGAATGTTTGCAGCAAATTCAACTTTGGACCCACAAGGGAAGGACCCTTCTAATATTGCTGCCATCGATAGCCATATACATGAAATTGTCTTCCGTCAGCGCACAATTAGGCGCATTCTGCTTGATCTCAATACCAAAAAGTCTATGGGGTCAGACGGAATGCCACCTGTCTTTCTCAAGGAATGTGCGCCTGGATTAACATCAGTTTTCTGCAGGTTGAAGGTTTACGCTTTCATACAAACTTGGTGCGTTTCTTTCCAGCTGGAAGACAGCTAGAGTGCAACCAATTCCAAAAAAAGGAAAGAAGACCCTTCCTAATAATTATAGACCCATTTCACTATTATCTGTGATCTCTAAAGTGATGGAGAAAGCAATCAATCTCCAGCTCATCAAATACCTAGAGAGCTACAAAATAGAGAATGACCGGCAATATGGCTTTCGTCAACAGAGATCTATTGAAAAACATGGGGAATCTCCAGCTGTATCATTGGATATCTCCAAAGCATTTGATCGGGTCTGGCACCAAAGCCTTCTTGGGAATCTTCCGTCATATGGTTTGCCGACTCAACTTTGTCGCTTACTATTAAGTTTTCCCTCAGATAGATCACACCATGTGGTGGTTGACGGAGGATCCTCCGATATAATGGCAACCAACGCTGGTGTTCCACAGGGATCTGTCTTGGCACCAACTTTGTTTCTGCTCCATATCAACGATCTGCTGAAAGTGATCGCCTGTCCCTCCACAGCTTTGAAGATGATTGTACACTTCATACCGCTATCTCATCTAGAGCCACTACACCATCCAATGAAGCCAGAGGAGCGAAACAGGGGCAGGTTGACGCAATTAATGAAGATCTGGCAAAGATTTTGAAATGGGGTTCTGATAATCTAGTAGAGTTTAACGCTACCAAAACTCGAGCTTGCGTCTTCTCCAGGAAGGCAGATCCCACAATCCCTAATATGATGATGTCAGGTATAACTATTCCTATGCACTCTTCCATAACAATGCTCGGGATCACCACCTACAGCACCCTCTCATGGAACTTATCTACAAAGCACAGATTCGATATGTCTTGGAGTACTATTTACATGTTTGGAGTTCGGCTTCCAAACATACGTTGAAGCTCTTGGATTATATATAGAAGAGAGCTATTCGTTTGATTGATGACGTCACACTTACCGAGTTCATTGACCTTTCTAGAATATCGTCGAAAGATGGGAGGTCTCTCCCTTTTCTATAGATATTTCCGTGGTCGGTGTTCATCACAAAAGATTTCAGATAGGTGGACTAGACGAGCTTAAACTAGTCACCCCTTCACAGTCAAGTTCGAGACCTATCGAACTTCTTCTTACCAAACTTAATTTTTTTATCGAACAGCGAATGCTCATCTCTCCCTACATTCCACTGTCGGCTCACACCTGTTCTTCGAACATTATAAGTTTCCCTTTCGTGTAGCCAAAGTACCAAAAAAAGACTTAGAGTGGAGACGAAACTTTCGCCAATAATGGCGCATGGCCAGTTTGAGAGTGACAAGTGATTAATATTAGAATGTAACAAAACTTTACCTGTTTTTTGTAAAAAATTGAGTTGCACCTGTTCCGTAGGTGGAAAGTGCTTTTACCTGTAAATAAGCTTGTATAAGAGTGTCATGACTGAATAAAGTACATCGCAAAATGGCGATACTTGCAAGGAAAGCTATAAATATTCTACAAATGCTATAACTTCTTCTAGCATCAATTATCTGTCTATGAATATTTTATTACTGTATGTTATTTCCTACTACCGGGGCAAGGTCGATTATCATACAACAGTACATCACGTCTACAGGTGGAATATTCACCTACCCTTTAACGTAAGTATTTTACCTAGTTCAATATGTGACAACAATAATTATATAAGTATTTATAAATGTTATCAATATTATTATTGCCATTGTAACAATCGAGCTATTTTTCATGATAAAGCATCATATATCTGAGCATCGACTTGGTTTTTTTCAAGGCTATTATCACCAATTTGTTGCCGTTCAAAATGTTTTTGAAACAATGAGTTAAGGAAACCATTTTGACATACCGATTTTTCAAAAGCATTTGATAAGATACATCACAATACATTGTTTGTTAAGTTAGGAAACACACGGCAATCTGCTTCGAAGGATCGATTGTATTTAATTTAACCAACAGATCCCAGTGTGTAAAAATAAACAACTGCTGTAGATCTAATTTTATCTCAATCACATCGCGTGTTCCTGCAGGAACCGCATTTAGTGTAGTGTAAATAGTGTAGAGGGGGCGTTCTATTTCAATCATGATTTCAACTGTTTCGGCATAATATTTACCGCTATGTTTATACCACGGTCGTAGACACAGGTCTGGAAACTCGAGGTTGTTTCCTATGTGAGCAGTGAGTCCGCTAAGCGTCGACTGGCCCGTAGTACCAAAAGTCGCCACGTAGGAGAATTTTCTGACAACTGTCAGTTGACTAGTCAACACAAGGAATACCTGCGTTTTTAGAAACCAATTACGAAATCGTGCATTGTGCCGAAATGCAAAACGGGGTACAAAAGTGTAAAGCAAGAAACTTCTGTTTTTAAAGTGCTGAAAGATGCGGACATGCGAAAAAAGTGGTTGCTTGCGATTCCGGATAGAAATCGTTTCACCACTTCGTGATCCAAGCGCTAGAGGTGGCTTAGCGAGGGACTACGTGTCAGGCGACCCGTAAGAGACTCAAGTCAATCATAGAGTTTCCAGACCTGTGTATACGACCGTGGTTTATACTTTATGATATAATTGTTCTGTGGTTGTCACTGACGGTAACTTGATTTTGTTCCCTGTCAATATGTTCCGCTGTCACTTGTCAGATCCAGACCTACTTCAGTTTTGAATAAACAGTGAAAAAATACAATAAAGCAAATTGTAATTCTACTGGCATGGAATTAGATTCATCTAGGGGCTTATTGACTGAGGCCGAGATAAAAATAGATACTATAGATGTTGATTACAGTGTTTTCAAAAGGGAATTGGATGAAGATGAAAATTCAAATAACAAATACATCGAATATGATGAATTCAATCCAGAATACGTGACTGTTAAACAAGAATTCAAAGACGAACCTATCGATCTTGAAGTAAATGAGGATTCCGAGAAGTTCAAGCAAAAAATTGCGGGAGATTTTTCTGGTAAAAGGAAGTAAGTTAGCTGCATTCAGTTCATTTCTCTCTGTTTTACACAGTCCTGAATGAAATAAGTATGGTATCAAGAAGTAGAATCACCCATTCATGACAGTGATAAGAGATACAGATAAAAATATGTCAACTATTGTTGAACATAAGATGTCTAAACAAATACAACTGCTATGAAGTTTGATTTGCGATACTTAAATAGTCAAGTTACAAATATTTTAATAACAAGTAGAAACATTTTTTGAACAACACTTTCTTCAATCAGAGCTAGAGCATGACTTGATAAATAAATTATCACTATCACTGTCATTATTCTCATTGAAGAGTGGATAATAGAACTTATAGTGAGCTATTATTCACAGATTTGATTTATTTGAAAATTTAATCCAAAGCAAATGTTTCACTATCGAGTAGTGTCTATGTAACCTTTATAAAATGATCTATAAGTTATCAGGATGTAATATATTGATATTTTAAATTGATTTTTGCAGAAGATTTTGAATGAATCAAGAAACTAATCATCGTACACCAACTTTAAATATTTCTCACTTTTTGAAATATTCCAATGCAGAAACAGTAATTTTCATTACAAGCTATACTAAAACAAAGAGCTTATATTAATGTTCTAAGAAGAGGGGAATGGTTGATACATTAGAATAAATTTATGAGTCATTCACTTTTGGCATGTTTTGGAGAATCTACAAATTTAAATAATCTAAGCTCAACTATGGGCAATTCTAAATTAAAGGCGACGGCCAAGGGGAGGGGGGTTTGCGGAACTTGCCGGGGCAATTTTTTTCCGTTTCTACATCATATTTGAATTCGTTTACCGGCATTTAGATATTAAAATACCCTTTAGAAAGTTTTTTATGAATTTTTTCAATTTTTTGGGTTGTTTTTCAACGAAAATGCCAACAAACTGTTTTTGACCCCAGAAATTGACATTTTATAGTAAATAAACGTCCAAGAAGTCATTTACGATCTAAAATTGGCCGCTGAATCCGAAAATGGTGTCAGTTTCCCTCCATAATCCTTACATAACGCATCATTTTCTATCCATTGGCTGATTTTCGGCAAAATTCCTTTTTTTTACGGCGTCATATCGGGTGAGCAACCACTAAAAAAATTTTTTTTTTCGTGAAATCTGCGTGTTTTTGCCTAAGCTTTACGATAAAATAAGAATTTTTCTGACTAAATAGATTTTAGAGATCGAAAAATCGAAAAAACCAAAAAAAAACGACAAATAACCGATATTACTGTACAAAAATCTGTCGTCAGGTCGCTGACAAGTCTTTTTTTTGGACAGATGAACTCTGAATCGGATTCAGCGGGAAATTTTACGTTAAGTAAACAGTTCCCGAACGTCGTCGCAACAGTTTTTACACTCCAGTTACCATTAATTTTACGACAAAAAAACAGGTAAACGTAATTTTCTTCCAGTTTTTGACCTTTTTTGATCTTAGAATTGCAGAAATTCGAATCGTAAGTAGGACATTTGGATTCCTTGGACAATTTTCGATCGAAAACATGCCATTACATTATTTTTAAAAAATATTTTGGTGCTTTGGAAAAGCAGTTTGAAAACGTGCGTGATCAAAATGACTGATTTTGATGTAAAATTTCCCAAGCAATCTGATTCTGGCAATTTTTCCATCCCACGTGATGACTTAGAGCCACAAAATTCAACAAAGCGCAAAAAATAGGAGGCAAAACAACGAAACCGAATATAAATTAGTGTAATTTAGTAATTTTGTGATTCTGGGTCATCATGTGACATTGAAAAATTGTCAAAATCAGAATGCTTGGGAAATTTTACATCAAATTCGGTCATTTTGATCACGATTTTAGTCGATTTAAAGTTTCAAGAAACAAACTTCAAACATTACAAAAAAACGAAGTCTCTAGATTTGCAGCTACCAAAAAGCTATTTACCAAACTGCTTTTCCAAAGCACCAAAATATTTAAAAAAAAATAATGTAATAGCATGTTTTCGATCGAAAATTGTCCACGTAATCCATATATCCTACTTACAATTCTAAATTCTGCAACTTTGAGGTCGAAAAAGATCAAAAACTGGAAGAAAATTACGTTTACCTGTTGTTTGGCGTAAAATTAATGGTGTACTGGAGTGTAAAACTGTTGGATGACGTTTGAGAACTGTTTTCTTATCGTAAAATTTCCCACTGGATCCGATTCCGGGGTCATATGTCCCAAAAAAAGACTTGTCAGCGAGCTGACGACAGATTTTTGTACAGTAATATTGGTTTTTTGTCGTTTTTTCAATTTTTCGACCTCTAAAATCAGAAGAATTCTCATTTTAGCGTAAAGCTGAGGTAAAGACACGCAGATTCCGCTAAAAAAAGATTTTTTTTAAGTGGCTGCTCACACCGATATGACGCCGTAAAAAAAAAGTATTTTGCCGAAAATCGGCCAATGAATAGAAAATGATGCGTAATGTAAGGAAACTGACATCATTTCCGGATTCAGCGGCCAATTTCCGATCGGAAATGACTTCTTGGACGTTTATTTATAATAAAATGTCGATTTCTGGAGTCAGAAACAGTTTTTTGACAGTTTCGTTGAAAAACAACCTAAAAAGTTCATACAAAACTTTTTAAAGGATATTTTAATCTCTAAATGCCGGTAAACGAGTTCAAATACGATGTAGAAATGGAAAAAAATTGCCCCGGCAAGTTCCGCAGACCGTTTCCTTTAATTTAGAATTGTTCCTATGTTAAATTAACTTTTCAACCAATAACTTTTGAACAAAGAAGCTTTTGTTCGAAACAATGAACTCATTATTTCCATTTATTGCAAAAAATACAAGAGGATCGAGGAATGTCTTCAAATAAAACTAATATTATGATAACTAATTCGAGATGAAGAGCAATCAAAAGTACATTCAATTTGGGTTTCAAGTGGGGGTATATAAAGTGCATGAAATACTTACAAAAATGAACATGTTGTTCTGAAATTGACTCATGTGTTTTGTATGTTGTCATTTTCCAAAATTTTGTTTTTTGCACTCAATGAAATGAGATGAAGGGATTTATCCAAATTGGTGGTTCTTCTAATTGTGTTTCCATTGGGTATTGTGTCATAATAATAATTGTTAATATGTGTTAAACACAATATGATTTTACAAAACGTTCCTTTATAATTCTAGGAATAAACGTAAACATCGTCAGTTTAATCCATACAATCCAGATGGTAAAAGAATAAGAGAAATAAAGAGGGATTTTCCTTGTACCATCTGCAGTTTGGTGTTCACAAAATCAAGTAACTTGCAGACCCACATGAATAGCAAACATACATTGAAAGAAGTATATAGGTGCAAATATTGTGATTATTCTTCAACTAGAACTGATTCTGTGAGAAATCACGAAAATCGTATTCATATAAAAAGTATGGATTTTGAGTGCGATTTATGCAATTTCACAGCACCTGTATATGACAATATCAAAAAACATTTTGATAAAACGCACGTAAAAATGATAGATGATAGAAAAGTTTTCTTGTGCGTTTACCATTGTGATCACATTGAAGATGATATTGAGTATATGAAAACTCACGTTTATCTGGAACATCGGAAGCAAAAAGGATCAATATTATGCAAGAAGTGTAACTTTTCCTGCAGTTCAAATGAGATATTGAAAAAACACGACAAAAGACTTCATGATAGGAATATGGAAAAGAGGTATTTTTGTCGTATCTGTGGTCACGGTTGTCCAAGAGCTTACGATCTTAAACGACATATGGATGCTAAACATTCAAAAGAAAGTTCAGAATTTTCGTGAAAAGTGCTTTTTGTGTTTGATTTTTGAGTTGAAAATGAAATATGTGATATGTTATCTGAAGTGTTTGTGGTTTATTATGGTTACTAAAATAAATTTGAATTTTACTTAACAAAATTTCAATTATGTTCTTGAATATTGCTTTTTTTTTTCTAATATTGTTTCTACTGCTTATATCAAAGTATTTTATTTATTTTATTTATTTATTTATTCAGGTGTTAATACAACAATTATCAATACATGACATTTGCCCTGCTGAGATGGGTTCTCCATCTATGCGCTGGCCTGATTCTTAACAATAATAACTTATAAATTCTAACTAAATTATAAATTCTAATTTAAGCCTATTTCCAATTGCACATTTTTTCCTTATTCAACTAATAAACATGAATCAATCATTCAACTCACTCTTTTTGATAAACTTAACTAATTGCATTTTTCAATGAAATTATTACTAATTATATTTTTCCGGTTTACAGCTGTTAAGTCTTTCAAGTTTTTTAAATTATTTGGCAATGCATTAAACAACAATCTCGCAACATATCCATTTCTTTGTTGTCCCACAGTTTTGTAACATTTGATTAAACTTGAATTATTATTCCTTGTAAAATTTCTACTTTTATAATCAGTATTTAAATTTATATAATTGTACAACAATGCTTCCAATTGGTACTTTTCTTTTATTGTAAGTAACTTATGCTGCTTAAATGGTTCTTCTAGTTCAATTGTTGAATCTTTAAAGTATATTATTCTTAGCACTCTCAATTGGATTTTCATTATGGGTTTAATATATTTATTATAAGTTCCCTCCCATGCTAGTATTCCATAATAATCTATCGAACAGAATAATGCATGATACACCTGGAGCAACTCCGGGGTCCCCAAAATGTATCTCAACCTATATACAACATAAATTATGTATCTCACATTTTTGATAATACTTTGTATGTGCTCGGTCCACCTCAGATGTTGATCTATATGTACCCCCAGATACTTTGTGCATGCGACTCTTGACAACTCGTTACAACTACATTTTTCTTTATTACAATCATTTTTATGAACTTTTATGCAACAATTTTTAGGAATACTGTCAACATAATTGCCAAAGGTCACATACTCAGTTTTCTGTGGGTTTACCGTTAGTATATTAACTTAAGTTCTTTATTTAATAAATTTATATTTTCTTGTGTTCGTAATATAGCCATTTCCCAATTTTCTGCTTCACAAAATGTTACCGCATCTTCAGCAAAAGCAATTAACTCTCCACGTATTTATTTTCTCAAAATAGAGTTCATATATATCAAAAATAGTATCGGACCAAGATTTGACCCCTGCGGTACACCGTATTAAATTTCTTTAGTTGTGCTAGAAACTCCGTTTAGTCTTACTTTTTGTTTACGATTTACAAGATAACTTTCAAAAAGTTGATTAGTGACACTCCTTACTCCAATTTCAAATAGTTTAACTAACAATATTTTCCTGTCAACTGCATCGAAAGCCTTAGCCAGATCCAAAAATATCGCAACCGTGGGTCTACTAATATCTAGTTTTTCATATACGTAATTTGTTAAATGCGTAATTGCATCTTCAGTTGATTTTTTTTCCTAAATCCATATTGCCTACTCGATAACAATTTGTTGGCGTCTAGATATTTATTTTAGCTACATTTGATATGAGTGATATAGGATATGCTTCAGAATATTAAATTTCAGTTATAATCTATCACAATTTTATTTCTTAATAACCCGGTCCCAGTAGATGGTACAAAGAATCGTTGCAAAACGAAATGAAATTACTTGGAGAAAAATTCAAATGTTAATAAGTATTTGATGTTTGTATATTACATAGAAAAGGTTTGTCGCTGTAAACACGATGAGGATTCACTAGAACTCAAAACTCAAAATTTGTACGTGAAAAGGTGCAACTTCTTGAATATAGTTAATTGACCTACGGCCGCCATTATTGTATATTTGGCGGAACCTTATGTTATATTATGCAAGACTCAGTGTGTTCTGATCTATGCCCCAGGTCGATATTATTCTCCCACTCGCCTTTGTGTATTATGTGCAGTTATTTTTTATGCCAATGTCAAATTTGACAGACTCGAGCTAGTATTGATAAAATTCGCCACCTACTTAAATATAGAATTCCTTATTAATCATTAGACGTTCAAGTTTCGAGTGAAATTAGTCATCGGCGGTGGTAAAATAGTGCAAATAGTTTTTGTTTACTTGATTTACGTGCATTGACAACATGGCTCTTAAAAACCAAGTTGGTTTAAAAATTATGAATGAAGTGATCAAACAAAAGGCCCCCAAAAAAGGAGCCACTCCAGGACACGGAGTGGAATGGAGGATATTAGTAGTTGACCAATTGGCTATGAGAATGGTATCAGCTTGTTGCAAAATGCATGATATATCTGCAGAAGGAATTACTCTAGTTGAAGATATTCACAAGAAACGAGAACCTTTGGCCACAATGGAAGCAGTGTATCTTATTACACCCTGTATTAAATCAGTTCACGCGTTGATGAACGACTATGAAACGGCACGCCCAATGTACAAATCTGCTCATGTTTATTTCACAGAAGTATGTCCCGAGGAACTTTTCAACGAATTATGCAAGTCTGCAGCTGCTAAAAAAATTAAAACTTTGAAAGAAATTAATATTGCCTTCTTACCATATGAGTCACAAGTATTCTCATTGGATTTGCCAGATACATTCCAATGTAGTTATGATCCAACTTTTGCTGCTGCTCGGAATCTTAATATGGAAAGAATGGCTGAACAAATAGCAACTCTGTGTGCTACTCTTGGAGAATATCCTTCTGTACGATACAGAACTGATTGGGAAAGGAATGTTGAACTTGCACAGCTTATTCAGCAAAAATTAGATGCCTACAAAGCAGATGAGCCAACAATGGGAGAAGGTCCAGAAAAGGCAAGGTCTCAGCTTATTATTTTAGATCGTGGCTTTGATTGTGTGTCACCTTTGTTACATGAATTGACTTTCCAAGCTATGTCCTACGACTTACTTCCAATTGAAAATGATGTATACAAGTACGAAGCGTCTGCTGGTGTCATTAAAGAAGTATTATTGGATGAAAATGATGAATTATGGGTTGAACTTCGCCATCAACATATTGCTGTTGTTTCTCAAAATGTAACGAAAAATCTAAAAAAATTCACAGATTCAAAACGAATGACCCAGGGAGATAAGCAGTCAATGAAAGACTTATCACAGATGATTAAAAAGATGCCACAATATCAGAAAGAACTCTCCAAATATGCCACTCATCTTCATCTTGCTGAGGACTGCATGAAAGCATATCAAGGTTATGTTGATAAGCTGTGTAAAGTTGAGCAAGATTTAGCAATGGGAACTGATGCAGAGGGTGAGAAAATTAAAGATCATATGAGAAACATCGTACCAATTTTACTGGATCCCAAGGTGACTAACGAATATGACAAAATGAGAATAATTGCATTGTATGCAATGACTAAAAATGGCATAACCGAAGAGAACTTGTTGAAGCTTGCCACACACGCACAAATAAAAGACAAGCAGACAATCTCAAATTTGCAATATTTGGGAGTGAATGTTATAAATGACGGTGGAAACCGTAAGAAGGTAAGTGTTTTTAATATCTCAATGCATTCAAACTATTAAGCTTCTATCTGGTCCATGGTAATGAACAAAATTAAATTAAAAAGTCGCATAAATCAAATTACGTCTAAGACTATGTAGGTACTTGACTTCGTCCAGAGATCCTCAACCGATTTTTCAATATTCACCTTTAAGACCGATTCTGGAATACAGCTCAGTTGTTTGGTCTCCATACAATTGCTATGTTCAACAGGTTGAGAGGAGTTCAAAATAGATTTTTACGGATTGCAGCCTTTAAAACTGGGTATCGGAGAGATGAATATGAATGGATGCAGTATGGCTTTAAATGCCTTGGAAGCAAGGAGAATTCTAATTGATATGTGCTTTCTACATAGGGTTATCAATTCTGCTGACTGCCCTCAATAGTTGGCCCTGATTAAGTTGAGAATCCCCACTAGAAATAGGCAGTCTGATTCTTTTTTTTTTAGTAATAGTTTGGCAGATAAAATTTTCTAATTCCTTGTATTGTTTCACAAGAGAAAGAAATAAGGCTATATCGGGTTGCATCAACAATATATGATGCGCGCAAGCTGACTGACTTTCACTTCCATTGACAGCAGTAACTCGCGATAAAAGCACGGTTATACATTGATTTGAGAATTTTTATATCGTAAATCGGTTCTATGAATAAAAAAATAAATTTACAGTACCTACTTCGATTCAAGTCTAATTCTAGCTACATTTTTAGATAATTATTTCATGCTTACAACACAACAGCTTGGATGCAACAAGCATATGGTCTAGCTAGACGTCTGATAGGCGCGTTATGAATAGGAGGCCCATTTATCCCCATCTTTGTCGAATCCCACTCGTATTATACTTAGTAGAGGTGGAAAACTCAATTTCTATTAGTTTTTAAATCGGTTGAATTTTTGCATTTCAGTAGTGAGTACCTAGTGTGTTCTACTAATAAGTTTGAAATGATCACTATTATCCACTAAAAATACTATTAAGATACTACTGACCTTTCAGCTATCAAGTAGCCATCAACAGAGCAAAGTAAATTAGAAAACGATATGTACCTGTTTAAAATACTATTTGGGGTTCATAATAATGCAAACAAGGGGTTATCCTTAGCTAGAGATGAATCTGGATTTGATAAATTGCTTCATCACTTATACATTTTCATTCCTTCTAAATTATCCAGCTATTTGTCCGTACTGTGTTTTATAAGCGGTAAACTTTCATGAGAAATGGTGTGACCTGTATTTAAGATTTGTTCTGCCCTGATTTTTCACTATTAATCTTCTTTATATGAACAAAATGTTCTTTATAACGAGTTAAAATGTTTCTTCTAGTTTGACCTACATAGCATTTTCAACACGCCTCACATTCAATTTTGTAAATTCTAGATTTTTCAAAAGCGGGAACTTCATCTAAGGTATTGCCTTAACGGTTTTTTTAGCGTCCGTCGCTATTCTCTACTTTGTTGTTATAATTTTGCGGACTCAAAGGAACGTTTAAGACTTGAATGGTATTATTTTATAATTAATTTGTGATGACCATTTATGATAATATCAATGTTAAGAAAAGAAAGCTGCTTATTGCTTTCTAATTCTACAGTGAATTTAATCGAATCAAATTGGTTATTAAGCGTGTTCAAAAAATCAAGCAGATCAAAATCTTTCTTTATAATTGCGAAAATCATCACTGTGTCGATGATATTTTTGCGCTGGAACTGATTTTAAGGAAATTCCAAGTTCGCTTTGAAAAATATTGTCTGGGAAAGGGCAGAGTGATTGCCCATTGCACATCCGCTTGTTTGTTGAATGTGTAATAATTTTGCTTCATGGATAAAGATGTATGGAAAGATTCTGTTCAGTTGGTATCGGGGATATTAATATTTGAAAGCCATTTCTTTAGAATGTTAATCGACTCGGGGATTGGGGTGTTTGTGAATAGTGAATTAAACTAGGGTATCATCAGGTTCAAGTTTGAGATTTTGCAACTAGTTCCAAAGAATTTTTTGCAGACAATCTGGGTGGGAGTTGAAAGTTTTTAAATTCCTTCACAAACCATTTTGATATGTTATGCGTGGGACAATTAACGTTTGGAATTATTGGTATAGAAAGTATTAACAAAATTTGTGCCGTTATACAAATAATAGTATAATAAATTAAAAAAATATTTGGCAGAAACGTTTTGGAATGTTTATTTATATATTAATAAATATTAAGTTTCATATTTTATTAGTAAATATTATTCAGTAATATCATTTCAATAGTTCAAATAATGAAGTTTTTATTCTATTTCTATTCATATTATATTTTTATTTAATTTATTAATTATTATTATTATTTATTTAATAAATTTTATTATTAAAATCGCAGTATTTAACTTCAAGAATTAAATAAAATTAGATTTATTGATATATAAAATATTAGCAAAATTTGTGCCGTTAAACAAATAATGCTGTTGATAAGAACTAAAATTACTATTAATGTACTGAGGAACTTTCGGCTTCATCAGAGTAAACTAAATTATAAATCAAAATGACCCTGTTTAAATACTATTTGGGGATAATCATGTAAATAATGGGTTACCCTCAGCTGGAGATAAATCAGAATTCAATAAATTGCTTTTTTGTTTATACATTTCCATTCCTTCTAATTACCTAGATATTTGTGTGTACTGTATTTTAAAAGTGATAAACTGCCTTGAGAAATTGTGTGACCTATCTGTATTCAAAATATGTTCGGCTAAAGCTGATTGTTCACCATTATTTTTCCCTATGGGCAAAATGTTCCTTATAACGAGTCAAAATGTTCCTTCTAGTCTGATCCACATAGCATTTCAAACACGACTCGCAATTGATTTCGTAAATCCTTGTCGAAATCGGAAACTTTATCAAATGTGTTTTAGCTTGTTTTTACATGTATAAACTGGTTGTATTGCGAATTTAAAAAACAAACTAGGTAATTTATTAATTATTGAAGAATGATAAGTGAAAATTTTGGCTCTAATTTGGTTCGTTGGCCACGTTACCAAATTAGAAACATTATCTTCGAATAATAATAATGATTTGTATTAAAATTAATAAATTTGATTTGATTCAAAGCCCTATTCGGTCCCACGGAAAGAACGTATTACCGAACAAACATACCAGATGTCGCGATGGACTCCGGTCATCAAAGATATAATGGAAGATTGTATCGACGACAAATTGGACCTGAAACACTTTCCATTTTTGGCCAGCGGACGGTCTCAACCTGGTACCTATCACGCCCCTACCAGCGCCCGATATGGACATTGGCACAAAGACAAAGGTCAACAGACGGTGAAAAATGTTCCCAGGATTCTGATTTTCATCGTTGGAGGTATGAGTTTTTCTGAAATAAGATGCGCCTATGAAGTCACAAACAACGTCAAAAACTGGGAAGTCATCATCGGTTCATCGCATATTTTAACCCCTGAGGGTTTCCTCAGCGATCTAGCGACACTGGCGGGGTAGAAATTAAGTAAAAACGTGGCATTCAATATTCCAGGTGAATGAGTTGATTATTTTTATCCCTATACAGATAGTTTATTTAATGTTTTACAGTTAATTTATAATCTCTAAAAATACAAGTCTAGAGTTGTACTGAAGACATCGCCTGTATTGTTTTTTTATTTGGTAAGATGTGTTATTTTTCAGTGTTTTCTGATATCCACCGATTGTTTGAGCCAAACAAAAATATTCCATTTACCATACTGTTATGAGTCTTTGATGTTGATGAGTTGATCAAAATCGACCTTTCTTATATTTGCCAATTGTTACATTATTTGAATCAACTAAGAAACTATCAATGTAAACTGCACCCACCTCTCCAAAATTTTGATTGAAATACGATGCAAGGAATTTAAAAATTCAAGATGATTTCTAAAATATATTCTGAATATATTTTAAGGTTGGGCAATTGAAAATGTTTTTTGAAGAATGTTATTGTGGTCATAGATTTAAAACTTCAGAACACTAAAGATAATAGAGACAACCAGCATTAGGTTCATTTATAAAGTTTGATGCTTTTCTGAAACATACATGGAAGTGGTTCTGGCCCATATAACTATGAATTATTTAAGACTGAGTGAATAGTATTTTACATTTAGTTTATATTTTATATTGTTTTCTAGTGGTCTCATAAGTTAAGTATTGGTAAATGGACTTGACATGATTATTCTATGGAAAATTTGGTATAAATCACTTTTTTGATTTCTTCATGTGATTGATTACATGCTTTTTTGTTCACTTTTTATCTCCCCAGTTCCTATGAAATTCTGCATCACATAGCCATATTTTTGAATGAAGAGAAGAAACCTTAATTTCAATAAACAAATAAAGAAATCATGAAAATTAAATCATCTCATAAGCTAAAACAAGCTAATAATGTTAATTGTTAATATAAAAAACTTGTTGTAATACTATTAAAAACGAATAGCATTATTGATGAATATAATTTGTTTTTGCTTTTTATCTTTTTCCTTATTTGCTTGTTTATAACCTAATCTAATCTGCTATTTGTACTGTGGGCCTATATTGCAATCCTGGAACATAATTTAAACACACCAACTGTATTTTTTTTCTACATTAACATTTCCCAGAACTTTTACTTTATGAGGAAGTTCTTAAATTTTCCATAGTTTCGGCCTCAGTAGGAAATTTTAGATATACAGTTTCTGTGTAGAGTAAATATAAACATTCCAGTATAATCTTGAACTTTTTCAATCAATCTATTAGTCAGAATTAGAATTAATGTGATATTTAGGAGGTACTATGGAATTAGGTGAAAATATAGAATTTTGAAGAATTTTGGGTTATTGATGTTTTTACAATTCATTAGTTAGTTGAAGATACAATTTGAAAAGTTTTGAACAGGAATGAACAAGAAAATGATCCTCCTGGAAAAACTAAGTTCCACTACAAGAAAATTAATTTCCAATTTCCAAAATAACGAACCTATTATTTGCTCTAAAATCGTTGTTATACTTGTTTTCAAAATTCCATTATTAAAATTCAATATTTTCACATAAGAGTTAGTATTATTTGTTTTAATATTCCAATGAATATTTTTCTAAAGCACTATAATGGCATTTTTCTATTGATCAATTGTCAATTAATATCCATTGTCTTATAGATTAAATAAGTGTTACTTATTTCATATATTTTATTGCATTATGTGTATGTGAATAATAAATTAGGTAATAAGTGTAATAATTGCCTACATTAATTATAAATATATATAATATATTTATAATGGTGAATTTGTTAGATGTAGAAATGCTTTTTTCAATATTTAAAGTTTGTGTCTTCTATATCAATTTTTCAATCCCTCTCTTTCATAAACTACAGTTGGGAAAAGTAACAAAATTAATATCTATTAGATAGAGTAGCAAAAATATTCTTCCATTTCGCATTTTAAATTAAAAATATATAGGGAAGGGTAGAAAAATTGAGGTATGAATAATGTAATAGCTCTCATTATATAGAATTGAATATCTGTGTTATTAAATTCATTGTTATTAGTCAATATACAATATAATGAAATCAAAGGGATTATTTTTTCATCATCAATTATTTAAATAATGTGGTTCAAAAATGTTGAAACCTGGGCGTTACTCGAAAAAATGAGCTGTCAATTTAAAATTGCACGATGTCATTTTTAGCAATAAATTTGTGGTGAAATTTAATTTTCAGATCTTATACTCCAACTACAGTATTTCCTTGAAAAAAAAAATAGTCATTTGTATTGACTATTCAAGGTTATAGAGAAAACTAAACTTTATTGAATAGTTATAGATGAATGAATTCAATTTTCCTAGCGAAAAATTTTACATTACATTATGCTGCTATGCCAAAGTCCTGTGACTAGCCTATTTTAATCGAGGGTCTTTGCATTGGTGTTATTAATTCTATGACAACAGCACTTAGCGCCGTTTCCTTATATTTTCTCGCAGGAAGAGGACTACAGAAAGTGTAGAATAGTTGGAAAAGGCTGACACTGCGCATGTGTGTCATTAGCACATTTCAAATATTGCTGGTTGTAGTACATTTCTCAAAATAGTCTAACACATTCAAGCAGGCACATTAGATATACCTCATGGTACACGGTGCGAATGTCTGATCTGGCAGATGCTCCCAGTGCAGACCAAAACTAGAAATGTAGGAATATTAAATATATGGGTACTCCTAGTTTCATTCTGCAACTAACTGTGTAACTTACTAGTCTCCTGCCATCAGATAATGAGAAATCACCTTTAATGATCTGATGGGGAAATAACGTTAAATGAAACGTTTTTCTTTGTTGCACAAAGTTCTCAGGATAGACGGGTAGTGCTAACGTTAAACATACATGTTTCCAGTATAGCAGTCGCGTCTGCAAAGGTTCTAAGTTGGTTCCCAAGAAGACTGAAGACAGGATACCAATAATGGACGCAGGGTAGGCGGGATCTCCTAGTCATGGTCCTTGTGAAAACAAATACTTGCACAAATTATGACGCTATTGCAATTTCACATCCAAGTGATTGGATATACCTATTATGATATACTATAAGTCCGCCTTGTGCGCCTTCATATTATGTTCTGACCACGGTCGTATATAAAGGTCTGGGAACTCTAGGCTGTTTCCTATGTGAGAAGTGAGTCCTCTAAGCGTCATCTGTTGCATAGTACCAAAAGGGTGGCGCATGAGTCGAGGAATGATCTCTGGCACGTATACGGCCGTGTTCTCTGGCAACTGTCATTGTTGACTTGTAAACACAAGGAATACCGGCGTTTTTAGATAAAAATTACGAAACCGTGCATTGTGCCGAAATGCATAACGGAGTACAAAAGTGTAAAGCAAAAAACTTCTGTTTTTAAAGTGCCGAAAGATGCGGAAATGGGAAAAAGTGGATGCTTGCGATTCCGGATATAAATCGTTTTAACGAGGTTTTTTATGTGTGCGAGCATGTATAACGAAAAAAGGGAAGTTATTTTTAAGGTGAGTAGTACATTTTGACAAGAGTAACAGTTCTATTCCTCTCTCAAATCGGAATAGTAAATATTGCGTTACGAGAAAAATTATTTTACTTAATAATGTGATTGTTGCCATACTTCGATCCAAGCGTTAGATGGTGGCTGAGCGAGGGACTACGAGTTTGGCGACATGTAAGAGACTCATGTCAAACAGTTCCCAGACCTGTATGTACAACCTGCGTTTTTAGAAACAAATTACGAAACTGTGCATTGTGCCGAAATGCAAAAAATGGTACAAAATTATAAAGCAATAAAGTTCTGTTTTTAAAACAGAAAGATACGGAAATGCGAAAAAAGTGGATGCTTGCGATTCCGGATAGAAATCGTTTATACGAAGTCTTTTATGTGTGCGAGCATGTATAACGAAAAAAGGGAAGTTATTTTTAAGGTGAGTAATACATTTTGACAAGAGTAACAGTTCTATTCCTCTCTCAAATCAGAATACTTAGTAACACTGCTTGCGATTCCGGAAAGAAATCGTTTTATCACTTCGAGATCCAAGCGCTAGTTAGTGGCTGAGCGAGGGACTACGAGTTTGGCGACGCGTAAGAGACCCATGTCAAACATACGACTCCCCAGACCTGTATGTACGGCCGTGGTTCTGACTAATCTCGCACACAGCGCAAGGCTCGAAGTTCGGTCTCCTGTCTGTAGTCTTCTTGGTAGTAAACCACCACAACTTCAATAGCATTTATTTCTATCATACCTAAAGAATAAACGCGAGCAAGACGAGGCGTTAAAACTCGTATATAAGTTGTACAAAGTAAGTCGTTGGAAAAGTATAGTGTACAACTCGTGCGGAAACTGGTTATCTCATATTCGTGTGGCATCCTATTTTCTGCACTAGTTGAACAATATACTAATTTCGCTCCTTAGAGCAAGTCTTTATGATCCATTACTGAAATTTACAACACCTCTTCTGTGACAACACCACCAGATTTCAATTTATCTCTATGGCTTACAAGAATAGCTTATCTGATGTTCCTTTATGAACAGTCCACTGAACTTATTTAATATAAATTCAGTGATCGACCAACCTCTGCGTAATAACAACTCTACGTTCCTGTGACTCTATGATTCCAGATTATTAAGACAAAGGGAACGAAAACATAATCGCACCATCCATCAGCATTCTCTTCTAGTATCTTCTGTTCTTCACAACTTTTCTTTCAGTTAAGTTTCGTGTTTTCATTATGATCAGCTGTAGTTCAAACGTCAAACTTAACAATGCCCAAATAAAATTGTAATTGTTAGTAACTAACTACGTTCTACGTTAGTTGCTTTTTTATATAATAGTAGTGTTTATGGTCCATCAGGTGAGGTTATAGTAAGAAATAAAGAAATTCCTGTGTGATGTTTTGTTCTCATTTCCAACAGTATTATTTTGTTACACATTTCCCACGAAGACTAGAAATCGAACATGAGTGTACAGTTGAGTGAAATACCTTGGGGTGTGAGATTTTTACAAAAATTGACTGATAAATGTTGCCCAAGGCTACATTTCAATAGAGAGTTATGGTGAGATACTTCAAATTTATCATATTTCATGTTTATGATATTATTTTTTTGTTACAGTTACCGTTCCAGTGTAGTTTTTTTAACCTATGTCGCATATATGTGTTACCATTTATCCCGTAAGCCAATATCAGTGGTCAAAGCAGTTTTGCATCAAAATTGTAGTAATTTTTCACCCCCGATAGACCCAGATCCTAGTAATAATTCTACATGGTGTGATTGGGCTCCTTTCAGTAAGTAGAACCAGCATTATTTACCTTAATTTATGTTTTGTGGCTTGCCTTATATTCTAGTTTAGTTAAGTACATTCAGATGCTTATAAATTAAGAGATTTAGGAGCATGAAAAACCAATCGAATTAGAAATAACAAGGCTATGGCTAAAAAGGAATTGACCTTTTTTCATGGATGAATATAATGTTTGTGGGTGAGTAGATGAAATACTGATCCAAACTGCTCTATGCTTTTTACTTTTTGTTTAGTATTATGATGTTTAACACTTCAAACTTTTTTAAATGTTCCAACATTATTAATTCTAAAACTAATAATTGAGTATTATGAAAATAAATAACATCAAATTGAGTTTGGCCTGTTGGATTTTATTATTTGATTGACATTCAAAGTTTTCCTTGCATGTTTCTGTATTAACTCCTCTCAGCCACAGTCATTAGGTGTACTCTTTTTCTGAGATGATGTCTGTATGTGTGTGTAAAAACTGGTGACGATTCGGTTCGTAAGGATTTAAAATTTTGCAAATCGCTCTAAAGTAGTGAAAATATGAACTGTATTATTTTTGGTAAACAAATAGGTAGCCCCATTTCGAGTAATATTTTTGACATCCCTCTTCAGTTTTTCAAATGGAAATATAGTAAATAATGACAACAGCGTTTTTCTTGTTATGAATATATATCACCCGCATATATTTAATCTACAGAGCTATAGTCCAGGCTTTTAAGGAGGAAAATCGATGATTTTTGTCCGAAATTCCGCGAGGTCTAATTTTTGTCTATTTTTATGTATTTTGACACGCTGAACACGATGGTGTAGTTTACATTTGAATTAACCCTGTGCTCGAAAAACTATGACCATTTTTTGGATCCAAAAATGATAATTTTTCGATTTTTTACGTTTTGAGACAAAACTATGGATTGTATGAAAAAATGTTTAATCAAAAATTGTTGGAAAAATTAATACGCGATTTTTGGCTCTGGTCCCAAGTTCATTCGAGGTCGTAGGGCCCATTTAGTGTGTTTTAAAGCAAATCGAAAAATTGAGTATTTGTCAAAGTTTTTGTTTTTTCATGTTTCGGCGAAAAGTTAGTATTCTTATCTCTCTTCTTTCGGTTTCTGGTATTTTGACCTAATCTAATTTTTTGGCGCCAAAATCGGCCATTTTGAAAAATCTGTATTTTACGAATTTCAGACTAAATATTTATGTTATCGATCTAAAACCAAATTCATACGAAAGATTTCGTCATTCTGCACCTAATATCCAAAAATCAAGCATTTGGGTTTGAAGACATCACTTTGGCGCCATTTTGAAAATTTTGGAGCACCGAAAAATTCAAATTTTCTGAGGTTAGAAATTCCAGGTTCTATTAGAGGTTGAGTAGAAATGAAGCTATCCTAATAAATGTGTTTGGGTCCCTAGGGGGCCCAATTTTGGGCCTATCGACAAAAGCCTTAAGCAAATTACATAGAAATACATCAGCTATTTAAGTTTGAAACAGCGTACGGAGATTTGTTCACAATTCCAATTTCATCATAAAAAACTAATCAATTTCATTTAGCGGCAATAAGCGAGAGTCGGTACAATAGATTCCGCTAGAAACTATGCTTTTTTAAATGCTTTAAAATGCACTTGAATGCTTATAATCGTTTTGTGTGAATGTGTGAGTGTATGTAGACGTGTGAACGTGTATATGTGACCGTGAAATGATGTTTTTATAGGGTGTTACATAACAAATTTCAATATTGAAAGAAAAAAATAAGATTAATAAATAATTTTGTTTTTTTCACATTTATATTTTTTTTTTTTTTACAATTTCGTATATATTAAAAAATTATCTATATGTCTAATTATTCACAAATAACCTAAGTTTTCGTTATTAAGATCAATCAATAAATAATGCGAAATCGGTCGATATCTGTTATTTTTGAGATAAAAAATATAGGTAGAAAACAAATAAAAAATATACCCAGGGTTCCGAATAAAAAATAAAGTTAATAGTGACAGGGAAAAACTGAAACGCCCTGCACATTTCTCTGTATTTTCATTGTATATGTATTTTTCTCGAAAAGGATGTAACTTACCTTCAATTTTTTTGTATCTCAAAAATAACATATCGACCTATTTGTCTATACGTAGTTCTTTGTATGGCTTAACCCATACACACTGACACACTACTGACTTTGACAATTTACTAATAAAAATAAATAAAATACAAAGCACAATCAGAAATAAAATTCAGAAATCTATTTATAATTTTATTTATCTACTTATGTAAATATAAACCCCTCGTTGGGGTTTAAACTACCTATTTTTACTTGGAATTCAAAACTGGGAATACCCATACTCTTATAACTCTTATGAACGACAGAGGGCACTCTACTTGGAATTTTTAAGAATGCAAATGAAATAATTAAAAACTTCTTAATGAAAGGGGGGGTTCATATTTTTTTTTTACTGAACCCTTGTACTCAAAATTCTTTCAATTATGCACAATATGCTATTTATTAAGGATATATGCAAATATTAAAAAAAAATTATTTAATATGCAAAATATGCGCTTTGCATATTTGGGTGTCTCTAGTAATGATCCATCGATCTATGGAGCTGTCTGTCTTGAAAATTTTACGTGATTATATTAGCTGTCAAGAACTCCGAAATATGTCGGATCCCTTTTACCCCTTTTCTGATTGAATTTGGAATAATCCTTTCTTAGCAGGTGTCTACTTCGTAAAATAATCTACCTGTCAAAGTCGGTCTGCTTTATAGCTTCGAAAATTTCGTGCTGAGTGAGTTATTGTTGTGAAACATGAATTTTCGATTTTATGCTTTTCTAACATACATCCGTGTTTGTTTAATCACCATATAATTTATTGGAAACAATTTGTTTTTCGTTTGATAAAGTTTAGTCTAAACTTGAAGTACCAAATCCCATAACATTATAGATTAGATAAGATGCAACTGTAATAACTAATAACCTTGAAATATAATGGAAAGCATTGTTTGCCAAACTGTGAAACTGAATAAAATCGATTCATTTTACTGAAATGATGAATTGTTCAAAAAACGCGAAATTATTGAATATGGATATGATATAACATGAAACATGACTCATTGAATGCTATCGCGGCACTTAAGTTACACACTGATCATCATATACTTTTGTAAAATAACAAGTTCCTAGTTTGTGCCCTGTTTTACCAACGAGAATTTTACCGGAGCAATAGAAATCTTCAGAAATCCGATTAATCGTTATAAAGCAAATGAACCAAAACAGCTAGGAAAATCGCGGTAGAAAAAGCATCGTCAGGTACAGTTCCGTTGCTCTGAGCATATTAACGGTAATGGTTGTCGGAACTCAAGTTAAAGTACACAGAATCCAGCTCCAAACCATGATTATTCTATACTGGATTTAACAACAATATATGCTCAGCCCCTTCAAAATTTTGCGTTGCATTTTTTTGCGTAGAGGAACTGAACGTCAGTAGATCGTTGCTGCTGGAGATATCCAATTAGTCTCTTGGAGTGCGACATACGGGGCAGTTGTTATTAATTAAACAAAATTTATTCAAACGTTAGAACAAGTAACAAAACCAAAAGATTGACCATGTTTTTCAACATAAAAGTTGATTTTTCTTAAAAACGGTCAACTTTAAAGCTTATGACCAAGAGTACCTTTTTTGTGTAGAATATATTGGCGGTCCAAATGGTCGTCTCAAAACCGTACTTTTTTTCCAGTGGCGTAGAAGTTGGGGAGAAAAACACCCACTACCCCTTCAAAATTTTCACCAATTATGACAAAAAAAAATTTTTTTATCGCACAGAACACAGCTTACTATGAGTAGAGAATGCTCACAAAAGCTGTTTTCTGTACGATAAACGGTTCCGGAGATATTCGCAAAAAACGATTTTTTTTTTCAATTTCAACACCCTGTATCTCAAAAACTAAGCGTCTGTGCATATATGTTAATAGAAACTTTTTTCTCAAAATCAAATTTTCTATCGACTGTTGAAGTTCTGCTACTAAAACCTGGGACACCCTGTATATGTATTGAAATGTATAATTTATGTAATGTAATATAATAACTTTAACAACAGTAAAATTATTATTATTTATTATCTGAAACAGTTCTTTACAAAATACGATTTTACTTCATTCCAGATAATAGTTCCGGATGTAACATCTAAATAATATCAAATCATTTCACAGAAAACTATTATCACATATTATTAGTATGTTGTGTACGATGTGCGTAAAATAAATAAAAATGTAGTCTAGGGTTATTTTTGGCAAAGGTCAAAGGAGCAGTTCTGTTATCATGATTTATTGAATATAAATCATAATCAATATGAACTAATTGACATATATGTCATAATTATTAGTATTGTTGAAGAGAGTAATATTTTGTTGTATTCAAATAGAAATTAGAAACTATAGGGTTGAGAATTTATTACTAATGAGTTTTTCTTAAGAGCACTACAAAAGTTATTTCGAATAAAACAAAAAATTGTGAGATATCGATGATTTTTTTTACTTATATCAGTTTAAAGTAATGATGTAACACAAGAAATGTCCACCACTGCACGTCCGCAGGAGGGGAGGATCTTTTCTCAAGAAATTTGCATGAGTTGCACGAACGTTGGGTTAAATGTTAATTAGTTCGATTGTTCCCATAAACCAATAGAAATAATTTTTGAAATAATGATTCCCCCCAACTTTTACTTCAGTAAATAGATTGTATTGGTCGGTATGTGACATATGACACCGTTGAAACCACATGTTTTCCAAAAATAACCAATTAATATGGAACGATAAAGGTCTCCTTTAAACGAATTGTGTTGCCTTGCTCGTTCAAAAAGAAATACGGACCAATCGCACCATGAAATAGCCAACTGATCAGGTTGCTTATTATTTTCATTTTACATTTGGATACATTTAATCACTTATGTCAGTAATATTTCTATAAATCTTTGAATCACCAGCAAACATAGAATACCAAATTTGATTTTTGTTAATAAATCATTAGTGTAGTCAAATGGATATTGAACCCGTAAATCCTTGGGAAATGGATCGATTTTGATCGGTGTATAAAAAATTTAATATATCAAGTGGTTCGTAACGTAAATACAAAAGATTGCGTTGTTTTCCCATTCCGATTAGATTCAAACACGTGTTAAAAATTGCACCGGTTGCAAAACTACACTATTACAATAATCACTGTCCTGGTAAGCGATTCATCAATGCTGATTTTGCAGCATTTTGTTAGTCTGTAGTATACTGTTTCGTAATTGAATTCTTGTTGATATACTTGATGTTTGTTTTTAAAACCAAAATTTAATCAACAAGTGATCTTGAGAAATAAAATGGTAACTCAACTGACTGGAATACACCCTTCTTAGATACAAGTACAAGATCTCGTACAAAGCCCACCCGGTTTTATGCGTTACATTCCGTGCCAAGACCTACTTTACATCCCAGCAGCTCCTCATAATCTACAAAGCTCAGATTCGACCTGTCCTGGAGTACTGTTCACATGTTTGGAGTTCGGCTCCCAAACATACGCTGAAAGCTTTTGGTATTACATACAGGGTGTCCTCGAACTGCGTGGCTAAAATAAAACCGAAGATTCTTTGATTCGAAAAAATGTGATGAGCCTTTTTACTTTTGCCTCAAGTGTCTTGTTTAGCCGGTAGAGGGCTTCAAAGTTGCAAAAATAATTTTGTTTTTTCGGTATAATTTGAGAACGTGATGGAGGACTTTTACAATATTTAGCAGGTGAGTTACTGTCAATAATAGCAGTTTTTGAGAGCGGTGCATAGAGCCTTAGAGACCATAGAAATGGCTCAAACTTGAGGATGTAACGGGAAAAGTGTCCAGAACTTTTTTGTGGTCAATGTAATTCACTCTATATTTTTTATGTAGATAGCTTATCTAATTTGAAAACTTTTTTTACTCTTAAAAAATTTTGATAAAATCAACGGATTAGCTTGAAAAAAATAATTTTCGAGTCTCTGCAATTTTGGCTTACTAATTTTACTTGATTAAAATACCTTAGTTGCCTTTGCTTTTCTAATGTCATTTTGGCCATTTTGGAGAATTTATTCTCAAAACTGTCAGTTTTTACTTTGCTTTCCGTAAAGTAAAAATTTTATAAAATTATGGCTCAAAATTTCACTAACACTGAAATGGTTAATATCTCGGTAAAACACGAATAATAAAAACAATAGAAATGGGGAAACGATGTAATTATTTAGGAAAAACAAATGCTAAATTAAAAGAAACAACAACACTTTTTGGGAAATCGCTAAGGCATCAATTGTTCGAAATGTTGCCCATTTTCCTGAATACACAAATTAATTCGTTTCAAGAAATTGGATTGAACTCTGGCTAGTACTTCAGGATCATTCTTCAATAAATCCGCTTCATGATTAATTCGTTGCAACAATTCCTCTCGTGTGTTTACTGGAGCTGCATAAACTTTCGACTTCAAAGCGCCCCATAGAAAGAAGTCGCAGGGCGTCAAATCAGGGGAGCGGGCCGGCCAGTTCACTGGTGCATCGTGTCCTCTACCTATCCAGCGATCTGGATATTCCGCATTCAAATGTCGCCTCACAGCTAATGTGAAATGAGGAGGTGCACCATCATGGATAAACCAGGCCACGACGAATGTGTAAGGGCAAGTCTTCCAACAGTTCAAGTAGCCTTTGTTCCAAAAAGTTCAAGTAGTTCTCCCCGTTCAATCGATCGGGTATAACGGTAGGGCCAATAATAAAGTTATCCACAATTCCAACCCAAACATTGATTTTAGTTTGATTCTAAAAATATGGAACTTCCGTTTCATGAGGATTTTCATCAGCATAGAAATGTTCATTATGGAGGTTAAAAAGACCACATCTCGTGAAAGTATCTTCGTCCGTGAACAGAATTCTTCTACAAAAATTGGGGTTTGCGTTTTGTCTTTGGACAATAAGCCGACAGAAATCTAGCCGATGACCTGGATCCATGGGCAATAAGTCTTGAACTGTTTTAATATGATAGGGATACAACAGTTCTTCTTTCAGTACATTATGAACTAATGATTTTGAGGCTCCAATACGAAGTCCCAAACGTAGTGTGCTTATCCCAGGTTCAGTTTCAACCGCTTCCAGTATCGCTTCTTCGAGCTCTAACGTCCTTCTTGTCCGTCTGCGTCCAGTTTCTCTGCGATTTGCTTCAAATTTGCCAGTTTCGCGAAGGTTTGCCGATTTGGAATTCTGCGATGCGGATATCTTTCCCTTCTCCGGCCATTGCAACGACAAAGTCCATAAATCAATAACATATCAACCATTTCAGTGTTAGTGAAATTTTGAGCCATAATTTTATAAAATTTTTACGGAAAGCAAAGTAAAAACTGACAGTTTTGAGAATAAATTCTTCGAATGCCAAAATGACATTAGAAAAGCAAAGGCAACTAAGGTATTTTAATCAAGTAACATTAGTAAGCCAAAATTGCAGAGACTCGAAAATTAATTTTTTCAAGCTAATCCGTTAATTTTATCAAAATTTTCTAAGAGTAAGAAAAGTTTTCAAATTAGATAAGCTATCTACATAAAAAATATCGAGTGAATTACATTGACCACAAAAAAGTTCTGGACACTTTTCCCGTTACATCCTCAAGTTTGAGCCATTTCTATGGTCTCTAAGGCTCTGTGATCCACTCTCAAAAATGGCCATTATTGACAGTAACTCACCTGCTAAATATTGTAAAAGTTCTTCATCACGTTCTCAAGTTATACCAAAAAAACAAAATTATTTTTGCAATTTTGAAGCCCTCTACCGGGTAAACAAGACACTTGAGGCAAAAGTAAAAAGGCTCATCAACTTTTTTTCGAATCAAAGAATCTTAGGTTTTATTTTGGCCACGCAGTTCGAGGACACTCTGTATATCCAAAAGTTCCAATTCGTTTGATTGATGATGTGACACTTATGAGCTCATTGACCTCTAGAACATCGTAGAAGGGTGGGAGATCTCTCCTTTATTTATACATATTTCGTCTGTTGTTCCACCTAGAGAGATTCTAGATAGGCGGACTAGACGAGCTCAAACCAGTCACCGTTTCACTTCCAAACTCGAGACCTGCCGAACTTCTTTCTACCAGACCAGACCAGTGCAGATGCAGATCTACGGGTACATCGCTCATGTTCTTTCACACGGGTAGCTACTCTAAGATTTATTTTATTTAAATTCATGGTAAACTCAAACTCCTATTTCTTTCAGATTGTTGTAGTTTTATGTTGATTAATTTATAATTACTAGCCTCTCCATAAAATATTTTCAAATGCTTTTGTAAATAAACAATTGATCAGATGGGTAGTACTTGTGTTTTTTATAAATTATTTTTATTATTCGTTTTGGATATTATTTATTGTAGTGCACTAATGTAGGTTAATAATAATAATAACAGCTCATTGTGAATCTTTACTTAGAAACTGTTCAAGGTCTTAATTTGTTCTTGACATACAATGTGTGTATTCCAAGAGACCGACTATCCCAAAACCCCGGGCTTAGAACATTCGAATGTTGCTGTGTATTACAGAAACAAAATGAAGATGGCTTAGATTAGACCCATAAATTTCTAGATTTTGGTATAATATGATCATTTAAACACATTGCCTAAGATGTCTAGCATGTACATAGTACCTTAACATATTCCTATTACACCAACAATAAATGAAAACATACAGCTCCAGATTTCTTTAATTTATCTTTTTTAGATTTCGAATTATCAATATATGAGTATAGTTTCTTCGTTGTTTTAAAGGTGACGTTTTTATTCTGGTGTTTAAGAAATTGATTTTTGTTTGTTTGTGCTTACCTAAATATGTTAGCCATGCGTCTGGTATTTACAGGCTGAGGTGTGATGACTAATGCCTTGAACAAAGGACAAACTGGACGCAGTTTCAGTGTAAGGTTCTATGAAGATTTGAGAACTTACAAGCTAGAAAATAGGACTCTAATTACTTGAATTATTTGGAACATTATCAAAATTTCACCCTTAATCCCGATATTTTACATATTCAAGAAAAAGGGCAAGAACTCAATATTCTAGAATCCATAGAAACTTTAAAACATTCAAAAAACAATAGTAATGCAATACTAAATGACCAAATCGATACATATAATTTGCCATGTGTCAACAATTTTATAAATAAACTCCCATCAAAACCATTGTCTACCCCCATCCCTCAATTTTGAACCACAATTAGATTGATTTCTGATATTTAAGGATATAATTTTAGATTTCGCTCTAGTTGGTAACTGCTAGCTTTGAGAATGCCACACTGTGGTTAATTTGATGTTATTATTAAAAGTAGTATAAAAACAAAGTAATTGTTCTTTTATTTAATCATAATGATAAATTACCATAGATTAACGGCTGCTACCATCGATTCTTTACTTATTATATAAAATAATTAAAATTATTTGTATTCTCAAATGTAAGTCCCAGTTGTAGTGTTTACCCAATGTTCGAAGAAAAAAGTATCTGTATGAAATTATTTAAAATTAAAAAACATTGGATATTCAATAAACTATAAAAGATTTCATGCTATGGAAATAATCACCCTTATTCACTAAAAATACTGTTGAAGTACTGGTGACCTTTCGGCTACCAAGAAGCCAACATCATAGTATCCAGCAGATACCCTCTGAAACTGGAACCAAAGGGCAGTGTTATGTGAAGTCATTCACATTGGAAAAAGAGTTATTTTTTTTACTTCTAATTTGACAAAACTCCTGATTTACATTGTGATTTTCAATAAAATTATATTTTGAAAACAAAATTGTGAAGCAATATTCAGTACATATCATTTGAAGGATACAAATGATGCAATGATCATTAGAAGCTGAGATATGATTATTAGATAAATCTGAAGTTCATGATACAGCAACTTGCTTTGCAGAATTGCGCGTTTTGATCACCACCTGGAGGCACAGCATCAGGTTTTAGCTATTTGCTATGTTTCAGACCATGAAATAAATCATCATTATTTGTAAAGTTATAACTACAAAAAATATTAATTTGATAATATGGATAACATTTCATATCACATAGTAAAGGGTGAAGCAATAGAATTTTAATGTACTACTTCTTTTTTACAGATGGCACAGATTCCAGCGCCACTCAATTGTTCGGAGAGTTGGACTCGTCGTTTCTCTTCTGTTATGCTGTCGCCATGTTCGTATCAGGATTCGTTGCGGAACGAGTTAATCTTAGATATTTCCTCAGCTTGGGAATGCTAATCTCTGGAATATTTTGCTATTTATTCGGCATCGCAAAAACTTATAACGTGCACAATTTGGGATACTACGTCACCGTGCAGGTAAGCCATAAAATTCGTATGTTCCCAGTGGATTTTATTATCTTGTTATTGTACACATGGTGGATGGAGGAAAGTATCCAATCTAGGATGTAATCAGGTATGCCGACGACATACTCATAAGCGTCAGAGGAAAATTTCGGAACATTTCTCACCCTATTGTGGGTTCTCGGTCACTTTGAAATAAGGGGAAACGAAATAGCCGATGAGCTTGCAAAACTGGAGGCTATAGAACCCCTAATAGGCCCCGAACCAGCGATGGGCATCAAGAAGAGTGACATCAAAGAGACAATCCACTGCTGGTTCATAACACAACACTTGAAAGAATGAAAACTAACGAACGGTTGCTCGCAGTCGAGAGCACTGATTGGACCGCAGTGACGGCTCGTGAGTTATGAAAGAGAGTGGGCACAAGAAAGAACTTACCTATTTTTTGTACATAAAAACCGTTCTCCTATTTTTCATGCTGGAAGAAACGTCTATGACTTTGTTGTCAAAATCCGGCATAGACTGAACGAACTTTTTTTTTGTTTGACTATTTCATCAAGAACTGCCGTTTGTTTTGGCAATCTAGAAAAAAAGCTTGAAAAAGACTGCAAATTTGCAAAGAAAATTTTTACTTTTTTATTGCACTGGGCCGCTCGTTCAATGATTAAATTAAATTGATGCGCGTAACAGGGAATATAATGTGCATGTGGGAATGTTGTAATTTCTTCTTTCCTTGACTTGAACATCGCTTGAATCAAATTCAAAGTGAAATATGACATAAGACACAATTCTGAAACACTGTATAAAGTATTATAGGTTTATCTTATACACTGAATTTCTTCTAATACTCAATAAAATCAAAATTTGAAATATCATGTTTCTTCATTTTTATCCCATCGGAATCTATATACATTAAATTGTTTAATTTGCGATGGGAGTTATACAGGAATCTCTAAACAATATTTACAAAAAAGAATGAAAAAACTTAGAAAATTCCACCGTCCCTGCTAAACATTGTTTTGACTATATCCATCAATTCGATTACAAAAATTTTTATATTTTAACTAAAAATTATTATAAAAGTCAATCGTAGAACAAACGTTCAATCGTTAAGTCAAATTTATACTAATCTAATTAATTAAAACCCTTGCAAATTCCTACATGTGTTTTTATAATGTTAATATGTTGAATCGATAGTTTATTTATGATGTTCTGTGAACTAATATTTATATTTATCGCTGGGGTCCACGCTGAGTGTTCGATGCGTAAGGACGCTAGTATGTTTTTTGTTTTGAATTGTTATTTTTAAGTAACGAATTGTTTACGACGTTCTACAGTCCATGTAGTTTGTTGCTGTATTTTTAATAAACTTATAACATTTGGATTGGCATTTCGCTAACGGATTTACAACCCCAAGAAATAGCAGTGCTACCTAACATAAAATTGGTCCTTCGAGCCGGATTTGTGCCGCATTTTCCATAGAAAAGCCACAAAAATTGGAGGCATAATAAGATACTGCAGAACCTATGTGAATATATTTTAGGTAGAATGCTGAAATAGCAATATTTCTAATAAGGTCTGACAACCTTTTTCTATTACCTCATGAATCTTTAACATCTGGTTCGAAAGTGGATAGAGCATTGATATTTTTTGGTTTCAGTCGTGTTCAAACATTGCTTGAAATGATTTCGAATTTTATAAGAAAATTGCTAAGCAGTGAATTCTTGATACATACTCATGTACTTTAAACATTAATGTGTTACAATTTCGATTACTCGTATTTCTGTTCGTTTCGGCGACGTGGGCGTTTTAATTGAAATTGGTGCGATAAGGAAGCTTTGTGTTTCATACATTTAATTTTAAGGAATCCTGTTTTAGACATTGATATATGAAATCTTTCATACGGACAGTTTCATTGTTTCCATGGTTCATTATCTTTAGGAAAACTAAACATTTGAACTTTTGGCCCATTGTTGTACAGCCAGAAGCACAACATTTTTTCAGCATAAGTAATTAATTAATAAACGTCAATAACTGTACGTGCGATACAAAACGCGGTAAGAATCAACATAAACAAACATACAACATATACCCTTATTTACCTCTGTTTAATGCTAATATTTATCACCTGCTACGCGCCATTAAAACTAAACGATACTATTATATGCTACGTCCCTCCTCCAAGCCTCTTCTTGATGAGGTCACACTGACTTTTGTATTCAGCGTTTAGGCCTCGTACCATAGAGGGTATTGAATTTACACATCTATATCTACCCAATTTACTTGTATACCGTAGAAAAATCCTGGAATAGTCTTCAGAGATAAACTAAAGTCAAACACTAATAATTATTATTTTGTCATTTCCAGGGATTGGCTGGGGTTGTACAAACAACTGGTTGGCCAGGTGTAGTAACCGTTATGAGTAATTGGTTCGGAAAAAAAAGGCGAGGCCTTATATTTGGACTGTGGAATTCCCACACTAGTATAGGAAATATATTGGGTGAGTTTAGCTTCAGTTAACGAACTCAAATGTTGCTGACAACGCCAAATATTTAGGTATAATTATTGATAAGAATATGAAATGGTCGAAACAAATTGAATATGACACAAGTAAATTATGGAAATGCACTTTATTAACTAAGGTATTTATGATCTATTAAAAATTTTTTTTAAACTTATTTTATACTAGCCTTGTTGAATATGTCTTGAATTATGGAATGAGGCTCAGTTTATGACTCTCTCATCTTCAACCATTAGTAATATTTCAGAAATATGTTTTGAGAGTAATACGAACGAATTTACTATTCAAAGAAAATAAATATCTACATATTAGAGTTTTTTTTAAAATCAATACTAAAGCTACTTTGAAGTCAAATCGTTACCTACAGTTGCGAAGGTCCTAAAATATATAATTTAGTAAAAAATAAGATAAAATTTTTAGACAAAAAGTTATTCAACAAATATTGCAATAAACGGATAATTGATAATAACGACCTACAGATCAACTGTTTCATTGGAATTTATGTACTATTTGTAGCATTATCTGATTTATCATAATTTCGTTTGTGCATTTTATATAATTTTGCGCAATTTCTTATTTTGGTGCTTTTTATCTTTTTTGTTTAGTTTATTATTTTTTAACCAATTTACATTACTTTTCTTTTCCTACTGCTCTCGCAGTTGTTTGCTTTTCTAATTTTTTCGTTTTTTTTATAATTATGTTATTTATTAAGCGGGGATGGGGGTCATCCCTTAATGCCTAGGCCCAAGCTCTTTGCACCTCGTGTCACCTAGTGGAGCGGTTCCCACCGACTAGTCTTCACCAGGCCAACAAAGGGGAGTTCCCGCACGAGAGTGTTCACCATGCTCACCAGGTTAACGATTAACGTGTTACCTAGTGGAACGGTTCCCACTCACGGATGTTCACCTATCTACCTGAGGATCGGTTCCCGCCCGAGAGTGTTCACCATTAACCCCCAGGTGAACGATTCTTATAGGGGTTAACACCAATTTCGTGATATATTATTTAAACGTCTTCCAAGTGAAACGGTTCCCAGTCGATGTAGGCGGGATCGGTACCCACTACAGAGTGTTCACCGGGTGCCCGAGGTGAACAAACTACTACTCAACTCAAAGTCGGGACCGGGTAGGTGGGGTTAATGCCCTGAAGAGATTTAGCACCACCTTCGAATCTAGTTTCTGGATCTCCTCAGTGTTTCATAGCTTTACTGAGAGTGCTCTTTGTCTTGGGGGGATCAGTGTTACGCATCTGCACAGAATGTGTATTGATGTTTCGTTTTTCCGTTTGCACCACCTGCACAAAGGTGAATTGCTAAGATTCATCTTGTGGAGGCGGTAGTTGAACGGTCCGTGTCCTGTCAGTATCTGTGTCAGCAGTTTGGAATCGGTTTTAACCACATTTTATAGTCAGGTGGAGTGGTTCCACCTTCATTAGCGCAACAAATGCAGCCGTGGGAGTGCTTCTCGAAGCCTTCGTCTCCTAGAAACCTTTCTCAGATGCTTCAGAACTGATTTGGTCGTCTTGAGCTATGTTCTTTTCCACCAAACCAACCTCTGTTTAAGGATGACTGAGGCCCCAATTGTTGCCAATAGCCCTTCTGCACAACCAGAAGGCTGCAGTGAATTTGCGGCATTGTATACTCCTAGGTATTTAGCTTGGTCGCTGATTTTAATCACCTGACCGGCTATGGTCAATTCTCTTGTAGGTACTGTTTTCTACTTCCTAGTGAAAACTACAATTTCTGTTTTCTCAGGGTTAATCTTCAACCCTTTATCGCTGCACCATTTATTCAGTGCAGTCAGGGCCGATTGATTAGGTCCATCAGAGAAATTATCCTCTGACGTTGGCGTACCCGATCACGCGACATCTTAGGTTGGCTACTTTCCTCAATTCACAATCAACTACCACTATGATCCAGATGGTGGGCGAAAGTTCCAGAGCTACTAATCGTGGTGTCACCTCTGAAGAGTTGGAAGTTCCTGTTTATCAACATGTTACTAAGTACGTTAGGAACTCCTTTAGCCTTGAGGGCTTCGCAGATACTTTCGGTTGTGGTATTGTTGAAGGCGTCCTCTATATCTAAGAAGGCTCCTTCTATCTGATTTTCAATGAGGGAGACTGCTGTGTGTAGGGTAGATCCCATCGATTGATCTTTGTAGGCGTGTTGTTCCCCCCACAGTGGATTCCTGCTCAGTACTTCGTCTTTGATGTACCGATCGATTAGTCTTTCCAGGGTCTTCAGCATATGTGACTTTAGGCAGATAGGTCTAAAATCCTTGGCGTTGGTGTAGCTTTCCTTACCTGTTTCCAGAATGAAGTCTAGTTTAGGCGTGAGCCATGCACGCGGAATGTGTACTCTAACCAGGCTGACCCTAGCAGGTCTCACGAAGGGGCGGCGATCATCTCCAGTCCCCTAGAAAGCAGGACCTGGAGAATTCCGTGCACCTAACTTTTACCGGCGAAACGATGCTGCGGGCTAGTTTTAAATTCCGAAACAAGGACACTCAAGCTCAAGTTACTTGCTTGTGGGATACATTTGATTTTTTAGTTATTCGTTTTTTTATACTTATTTATATTAACATGTTATTGAAATTGAGATTATTTGTTGAATAAATGTATTATTATTATTTTCCTGTATCTAACAGTATATTTGTGTTACAGGTTCTTTAATCGCTGCCGAATATGTAGAAATAGATTGGTCCTTGTCGTTTATCATACCTGGTTTGATAATAGGTGTAATGGGATTCGTATTATTTCTCTTTTTGGTTGTCAATCCCAGTGACGTTGGCTGTGTGTCTGATGTGGCGACCGTTCCGCAAAATCAGGTGAGTCCACTTAGAATGTAGAAAAGTCTACGTGAAACGAGTCTTCGGAATGTTTTACAAGAAGTTGAACATTATAAACATTGGATGATCGTTTTAATCGAAGGGTCAATAAGGGGAAGCATATACCTATATAATTAGATGACTTTTTTATAAAATATTTTTCAAAAATAAAATTGTGTATATGATGTGTGTATATTCACTATAATATATACATATAGTAACATTAAAACATGAAATAACCTTAAATTTGCGCCAAAGTAGAGTACGCTCCGACTTTTTTGACAAAAGGGGGAATCATTTTAAAATTTGGGTCAAATTTCCCAAATTTGGGTTTTAAGCAAAACCATTCAATATTTTTAGCCCATATTTGGACCACTTATTGTGACCGCCACGACCTACTTTTTTACCAAATTTCATCCAATTTGGTAACAATTTGGCCAAAATAGCCCAATTCGAATTTTTGCTCCAAAATACGTATTTATATATATATTCCAGGAGGGGGGGGGGGGTGTAAACGAAATGTCACGAAATTTGGACTGAAGGTTCCTCAAATACCAACAATAAAAGGGTACTAATTTCAAACCTTAGCCGGAAGTCGAAGGGGTCCAAAAAAATAAAACTCCAAAAGTGACCTAAAAAAGGGCAAAACAGTTTTTTGAAGGTTAGACGTGGTTCCACCCAATATTGGTTATAGAAATTTTAGGATTTTATTATTTTTATCGTAAGACGCCATTTGTTCCAGGTGGCTAACCTCTATCAAATTTTTACGAACCTCGTCCTATTTTTCCGTAGATTGACTCCACTATTATCGCACCAATTTCAATTAAAAATGTCCTCGTCTCCGAAACGAACAGAAACACTATTAATCTAAATTGTAACAGATACAAGTTTAATCATTATAGATGGAACCGATAGTTGTAGATTTGTTTAGTTAAAATTGCAACTATGAAAGTCGCATTTGGATATTTGTTGTTGTATAAAAGAATGGTAAAATTTGGCCCTTTTTTTTCTTCAATAATGTCAATAATTAGATTTTCCAATATTCCAGAAACGTTACAGAAGGCTGCAAAACCAAGTGGCAAATGTAGAAAATTCTTCAGGCTTTAGTTCTGAAACGGACGATACGGAAATACTCATTGGCGAACAGGTGAGTTTTATTGTTAACATTATTAAGTTCAATGCAATGCGAAACTTGCCCTTGCCAACTAAAAAAAAAAATTATTTTTTTGTTTTCACGGATATATGATTGTTGATTTTTGATTTTTTTGATTTAAAGCTTACAACATTTTTCGATTGATTAACATTGAAGTTTGAACAGTAAACATCACTTGAATTTTTGAGGTAACGCGCAGACTATTGTGTGGAAACATCTATTCTCTATCATCTAAAACTTTTTGATTCGAAAATTTGCACTACTTCAACACAAATTGCAACTAATGTTTGAAATCCACGGCCAAGAAACTGAATGACGCAAGAAAGATTGTTGGGGTTAGTGTAGTCAGATAATGTTTTTTTACCATTTAATTCAATAATTTATTCAGTTTATTTTTATTATTTAGATAATTTTTATAATAGCAATTTATATAATTATTTACCCAATAAATAAATAAATAAATAAATTGAATAGACTCAGCCACATCGTGATAAAAATTCATTCTGAACTTAAATAAAATAACTTAAAACTTCGATAATAATTTAATAATTATTAATTAAATTTAAAATGAGTGAAAATCGAACTTTTAGTCATTTTATTTAAGTTTAAATAACGTCATGTTTTAATTAGATCTCAAGTGCTCCACTGCCCCCCTTATAAAGCTTTTGGACCCGCCATTGTTATCAGTAGTCATCGATTATCGCCAATAATATCCGGGTTAGTCTCAATTCAATTAAAAACAAGTATTGATGAACAATTGATTGATTTGTTTTTGCAGATTAAATTCAACTGATTATATCCTAGTCAGTAATATCGAGAAGTAATATGTTTTGGAAAAATTCTTATAAAAATTGTAAAAAGAATAAATAATTTTTCTATTATGATGAATAATTCTACAAGGAGTTTTGAATATATTAATTATGTAATTTTAAATTTTATGCCATTTAATATTCACTGTTGATAGTTTAACTAAGTACTTAATTTCTATTATTTAATATTTCTCGGTATAAATTTCACTAAAAAAAGGAACATTCTGGAAAATTGCGTCGTTTTCCTCTCCTCGGTCCTCGTCCATCGTGTCAAATTATAGGTGTTTGTGATCGCTGAGTATTATTTTATAGTTATAAAATCAAAACCGACAATAGTTTTCCGGAAAACTTCGGAAAATGAAAGTTTACCATTTCTACACTACAAACTTTAATTATTTTGTTTTCCGACAAATTTTAGTCAGTTTTATTGGAATAATAAGGTACCGTGATGATTCTCGATACAAATTTCACTAAGAACTAAGGAAACTCAGGAAAATGGAAATTTTCCATTTCTACACGACAAACTTTAATTATTTTGTTTCCCGAAAAATTTAAGTAATCCTTAATTTTAAATTAACCTTATTAGAACCTAGATATGAAGTGAAAACTAATTTAACTTAGCCCGGATGTACCAAGGTAAAGATTTAAAGAAAACTATTATGATTTAATTATTCAAGGAATTCTAAATTTTATGTATTCAGCAATATGACTTGATTCTAAATGAAAGCGAAAATTTTATCATAAACACCACAACTATTTTAGTCAGTGTTATTGGAATAATAAGGTACCGTGATGGTTCTCGGTACAAATTTCACTAAACCAAGGAAAAATTCTGGAAAATTGCGTCGTTTTCCTTCATATTCTTATCTCGGTTCTCGTCCAACGTGTCAATTGCTGAGTGTTATGTTTGTTGCTAAGATTTGGTAACATTTTCCGGGTTTTCCAGCAAACGGATATTCCATTTTTCGATCGCAGATTCGGGTTCAGCGGACCAAAAAAACCCCTGATACCAAATTACAGAAACTCTGGATTAGAAGTGCTCGAGATAATCCATTTGTAATAAAAGACATTCCATTTGTTAATTGAAAATGGTTTATTAATAGTAATAATCAAGAGCCCCCTTTTTTTCTGACTTACGATGTGTAAGCCATTCTGAACATGATGCAAAAAGAATTTTAGATTTTCGCGCGGTCTACAAAATTTTAGTAATGACCTCTGTTTTTCACACTTTTGACTGGACTACTGGTCGGGGCCAATGCGCGCTCCGACGACATCGCAGCAATCGCGCCAGAAAACCCAAAACAGTTAACCGAAGCTCCAAAATGCTTAAAGTACTCAGGACCTTTCGGCTACCAAGTAGCCATCATCAGAGTAAACCCAGCAGTTTAATCTGAAGATTTTTTTTTTACCTCTCGATACGTTTTATCTTGTTACATTTGTTACTCTGTAAAAGGGTTCGTACCTTTAACAAATAAATAAATAAACGTTTCGAATTGAGTCGTGTTTGCTAGTCTATTTAGTACCCAATTTTTTTGTATCGGATTACAAAATACTGTAGATATCATTTTCTGATCAATTTGTATGATTCCGTTATTTTAGGAAGTACAGAGACAGCTGACGGAGCGCAGTTCATTGTTACCACACAATCAATCTGTTGCCGTTAGAGAAACTGCCATCGGTTTCTTTGGCGCCTGTCGAATACCGGGAGTATTGGAGTTCTCTTTGTCCTTGTTCTTCTCTAAACTAGTCAGCTATACGTTCCTCTATTGGTTACCTTTGTACGTGAACACTTCAAGTAAGTATACAGAAACTTGTGATGTTAATGTTCTATGCAAAACTGAAACACCATGAATGGAATTTTACTTGTATTCTACGAACTCTGGGGAGTTCTATGGGTTTTTACGGAAACACTGATTTATTTGGTCAAAACTTATTTTATTTCTCAACATAATCTGCTTGTAACCCGATACACTTCGTCCAACATTTTTCTAATTTTTCGATCCCTTCCAAATAATACGATTCCAGCAATACTTCAAAATAGGCGTTTGTGTCAGCGATGACCTCATCGTTGGAGCCAAATCTCTTTTCGCCGAGACATTTTTTTAGTTTTTGAATTTTTTTTAGTTTTTTTCGTGAAGTTTTGCAAATGAATTTCCGAACATCAGGTGTATAGTAAAATTGAATGTAATGATAATTAGGATCATTACAATAAAATGAATACATGTATAACTCATTCACAAAAGTTGTTGAAATAGCAATTCATAAAACGATCCGTTGGGCTATGAAGGATCGGAACAAGGGTTGCCATAGAGTTTTGATTGAACCCTGCTGGGTCGGAACACCTGACAACACTTTGCATCTACGTTCACATTCGAGTTTGACTCTATTGGTTTAATTTGGAATGGGAAAGTCCCGTTTTTTGACTTGTGATTATCAAAACTCGATATTCAATAAATCATCTGAATATATTAATTCTGTTTTTAGCGACTATGAGCGCTACTTTGAGTGCCGATTTATCGACGCTTTTCGATGTCGGTGGAATCATTGGAGCAATAACTGCTGGAGTTATCAGTGATCATTCAGGTATGTCGGCTACGACATGCGTTGGGATGTTGAGTTTGGCAGCTCCGATGGTGATTATACATATTTTTTCACTATAGTAAATTTTTTTCAATTACCATATTTTCAGATGTTCGTTTATCTAAAATTCGGTACTGTCAGTCTTGGAGCGAATATGATCCTGTTGATTATCGTTGGGAGCTTGGTGAACGGTCCTTATGCCCTCATAACGACCGTTGTAGCTGCTGATTTGGGCACACATCGTAGTCTCGAGAAAAATTCCAAAGCTTTGGCTACTGTTACAGCAATCATCGATGGAACTGGATCTATAGGTAAGTTCAAGATGATTCAAATTAAACGCTGTTCACGTTATGGTTCAAGTTCAGGTTGACAATGTTTTTCAATACTTATAACCATTTGATTCAATAAACTGTGTTAAACACAAATTTAGGAGTTCTTTACTAATTATATCAAATAATACAAATTATTTGTAATTTTTAATGTAATTAAAAAACTTTTGTATTTTTGTCTGGAGACAACTAAAGTTCCTACTTACTGGTTCTGCTTGCATCGAATTCAAATTCAATAGTACCAAAATATATATATATATATATATATATATATATATATATATTTTGGTATTATATGACGGAAAGACAGTGAATGGCAAAAGGAAGTATTTCTCAGAAGGTTCATCCCTATTATAACTGATCTTACACCTTATACGGCTGATCCTAGGTGTTGCCATGGGAGCCAGCAAAAGTGCTCCCACATCCGCACTTGGAGCGTTAATAAATGTGCAATCACTCTACCTGACTATAAAAGGTGCGACAAAAAAACTGCCCACATACTTATATCAATACGACTGTGGAAGACAAACGGTAACCACACCTCACTACCAATCAGTGGTGAAACACATCCCATCTACTTAATGAGAACGGATGGGATGACACAACGATACGTGTATCATATAAGCAAACCCTCCAGAGAAGATTGGTTAAACATTAACCAATCAGCCCTGCCGACCAATGGTGAAATCTGTTAGAAAAATTCTTGAATAAGAACTCACAATTGGAGATATGTTTTGATTTTTTTCTATTTTAATTTATCCAATCATTTATTTATGTCGAAATTGACGTATTTTTTCCTTGAATATATTTTCTTGAATTTTTCCAATTAATTTTCGGTATTAATTTCACCAATCGAATTGGTTTAATTTTCTTTCTTCATGTATTTTATCGTGATAAATATTTTGAAGCATTTAATTCCTCGAACATGTTTTTTCTATTTATCTAAATTCATTTCTACATTAGTTTGTCAAATAAATTGTCTGCAAAGGGTATCCCCGATTAAGATGGTCAAAATGCCCCCCTCCGCGAAATCGAAAATCGTTATTACCTGTTTTGAACTGTCAAATAAACATGTTTCTTGGGGTGGTATGTGGTCGATACAACCCCCCCCCCACACAAACCCCCGTGGAGAATAAAAACTTTTTTTTTCTCATCGTCACGTATATGCAAAATTTCATCCCTCATGCAAAAGTATGGGTATCAATGGTCACTTTCAGCACAAATTTTTCGACCCCCACTAGGTTCATCTAAGGCTCCAAAAACGTGTTTAAAACTTTGAAATCGATTTTTATAGACCAAACCATGTGGTACACCAAAGTTCGATTCACCATCCTATTCCTGAGTAAAAAACCTACAAAAAACTATACGTACATGATTTAGATAGGAGTGGTGGTTCACATGCAAAAAGCGATTTTTTATGTTCTTTAAGGTTTTTTACTCTTTTTGTAATGACACTTTCCAAAAACAAACGATTTTAGCCACGCGCGCACCATCTCTTGCATGTTTCCAAAGAGTTAATGAACGACCCTCGTAGGTTTCTATTTCAGGCGTACTTGAACCAAATTTGGTCAAAATCGCTGAAGCAGTCGTCACAATATAAAACGATTTTTTAAATCCAATTTTGAAGGAATTTCTATAGAAAATTATATCATGCATGTGGACATATTTTTCCATGTACTATCGACTGTAGAAGTTTGATAGATTACAACTAGGTCACATATACTTTTCAATTCTTCATTTAATTTAGAATATTTATTTTTCCAGTTAAATTAATTGAAATTGGGTTTCGACGAATTTCTCCCATTTATTTTCTGCATTTTTCAATCCAATTGGTTGACAATTTTTTTCTTCATTCGTTCTATTGTGATGGATGTCGCCGCTATTTTTGCTTAGATATTTTTTTTTCGCACTTAGTAAAGGTAGAATCTAGAATAATTGTTGTATTAATTTTATGAGAATTTTGTGCCCCATTAGAATTATTGTTTATTTGTTTTGATACGATGTCATATTTTACACACAGGTGCTGCAGTTGGTCCTTTGCTAGCCGGGTTTGTATCAACCAGTTACGGGTGGCATTACGTTTTTGTAATGCTCATATGTTCCGATATTCTTGCCTTGATTCTATTGTTGAGGCTGGTGCGGGACGAAATCAAACGATGTAGAAATTCTAGACGAGAGATACGAATAGAATAATTGTAGGAATATTTCAAAAATATAATGTGATTAAATAATTATTACCAGTAATTATGTTATAAAATTTACAATATATGTACACATGTATACATATTTTATTGTAAAATATTATAATTATGTAAATAGTGAATATAATACCGATGATACGTAAGTCTCTCAGGAAATTTCTTAAGGACATTGCATTTGTACTTGTATACAGCAAAAAATTAATGTTTTATTTACTTCGAGGTCTCATGTGAATATTTGATGTTATACACCACATACCCAGTTGACTGAATCAAGTTTCCATCTACAATCTTGAAATAAATCATCCGCCTTCTCTCCAATTCAAATTGATAGGTAGATCTTGCTGTTAACGTTGGAATTGATGAATTCATCCTATGTCTAAATTCATTTATTCATGGGCATTAAAAACCATAATGAAGAACATAGTAGATCTTTTTTTTTTAAATTGTCGAACCTTTTGTATAAAGTCTTAGTGTATACAAAATTTGATGAACTTTTCTAAAATCGCGGGACAATATTTATTTTATATCATTTTTTGATCTCGTTAGGTTATTATCTAAAATGTATTTCTGGGTTCTTAGATATCGAAATGTGAAATTAACCAATGAAAGGTGATATATTGGTGTGAGTTCATTTTAAACAATTATAAATTTGTAGTTTGATTCTCATAATTCATATTTGTTAGATATTTAATATTCATTATTCCCAATATCAAGTATTATAAATAGGCTAGAAAGAAAATGTATTTTTCTAATATTCACATTTTTTTAAATAAATTTTAAGTTGATATAATAAAAAAAAATCATTAAATTTGTATGAGGTTTTTTTGAAAAATTGTTGATAAATAAAAAAAAAATTGGACAAACAAATATTGGGAGGTCAAAATTGAACTTTTCAAATCTGTAGTACTCTCATCCATTATTATAGGATTCCTATTGTAATTACAATAAGATAATATGATATATGTAAATTATTGTTTCATTTATTCGGGCAATTTATTGAGAAGATATAAAATTGGAATTTTACAATTTAACATAACATAAAATTTGATTGAAAACAGATACGATAGTAAAAATTATATGAAAGAATTAATGAAAAAACATTTTAAATTTCATAATAAAAGTATAAATTATCGATAGGAACATATAACGCCTCATTTGATGTTACATAGTTATTCTGAAAAATTGTTTGGCAAATAAAGTGAGTAAAAATCTATGAATCTTAAACAGTTGAAAATTATCTTATATTAGTTATTTGTAAAATCTACACTTTTGAATTGCATAGTTTATATGTATAATATTTGTTTTTAGAATATGTATAATATTTGTTTTTAGAATTTTCTTTCTGTATCTTGTAAAAGTAGCTTTATCCACTTCTGAATTGTTATTATCCAGTCGTCTCTTAAGGTAATCTGTAAGATTTATATAATGGTTTCCATTTTTTATAATTGTTCTTAATATTGATGGTTTTGAAATTTTTCTTTATATAATCATTTATTTAATTCATGAAATTTTCTGAAGTTGCAGAATTAAACTCAAATTTATACAAAACTTGGTAACATTTAATTTATAATTAATGCTGACAAATTGTTTCACCACACTGTGGCGTTCTCAGCTTGCAGTTATTAACTAACTATAAATTGAATGTTTAATTCCATTTTTTGTTTAAAATTCTACAACTTCAGAAAGTAGAAATAATTTTACACTGTAAACGCCGAAACAATACATATACAGTAGAACTCCAATTATCCGAATTAATGGGGACCGGGACCCATTCGGATAATCAAATATTCGGATAATCGGATTTTTTTTAAAAAAATTGCCATTGGAGAGAATAAAAGCTACGTTTTGATATTGCACTATTTTTTTATTGAATTAAATGAAAGAAACATGAAATTTTCACATGTTTTAAATATACATAAATACATAAAATGTACTTATGTACAAGTTTAGAAATAAAAATCATTGTTTTTTAAACATCTCCGTCAATGTAAGCTGTTTTGCGGTCTTCAACCGTTTTCGGGCAGCCAGGTCACGCATTCGCTTGACGGTGAGCAGTTGCAAGTGTCACACTCGGGCTGACGCTCCATCCACTTCAAAGCAGTCTCGAGGCCGGCAAATGCTTCACTAGCTGATGGTCCAGCGTCTACTTCAACATCAGCAGAAAGTTCTTCTTCCACTTCCACTTCAACATCTTCTCTCACACTTACAACAATTTCATCGTCATTGAGAATTTGAAAACCAGGGTCAGACGTGTCACAAGCCATCCACTCTCCTACATCTTCAGCACTTACTTCTGTACAACCAGGAATTTTTACAATCATTTTTCTTATTTCCTCTAGTGACAACGCATCTTCATCATCATCATCCTCTCCATATTCTTGTTTCTCATTTTCTTCAGATTCTTTTTTTTTGTTCTTCTCAGACGGTAGGCCTTTCAGTTTATTCCACGCACGTCTTAGCGTCACTGCCGTAACCAAACTCCAAGCTTCCGCTACCATGTAACAGCAGTCCTTTAAATTTATTTTGCTATGATTTTCCAAAACCAATTCTTCATCTTCAGCACCTTCGATCAGCAGTTTTCTCAGCAGTTGCCTTCTGTAATGGCGCTTCATTGTTTCAATAACAGACTGGTCCATGGGTTGCAGCAAACTTGTAACATTGGGAGGCAAAAACGTCGTTTTAAACTGCCCATTCTCTCTTTCCAACAGTTCTGCTGTAGGATGAGTGGGTGCGTTATCAACAATTAAAAGCACCTTACTGCCTTCTTTTCCCACCGATTTTTGGTGCTTTTTCACTTCAGGAATAAACACTTCATCATACCATTCGGTAAACAAAGCTGCAGTCATCCAGGCCTTGGGTTGACTTTTGTAGAAGAGTGGAAGTTTTTTTACGTTTTTAAATGCTCTTGGATTTCTTGATTTTCCTATCAAAAGAAGTGGCAGTTTATGATTTCCAGTGGAGTTGGCACAGTTAAGCACTGTAACACGTTCTTTACTGACCTTATGTCCAGGGGCACTAGATTCCCTTTTAGAAGCCAAAGTGGTTTTTGGTAATGCTTTCCAAACAAGGCCAGTTTCATCGGCATTATAAACAAACTCCGGATCATAGGATTCTGATGCAGTTTTAAATTTTTCAATAAAATTTTCAGCAGCTGCAGAGTCTGCTGAAAGCTTCTCACCAGCCAAATCTAACTCGCGTACACCATGCCTGAATTTAAAATTCCTTAGCCAGCCGTTACTAGCCTTAAAAGATGAATAACCAAGCTTTTCTGCTAAGATTTTGGCTTTTTCACAAAGGATTGGACCTGAAATCGGATTTCCCATAGAACGTTGCTGCAAAAACCATTTAAACACGGCATCTTCCAAATTTTTGTTGGTTGCTGTCTTCATTGTTTTCCTGGAGGAACTTCCATCTTCATTTTCAAGCACCGAAACAAAGTTTAAAAATGTTGACTTACTGTTTTTAATGTCAGAAATTGTTGCTTTTCCAACACCATAAATCTCAGACAACTTCTTACCCGTTACACCTTTATCGAGTTGCTCTATAATTTTCAGTTTGTCCGCTAACGATAGCACAACACGTTTTCTTTTCGAAGCCATGGTATAAAAACAATACAGTATTGTACATGCACACTGGCTAATCAAAACAAACAATGACAGGTGCGCCGTGACTGCAATGCGCCGGAACTTGTCTTAACTTGCCGTTGTGCCTACACACGCGGGGGGAAGTCAGTGTAGGCACAACAATTTGTGATTCGGATAATCGGCGATTCGGATAGTCGGAGTTCGGATAATTGGAGTTCTACTGTATTCATGAAATCATTATAACATGCTTCTGGATTATTATTTTGAAGTGTTTTAGAACAGGTTTCTTCGTTTATATCTTGATCTAAGATATCAAACTCAAATTTATAAAAAAACATTGTGATATATATTTGAATAAATACCAATAATTGTTTATCCAATTTTAAAAATAAAAAAAACTATTTATCAACAATTTATCAAAAGACCTCATACAATTTTGATAAAAAAATGTCGTTATATCAAATTCAAATTCATAAAAAACATTGTGATATATATTTCAATAAATACCAAAATTTGTTTATCTAATTTTAAAAATAAAAAAAATTTATTTATTAACAATTTATCAAAAACCTCATACTATTTTGATAAAATAAATTTCATTATATCGAACTCAAATTTATAAAAAACGTTGTGATGGATATTTCAATAAATACCAATATTTGAAACATAAATTTACTTTTTAGCCTACTTATAATAATTGATAATGGGGTGTAATGGGTAGACCCGGAAACATGTAGTAAATATGGATTGTGAGATTCAAACTACAAATTTATGGTGATTTAATTCGGATGTAAGTTTTAAGGTGGAATAAATTTATAGCTCACGTATTGTTGTTGAGCAGGATGTTGATGGAAGAGGCAGTTCAGATTTTTTTTAAATATACATGGTATCTCGTAAAGTACTGGTCCGGTTTTTCAATAATTTAGGAAATCCAGTATTGGAAGTGAGCCTGTCCTTGAAGGGATTTTCAGTACAAGGTGGGCAAATTACCAAAATGTCTCCAATATATCTCAATCAACATATTGGTTCTCTGACCATAACTCGATGACATCTTGTTATAAAACTTCTTTGAAGATATTAACGATGGATCCATGGCAGCCTGAAAGGTTCCTTGTAAAATTTGTTCCCGAAGAAATAATATGTGGATCAGAGACAAGTTGAATCGTGCCTACGGTGTCAATGAAATCCATCTGACCAAAAGCACCAATTAGGTTCTGACCTATTTTTTTATAAAACACTTGAAACAGGGGTCTGGTACCTTGGGACAAATTTCGCATATATTTGTCTTCAACGAAATCTATTATGAAAAACGTAAAACTAGAAATAGCAGTCGAATTTGTTCTGTGCCTATAACTCAACAAATATGGCATCGTTCGACCATCCAGAAGGATAAGCTGCACCCACGGATACGGGAGGACCACAATTAGGCTGCTTACCATGAAGCCGCCGAAAAATAAACACCGGCAGTTCTCGCCTATTATCATAGACATTATTAGAGGGTTTGTCCCAAGGTACAGCCCTCTCATCCACCCACATTTTGTTTCTAAATATTATGATTTCAATTGAACGTAAACGCGCCGGAAAAGCCCGAAGTATTTCGAATGCGCTGTGACGTCACGATTCTGCTCTACTAATCGTTTGATAATATACCTACTCAATAGGCCTAAAACAAAATATGAACGTGATTTACGTGCTTTAATAGTAAGTGCAAGATTAGAACATGCGAAATACATGAACAAATATTCCGACTAAAACTTTTATTCATGTGTTTAGAAAAGTGAACCCCGCCGGAAAAAAATGGTTCGAATTGAATTCGACATATCTCAATGTGAGTTTCCGGAATAATATACATTTTCTGCACCTATGATGCTAATTGTCGGAAATGCGTTAATATTATGTCAAAGAAGCATAACGTCAAAATACTTGAATTTCTATTAAAAGAAAATCACGTTATTTTTTTAAATTGGAGGATTAAGAACCATGCAGTTTTTCACTTGCCAAGCAGATCAGTATTTCCGTTATGGACGTATTTTATTTCAAATGTTCAGTATAATAAATGGTCGGTAAAAGTAATAAACGCCAGTTAAATTAATAAATGATCATTAAAATATGAAATGGTCGATAAAATTAATAATCGGCCCGTACAAGTCTCAATAATGAAGATGCATTAATTTAAGGAAATGTTATTTTAGAGTTTTCCTCCATAAGTCGCTGAATAAAAGCGAAAATTTCCTTCTTACCAAGAGAGCGTTCTAGTTTTAAAATGTTTTCGTTTCAAGCTTTAATTGTTAACCTCGATAACAAAATAAAATGTAAAATGTGATTTATGAAAATATTTATTGACAGTTAACTGTGAATCTGTATGAAGTAACGTAAATAAAATATTGGGGATAAGATTAATTTCCAAATATTTGCTAAACTAATCTAACTTTGACGAATCTTCATCAAATAATTGATGTAGTTGTTCATTTAATTCTAATATTTCCAATAATAATTAATGGAGAACTCTTTCGATATCGATCAATTGCTTGATGAAAATTATTCACAATTAACATAGTTGAACGTAATCAAACAAATATTAAAAAAGCTTCACCAATAAAAAACATTCCACTTAAGCCAATCACCTACAAGAAACCATTTATTCAACAATTTTGAAATTTTACACATAGAAAATGAAAGATATAAGTTATCCTTGTTAGTCTTTAGAAACATATAGATATAATAGACAAAATAGTACTCATTGAACAAACCTCATCATCATTGTTGAATATTTTCAACTAAAAAATTCCACATTATCTTTTCTTTTTCGATATATTCAAATAATATTAGGCATTTATGAAGTCTTACTTTCAAACAGATGGAGAAATGTTCGTTACCTAAAAGTATGAAGCACAAATTGTATTAATCAATATATTTTATTGTGAAAATTACCATTTCGTTTGATTACGTTCAACATGTTAATGATGTAATTTTTTTTTGATAAATTGAAAACAGCATTTAAACATTTATCAAATTGTACCTTGTGTGCACCTTCTAGCATTTGTTATTTGAGAAAATCCAGTAGAGATTTAGTAATATATAAAAAATACCTCTTATCAAAAAGACTGTTACTATCTTTTATGTTTAACTAATTTTAAATTTTTATTTTTAAATGGATGTAAAGAAATTATTTTTCAATAAAGATGTTTTATTCAGGATTTGTCTTTATTTTAATAGGAAAAGTTGAAATGCTGGTGTAGTGGTGTGCACTTTCCTTATTCCTTCCAATATTGATAACTGATAATTCGGTTGAAGAATGAACCTGAGTGTAGCTTAGAGCCAATATCTAATTTGCTGTTCCTGAAAATGGTTTAGCACCCAAGGGTGAGTGTAACCTCAAACCATTAATGAGCATGTTGTGTAGACTTGTAAGAATGATTTAACCATAGACCTATTATCCTAAGGAGACGAAACATCTCATTCATAAAACTCCATTTGACTTGTCGCAATGATTACATGAAGTATGACAAAGAAAACCAATGGACCGGACCTCCACTTTGTTGTCCCATCTGAGCTTGTAATGTTTACGTTTTCCGTTAGGTATATTAAGAATGACACTACGTTATTCATGAAAATATTTTTGCAATATCGGTTTACTAAAAGCTTAGGTACCCTAATTTTTATTCTATTATTTCGATATATATACAGCTTTTTATTTGGAGTCTGCTAAAAAAATGTGTTCACTTTCGATATATACCCATAGAGATCATATAGCATAGAGGTGTAAAGCACGCGGTAATAAAGCTATTCCGAGTATACAAGGGCCCCACTCCTCGTAATAAGGTAACGTTCTCGCTTTATCTTATATATATTATTCCGGTTCGGTGGAATGGGGCCCCGGTAATCTTTACTAACGTTGAGCGCAACTTATGTATAGGCTATGTACGGGCTTACGCCTCTATTCTATATGAACTCTATGTGTATATCGGCTACACTAATCTACATAATCATAGAACTTCAATAGTTTATTTCACTTGTTCATTTATTTTTCTGTGGTGAACCACAAAGTCCTATTAAGATGTTAATGCTTTATGGTTCATCACAGAAAAATGAGGCTCGTGGAAAATTCTGTAGCTCAAAGCTTAAACTCGGATTAATAATCCCCGCTTCGATGCTTCTTACTTTATTTGCTTGTGAATCCAAGACCACGGCACAGTAAAATAGAGTTTATGTTTATACTATGCCCACTGTCTTTTATTAAATACCCGGATCATTAATGGGCATTTGTAAAATCGACTATTAAAAGATGTTGGTTGAAGTTGAAATCAAGAAGTCTATAAGAACTCTAGACTTCTTGGTTGACATTTTCAAGAAATGTTCACTTGTTAATATTAATTTATTTAACTCCGATCCAAGCAATCTTCATCAATTATGACTGACACAAGCTGGTAAGTTTAAACTAGAACGTCATTATAATTATTAACTTCTTCAAACATTCAAAAATGGTTTCCGAAATGTTTACAAGGGTAGGTAATTTATAGATTAGTCACATACGTTTCGTGTTTCTAGAAATTTAAACTGTAAGCGACTTGAGCAAATAAAGTTAGCCTTTATCAAATTCGTATTCACACATTTTTTTCAGTTACCCACAGCATTATCCAGCGTCTTGCGTCGGAGAATTCACAACCACCCCATACTTGAACAGCATAAGCAACCACACCCGTGTCCAGTCAAAAGCATCAAGGATTATGAAAAAACTTCAGTGAGCCCCGCATTTCAAAAATTGAAGCGAACTCAAAAGAAATTTCAGGTTAGTAGAAATTTTGAATTGATTAGATAAACAAATTTACAAGATCTTGTATCTGAAACTGGAAACGTCGTTCATTTAGATTCCGAGGAAATTTAAGGTAGATATGTTCAATGGCAGCATCAGAAGGAAACTGGAAAACTTCAATCTGCTTCTTGCTTCTATAACTAGGTTAGGTTTGAAATTATTGGATGGACTGTTGTTTTATTGATTGTCCTTTTTACACTTTTATTGATATCGAAAATTCGAAGGATTTGCTATTGAAGGTATAGAACATATAAGACATGATGATCCAGGCTGCAGGTGATTATCACGGATAGCCCACTTTGGTGGGAAAAGGAATGTAGTGACCGATGAATTGGCGAAATGGGGTTCCTTAGGCAATCCTGGCTCCCGACCCAACGACGGGATCCCATCTACCACCCTACAACTATAAAAGCGTCACATTGCGTAGTTCTCGCCAAAACGATCGAAAACCCTTCAGTAGATACAATGGACTAGAGCGGATGCTGCGAGCGGAGCTAACCCAGGTCATAGAACATGAGGTGATTGAACTATGGAGATCGAGGTGTAACTAACCACGGGCGTATATACAGGTCTGGAAACTCTATGTTTGAAATGAGTCTCTTACATGTCGCCAAACTCGTAGTCCCTCGCTCATCACCAGCTGCTGCATGGATCGAAATATGTTGTCAGGATTAGGCGCCATATCGTTCAAACACGGTCGTATACGTGCCAGAGAACATCCCTCGACTCATGCGCTTCCCTTTTGGTACTACGCAACAAATGACGCTTATCGGACTCACTTCTCACATTATAAACAGCATCGAGTTTCCAGACCTGTATATACGACCGTGTAGCTAACCAAGGTCCATAGATGTTAGGTTAGAGAATAGATGGTGTGTCGCGTGATGGTGTCTTGATGTGTGTATGACAAACGATGACCTGTCATAACTAACGTTGGAACTGTCACGGAACATGTCATGGTGGTATGAACTGCTGTCGTGGTTGACGTTAAAGCTGTCAACGTTTCAACTTGAATAGTACTGCCGCGGATAGCTTATCTTGAATATTCTTGGCTTCCGGATGGATTCCGCGTCGTAATACCACCACTTGATGCCGACGTTTCGGCAACTATTATAGCTGGCATCTTCAGGGCAGGCTTGAGGCTTGTACTGAACAGTTCGGCTTCAAGCCGTGCTATTATGACGCGAGATCCATCCGGAAATTAAGAACAATGTTTTAACGTTTCTATGAATTGGTCAATGAATTATCATGAATCTGTCAATGTCACAACATATAACTTCGGAGCTACGCGGGAAAAGACGCCCAAATTCCTATGTATCAAACAATGCATTATCATGGCTACTTGTTAATGTCACACATTTCGTCAAAGGACATTTTTAGGCTGCTTTAGCTAATTTCTAATTTAAGAGCGGCGCATGCACATTTATTAAAAATGTGGACTTTTACATTTTTGAAACTGGAACTGATGTTCGTTCAATAGTCGTTTCTTTGTTATTTTATTACATATTCAGAATCGATTCGAAGTTCTGAACAATAATACAATATAATAATTATATACTGATCGGCCAGACCGATCTTCCGTCATAAGGGTTTGAAATTTCCATTTTTCAAAGTATAGTTTTATGAGTATCAAATGGAAGGGTTCAACGCGTAGAATGTGAACTTTCAACTTTCCAACAAAAAATTTAATAAAGCGCATGCAAATGATAAAAACTATAGATTAATGATTATTAATAGTACTGTACTCAAAGGGTAGAAAATCACTACATACATATGTATGAGCTGTCAACTCCGTTTTTTTTATCCGTCATGCTACCTATCAATGTCGATACATCCTAGTGGTGTCAGTCAGTAAGGTGATGAATCTATGAACTGTTATGAGCTACTATCTATTACGATTTCCATTTAGTTTCACTTGCTTGGCCATTTTGTGCCCCTTTTACATTATATTTCTTATGTCATTATTATATATTTGTCTGTCTAAAATTCTTGAAACAGAATGATTAAACATACTTCGGAAAAACAATTTATTGATTTGTACCAAAATTGTTACAGAATATTTTCACATTTCTCAAATTTGCATCAATTAAATATACAGGCTGTTTCAAAAAAAGGATTGGTAGAACACTGATAAGTCGGGTTTACTTCGTAAAAAATTTTCGTAACGGCATCCGTATTCAAGATACAGGGTTACAGGGTCTAAAAAAAATTTTTAATCACATTTTTTAAGATTAGTCGAAACTACTGGCAACATTGTAATGAAATTATGTATGAATATGTTTTGGAAGCTGACACATAGCATGAATTTATTTTTATATCTGACTATCATAGAGGGCGCTAATAATTACACGGTTTGCACCAGAGTTTTAAACATAACTTTTTTGAGGTTAGATTTTCTAATTCAAATTTTAGGTAAAATTAAACATCATTCAATTTTACACGAAAAAGGTACTTTTGGTAAAACTCGATAGTGTGTACCGTTTTCGGAATATTTTGATTTGAAAATTACGAAGTAATAACTGATGCTGGTATAAAGTAAAAAACAATTACAATTTATTAAAAACCAACAACAATAACATAGTTTTTCTAAATATTGCTTTAATTTTCTAAACGATTGAGGATCAGCTATGAGGTCATTAAAGTGACGTTCAATTTTGTCTTTCAACTCTTGACGTCAATTTACGTCTGTAGAATAGACTTTTTCCTTAACATTTGACCAAACTATGTAGTCCAAAGGATTCAAATCTCATGACCGTGGAGGCCAATGAATCTGAGGTTCTGCACCTCTACCAACCCATCGATTCGGATAATGGTTACTTAACCAATTACGACACCTTCTTTCAAAATGCGGGGGATTTCTATCATGCATGAAAAAGAGATACTTGTATGCATCTTCCCACTTTTGTGTTTAGAGTATGACTTTTCAAACCTGACATTTACGGTTATTTTATATGACATATTAGGGTTTCCTTAATCGCTATACTCACACTTGTGTAGATTCTCTTTTGTTTGTAAAAAGTTGATGATTACTAATTTATTTGACATTGTAAAGTTGCCATAATCACAATACCGACCCATGTGTATTGAGTTGATGTGACTTTTTTTATTTGACGCCTCAGAGGTTTCATAAACGCAAAACTTACACTTGTGTATCTTCTGTCCTGTGCTTATAGAGTTGATGTTTCATTGTAAATTGGACATATTAGGACTTCCATAATCGCAATATTGACATTTGTGTATACAATTATTGTCATTCCAAATCAGACCTAAGAGGACTTTCATTATCGCAATACTGACAATTGTGTATAGTCTCCTTTGTGTTTAGAGTTGTTGAGTCATTTCAAATGTGTCAAACGAGGGCTTTCATAATCAGTGGCGGCTCGTGAACTTTTTGAGAGAGGAGGCTGGACATAAAACGTTTTTGTAAAAATATACTATATTCAGTCAATTAATTTAACCTTCGCGCAGAGACCGTACCAGATACTTCAGTGACAAAATTAATTGTTTCCCAGCAAGAACCAACGTGGAGGTATAGAGTTTCTCTTGCCCACAAATTTTTTTTCGTTCGTTTTTTTTTATTTTTTTTTTGGAATTTCTCATATTTTGTTTTTTTTTATTACTTTTATCAACTTTTTTCATATATTAACGAAATTCTACGGTCTTTAATTTGCGAAAATAATATTATCATAAAATGTATCATTATGTTTTAAGTGTTTTACTAAATCTTTTTCAATAGATATTAAACTAACATTGTATAAACGATTTTGGCCCATTGTATTTCGCATGTACGTTTTAATTCGTTTGAGAGTAGAAAATGATCTCTCCACCGATGCCGACGTGACAGGAATGGTGACTGTCAAACAAAGTAGTTTATAAAACTGAGGTAAGACTTGTTGCAAATCATTATCTATCATATATTTTATCATATCGGCGTGACTGTCGTACTGGCCTAAAATATCTTTATCCCAGTATACAACGCATAATTCATTGTGCAGCGCTATTTTATCAAAAAAATTTTATTTTAGAACTAAGTTATCTGAAAGTGTATTGAGAAACTCTTTTGAAAAAGATTCGAAAAATCTTCTATTCGTCAAATCGAAAAACTTCAATTCATGTAAATCGGAAAATCGAATCTCAATATTTGACCTTTAATAGTATCTAAAATTTCATAAAAAAATTGTTTATAATCTAGTTTCTTGTCTACCAAATTATATGTTTTCCTCCTTTTCACGGGAGAAGCCTCATCAGTTGAATAATTTCCAAATAAAATATTAAAATGAAATTCTGTATAACGGAAACTTGAAATTTTATCAATGAGATGTTTTAAACGATCTCTTGAATAAATTATATTAGTGAATTTATGTTGTAAAATTTGAAAAATAAGATCAGTTTGTTCAAATATTAATTTAAAAGTATCAAGAAAATACAAAAATTCTTGATTTTTCTAAATAAGATTTTAAACCAACAGCAGCATTTAATGAAACCTGATCTGTTGAAAAGTCATCACTGTTTAATATAAAATCAAATGTTTCAATTAATTTGTCTTTATTTTTATGGATGGTAAACTAAACATTGCACGTGATGTAAAATTCCATCGAGTTCGAGCATTACAGGGAATTCTGTTTCCTACTATGTTATTTAAAACTTACGTTCGTTTGTTTGAAGACAGGTTAAATGTCCCGCCATTACAGATGCCGTCGTAGGTTTGAGCAATTAATTTATTCGCAAAGTAGAATCGTTGAAATGTTTCCATTAAAAAATTGAATAAATTGACCGCTGTTCTTCCCGAACTAACATCGTAGAACGCTAAAAATCTTTCCACTAGTTGTCCATTTTACAATTAATAATTTACCGAACAGACGAATTCTAATCTAACCTTATTTCGCGTGGTGTCACTCAACCATTATACCCGCATAAAACAAAACAAGCACTGACGCAACACGCATGTGTCGTATTCCGTACCACACCGACTGTACTGAACTTAAAGGCATGCGGCAGGCTAGCCTCCAGAGGCTGTTGCCATTTTCGCTGTTTCACGCTATTTGGCGATTGACTGGTCGGAAAAACGGTAACTGTGTTGAACAACACATGCTCAGCGTTTGAGATATATAGAGTCTAGCCTCAGGGCACTGTTGCCAGATTCAAAATAACTACTGAGAACGGGGAATTAATTGTAAAATTAAAAAAATTATCAGAGAAACAGGAAATAAAATGAAGAATGATCATCAAGATAAATTTGTGAGGAGGCTGAGCCTCCTTAGCCTCCTCCGAGGAGCCGCCACTGTTTATAATAGCAATACTAACACCTGGGCATAAAGTGGATGGGTCATTGTAAATTGGACAAATTAGAGTTTCAATAACTGCAATACTGACACTTGTGTATTTTCTTTCTTGTATAGAGTTGATGTGACTTTTTGCATTTAACTTGTAATAGCAATACTAGTACTTGTGTATTTTCTCTCTTGTGTGTATCAAGTTGATGTGACTTTTTAAATGCGACATATTGGGGCTTTCATAATGGCAATACTGACACTTGTGTAGCTTCTCTCTTGTATGTATTGAGTTGATGTGCCGTTTCATATGTGAGATATTAGGGCTTTCATAATCACAATACTGACACTTGTGTATTGTCTCTCTTGTATGAGCCGAGTTGATGTGACTTTTTAAATTTGATATATGAGAACTTTCATAATCACAATACTGACACTTGTGTACCTTCTCTCTTGTGTGTACAGAGTTAATGTGCAATTTTAAATATGACATAGGGCATTCATAATCGCAATACCGACACTTGTGCATTTTCTCTCTTGTGTGTACTGAGTTGATGTGACTTTTCAAGCTTGACATCCGAGAGCTTTCATAATCACAATTCTGACACTTGTGTATCTTGTCCCTCGTGTGTTTAGAGTTGATGTGAGTTTTCAGAGATGACTTCTCAGAGCTTCGATAATCACAATACTGACACTTGTGAATTTTCTCTTTTGTGTGTGTAGAGTTGATGTGCCGTTTTAAAGATGACACATTAGGGCGTTCATAATTGCAATACTGACACTTGTGTATCTTCTCTTTTATGTGTGTATAGTTGATGTGCCGTTTTAAATATGACATATTGAGGCTTCCATAATCGCAATATTCACACTTATGCATATTCTCTACTGTGTGTGCAGACTTGATCGGAGGTTTTAAGATTGACGGATGTGCACTTTCATAATTAAAATGTTCTTTATGTTTGCAATTGATATGAATTTTAAAATTTGAAAGTTGATCGCTTTCATTATGTGAGTGATCACATTTGTACAACTTAGTCTTCTTTATGTGTTTAAAGTTGATCTGATTCTTTGAACATGAAAGTGATGTGTCCTCACCATCACATTTCATGATATTTTGTAACTCCTTCTGTTTGTGTATTTCATTGGTTTGAGTTTCTGGAATACTTTTTTTTTTGTGAGATTTCAAATTTGTGAACTGATCTTTTTCATAAATTGAATGTTCAAAATCACCATTTTTTACAGTCATCACATGACTTTTTATGTCTGTCACTTGATCCCACTCATCGACACAACACTTCTGTGAATCATCCAAATTTTCATCACCTAGGTAGTCTTCCCTGGAATAAATATCATCTGACATACATTTCTGAGGTTCATCAAGAACTACATTTTCGAATCTGGAAAAGGAAAAGAAAACTGATTTGTATATTTTGTATACCACTATTTAATTATGTGTGCACTTGATGTTGCTATTTGTCAGTATTTAATTGTCAATAAGGAAACTTATTATTGAACAAATTGATATACATAGTCAGATGAAAACATAACGTGCACCTCATTAAGTATATAAAAAAAACTATAAAAGAGTTCATGCTGTGGATACACTACACCACTATAAATTTATTTATTTATTTATTTATTTACAGACATGCCATTTTACAAAAGAAAAACATAAATATTTAAGACTAATACTAATACTAAGTTACAACAAATTTATAACAAATCTATAACAAATTTATGTGCCTCATTTGATTTTTTTGAATGAATATGAAGATGTATCGAATAGATCAATGATTTCACTATTTTTATTTGCCAATTTAACTATCCTTGTAATTGGCTCATTTTGGCCATAAATCGTACTGTGACGAGGAACCATGAACAGTTCTGAAATTCTTGTTCTTCTGGGATTTACATTCAGATTAAAGATTTCAATTAAATTAGGACAACTTATAGCTCCATTTATAACCTTGTGCAGAAATCTCAAGTCTATTTCAGCTCTTTGATGTTCCAAACTTGATAAATTTAAGATGTTCAAAATGTCAGAATATTCATAGTTTCCTCTTTGATATCCAAGTTTGAATGCACATGACCTTAAGAATTTATTTTGAACTCTCTCGATTCTATTGATATCCGCTTTAAAAACGGACACCATATTATACAATTATATTCAGTAACTGATCGAACAAGAGAGCATTATAATATTTTAGAAGTGTATAGGGAAAATTTGTCTGAAGATCTTGCAATGAAGCCCAATAATTTAGAAACAATATTATCAATGTGTGTCTTAAATGTTACTTTGGAATCAAATAATATGCCAAGATCTCTATCAGCCACTGACAAATTAACATTTTTCACTTGGTAAGAGTATTGAATTGGATTCATAATTCTCGAAAATGTGATTTGAGATATTTGTTTATATTTAGATGAAGCATATTTATATCGCACCAAAGGGCCAGATTGCTTAGATCTATTTGCAACAGTTCAGCATCACAGACATTGTTAATGATCCTATAGAGTTTGAAGTCATCTGCAAACTTCAAATAGCAGCTGTGTTGTATTACTTCTGATATATCAATAATAAATAATAAAAAAAGTAGTTGACCTATATGGGATCCCTGGGGAACCCCAGATGTTACAGAAATTTCTGATGACACAGAACCAGCATATTTGACTGAGTTCTACCTCTCAAATAAGATCCGATCCAGTTCAAAAAGATATTGTCAATGCCTAACGCACAGAGTTTTGCAATTAGAAGGTCATGATTGACTCTATCAAATGCTTTTGAAAAGTCAGTATAAATATAGTCAACCTGGTGCCTTTCCTCCAAACTGTTTAGAAGAAAATTTTGATAACTAACTAAATTTGTGTTGGTGGATCTTCCTGAGGTGAAGCCATGTTGGTTTTCATTAATTATGTTCCTTGTGTCGTGAGTAAGTTTCTTAGTAATCAAACAGTCAAGTAATTTGGGGATTTCAGATTGCTTACTCACGGGACGATAATTCTCTAGCTCCCGATTTATGGATTGGAGTGATAAAACTCTGTTTCCAAAACTCGGGGAATGATCCTGATGATAGAGAGATATTGAAAATTATTTGAAGGGGTTTCGCCAGAGTGAATACACAATTTTTTATGAAGTATAGAGGAGGACCTTTTGGCTACCAAGTAGCCATCTTCAGAGTAAACTAAATTAGAAATGAAAATAATGTATAAACGAAAAAGCAATTTATTAAATTCTGATTTATCTCCAGCTGAGGGTAACCCCTTGCTTGCATTATTATCCCCAAATAATATTTAAACAGGCACATTTTTAGTTCTAATTGGTGTAATGTAATCTATCGACAGTCTTAGAAATTTTAAATATTATTGCTACCTGATTTCATTTCAGAAGCTGAAAGATATATTGTTGAAGTGAATTTTGCTGTAATTATTAGATTCAACATTTGATGATAGTCATTGGAATCAAAATTTCGTAATAATGCTTTTTATCCATTTTAAATGAGGAAAGATATATTTATTAATTTATTTAAACAAACATATTAATTAATTATAATTAGATTGATATTAGTGAATATTTTTCTTTTTTCTACCTTTTCAAGAAAAAATATATATATTAATATAAATTAAGGCTTTACTTGATTTTTGATTTAATTAGCCCCATGTTTGTGTGCCAATTATTAAGATATTCTCTACTGAGTTTATTAATTTTCAATGAATTATATTTTTTATCCTAATAGTTTGCTATCTTCAGATAAAATAAAATTAAATCATTTTAATTATGATTTTCCCCTTTCGTAGCACTGTATGTTTATCCACTTTTCAATGTTTCTTCTTTACACTCCTATAAACTACTTTACATTTTGGTTTTTATTATAATGTAATCTTTAATACTGTATTCTACTTCTATATTTAACTTTAAATAATGTTTTTAATTCCATATTATACATACTTTTTAAACTTTTCTATTTTTAATGTCTCGGTAAATCCTAATTCTACCATTTTATTTTATATCGGAAATGAAATCATAACAATATATATGATAATGGTTCTCACAAGCAAAAATCAAATATGAGGAAAATCAAGAGAAATGTTTTGATGCTTTAGTAATAAACCTTAGCACTTTGAATAGTTTCATGACTAACGTTAGATATCAAGAATAGTTGAAGGCAAAATTGAAGTTAGTATCCTGTAGCATATCCTGTGAAAAGCCAGGTTGAACATCACCTGCTAATGTGACAAAATTGAGAATTGAATTGAGGCAAAACTAAAATCTCAGCTTAAGCATTAGTGAAGAATGGTTGATTTGTTGTGCTGTAGGATTTTGACCGATTTTAAGTAAATATTTTGGTCATTGTCTACATTAGGTCCGCCCTTCTTAGCAACAACAGTTTTGACTATACACATGTCCAATCCATTTCACATTATTTTATATTGTGCAAACACAAGTTAATTTATTAACATACCATACATAGTTCAGATATATTGACAATCAATTACCCTTGCCCTTGCAGATTAGAAAATCTAATAAGTTTCATATTTTCTTCGCTGCCACGTTATTTCGGACCATTTCAAACAACTGGGAGCACCAAAATTACTAAACCTGCGACATTTATAACGAGAATTTAAACTACCCAGCACCCCGGTTCATTCCACGTTCATGCAATATTCTTCATTTGCACAATATTTTGGTGGTACAAACGGATTAATTTAAGTGCATTTAACGTGTTTCTGTTGAAAAAAGTTCAAAAATCGAAAAGGACCTAATTAGAAAATTTTACCAATTTTTTCATAACTTACTTTATCTGGGATTGTTGATAATCTGCAGGCTCCTCTTTAATATCTATGAATTCATGAAGTTCGTATTTGATTCCCATCTGACTTTCGAAATTTGGAATACTTTCCATTGTTGGTAATTGTAACATGTACCTATGGTAGATTAAAGAATAACGGTAAAGTGCTAGAGATGACAGTTCGCCAGTGCGACGACATATTCTACTTCCTATTCCTGGTAAAGACACTATTCCGTATTACTTTTATAGTATGGTTTAAACTCGGGATTAAATCGCAGTTTAACCTAAGTTCAAACTGACGAAGTAGCAAAATGATCATTATGTTCTAGTTAAATTGTAGGTTACTTCAGAGCACAGATCAACTACAGTGCTACTGCTACTGCTACTATAGCTGACTTTCACTAGTAACAAATCATAGATCAATTATTGTCAATATAGATAGATGCTGCAAAAAAAAAATTAATTCTGGTGATAAAAGGCTTACACTAGCCTGAGATACCACTGTTAGCTTCTCTATGAGGCAGATACCTAGAAATAATTTTGTTCCAAAGAAATTTAATGCTGTGTATTTGTTTGCAAATTAATGCTGTTAGAGTGATACTTCTACCGATGCTTTGAAAATGTTTATATTTAATATAAAACTATTTTATTTTATTTCAAAACCGCACAAAAATAAACGGGAGTTACGCTTTAGAATTTTCTGGTCCTCTATTCTTCATCTCTGTGATTGAAACATGATTTGGATTTCAGCCGACTCTATAGTAGAACGTGTATCGGCAACACCGCTCGGCACGTCAGGACAGATAATATCGTATTCTCTGCTCGAATAGTCGAGTACATAATATCCATAGACATATCTATGAACATAATACTCGATCAGAGAATACTAGGTCAACGACTCTGACTAGCTGTAACATTATTTGTTCTGTGAGAAATATAAATGGAGGTGAAGAGCAAAGAACAAGAAAAAAGCGTTATGCCGAAACAGTTGAAATCATGATTGAAATAGAGGCCCCCTCGACTTCGGTTTCTCTATAAGTTTCTCCTCGTTTATATTTCCTGTAGCGTGTACTCTTCTAAAGACAGGTCTATATCGTTAATATCAATTTCTATTCACAATCTATATATGCATCTTGCCTCGGAAGATATTCTAACAATTTTCAGCTATTCACACTGCTACAGATAGTATAGTGACGTTGGCAAACATGACTATAATTTGCTTTATAATCATTGATTTCGTGACTGACGTTCTGTGATGATTTTAACATTCTGTGACAGATATTTTCGTTGATTTCTTTACGATTTGATGTTCTGTAACTCATCATAACAAAGCTAATATTTTCATCGATGTCGAAACTTTCGATGACCAAAACAATGAAATCACTAATATTTTGAAATAAGCGTGTGATTTGCCCGAGCAAACATTACCGAAAATACTCCTCAGATGTCATCCTTCGACTGTTCTATAATTGATGTTCATTAATAAGCGGTGTAACGTTAAACATCGACAGATAACCTTGTCACATGACAGTTCATCGTTTAACATACAGATATCATGACACTCGTGTGATCCTTACCTTACAGGCAGCCATGACGGTTCACCATATCATAATACATGGTGACATGACTACTTACAGGCCATCGTCAGCTTAACATACATCTGTACTTGATAGGCATTGTTGATGAATCCATAATAGACATCGGTTTTCGAATTCGGCGCTCCCTCAGGCTTAAGAGTGAGTTTTTCCTCAATCAGGGGCACCCAATGAACCCAACCAAGCCGTTCAAGTACGCTGAACCTATCCTCCTCCGTTTTGATTGTCATATAACACCAAAAAAGAACGCAAGCAAGCACTGTGTTAACACAGTCTTGTACTATAGATGATATTGGCTATACAGCTCTTAACAATTCAATTTTCGAAATAACCACCTGCATAAGTTACCTCTTCCTGTTTAGCCTCTATGAGTCTTCACAATCACAAGTAATTAATTCTGATTTGTTCGAAAGTACTTGTGCTTCATTTGTTCGACAGAATTGTCTGGGAAACTTTTTATAAAACATCTCAAATTGTCTAGTTGACTGCAATGGACTCCAATAGTGAATTCGTCACATCCCCATCACTCAATTTCATAAGAATTTCAATCCGGGAATGACATAAGGTTTGACTCATTATTTTTCTAAAATTTAAATTAAATATAATTTATGAAATAAAATTTGGCATTTTTATGTCAAAATAAGAGCAAATTATTCAGCTCTAAGATTACAGTAATCAAAGTTCTAAAGTTACATATATTTTACGATATCATATTATGATTTAAAATATGACTTAAAATATGAATTTGAATCTATGACAGTTATAAGTGGGGTTGTGACGTCACACTATCGGAGTTAATTATTGTTAGTCACATTTTGCTGCTGCAACGGTGGGTCGGTGGGTGCAACCTTTATAGTTATTCAGTGGAACGACATTAAACTTTAATGTGGTGTTAACTCTTGCTTTGTTACACAAGCCTGTACAACCTGTGATAAAAAGCCACCTGTCTTTGAATTGTTGACTGATGTGGAACACTTAGGTGGGTGGTGGCTTAGCCTTATGTATACTCTTATGTAGAACTGTTATTGTAATAATACTGTCATCAGAATGCTGATTTTCTGTTGTCATAATTATCATTAGATTTTCCACTTCCTCTAAAATTAATGAGATGGCATTGAACAAAATCTTTTTGTTGAAAACGGTCTTCATAAACACCATAATTCTCTAAACTTATTATTATTATTATTCTTCATCTATGCTACTAGATTTAGAGCTTTCTAATTGAATTTTTGTTTTACAAAATAGGTAATCTGATATCTGGCATGCTATTCATGCTTTTAGCCGTTAAAATCTCTTTGAGAAACTTCAGTTCAATAAAAATAAATAATTAGCACATTTGGAAAAGTTGCAACTGAATTTTTTGTGACGTGCCATGACAAGTGATATTCAACTAACTATAACTATACTATCTACTACCTTATAGTATTATTGATTATTATGAATTTGATTATTCAAAACTATTTTTGAATAAAACTAAAGTTCTGTTGATTCTAATATATTCAATTTTAGATGGTCTCTCTGGATTTTTGATAAACTTATAAATATGGTCTAGCAGGTGTTCATTTTAGCTTGAATCTTCTTAAAAGTGGAAGCATACACTGAAACTGTCTGACCTATGTATACGGTCATGGCAGTGTACCTTATAAACCCCTGATTTTTCAATAATTTATCCTCTGATTTAGAATTATTAATACTTTTTTTTTATTAGAAAAAATTGCCTCAAGCACAGAGTTATTGGGTTATAAATTTAAATTCATCTGTACTTGATAGGCATTGTTGAATTACGTTAAACTGATAAATTTTATTCTACTAGATTTAGGGCTTTCTAATTGAATTTTTGTTTCACAAACTAGGTAATCTGACATCTGGCATTATTGATTCTATTCAATTATGAATCAGAATGTTGACTAGTCTATGCAGTAAGCTTAGGTGATTTGGGTGCAATAACTTGTGGGTGGGATCTAAAAAATTCCGACTTACTCTCAGTTTCTGTAGTAAACTTAATATTTTGGGGTGCAGCTCATATCAATAAAGTTCATAATAGAAATTAGTTGTCGTAAAGTACCCGTCCAACAAGTTAACATAATCATCCATATTGCGGTACCAATGTAGCAAATATTTAAATTGGGGCATTATTTAGTAACGAACCAGCCTAATCGGCTCATATTTATGAATTTAATTATATTATTATTATTACACCCAGCTTTTATTTGATTGTTTGATGATGATGCGATAAGCCTCAAAACTGCAATAGCTTAATTTTTTCCAGTAAAACTATGAAAAATGTCCTTTATGTTGTACTTATACTTCATCCTTTTCGGCTGTCACTTTTAAAAGCTAATAGATTGTGGAAAAATTGGAGACAATTTTCTACAGAACTACTTATCATTTCAGGCGGATGACGGTCTCCCAGTTTGGTTAAAAGGAGGCACGAGAGACAAAATTCTGTACCAACTTACACTCCTTGGAATGGCTGCTGGAATGGCGTTGTCCTTCGAAACAATATATACTTTGATCATGAGGAACTTTCCATAGTTTCACCTCAGAATGTATCGTTTTTTTGATTATGTGTTGCTAATTTTTTAAATAAATAGATTCATTTCAGAGCTTATTGTTTGATTATACCGTTCCGTAAACCATTCCAGAGCACGTGTTTACCAGGAGCTAATAGAAATATACCTCCTCGCTCTTCTGCTATCCTGATACGAAATCGTAATATTCTAAGAAAATTGGTGAATTTCACGTAGCACGTGTTTACCAGGAGCTAATATAAATATACCTCCTCGCTCTTCTGCTATCCTGATACGAAATCGTTATTTTAGGAGAAAATCAGTGAATTTCATGTAGCACGTGTTTACCAGGAGCTAATAGAAATATACCTCCTCGCTCTTCTGCTATCCTGATACGAAATTGTAATTTTCTGAGAATGTAGCACGTGTTTACCAGGAGCTAATAGAAATACACCTCCTCGCTCTTCTGCTATCCTGATACGAAATCGTAATTTTCTAAGAAAATCAGTGAATTTCAAGTAGCACGTGTTTACCAGGAGCTAATAGAAATATACCTCCTCGCTCTTCTGCTATCCTGATACGAAATCGTAATTTTCTAAGAAAATCAGTGAATTTCAAGTAGCACGTGTTTACCAGGAGCTAATAGGAATATACCTCCTCGCTCTTCTGCTATCCTGATACGAAATCGTAATTTTATGAGAAAATCAGTGAATTTCATGTAGCACGTGTTTACCAGGAGCTAATAGAAATATACCTCCTCGCTCTTCTGCTATCCTGATACGAAATTGTAATTTTCTGAGAATGTAGCACGTGTTTACCAGGAGCTAATAGAAATACACCTCCTCGCTCTTCTGCTATCCTGATACGAAATCGTAATTTTCTAAGAAAATCAGTGAATTTCATGTAGCACGTGTTCACCAGGAGCGAATAGAAATGTACCTCCTCGCTCTTCTGCTATCCTGATACGAAATCGTACCTTTCTAAGAAAATTGGTGAATTTCATGTAGCACATGTTTACCAGGAGCTAATAGAAATATACCTCCTCGCTCTTCTGCTATCCTGATACGAAATTGTAATTTTCTGAGAATGTAGCACGTGTTTACCAGGAGCTAATAGAAATACACCTCCTCGCTCTTCTGCTATCCTGATACGAAATCGTAATTTTCTAAGAAAATCAGTGAATTTCAAGTAGCACGTGTTTACCAGGAGCTAATAGAAATATACCTCCTCGCTCTTCTGCTATCCTGATACGAAATCGTAATTTTCTAAGAAAATCAGTGAATTTCAAGTAGCACGTGTTTACCAGGAGCTAATAGAAATATACCTCCTCGCTCTTCTGCTATCCTGATACGAAATCGTAATTTTATGAGAAAATCAGTGAATTTCATGTAGCACGTGTTTACCAGGAGCTAATAGAAATATACCTCCTCGCTCTTCTGCTATCCTGATACGAAATTGTAATTTTCTGAGAATGTAGCACGTGTTTACCAGGAGCTAATAGAAATACACCTCCTCGCTCTTCTGCTATCCTGATACGAAATCGTAATTTTCTAAGAAAATCAGTGAATTTCATGTAGCACGTGTTCACCAGGAGCGAATAGAAATGTACCTCCTCGCTCTTCTGCTATCCTGATACGAAATCGTACCTTTCTAAGAAAATTGGTGAATTTCATGTAGCACGTGTTTACCAGGAGCTAATAGAAATATACCTCCTCGCTCTTCTGCTATCCTGATACGAAATTGTAATTTTCTGAGAATGTAGCACGTGTTTACCAGGAGCTAATAGAAATACACCTCCTCGCTCTTCTGCTATCCTGATACGAAATCGTAATTTTCTAAGAAAATCAGTGAATTTCATGTAGCACGAGTTCACCAGGAGCGAATAGAAATGTACCTCCTCGCTCTTCTGCTATCCTGATACGAAATCGTTATTTTAGGAGAAAATCAGTGAATTTCATGTAGCACGTGTTTACCAGGAGCTAATAGAAATATACCTCCTCGCTCTTCTGCTATCCTGATACGAAATTGTAATTTTCTGAGAATGTAGCACGTGTTTACCAGGAGCTAATGAAAATACACCTCCTCGCTCTGCTGCTATCCTGATACGAAATCGTAATTTTCTTAGAAAATCAGTGAATTTCAAGTAGCACGTGTTTACCAGGAGCTAATAGAAATATACCTCCTCGCTCTTATGCTATCCTGATACGGGATCGTAATTTTATGAGAAAATCAGTGAATTTCATGTACCACGTGTTTACCAGGAGCTAAAAGAACCTTCTCGCTTTTCTGCTATCGTAATTTTCTAGAAAAATCAGCGAAGTTTCCGGTTAGCACGTGTGTCTTTCAGTCATTCTGTCGGGTCTTGGGTATTAATGAAAAACTGTCATTCTCAATTATATTTTTTATTTTACAAATATCGCGAAGGCACAAATCCCGAAAATAACAAACAGTTCAACAACAAATTAAGTAATTTTATACACAAATAATTAACAATCAAAACGAAAAATATATTCATACATGCGCAAAATACTTAACCTAAAAAATTTACATACACACTTGTCTTTTTATCAATTACAAAAATATCCCAGCTCAACGATATTGTCTTTTATTGTATTTGATAATTACAATTAAATAACTGGGATATGAATAAAAATAATTAAAATAGTATTTCAACCATGGTAATAATGATACCAATTAGGAATTCTTTTTACGAATTATCGACTTTTGTTGCATTTATTATACATACAGCCTGTTCCAAAAGTAACGAATTGAAAATGTACCTGAACATGCCTATTCGATCTAGCCGAATAATGACAAAATACTTCTTGAATTGATCTGTTATATTTTTCAAATAACCTCAACATAATGTTGTATAAAAGCATTTGAATGTTAAATTGTAAAAAACATCTGTCCAAGATCGTAATGCACGATGTAGACATAAATGGTATCAATATAAATAGTGGCTCAAAGAGAACTCTCATCATCGAGGTTAAGTGTTAAGTCAATAAAAGAATCTCATCTTTAGTTTATATTTTCGAGAAATACCAGCTAGATAATCATATTCGCGTCTTAACAATTAATTTATTAATTTATGAACTAAAAAGTGTAAAACACGTATGGTCGTTGAGCAAGAAAAGAGAGGTTCTACTTTGGAAGAATATCCTGTGGTTTATCCATGAGATATTCAAATGTTAATAATATTTTGGTTTTCGCTGGTTCAGGAACAAGCTGTATAGTCATTACAATAATGAGAAATTGAATTATGTATAATGATACAACACGATTCGAAAAATGCAACTAACACCTAAGATCTAAAAGTAAAAATTAATATTAACAGAAAGGGAAATGAGCAACGTGGCGTCTAATGGAGGCTTAATTTATATAAGCATGATCGAAGCATTCCTTTATAACCTGGCACTCGAGGCACTATAAAAGATTAATTTGATGAGGCTCAATAATTTCTTCATCTAAAGTGATATCACCCTTCATCGCCCAATTTTTGACTAACTTTTTCATCTTTTTGACACACCGTGGAACCGCGAACAAATTATATAAAGGCACCACTACCAAATACCTGAAATGAAAATCAATGGTACTGGTTGCACAGCTTCGTAGCTGAGGCCATTCCAATTATAACCATTGTTTCATCCATTCGAATAGCTCGCATACTCTATGATTGCTCCCATCATGCATATATTATGTTTACCTAATCGTAATGTGAAATAAACAAAGAAATGGATGCCCTAAATTACATTTAACTTAGTGCGGACGTTTGTCTAGTATATGTCCTTTCGAAGCCTATTTACTAATTAACAATAACGATATAATTTTTCAAAACATAATATGTTTTATGTGACACATTCAATGGATTATTTTTCATTGGGTCAAATTACGATATACACGAATAGGTATGCTAAGCATATTTGCCGTTAGGCAATAATCGAATTATATCTTTCCAGGAATTTTCTAGATATAGACATTTATTTTTATTAATAAGGCTACTTGCTAGTAGCAAAGATTTGTTGAAAAAACTACACTATTTTTCAAGTTCCATAATCTATGATATTTTTGAAAATTCTCCAAACTTTTGAATCTAAACTATTCCTGGAAGTTTGTCTCTAATAGAAACCAAGCTCTGTTCGACTCTGTTAGACCTACTTCAAACAATTCACATAACTTTACAAAGAAAACTACCTCGCCATATGTAGTACCATGAGAAAGAAATGCTTTTACTGAAGAAATTTTCAGCAAAAAACGAATGAGTCTTATAGAACGCTTTTGTACCCTATGTTCTCAATATTTGAAGAAAACTGAGAACAGTTTAATATCAGGTGATGAGAGGGGATTGTTATGTAACCACAATGTAACGTGTGGCATATCGGTGACTCTCTTCTTCAACAGCATATTTGAAAAGATATATAGGTATCATGGGAACATATGGCGTGTAAAGTTTACATTTGAAACCACCAATCTATTGAAAATAAAAGAAGTACCCAGCAAACACGTATTATGCTTCGATAAACTTAAGTGCACTTTTTCTACAGGATATCATATGAAACCTTACAATTACATAACAGATTAGTCCAGAGACAGACGCTCACTAATCATTTGGGACTTATCTGGGTTCAAAACCAGAGTTGAGTACTTGTCGTCGTATTTTCATAGGATTATCTCGATGCATATACCAAGAATAGGCAATTATGGGTCACAAAACTGCCTTTTGGTACCTACTACCTCCTTCTGCTGAACACATTCCTTGTCACAATCCTTCATCCTGCCTGTGTGACTGGAAGAGTTCCGGGGGCCGTTTTTTAGTTTGCCCCCATTCTCCCATTAAATACCCGAAACACCCATAATTCGTGAAAAAAATTCCAATTAAGCGGCATATGCTGGTCGGTGAAGTCACTCCCTCTATTTATTCCCAACTCCTCTCATTGAACCCATCCTTGATCCTACCTTTGTGGCTAAATGAACCTGGAAATCGGTATAAATGGAGAATAAAATAACCATCATACCAGCAAAGCGGTTCCCCCTACTCGATCAATTTATATCAAATAAAGCAATTTCACGTGTTATATCACATTTACATAACATGTAACGTATTTGCTGGGTACATTTTATGTCACATTTACATAACATGTAACGTATTTGCTTGGTACGTGTTATGTCACATTTACATAACATGTAACGTATTTGGTGGGTATTCCATTCAGTGCATACTAATTTTACCACTGTTCGGAAACGTTTCAATGCAATCATTAGATTAATTAATGCACATTTCCTATCTATCTGTGTGTGTGACACATTTGAGTGAATTTAGAATTATGACAGAAAAACAGTTTCATCAAATAACAACCTTCATCACCATCATCTTTGAGCGTAATTGCTTTAATTAACACAGTCTTTCTAACGTAGGCTCGTAACGTTACCTTCATAACCTCTATGCTATATATTCGTTATATCAAAGAAATAACGTATTTTACACCATAGTATGTCACATAAAAGTTAACGGTGACTTTGTATTGCAAAAATATAAAAAACATTGTTCAACAACAATAACCATTTAAAATTGGTTTATTATTTCGATCGAAATAAGATAGTTACGTCATGTGTTTTATAATTATTATTAACGATTAAGGTACAGTTTGATTGGAGATGAACATTATAAAACACTTGAATTTGGCGTCGAATTCGTTATTTTGGTATACTTCAGTGTCACCCATGATATCGATGTGTTATATTGTAACATCATGGGTACATGTGTGTGAATATAAATATATTTCTTACATTGAAATCCATATAAATGAAATTAACATGTTGAATATGGCACTTGTAGGATATCTTCTGCCGGATATCGCATGGTTTATTCTTGAGGGTTGTTGCGAATTATTCTCGCAATGAACAAGTTCATCTTTATTAAACTCCGGACTTTTATCTGGCATGTGAATGATGATGTATTGAGAAAAAATATAACTAGTCAATTTTACGAAAAAATTTCTAGCATACTTTAATATATCGTATAATTTTCAGAATTGCTTATTTATTTTGGAATGACAAATACTTATTTATTTAATTTCATTTTAACCTGGTCTCGGAAAGGAATTTGATAAAACAAAATTAAGAATTTCAAACATTTGAATATTTTAATTGTAAAATTTTATTTTATTTAGATTTATCAAGAAGTTTATTATTAATATCTCGATTAAATATTGAACTGAATAAAGCGATTTTATACCTCTTCTTTTAAATTATTTTGATTGTGATGGAAAGAGTTCAGAATTAAAAATTCAATTGAAGTTTCATCACAATATTCTTATTCTGATGTTGATTTGAAATTTTCATCTGAAGTTTTAATTTTGTCCAATTAAAACGAAAAAAACTGTGTTTTTCGAATTGTATTTTGAAAGTATATTGAAAAATAATCTTAAAAATTGCAGCCCTAACTGAGAAACCGAGATTTCGAATATTCTGAATTTGAAATATTTATAACATACATTTTACGAATAAAATCATGGAACTAAATATTCTGAAATTCTATCCACACGGGAAATATGAAATTTTTGGTACCAAATTGAAGATTAAAGATTTAAAGACCGATTTTTCTTGTTATAATGCATTTGTTAAAATTCCGAAATCAATTATTTTGCAATATAAGTAAATTATGGAATTTTTTTACACTAGCAAAACATCAAATTTCTGACATTAAATAATTAATTAATCCGGAAAAATAAAAATGGAATTGTAATTAATTTATTTTTAATCCAAAAATATGTGCATTCAATATTGTTTTTATCAACTTAAAGAAAATACCTATTAAAAGTTCAATTTTCACTAGTTTAGTAAATAAATGTGACTATAGTTTCGCTAACACAGTAGCTTCTTCAAACAAATATTATATATAACTTTAATGATAATATTAGGATATATGGTTATTGGAATTATACCTAATTGAATTAATTAGACGATAAACTGGTAGCAAATGGAAAATCAAATTATATAAATTTAAAAAGGAGAAATATTTGTTGATGGTTCAATAGGATATCGGACTTTTTATGTTTATTGAATTCTAGAGATTCCAGCAAAATTAAATTATTTCTTTTATTCTGAAAATGTATTTTATTTAAGTTGATAAAACAATATTGAATGCACATACATATTTTTTAATATTTGGATTAAAAATTAATTAATCACAATTCCGTTTTTATTTTTCCGAATTAATTAATTATTTAATATCAGAAATGTTGATATTTTGTAAACAAATTCCGTAATGTACTTATATTGCAAAATAATTGATTTTGGAATTTAAAAAGTTGCAATAATAATAAAAATTGTCAAGAATGATTTGTTGGCTAAGAACTAAATTAATATCAAATGAAGATCTTTGCAAACTGAAATATAATTTTAATTTTTGATATTTTTAAGCATGAATTTTGTACCAAAAATTTCATTCTTTCCATGTGGATAGAATTTAAAAATATGTGGTTCGATTATTTTCTAGGGATTCCAGCAAACTTAATTTATTTCTTTTATTCTGAATGTACAAAATTTTGTTAAAGTTGATAAAACAATATTAAATGAACATACATTTTTTATATTTGGATTAAAAATGAATTAATCACAATTCCGTTTTTATTTTTCCGAATTAAGAAAAGTTGATATTTTGCAAGTGTAAACAAATTCCGTAATGTACTTATATTGCAAAATAATTGATTTTAGATTTTAAAAAATTGCAATAATAATAAAAATAGTCAAGAATGATTTGTTGACTAAGAACTAAATTAATATCAAATCAAGATCTTCACAAACTGAAATATAATTTTAATTTTTATATTTTTAAGCATGAATTTTGTACCAAAAATTTCATATTTTCCGTGTGGATAGTATTTGAAAATATGTGGTTCGATTATTTTATTCGTAAAATGCATGTTATAAATATTTCAAATTCAGAATATTTGAAATTACTTATTTTATTTAAATTTAGAATGGATTTTCATCACTTAATGGCCAATTCTATTCAATTATTGCTTTTATCAGTCTTCTGGGACAAATTTTTGTTGTAATTAATGAATAAATTAGAATAATTGTCAAAATTTGTTTGTCCATTATTTTTCTGGATAACGAATAAGCAAGTTATTTTTTTTGAAGAGTTATTACGCTTTTTTTTAATTTTCATTGAGAATTGAGAAAATATGAGATTTTTTAACATCATCAGTTCGATATAATTCAATCCATTAGTATTTTAAATTAATAGAAAAATTGTATGATGCCGTCAAATTTACGAATGCGTTTTCCGAAAGTAATATGAAAGCCTAAAATTTTGCAATATTGACATTCGAGATGGGAGTGCAAAGTCTATCGGATTAGAACATCAATCCTGAAGACTCGCATAAAGTACGAAACGTCATCATCAAAGACCATTCATTCTCACATGATGCTGCAACAGATCGCGCGATATGGCAACGTACCGTGTTTGGGAAAATTTCGCGTGGCCCTCTGGTTCTCCGCTTCGCTCTTCAACTTCAGATAATCGGCGTTCTGTCCGTAATTACTTTCGTACACTTCCAACACATCCTCCCCGTTCTCGACCAGCTTCTCCGCACCCTCGTCCAAAGATTCTTTCGCACAGCCATTTTGTATTATTCTCGCGTCAATCGCGTCCGTTTTCGTTTCGACTGGCTCGATGGAAATTTCGTGTTCCCAACATTCCAGCAGATCTTGCTCCAAACTGCTCTTCCTCGACTGGTCGTCGATTTCGTCGTGATTGGCAGTGTAAATCGTAACTTCTTCGTCGCTCTCGGCGTTTGGAGGTTCGTCTTCGCTTATCGATCGTTTGACTTCGTTTTCGTACAATTCCTTGTAAATCGTATTCGGGCTCTTCCAAAACTCAACTTCGGGAGTGTTTTCTCGCGTTCTGCTCATCCAGTTTTTCACAGCCTGAGTGATGGGATACAATTTTTCGATCGGTTGACTTTCCATTGACGCTTCCCTACGAAAATCCTCGTTATTTTCGATCGTTTTGCTGTCCGCCGTTTTGTCACTTATCATCGGTGCTTCGCTTTTGTTTTCGGTCGTTTGACGTTCGTAAATGTCATTAAGTAACACGGTAATCTCGGGATTTTCGACGAATATCCCGTTTTTTGAGGTAGAAGGTTTATTCAGGTCTAGCAGAGACGTTCCGACCGTTTGATCGTCTTCTATCGAAGCCATCGACGATTTGAATCGCGGCAAGGCGTTGATCAATTTGCTGAAGTCGTGATTCGTATCGACGCTCGATTCTCTGCTCATTCTGGATATGTTCTGTAGTACGGACTCGAAGAAATCGTCTTTAGGCGGTGCGATGTCTATCGATTTGATTTTCTCCTCTAAACTGTTATACATCCCTTTCTGTATCATCAGATCGAGTTCTTGGGATATTTCGACGTTAGTCTTTTCGTGAGCGTCGCCCGAAAAGCTCGCGTCCAAAAGAAAATCGTACGAATCGTCTAGATGATTCAACGTGGTCGACGAACTTGACACGCTGTTAACCGAATTCAACTTAGCCTTATTTTTCTTCTTCTTAATTTTCTTCTCCACCCCGTTTACGATCGGATCCTCTCTTTTAACATCCGGTTTTTTCACCTCTTCCATTTCCTCCAAGGGTTCAATTTTCGTGTTTTCTTTAGGAACCTCATCTTTTACAACCTCCTTGGTAACGCGCTGATCTATAACCTCTCCAGTATTTTCAACGTTGCTGAGTTTTACCCTTTCTACAGGATGGTCACATTTGACTTTTGGTTGTTCCGGACACAAGTAAACATCAGTTACGAAAACGCGCTTGGTTGACGGTTTTTGGTTCCCTTTTTTCGATTTCCTCTTGGTAACTTTCATTTTGAAATCGTCCGTACTTTCTGTAGAACTCTTTGGCGAATCTTCACTTAACTTAACACCTTCGGATGCGTTGAGCGATTCGGCTTGGAGTAGGGCCTTTTCGATTTCGCGAACTTCCGGAATTTCTATACAGCATCGTTCTACGTTAGTCTCATGAACGCTGACGGCTATCTTCGAAATTTCCTCTTGGACGTTGCTCAGAACGTTCCGATCATCTTCTTCGTCTTTTCCTCGACTTACGGGGAGGGTTTCCGCGACGTCCAACACGCCCGATTTTTCGTCACCAGAAGGTACCACATCGACTAACAGTTTGACGTCGTAGCTTTCGAATTTATCATCGATTTGTTCTGTCCGCGGTTCTTCCAAATCGAAAGTTTCCAGTTCTTCCACGTTACGGTTTTTCCTCTTTTTCCTATTCGATACAGGTATCCATAATGTGGAAGATGTCGATTTATCCGCCGAACTTGGAATTGGTGGAGGAGAATTCGTGTTAGATTTTGGAGTTTTAATTATTTTCGGTTCGTTCTCGGAGCGGTCACTGAGTCTATTTTGTGGAAGTTTTTGAGTTTTCTTCAAAGTTTGGGAGTAATCTTTAGCTCTGTCATTAGGATCTGTAGGTTTGGTGGTCGAATAATTATCACTAGATTGTGATGTTGGTACGTGATCCTTCCCTTTCTCACTAATAATGTCATTCGTTTTTGATGAGGTTCCACATGGGACCCTCCTGGGGCTGCCATTAAACTGAGTTTGTAGTTTCCAATGATGATTATTACCATCAGATAGTTGGTTTTTCCTTTCTCTGTATGTGTTCGTATCGTAAAAACGTCTACGTGGGGACAATCCATTGCTATGACCATCGATTCTCAGTGGTTGGTTCGTTTCGTATTTGGACCATTTGCGTCTTATTTCACCATTAGTCGTATTCAAATTAGAATTTGTATCTTTAGGTTGTTGATTTTCAACTTTATGCTGGTTGTCGTTCTGTACGACGTTTTGATCGGTGTCTCCAACCTCATTATCAGTACTAATCATTTCCGTATGTTTATTTATGTAAGGTTGACGAACTACGTTTTGTCTCAAACGTCTATCTCGCTTCTGGAGAGGTCCGTACCTTTTCTCTGTATTGCTTGGTATATTGATATTTGAAGGAGCCTCCTTCGGTTCATTCGTAGATTTATCTGGTAAATCTTCAACGTTGGTTTCCGGTTTTTCTTCGAGACACGTTTCTTGTTCCTTAACGGCTTCCAGTTTGGAAACTATTTTGGCCAGGTCGATGTCTTTGATGGTCTTATCGTTACCTTCTTCAACAATCGTGGGTACTTGGTTGTGATGTTTATCGTTGACGATCTCGGTGATCGTTGGATTGGATTTCTGCATGTAATGGTTGTTGTAATTCACGAAATTGGTAAAGAGTTTGGGGTCTTGCGGGAGCATATTAAGCGGAATAGCGTGAGGTATGAGGTTCATGTGGTTGGGCCCTGGGCCAAGGATCGGCACATAATTGGGTGGTATTTTAACGAATTGTAGGTTATGGTTGTGATGGTGCGCATATTCCGTTCGAAAGTACCTCGGCACGAATTCTTGAGCGTCCGGTTTTAGGTCGTATTTTCTCGTTTGATCGACGTGTTTCGGGTCAGTTACATCCTCACCGGGAGGATTTTTGGAACACAATTCGGCGTTAGTCTCTGATTGGTGATTCGAATCACTGCAAGTCTCACACGAGACGACGTCATCATCGACGCTAACTCGATCATTCGAGCATTTTTCATTTGTTACACTACTCGATGGGGTCGCACTAGTTTCGACATCCGTTGCCGGTGATAGACGATCTTCAGCGGTGATCGAAGAATCGTCTTCGGACGGCGAAGCTTCTTTGGAAATACCGTTCAGAAGTAGCATTTGAGAGTCGGGCTTAGATGGATCTGGATGTGAGGTATCTCCATTTGTGATTGGTGAAGGATGTTGATGTGATGTCAGGGTCTTATCGTTTTCTTCGCTGTGGACGTCGTCGGACGAATCGTAGTCGTCTGTGTATTCGGAGGTGGTGCCATCTTGATCGGTTTTCGATTGAGATAGTTTCCTACGCCTCCTACGTTTCACACGCCTCGAGTCCGGTTGACATTGCCCATTCTCCAATTCTGTAAAGTAATGGAAAAATATTAAATGATTTGATAATAAACTGTACAGTAATACGAATATAAAATCTTAGTTAGATTGAATTCGGTTGAATCTATATGCATTTGATTTAAATCATTTGAAAAAAAAATATAGAATATATATCTATACAGGGTATATCTCATTAGTTAATGCGATCTATACAGGATCAGAAGTAGATGTAAAAAAAATAATTTATCCAAATAAATTTTTGTTGTAACATAATCCTTGTCCAACAATAATTTACGCTTTTACATTAAATTCGAATTTTCTAGTAGAAACATTTTTATTTGGTCGTGAACCTTGCAGTAAATGATGATAAAACACCACTAAATATAAACAATTTAAATGAAATCAAAAATGTTTTGGAAGTTGTGAACGAGAAGAAGATAAGATATTTATTGGTCTAAGAATGTTTAAGAGCAATTCATACAAGTCCAGGGATACAATTAAAATATTCCATAGATTATAAAATTACAAAATTCGGCATAAATTACAAACATAGATATAAAATTAGTTTAAAAATCAGAAAAATCATTGCCTAGGTAATCTTCTTTTGAGTATAAACGTAAAAAATTGTTTTATTGTTATTTTAAACGTCTCATAGGGTAGATCACGAGTATGATTTGGCCCATTTAACAGGCGTAGAGCCCAATTACAAAATGAGGAATAACACAAAATAAGAAATACAAGAAAATATTATAACAGGCATTGAAATTAAACTGAGATAACATAACATTTCAAGAACAGAACATAAAAAAATTAAACAAAGATTAAACAAAGAAGAGAGAAAATGCAATCTATATAGAACTGAGGATTGCACGAAACTCTTCAGACCTCAGATAAGTCAAACTACATGTGAATAGATCGACCCGCATATGTATGTTATTATAAGCTCTGCACATGCCACCGATTGGCGAGCACCTGCTTACGTTTGTTCTCGGTGTAGGCAAGTAAAAGAATAAATTAAGTCTGGACTCAAATCTAGGCACATGAAAACACAAAGCCCGTAGAATTTCCGAACATTCCACAGAAGAATGATTGAAGTCTGAGACAGTCACCGATATCAGATACCCTGAAATATATTTTGAGGTCATCGGCATACAAAAGATGGGGGACATCCAAGACTGCCAAGAGGTCATTAATGAACAAAATGAAAAATAGAGGGCCAAGAATGGATCCCTGTGGCACCCCCGAAATAGCAAAAATGTCGACCGATCTTCGACCACGATAACACACGAAGTGTTTTCTTGACTTCAGGTAAGATTTTAAAAAGAAAAGAAGATTAGCAGAGAAACCAAAGTTGTCAAGTTTATTAAGAAGAATGCCGTGGTCCAGTCTGTCGAACGCTTTAGAGAAATCTAAGTAGAGAACATCCGTCTGCAGTCCCTCGTCAATAGCCTTTGAAATATAGTCTGTAATACAGATCAGATTGGTAGTTGTGGAGCGACCCGATACAAAACCATGTTGCCGCTCAGATATCAACGATTTGACGTTGAAATATATTACGTTCGAGAGAAGAATTTCGAAAACTTTAGAGAAGTTATTTTGAATAACTATCTGTCTGTAGTCTGTGACGTTGGAAGCATCTCCTTTTTTAGGAATAGGAATGGCCTTAGATGCTTTCCAAGCAGAAGGAAATGTATTTGTTTTCAGCGCTAAATTAAATAGGAAGACGAGAGGACGCGAAAAGATGCCAGCGCAGTCTCTGACTAAATATGCGGGAATTTCATCCGGACCAGAAGTGCGCTTGGGCTTAATCTTTAGTAGGGCCTTGAATACATCGTTCTCTTCAAAACAGGCCACGTTAAACACAGGAGCATTGGATACCGGTGAATGCAAAACTATCCCAGGGTTCGAAATGATATAACTGTCCTGAAAAAATTGAGCGAATACATTCGCGATAATCTCTGGATCGTCAAATGACTCACCATCAAACCTCATTGTAGGGGGGGCAACATGCCCTCCCTTTTTGGATTTAACGAATTTCCAGAATGCAGAAGGGTCATTCTGAATATCTTGCTCTGCTTTATTGTTGAAGTTTCTGAATGCTGCTTCAGAGTCAGACTTGACGATCCTTCTCAACCTCTTGAAATTCACTAAATGCTCTTCACTACCTGAGCGTTTATATAGACGCCATGCCCTGGCCTTAGACTTTACACTCCTTATCAGGTTAGAGTCAAACCATGGAGGATAAAACCGAGAAAAATGAACCCTCGTTTTTGGCACGAACATATCCAATACCGAATAAATAGTTTGATAAAAACCAGAGCAAGCACTATCAACATCAGAAAACTCGTTCAAATAAGACCAGTCGATGGTACCAAAATGATTATATAAACCGACAAAGTCGGCATTTTTAAAACAATACCTAAAAGAAGGAGTGGTGCATGCCCTAACATTCTCACAAGAAGTTCCGATATTAACCAGCAACTCCACCGCCGGGTGATAAGTATCCTCAGGTAATAAAACATCCGAGGATCTCTGTAAAGATATTGATAAGTTGCTATAGACTAGATCCAGGATTCTCCCATCAGCATTGATGACATCATTATATTGTGTGAGATCAAAAAAGTTTTGTAGATTATCCAAAACCTGCATAGTAGGCGTAAGACGACGACCGCTGTCAAGAACAGCTTTAAACTCCGGGACGTTGAAGTCGCCCATCAGGATCACTTTGGCAGACATCATGAACTCCAGGGAACATAAGATGTCGAAAAGGCTGTCGTAATAATGCTTAGCAGCTCTTGGTGGAATGTATAAAAGTACGAGATAAAAACAATGATGGTTGAGTGTGACTTTAACGCAGAGAATATCCAAGAGTGGCAGACTATCCAATAATTGTGGGTTTATCTTAGTTTCTGATGTCTGTAAGTGTGATCGAATGGCAAGCAGAACACCGCCTCCTTTTGAGTAACCCGTCTGAGAAAATCTACGATCACTCCTGTACACTGAAAAATCAGTGTCAAATATCTCCGAGTTATTGACCCCGTCGTGCATCCAAGTCTCAGTGAACGCAAGAATATCGTAGCTGCAAACAGAAGCGGCATTATACAGAAGACTCAGCTTAGAATTTATACCCCGAGAGTTTTGAAAATATACAGAAAGAGATTCACCGAGACGGTGTGTCGAACCTGCATATTACTTTCATTGCATAAAAGAATAAGATCAAAGCTTATCGAATGCCTGAATGGCTCCCGTTATTTTTGGACTTTCGTCAAAGCAATTGTTAGAAATTTCCCTTCCACTTAATTCCCTCCCCTAACCAAAAAAGCCAACCTTTTTGCTGGAATGTTTGCAGCAAATTTCACTTTGGATCCACAAGGGAAGGACCCTCCTAATATTGCTGGCATCGATATGTCTAAAATTGTCTTCCATCAGAACACACCAAGTTTTTATGAAAGGGTAAACAACCTGCAGAAAATTGGTAGGCTTGTTTTTGAGGTGTAGTAGGCAGTGTGCCATCATATTTACCTAAATTACTAAGAAAATTTGAAATTCTAATAGTGTAGTAGTGGGTGAGCCCATATATTTGATACCAACATAAGAATAGTTCTGGTTTTTTGTAGGAAACACTTGACATCAAACTTGTATCCTTTTTAGATCGGTGATCTATTGGTTCGGAAGAGTAACCATTATTAAGAACGATTTTGAATGATATTCAACTGTTTATCAAAATTATCTTTTCTAATTTTTTTCAAAAGCAGCCTTATCAAGTTGTATGGGAAATGCTTTATTTCATGGAATTGAATGCTGTTAATTTTGTGGCAATGGGTTTACCGAATCTGGGGGAATCCGTGTATGTAGGTTTTCTATAAATATCAATATTTGAATTCGTTCATTCTTTAACTAGACATTACTAGAAAATCCTGTTAGCAAATGTAGACGATTTCGCATGATATATTAACCAATTAAACAAGCTGTCATAATTTTAACATTCGTTTGGAGGACGGCTGGAAGTTGGGACATTTTTAATAATTGGTTTTGGCTTAGAACAAAGATCACGTTTGACAGAAATTCCTATTCCATCGACGCCGCTAACAATAAATTTTAGTAAACGGGGCATTGTGAAACTCTTCAAATAGCAACGCAATAGTTAAAGAGTAACGACACGTAGGTATAAATGTTTCTGTCATCATGCCAGCAACGTCCGTGGATAGTAACGATCATTCTGTCAACTATCTAGACGTCTTTGTTATTTCAGATAACTAGGAACTAAAGTGACTGTATTTAAATGGGCTACAGTCTCTTGAAGAAAGATGAGGACATCGTCAAAAATTCCAGGCGCGACTGAAAGAAACGGCAGAGCGTCCCAGAATTAATTTTTTTTTAGCAACAATTCAATACCGCCACGAAAAAATATTTCCTTCGATTTGTCTGCAACTTTCACCTATTCGTTATCACTGGAATGACGTCTTCGAATGCTCTTTTTCAAATTCCCATACGGATAATAGTCACTGGAGCCATATCTGAATTAAACGGAGGATGATCGATTTGTTCAAAACCAGAGTCTTCAATTGAGGTTTGCGTAATTTCAGCAGTAAACTCGACTGTATTGTCGTCAAACTTACTTGTGAAGGAGTACTGCAGAATATGTCCCGTTAATAATGGGTTTGCGTTCTTTAAAGTCTATAAGAAGAATGCCCTCACAATCCCAAAAGAACATAGCCATCACCTTTTTTGTAGGCTGAAGCATTCCGAAAATGGTAAATTCTTGGCATGGCCCAAATTTCTTTCCGCCGAGCCATTTCTTCAAGTTTGGAAATAGATAAAAATCGCAGGGGCCCAAATCTGCAGCATATGGTGGATGGAGAACCAACTCGTAGCGCAATTTTGTCATTGTGACTGCGGACCTGTGCGTTGTTCCGGAGGAAGAGCACTTTTTTCTTTACCAAATGCGTCCGCTTTCGCTTCAAATCGGCGTCGAATCGATCTAACAGCTCTGCATAATATACGCCGGTGATCATTTTGCCCTTTTCAAGGTAATCGATATGGACGATACCGTGTGCATAACTATCGCCATTACTTTGTTTGCCAATATAAACGATAAACCTACTTTGGTTTTTCTCGGCTTCGATTCGCCAGGGCAAGTCCACTGTTTCGACTTTTCTTTGGTCTCTGGTGTGTTGTGATGGATCCATGTTTCGTCCACGGTTACGAAACGGCGCAAAAAGTCCTTCTTATCGCGTTTGAACATCGCCAAACACTCCTTTGAAGTTTTCACACGGTCGCGCTTGTTGTCAACAGAGAGCAAATACGACACCCATATGGCAGATAGCTTTCTCATATTGAAAAATTTATGCAAAATGTTCTGTACCCGTTCGGTTGAGATGCCCATAACCTCAGCAATCTGGTGCACTTTAACTCGCCGATCGTCCAATATCATACCATGGATTTTATCAACGATGTCTGGCGTTGCAACCTCAATTGGACGACCAGAAGGTTCGGCGTTCTTTGTGGTCATACTACCACAACGAAAATCAGTAAATCACTTGTGAATAGTTCCAATCGATGGTGAGGAGTCCCCATAATGTTTAACAAGCGATGCTTTGGTTTGCGTGATGTTTTTTCCACGCAAGATATAATGTTTAATCAAGACGCGAAATTCACTTTTTTCCATGTTTACAAAAATTTTCAAGGTTGCTTGCTTTCGATGGGTGTCAAAACAGAACTGAATGACATATGAGTTTCAAAATATTAATGCGTAATTTTCAATATATGGAAGATAGGCAGTGGAGAAAGGAGGTGGAGGGGTTGAGGCTCACGTTGATTTGAAATTTTAGGCGAAGTGTATTTCTTTATGGTTTTTGAATGTTATTTAATAATAACACGTGGATTCTCACTATATCCCAGATGTAACAATTCCTGTGAACTGCTGGGTCTCTTTGGAAGGATGGGTACTAGGTGCACCCATCCTTCATAGTCAAATATATGTGTATACCACCTAACCCAACAAACGTTGTTCTGTCAAAAATATAAATTTGAGCCAAATTAGACTACAAATATACATTTTCGTGAATATCCCTACTCGGTTTCTAAGTCTTTTCCTGTCGTCACACGCTTAAGCGGGGGAAGAACAATCCCTGATTGGACCAGAGTCAATCTGTGGCATTTCTTATGCCACAGCGAAATATGTAATCCAAAAATGACTCGAGACAGAGCACCGTGCCGATTGGACAGAACTGCCCCGTATGTCGCACTCCAAGCGACTAATGGGAGATCTCCAGCAGCAACGAGTGAAGAGTCTACTGAAGTTAAGCAGACAAGACATGCGGAATCTTGTTGCCACCGAGGCGTCTATGCAAGATTTCCTCTCCTCTACGCAAAAATCATTCCCAATTTATCTTCTTTAGAGTTTTTTGAAAATTTTATATTTTTCAAATTATATTCAAAGCATTATCTAACTGTTTGCCAAACGTCAAATCTATACGTGATGTTGAAGTCAAGGGCGGATCCACGAGGGGGCTATGGGGGCCAGGCACCACCCCCTTGCGTTACTATATTACTCTAGAATTTACATAAGGTTTATTTAAGTCATTCGTGTTCAGAAAGAAATAGAATTGATGAAAAACACCATCAGTCTGACAGAATAACACTGTAAATCGAGATTGTAAGCACGAAACTATTTGAATTCACTGTACCACACAACCCCAGATAAACAGATTTATACATAATTTGTATACGATTCACGTTATTCTGAGTCATCAAGATGCAGAATAACGTACATATTTACGTAACTTTTACATGATTATGTGTGTAAAGTTTACAAAGTTTATAGTAGGTTTGTCAATAAACCATCAGGTCATGATCGAAGCCACTGAACCCTAACTAGCTGGTGATTTGATTGCGACAAAAAGGTAATTTGCTCCCCCCCCCCCTTGGACATTTTCTTGACCCGAATTTGGTAGAAGTGGGTTTTCTTTTGGGGACAAACATACTTTCAGCTTTATGTTTAGAGATGGACCTACAGTTCGCCAATTATTGTTTTGCAATGTTTTATGTTGAAAATCGAGTTTACAATCAATTTTAATTAACTTATCATAGTTGCATCAGGCTGGAATATAAAGCGTTTTTGTTGGCGTTAGGAATGACGTCAATCAATCAAATACTAATCTATTCCAATAATTTCTGCAATCTTGGAGTGCTTTTGTTTGGTTTCAATTCAAAAACGGATTCATTCAAAACCCCTTGCCACCATTGGATATGTTTGTGTAATATTTATTAAAGCAGGGGAGGATTCGATAAAGAATTCAGCTTACATAATTAATTAATTATATTCTATTCAATAATAATGATCTTACCTTGGGGCGGACAAACACCATTATAATAAAATCCTGGATACATGTTGTAAACGTGGCTGTATTCTGAGGGTATGTAGTTCATTGCATCACCTCCATTTTGATTTTCTTCATTGTTTGGACTTGTTGATTCCGTCTGAAATATATCAATAACAATTACTATTTATGTAGGAAATTGAGCATGGAGTATACTTTCACCAATATCAAATCAGAAACAAAAAAGTGGAATTTCTCTTAGCTAAACTCATAGTCCAGCCTGTAACGTGGGGAAAAGGCCGAATATCTAAATTATTTTGCAGTAAATCGAATCGAAAAATTCTTTTTGCATGTTATATGAACCATGAAGGTCATTCGTGAATATTGAGCGACTCTTGAATCTCCCCCAATTCACCCCTATATGATAAATTAACCCTATATTCAACCCCATAGTTAAGAGAATTTTTAATTTATCAAAAAATGAAAAATGGGTTCTAGGAAGTTTTTTGGGTCGCTGAACACGAATCCCAAGACATTTTCCCGGAAAATTCATTCAATGGACGGAAAATCGGAAATATTTGGTAATTTTCACGCTTTATGCATAATGGATGTTGACAATTGCGTATTTCGATCCAGGGTAGCAAAAAACCAAGGGAATTTGCGGAAAGCTGGAAAACCGGGAAAGATAATCTTTTCATGTCATCGAAATAATCGTGTGATAGGTCACTAAAGAGGTTTTTTGGACGCCGATTACGAATTTGCTAATTAAAAAGTTCAAAAATATCATTTTCCTGAAAAACGTGGAAAATTTCATTATGAAATCTCCTTTTTCTTAATGGAATTTTTTGAGTGTCGTGTTGATTTATTTTTATGTTTTCGATGATAAATTATACATAAATTAAAAGCAATGCCAAAAAAATAATTACTAAAAAATTCCGGAAAAATCAAAGAAAATACTCTAACGTGTGATAAGTCACTATAGGGATTTTGTTGGTCGCTGATGAGGGATTTGAAAGCAAAAATATTTGAAAACAACATTAGGATTATGTGGGAAATGAAGGGAATAAAAAAAAATATAAGCATTTTTTAGAAATGTATACGTTATAGGTTTGCAACTGTATAAACCGTGTGACCTATCACACAGTAATTTCAATGACGTTAGAATGTTTTTCCTTGGAATTTTCTTTGATTTCTCCGGCATTTTCAAATAATTATTTTTTTGTTATATATGAAAATTCTCGGGAAATAGGTCACATTAACACTTTGTTTTAAATTTTCGCCTTTACGTACGTTTCGATCTCACGACCATCATCAGAAGACTTATTATGTCAAAAAGGGTTTATTAAAACTAATTATAGCACAAGCGTCCATATCGCACAAATTTCAATCAAAAAAGCCCACGTCGTCGAAACGAACAGAACCACGAATAATCGAAATTGTATCGTCAATATTAAAGTATAAAAATTTTCGTTTCGACGACGTGGGCTTTTTTGATTGAAATTTCTGCGATATGGACGCTTGTGCTATAATTAGTTTTAATAAACCCTTTTTGACATAATCAGTCTTCCGATGATGGTCGTGAGACCGAAACGTACGTAAAGACGAAAATTTAAAACAAAGTGCTAATGTGACCTATTTCCCGAGAATTTTTATATATAATTCATACTGGGTCAAGAATCTTTATTATTATTTTTTTGGCATTACTTCTAATTTTTGTATAATTTAACATATAACATCGAACATATAAACATAAATCAACACTCAAAAAATTCCATTAAAAAAAAAGATTTCATAATGAAATTTTCCACGTTTTAGACATTGATACGTCTTCTGAAGATGGTCGTGAAACCGAAACGTACATTAAGACGAAAATAATAAGCATATGTGTTAGTGTGACCTATTTCCCGAGAATTTATATAATTAATGAATATATGAATCAACTGTTTTGTGCATACATACAAAAATGCCATCAAAAATGATTGATCATACTTATTAAGCAAAATAGCACGATAAAAGTGAAATCAGTTTTTATAATCGCAATAGGTAATACCTACGTAAAACAATCAGTCACCAAATTTATGGAATTCATACTGATTGTATCTTAGGTATACTGTGATTTATTTTTATCTTGAGCCGTAGTACGTTCTCTCGAAATGTTAATGATTTCATTTATTTTTGGAAACGCTAATGACAATGTTGTTATGGTTTCTAATATATTCAATGCAGACGAGTTTAGTAGGCAGTGTATATCTAGGCAGTGATTCGCTTTAATTTTAAGTTATCCTTGAGGAAACTCGAAATATCGAATTTACAAATACGCACGAAGAGATCAAATTAAATTTGCGATTCGAGTCGGCGTTTGTTTGCTTTTATTATTTCGAAGAACAACAAGATTGAAAATTTATAGTGAATAACAAACACATTTCGTGTTAGCTGTCAATAGACAATGTTTTGGTTAACCGGGTTGAACAGGGACAACACGTCCTATAGTTTCGGACATTTGTTTCGCGCTTCTCAAGGGCTCGTCAGATAGACGAGGCAAACGTGAAGTTACTGATCAACCATCTCCACGTCGAATCTTTGACATTGCGTAGTATTGTGAATTGCATTCTCAGTGGGACATGTGCTTTCCGGCAGATGGTGTTGGAACTTCCATGTTCGCCAAACACTTTAAGGGTGTCTTATTATATCACTTTCGAAGATGATTGATCAGTGACTTCACGACTCCCTCGTCTCACTGCCGAGCCCATGCACATTTTTGTTCATATAACTTTCCTCCAAAAATAAATATTTTCGACTTTTCCTCAAAGAACCGTAAAACTGTCAAGTTAAGTTTGAGAGGGTACGAAAGGATGGGTAAATCCTGGAATCCTTAATGTCCTAGCTTAATGTGAAATAAACATGTTTTTCGTTGGAAAATCAAAAAAAGAGCATACTTTCCAAGTTTTGTCACCGATACTTGTAGTACGGTTAATCGGGATTGAGTGTTGAAATCTTCCAAATCTAAGTATATTGAATCGATTTCGAAATTCAGAACTAAGTGCTTTTGGAGTTGCTGATTAAGAATTCGTTATTACAATAAAAAAAATTCTAAACAGTTGATTCAATAAGGTGGCGTCTTTGACTATACCAAGCTATGTCAGAATGGAAAAAATGTTATATATCGATTTTTGCCCTTTTATTCTTGTCATTGTTTTGAAAAATACGTGCCCTTCGAGTTCACCCTTTTTAAAAACCAGGGGTGAGCAGGAACCTCAAATAAAAGTGCCGTAAGAATATTTAGAAATAGGACCCATTTAGTGTGTTTTTTTAGCACATTGAAAAAATGAGATATGTCAGAGAGTTTTTGTTTTTTCATATTCTGTTTCTGTGAAAAGAGTATTTTCTCTTCTTTTTTGGTTTTTGGTATTTTGACCTACCTCATTTTTCGCCCCAAAATCGGCCATTTTGGAAAATCTGTATTTTACGAATTTCAGACGAAATGCATATGTTATCGATCTAAAACCAAATTCATTCGAAAGATTTCATTATTCTGCACCTAATATCCAAAATTAAAGCATTTTGGTCCAAAGACATAGCTTTGGCGCCATTTCGAAAATTTGGACCACCGAAAAATCCAGGTTCACACGTCTACATACACTCACACATTCACACATATTAAAAAAACTATAATTTAGCGCGCGAAATGTATTGCACCGACGCTCGCTTATTACCGCTAAATGAAATTCCGCGTTAGTTTTGTATGATGAAATTCGTTATAACTTGGAATTGTGAACTTGAGATAACCGATGTATTTTTCTGTAATTTGATTCAAGGTTTTTGTCGATAGGCCCAAAATTTGGCCCTCTAGAGACCCAAACACATTTATTAGGATAGCTCCACTTCTACTCAACCAAAATCGATGTACTTGGGCTTAAGATACTCGTTATGAGAACCTCTAATAAAACCTAGAATTTGGATTCCGTAAAAAATTTCTAACCTCAAAAAATTTGGATTTGTCGATGGTCCTAAACTTTCAAAATGGCGCCAAAGCTATGTCTTTAAATCAAAATGCTTGAATTTTGGATATAAGGTGCAGAATAATAAAATCTTCCGAATGAATTTAGTTTTAGATGATAACATTAGTATTTCGTCTGAAATTAGTAAGATACGGATTTTTCAAAATGACCATTTTTGCTCCAAAAAATGAGGTAGGTCAAAATACCAAAAATAAAAATCTTCACCGAAACAGAATATGAAAAAACAAACTCTCTGACATATACCCAATTTTTCAATGTGCTAATAAACACACTAAATGGGCCCTATCTTGGGCCCACAACCTCGAATCGGCTTCGGACCGGAGCCAATAATCGCGTATTAATTTTTCCAACAACTTTTGCTTTCAACATTTTTTCATACAACCCATTGTTTTCTCTTTTGAGTCCAAAAAATGGCCATACTTTTTCGAACACAGAGTTAATCCAAATGTGAAGTTGGAACAAAAAATTCCTCAAATGTATAGACTACTAATCGACCTAGACTAGAGGGACCTTATCATTGATGTTGTCTGGCTTGTGGCACACTCAATTATCACATTTCCAGGATGAGGAGAGCTTATCGCCACCCGGTGTTAAGTCACAGTAGCAGAAATAAGTCGCCGTTAAAAAAATATAATAATAAAAAAGGTATTTTCAACGAGAGCAAGATTGATTAATTAAAGATCAAATACACTAGAAATATTTTTTCCGCCTACCTCTATCCAAAGTATACATTTCCTGGCCTCATCGTAGGGAGCAAAGTCGTACTTTTCCTCCCTAGAGAGGAAAAGTACTTTTTCTACAAACGCTTAACAAAGTAGCCTTTGACGCTTTCAGATTTCAACGCAAAGTTGACGTTTTCCGTGAAATGTCATTTTGTGACAGCATTTGCGCTCTAAAGCGGAAATATTTCGAAAACGCTCGCTTCTCCAACGTATTTCTGCATGATGATTGATGATAGTGACAGTGAATTATCAAACACTCCTCCTGATGTAGCAGAAAGTGCAAAAATTGTTACTTTGAATCTCCTACCAGAGAAATCAAGGAAGAAATATGAATTACAATACGGTAAATTCATGACGTGGTGCCAGTCGAAGAAGGTGAATAAGTATTCAGAAAACGTATTACTGGCTTATTTTGGAGAAAAATCATTGATTTGTAAGTCATCAACTCTTTGGTCTACGTATTCGATGATACGATGCTTGAATGTTAAAAATAACATCGAAATCAATAAGTATCCTAAACTTATCGCATTTCTGAAGAAACAGTCTGTTGGATATAAAGCGAAAAAATCCAAAACATTCACCACTGAAGATATTCACAAATTTTTACAAGAAGCGCCCGATGAAGAATATCTACTAAAAAAGGTAAATTTTAATATTTCATGCTCTTAGTAGTTTGAGAAGCGGTTAGTATTTTTTTGAATTTAGTGCAATTTGGTTAGCATAGACATTTGGAATAGCTATTAATTGCAGTTTTTTTTATAGGTTATTCTAATTATGGGTATTGCTGGTGCCTGCAGGCGCGATGAGTTGGTCAAAATGGAGATTGGTGACATAGAAGATAAGGATTCTATTTTAATAGTCCGAATTCCCGATTCAAAAACGAGAATAAGCCGTGTTTTTACGATTGTTGGTCATAATGAAGAGAATTCAGTTGATTATCTTTCAATTTGTAAAAAATATATTGCACTCAGAAAACATTGTCTGAATAACAATACTGTCCAACGTCTATTTTTACGTTATGAAAAAGGTAGATGTATGAAACAAGTTGTGGGTATGAATACAATCGACAAGACTCCCAGTGACATTGCTGAATATTTGAAATTGCCCGAGCATAATTTATATACTGGACACTGTCTCCGACGAACCTCTGCTACTTTATTGGTGAATGGTGGAGGTGACCTAATACAACTGAAAAAACATGGTGGATGGAAAAGTAACAATGTAGCAGAAGGCTACATAGATGATTCAATCAACAATAAGATTGAAACTACCAAGAGAATATTCTCAAGACCATCTACATCTCGTTCTGTAGATTTCCAATATTCGGGGGAATTAATGTTAGATAAATCTACTGATCGTCCATCAGGTTCAGGAATAATAATTAAAGAGTGTCACAATTGTACATTCAATTTTAGTATAGTCAATGATAAATTAAATCAACATTAATCAGGAATTTATAAACTGTACTTGATGTACTTTTGTTGAATAAAGCATCTGGTGTTTTTTCTTTTTTTTTTCTGAAAACTGCGTTTGTAGAAAAAATCTTGTGTGTATTTCGAGCACAAAGTGTCATTGTCGCTCTCCAAAGATTACCGCGCTCCGCTTTGCGTCGCGCGGTAACTCTCTTTGTCGAGCGACAATATATCACTTTGCGCTCTTAATACACAAATAGCTATTTCCTCCCTAGGGAGGAAAAGTAAAAGTGACGTCATGGTACGTCATCAATAAAATAACTTATACGGCATTTCTATTATATAAGTATAAATTATGCCGTTTATTTATAGAACACAGTGTATTTTGCAAAATGATAGAGATCAGTAAACTGTTATTTTAATTTAAAGATTTTTATATTAATAATGAGACTTCAATTCATAGATTCATCCGGTTTTCGAATTTAGGACTGAAATATTACAGCATGCTATGGTCGATTGACAGATCAACAGTTTCAAAGTGTGTTACGCTATAATATATCTACAAAATATAAAATAATATTTGAAAAATGAGTGATTCAAGCGAATTTGAAGATATAAATAATACACCACCGGATATTTTGGAACAAGTTAATATAACAATACAATCTCTATTACCCCAAAAATCTAAAGAAAAATACGAAAAACAGTATTCACATTTCAAGCAATGGGCCGAAGAAAAGCATATTCGTACTTACTCAGAAAATGTTATTTTGGGGTATTTTTCGCTATTAGCAAATACGTTAAAAGCCTCTACATTGTGGTCCAAGTATTCGATGCTACGTACCATGCTTCAAATGAAAGAAAATGTGGATATTAAATACCCAAAATTAATTGCTTTCTTGAAAAGACAAAACCAGGGATATAACCTAATAAAGCAAAAACCTTCTCAAGAGAGGAAGTAAATAAATTTTTACTAGAAGCCCCCGATGATGATTATTTATTGATGAAGGTAGGATATTTTCAAGAAGTAAATATATCAAGAAAATAAAAGTTAAACGGCAAATATTATAATAGAGCTACAACAATACGCCATGTTCATGATTCCGCGAATGTTGTCTGTGAGTCCCGGTAGCGCAATGAGTTAGTGCACCGTTCACTGTTCATGATGCTTGTAGCCGTAGGTTCAAATTCTGGCGTGGACAGATTTTTTATTTATATCCTTTTTTCTTTGTTTTGTAGGTTCTCCTCATTTTCGGAATTTCAGGAGCATGCAGGTGTGATGAGCTCCTTAAAATGGCCACTACAGATATTGAAGATAAAGGTCCAATTTTAATAGTAAATATACCAAATTCTAAAACAAATATACAGAGAACTTTTGTAATCAATGCTTCACCGGGAAATGGCCCTAATTATATCAACATTTATAGAAAATATATATCGCTACGCCTTAAAACAAATCAGACACGTTTATTTGTCTGCTATAGAGCAGGAAAATGTATCAACCAAATGGTTGGAAAAAATACTATTGCTAAAATTCCTAAAAAAATTGCACAATTTTTAAAACTGCCTAATGCCATAAATTATACCGGGCATAGTTTCAGAAGAACCTCGGCAAGTTTACTTGCAAATTCTGGGGGAGACATTCTTGCTTTGAAGCAACACGGAGGGTGGAAGTCTACGAATATCGCTGGAGGGTATGTGGAGCAATCTCTTGCAAAAAAGCGAAAAATTTCGAACCAAATTATGGGAGTCACTGAAGTTAATGAAATTGATTGTAATCAGCCAAGTACGAGTACTTCCCGGGGTTGCCAGCTGTATGATAATGTAGTTAATGAAAATATCACGAAAACTGCTTCGTCTCCAGCTCTCAGTTCTAGTGGTATTCAAATAACCACTGCTCAAAACTGCACGTTTAACATTAGTATAAATAATTACTCTACCACAAATTAAAAATATGTAGGATGCAAGAATGAAAATAACGTGCCTATAAGTTATACTGTATCTACTTCTTAGTTTTAGTTCTTTAATAAATTTTGTTTGTTAGTTTCATAAATAAATTATTTAAGAATGACTTGTTATTTGAGGGAGGCGGAAAAATCATATGTATAACATGGGAGTAAATTGCCTTTTCCTCCCTTGAATGATTACTTCATCCTCGGGAGGAAAAGTAGCACTTTCCTCCCTTGTTATACAAATAGCTATTACCATACCTACACACATTTTATTTGAAAACAGTCTTGAAATTAGTTGTATTCCTTCACTTGTTTGCAAGACAAATACAAATATTTACAATTGATGGATTTCAAGCCGAAAACGATCTTATTGTATCTTATTTGTAATTTGACAAGTTGTAAAATCGTTATTTTCACAGTGACTTGACTCAACTCGGAATTTGAATACGGAAACATGGGTTGTTTACATTTTGTTCATTTTATGCAAACATGGTAGAGAGGATATGATTTATATCTCCTCTCAGTATCTCGTGTACTTTGCAGATAAAAAAAACGTGTTGGACAAGTTTCAATGTTATCTAATAGTCTTATCAGTGTTTTAGAGCGTTGTCTAGCCAACTATTATAGTGCGTTTATGATTAAATTTATAACGGTGATAAATTACAAGAGACTCAAGTAGTCAGCTACCTCGTCAGCAAGGAACCTGTGAAGTATATAGGTCGAATTTGAACATGGCAACTTAATGTTAAAACCATGCTTATTGTTAGTGACGCCGACTTAACTATTGTATGCGTTATAATCTACCAGCTATTTTAACTATTTTACGAATGAGTTTTCCCCCATGAAGTAGAGGTCCGTGCACCATTGGGTAACTCTGACCATTCACTCATCACTAAAGGGCGGAATATATGCAAAGTGCATATATTTGCATATTTTTACAAATTTCATGAAAAATTGCATATTTCGGCAAAAATAAAATTTGTGTGCATATTTTTATGTTTTTCGTTTTATCAAAAGATTAAGTGCGACTCTTGCAGATAATTGAAATAATTTAAAAGGTGGGTAGGTTTTATTATTATATGGTTTATGGACCCATTTTATTATTATATGGTTTATTGCCGGCATTTATTGGATGTTTAGGAATTTCCAAGTAATCAGCTTGCCTAATTCACCGAACAGAAATAAGACAAGAAGGTTCACTTGAAGCTGGTGGTGCCAAGTCGTGTTTGGTGGTAGTAAGTATTCTCATCGAACAGAAACTTCGGTTCGGTGCGCGAATGAATTCATAACAAAACCTTCCTTTTCGGGGTCTAGTTGGAATGCGGCGGCTTGCTTTTATAGTTCGGACTTCAAAGTACCGACGCCAAGTAAACCTTCTTGTCTTGTTTCTTTTCGGTGCCTAATTGGAGAGCAAATGTGGTCTCTTCTTTTGTATTTATTTGGTATAGTTTAGTTTGTCGATAGATTCCAGTGTGAAAAAAGTGATTTCGAAAATATTTATTTCAAACGCCTAAAATGCCGAAAGCGGCTTCGTGGATTAAAAATTTTCCTGAGTTGGAGTTTAGTGGGGATAAAGTGTTTTGCAAAGTTTGTGAAAAGAAGTTCCAGATTGATCAACACTTGAAAACAGCTATGCATAAAGCTAAGTTGCAGAAAAATAAATCTGTGCCTATTCAGCAGTGTGTGCAAACCGCATTTCAAAATGTCAAACCAAAGAGTGAAAAGGAGGTGTTTCATCAAGACTTATGCCAACCTTTAGTCGCAGCAAATATACCTTTGAAGAAACTGCAAAATACACAACTCAGAGATTTTTTGCAAAAATATTGTAATCAAAACATCCCTGACGAATCCACAATTAGAAAGAAGTGTGTGCAAACAGTATACGAAACCATATTGGAAGAAATTAAAGTTTCACTGGGCGATGAACATTTTTATATTATTGTTGATGAAAGCACAGACTCATGTGGTCGATATATCATCGCACATCTTATTATTGGAGGGCTTCAAGAAAATGAGCCAGGGAAGCCATATTTAATATCTTCTAAACAGTTAGACAAAACAAATAATGTGACCGTAACTCGATTTATTTAGCAGTCTCTATCAAATTTTTTTTTACCAAATCCAGTTTCAGTAGAGAAGTTTTTAGTGTTTTTGTCTGACGCAGCGCCGTATATGGTTAAAGTAGGCCAAAACTTAAAAATATTTTATCCCAATATGGTACATGTCACTTGCCTTTTACACGGGATAAACAGAGTTGCAGAAACTATTAGAACAGCATATCCCTTGGTGAACAAATTAATTTCAAATGTAAAGAAAGTGTTTTTGAAAGCACCTCTAAGAGTGCAGATCTATAGAGAGAAATTGCCAGGAGTTAGTTTACCTCCAGAGCCCGTAATTACTCGATGGGGAACATGGATTAAGGCCGTGATATTCTACGCAGACCATTTTGAAGCCATTAAAGACATAGTTTTAGATTTAGAAGACAATTCACAGTGTGTAGTGCAAAGTCAAGCAGTATTCAAAAATGTAAATTTAGCTAAGGAACTTGTTTTTATAAAGGTTAATTTTAGTTTTATACCAGATATAATAACTTCGTTAGAAAGTAGGAATATGAGTTTAAGAGAATCAATTAATATTGTTGAAACTTTTTCCGACAAATGCAAAAAAGTTCTCGGTGATGTAGGAAATCAAGTAAGAAGTAAACTCGAAGTTATTGTGGGGAAGAATGAAGGCTTTAAGCATTTAATGGAAGTCAAAAATATTTTTGATACTAAACCATCCAACGAAGTAATACCTTGGCCTTATAACTTACTACCCAAATTAAAATATTGCCAGATCACATCGGTAGATGTTGAAAAGATCTTTTTCTTTGTACAAACATATTTTTACAGACAGAAGGCAAAAATTTTGAAAAATATATCGTTATATATAAATGCATTTTATACTATTTCAGGTTAAAAATTTTACTTATTATATTTTTCCTTTAATTTTACATAAAATAAATAATTTTTGTAAGAGTCGGCGTTTCTTTATTTCCATTTTTCCATGTTATATTCAAGGCATATAATTGCATATTTTGACAAATAAATGCATATTGTTGCATATTTCAAAGAAAAACTATGCATATATATGCGCATATTTTAACTGAATTGACGTGCATATATTCCGCCCTTTACTCATCACTATGACCTGCCCCTATATCACTTCACGAACCAATCTAACACCTCCACGCACAGTTTGGCATTACAACTCAGCCGACTGGGCGGTCTTCCCTTTTTTTCACCCAGTTTCCTTGGAGAAGCATATGTTTTGAATCTGATAACCCAACGCAATGTGCCACAGGGATGTCGGATATTATCAGGCTAGGAATGGAAACTTGTAGTGTAGGAGATAGATACATATTTTGGACATGAGATATAACATGTTGGCATATGTGTTATGTTTTAGCAATTATTAATCTGAGTATTTTATCCTATGCGAGTTGGACCTTCCATCCCGCCCCAGAAAATATTCAATTTTGGAACGGGTTATAACACTTTGGTGTTTGGTGCTAGTCGAAGAGGGTCCCTTGGCGATCAATATTCAATAAATGCCAACATTTTTTCTCCATGCAGTTGGCAGCAATGGCAGCTGTAGTTATGTCCAAAATTGGAACGTGGTATAACACTTTCTGACCAGGCGAAAATTATTTTGTTATCAAAGCTCATTACTCGAAAACCGTACAGCAACATTTTCTATGAGTCCATTTTCAAGAATTTTGGCCCTGTTTTGGCCACAAATTGGCCAAATCGTCTGAAATTGGGAAAAAAATGTTGGCACCTCCATCAACTTGTAGTTTTTAGGTAAAAGAAAAGCTTGTGTGAGTGCCAACATTTCCTTTCATGTTTAACCCCCCCAAACCAAAACCAAAATTTTCCACCTGGTCAGAAAGTGTTGAACCACATCCCAATTTTGATCATAACTGAAGCTGCCAGTGCTGCCAACTGCATGGAGGAAAATGTTGGCATTTATTGAATATTGATCGCCAAGGGACCTCTTCGACTAGCAACAAACACCAAAGTGTTATAACCCGTTCCAAAATTGAATATTTTCTGGGCAGCTAACTCAAAATGGGAATACTCAGATTAATAATTGCTAAAGCATAACACATATTGCAACATGTTATATCTCAGGCCCTGAAAATGTATCTATCTCCTAGACTATTCCATACCCCATACCAACAAATCACCGTCGTCTGGTAAGCGATGGTTCAATAAAATCTGTTCTAGGGCAGTCGCTTCAAAACAAACAGCGTTGATGCGGTAACCCATGCCTGAAGACCAGAACAAAATATGTTGAAGACAGAAATATCTGCAATGAAACAATAAACAACGAAAGAGGCATATAATGCCTAAATAAGAACAAAGCTTATCGAATGCACGAATGGCTCACTTTCGCTTTGGACTTTCGCCAAAGCAATTGGTAGAAATTTCACTTCCAGTTCATTCCCTTTCCTAACCAAAGATGATGTCAAACTGGCTACCACACCACAAGAAAAAGGCAACATTTTTGCTGGAATTTTTGCAGCAAATTCCACTTTGGATCCTCAAGGGAAGGACCTTCCTAATATTGCTGCCATCGATAGACATATGGCTGAAACTGTCTTTCGTCAGCGCACAATTAGGCGCATTCTGCTTGATCTCAATACCAAAAAGTCTATGGGGAAATACGGAAATCCATCAGTCGTTCTCAAGGTATGTGCGCCTGAATTAACACAAGTTTTCTGCTGGTTCCTTACCCGTTCATACAAACTTGGTGTGATTACTGCCAGCTGGAAGACAGCTAGAGTGAAACCAATTCCAAAAAAAGGAAAGAAGACCTTCCTAATGATTATATACCCATTGCACTATTATCTATGATCTCCAAAGTGATGGAGCAAGCAATCAAAATCGAGCTCATCAAATACCTAGAGAGCTACAAAATCGTGAATGACCGGCAATATGGCTTTCGTCAGCAAAGATCAACAGGAGATCTGCTTGCCCACGCAACACATGTATGGCAGATATCTATTAAAAAACATGGGGAATCTCTAGCTGTATCATTGGATATCTCCACAGCATTTGGCCGAGTCCACACCAAAGCCTTCTTGGGGAACTTCCGTCATATGGTTTGCCGCCTCAACTTTGTCGCTTACTGTGTAGTTTTCTCTCAGATAGATCACTCCATGTGGTGATTAACGGAGTATGCTCCGATACAATGGCTATCAACGCTGGTGTTCCACAGGGATCTGTTTTGGCACCAACTTTGTTTCTGCTCCATATCAACGATTTGCTGGCAGTGACCACCTGTCCCGTCCAAAGCTTTGCAGATGGTACACTTCATACCCCTTTTTCACTAGAGTCCCTATACCATCTTCTTCGCTATTCGATAGAAAATTGAAGTCTGGTAGGTGCCGGGTTTGTTAATGAAGGGGTGACTAGTTTGAGCTCGTCTTTTCCGCCTATCTGGAATCTCTCGTGGTGGAACAACAGAAGAGATTCCTGATTAGCACCGGCATGGAAATATCTATAGAAAAAGGAGAGAACTTACACTTTTCTACGATGTTCTAGAGTGGCCAATAAACTCTTAAGTGTGAGATCGTTAATCAGACGAATTGCGATCTTCTGAATAGAATCCAAGAGCTTCATGCAAGGGGAGCCGAACTCCAAACATGTGAACAGCACTCCAGAACAGGTCGAATCTGTGCTTCGTAGATTACGAGGAGCTGCTGGTATGTAAAGAACCTCTTGGTACGGAAGAAAAAGTTTTCGCAATGAACCTCACATGATCATCCCATAAATAATTTGTCTATAAATATCTTAAGATGTTTATAGACAAATATGAGCTAAAAACAACAAATGGGTTGTAGCTTGAATATGGGGAAATAAATGACCGGAAGTGAATAATTGGAATAGGATAATTGGGTAAAGTTGCCAAGGTAATTAGGAAACTTTGATGCGGAGATCTACTAGGTAAGTGATAATTGTGCGTTAGCAAAAGAAAAGAATTGATCGTTTAAAATGTAACTGTCGTTATTTTTTATACCTTTGAATATTTCTACTGATTTCTAGTTCTGAGGAATTTAATTCAAATCCTCAACTCTGATTAAGCAAAATTTCAACTTCATTCAAATTTGAGAACATTATTAATTGATCGTTTAAAATTTAATTGTCGTTATTTTTTATAGCTTCAAACATTTCTACTGGTTACAAATTCGACTTCATCTAAATTTGGGAGGGGAAGGTATTTTATCGAGTCTAGAAGTCGAAAATATTCCTTATATCTAATTTCTATGTTCCCCAATGCCAACATTTTAAATTGAAGTACTTTGTTCATTCATCTAAGAAGCTTGTTTACACGAAGGCAAGATGAAAAGTTTCTGAAAAATTAAACAAGAAAAGATTTATTTGGTCAAAACCTATTTCATTTCTCAACACAATTTCCTTGTAGCCCGATACACATCTTCCAACGTTTTTCTTATTTTTCGATTCCTTCAATACCATTTCGGCAATCCTTCAAAATAGGCGTTTGTTTTAGCGATGACTTCAACGTTGGAGCCGAATCTGTTTTCGCCGAGACAGTTCTTCAAGTTTGAGAATAGATAAAAATTGCAGGGGGCCAAATCTGAATGACGAACCGATTCGAAGCCCAATATATGCAATTTTGTCATTGCCACTGTGGACCTGTGGGGTGTCCTGGTGGAAGATCTCTTTTTTCTTTGTCAAATGCGGCATCTTTCGCTATAAATCGGCGTCGAATCGATCCAACAGCTCTGCATAATATACGCCGATGATCGTTTTGCTCTATTCAAATTAATCCATATGGACGATGCCGTGTGCATGCCAAAAAACTGTCGCCATGGCTTTGTTGACCGTTAGAACCCACTTTGGCCTTTTTTGGCTTCGATTCTCCAGGACAAGTCCATTATTTCGAATGTTCTTTGGTCTCTGGTGTGTTGTGGTGGATCCATGTTCGGTCCACGGTTATTAAACGGCGCGTTTGTACATCGTCAAACACTCATTTGAAGTTTTCGCGGTTGTTGTCAACAGAGAGCAAATGTGACTCCCATGTGGCAGATAGCTTTCTCATATTCAAACATTTATGCAAAATATTCCGTACCTGTTCGGTTGAGATGCCCATAGCCTCAGCAATCTCGTGCACTTTGACTCGCCGATCGAACAATATCATACCATGGATTTTATCGACAATTTCGGGTGTCCTTTGTGGTCATAGTACCACAAGGAAAATCAGTAAACCACTTGTGAATCGTTCCAATCGATGGTGAAGAGTCCCCATAATGTATAACAAGCGATGCTTTGGTTAGCGTAATTTTTTTTCCACGCAAGGAATAATGTATAATCAAGACGTGAAATTAACTTTTTTTCAATGTTAACAAAAAACTTCAAGATTGCTTGCTTTCGATAAGGATCAAAACAGTCTGAACATTTTAATGCGTTCTAGTTAAAGATGGTACATCACAAATGTCACATGGGTATTCGATTGTGGCGCCACCTGTTTTATATTTCATGGAACTTTTGACCTTGCTAATCGGTCTACTTACATATTCATTAATAGACTGCACGAATGTATGAAATATAGGAAATCTTGAAATTATGTTAAACTATTGAAAAATACGTGAACTCGTCCAAAAATGTTACAAGATGTAGAATTATTTCATAGAATCTCACGTTATGTGATATGAAACATCAAAACTTATAAGTGATTAAAAACAAATAAATACAAGTAAATATACATTTATCTTTATCAACATTATTAATTATCCCAGACTAACAACTTCCACTAATGATTTTTTACATTTCGTGTTTCTAAGGGTTATCTAACAATTCAACTATCAAGTAAGTAAATAATTCGTGTGAAAATTTCTTATCTATCATTTATTTTTATTAGCAGATACAAGTACAAACAACAAATTTCGAAAGGTGTAGAATTTCAAATATTTCGGCAATCGAATATTGAAAACCAGTCATTGTTGGTGCTTTCATCAAATTGTCAATTCATTCTGTTTACGATCTTTCGGAGATACTGGTATTAATTGGAACACCATAAATAGTTTCGCAATTAGATCACGAGCCTATTGATTTATTTGATATTACTCATGTAGTCATAGCGCTTCTGTCTTTTAATAAGATCATGTACATACAGGATGTCCTCGAACTGCGTGGCCAAAATAAAACCGAAGATTCTTTGATTCGAAAAAAATTTGATGAAGATTTTTACTTTTGCCTCAAGTATCTTGTTTAGCCGGTAGAGGGCTTCAAAGTTACAAAAATAATTTTGTTTTTTCGGTATAACTTGAGAACGTGATGGAGGACTTTTACAATATCTGGCAGGTGAGTTACTGTTAATAATAGCCGTTTTTGAGAGCGGAGCACAGAGCCTTAGAGACCATAGAAATGGCTCAAACTTGAGAATGTAACGGGAAAAGTGTCCAGAACTTTTTTGTGGTCAATGTAATTCACTCGATATTTTTTATGTAGATAGCTTATCTAATTTGAAAAGTTTTTTTACTCTTAGAAAATTTTGATAAAATCAACGGATTAGCTTGAAAAAAATAATTTTCGAGTCTATGCAATTTTGGCTTACTAATTTTACTTGATTAAAATACCTTAGTTGCCTTTGCTTTTCTAATGTCATTTTGGCATTTGGAGAATTTATTCTCAAAACTGTCAGTTTTTACTTTGCTTTCCGTAAAAATTTTATAAAATTATGGCTCAAAATTTCACTAACACTGAAATGGTTAATATCTCGGTAAAACACGAATAATAAAAACAATAGAAATGGGGAAACGATGTAATTATTTAGGAAAAACAAATGCTAAATTAAAAGAAACAACAACACTTTTTGGGAAATCGCTAAGGCATCAATTGTTCGAAATGTTGCCCATTTTTCTGAATACACAAATTAATTCGTTTCAAGAAATTGAATTGAACTCTGGCTAGTACTTCAGGATCATTCTTCAATAGATCCGCTTCATGATTAATTCGTTGCAACAATTCCTCTCGTGTGTTTACTGTAGCTGCATAAACTTTCGACTTCAAAGCGCCCCATAGAGAGAAGTCGCAGGGCGTCAAATCTGGGGAGCGGGCCGGCCAGTTCACTGGTGCATCGTGTCCTCTACCTATCCAGCGATCTGGATATTCCGCATTCAAATGTCGCCTCACAGCTAATTTGAAATGAGGAGGTGCACCATCATGCATAAACCAAAGGTCACGACGAATGTGTAAGGGCAAGTCTTCCAACAGTTCAGGTAGCCTTTGTTCCAAAAAGTTCAATCGATCGGGTATAACGGTAGGGCCAATAATAAAGTTATCCACAATTCCAACCCAAACATTGATTTTAGTTTGATTCTGAAATTGTGTAACTTCCGTTTCATGAGCATTTTCATCAGCATAGAAATGTTCATTATGGAGGTTGAAAAGACCACATCTCGTGAAACTAGCTTCGTCCGTGAACAGAATTCTTCTACAAAAATTGGAGTTTGCGTTTTGTCTTTGGAAAATAAACCGACAGAAATCTAGCCGATGACCTGGATCCATGGGCAATAAGTCTTGAACTGTTTTAATATGATAGGGATACAACAAACAGTTCTCCTTCCAGTACATTATGAACTAATGATTTTGAGGCTCCAATACGAAGTCCCAAACGTCGTGTGCTTATCCTAGGTTCAGTTTCAACCGCTTCCAGTATCTCTTCTTCGAGCTCTAACGTCCTTCTTGTCCGTCTGCGTCCAGTTTCTCTGCGATTTGCTTCAAATCTGCCAGTTTCGCGAAGTCGCCTCTCGATATTAGCAAAGGTTTGCCGATTTGGAATTCTGCGGTGCGGATACCTTTCCCTATAAACTTGTATACTTCTCCGGCCATTGCAACGACAAAGTCCATAAATCAATAACATATCAACCATTTCAGTGTTAGTGAAATTTTGAGCCATAATTTTATAAAATTTTCACGGAAAGCAAAGTAAAAGCTGACAACAGTTTTGAGAATAAATTCTCCAAATGCTAAAATGACATTAGAAAAGCAAAGGCAATTAAGGTATTTTAATCAAGTAAAATTAGTAAGCCAAAATTGCAGAGACTCAAAAATTAATTTTTTCAAGCTAATCCGTTGATTTTATCAAAATTTTCTAGGAGTAAAAAAAGTTTTCAAATTAGATAAGCTATCTACATAAATATCGAGTGAATTACATTGACCACAAAAAAGTTCTAGACACTTTTCCCGTTACATCCTCAAGTTTGAGCCATTTCTATGGTCTCTAAGGCTCTGTACTCCGCTCTCAAAAACGGCTATTATTGACAGTAACTCACCTGCCAGATATTGTAGAAGTCCTCCATCCCGTTCTCAAGTTATACCGAAAAAACAAAATTATCTTTGTAACTTTGAAACCCTTTACCGGCTGAACAAGACACTTGAGGCAAAAGTAGAAAGGCTCATCAACTTTTTTTCGAATCAAAGAATCTTCGGTTTTATTTTGGCCATGCAGTTCGAGGACACCCTGTATAAATCAACCATACAAATAGAAAAACAAGTATTATTATTCTATTATACCTAATCTAAGAAGGACCTAATATTACAAATTATTGCGAGATAAGTGTAGGTTTGAATATGCATCATATATTTAAAAATACACAATTCACTTCACAAGCGTATAATTTGCAACCAACTAATCAAAATCGCAACTAACTGGTTCACTGTAGGCAGATCGAGCATATGCCGCAACCTTGATGCCAGCGACCAATCGAATTTGTTTTCCAAAAACATGACCTTACATCGTTCTTGAGATTACGATGAATTGATAAGAGGAATGTCCTCCATGAAGCACCATAAGACTGTGTGAGCTTAGAAACGGTGGAATTGGTGAAAGCAGTTAAAAATTGGGGTAGAATTTTGTACTCTGTTCTAACTTCTTTTTAACTAGGTGGAGGTAAATGGCAATGTGGAAAAAAACTCACCAATGAACCTGTGCTGCACCTCTTCGATTTGTTACATGTTTCAGCATAATATGTTGGCGGGTTATAAACCATAAGTGGATATGGATCGAAACCTGCAATAAAAGAATCAAAATGTTCAAATACATTTCAATTAATATGTGTTCTATTCTTATCATATTCCATTATAGAATAATTATAGAATCATTGTACTAAATTCTGTGATGTCTGAAGTGATGAAGAAAGCAATCAATATCGAGCTCATCCAATATCTAGAGAGCTCCAAAATCATGAATGACCGGCAATATGGCTTTCGTCAGCGGAGATCAACAGGAGACCTGCTTGCCTACGTAACACTTGTATGGCAGAAATCTATTGAAAAACATGAGGAATCTCTAGCTGTATCATTGGATATCTCCAAAGCATCTGACCGTGTCTTCTTGAGAAACTTCCGTCAGATGATTTGCCGCCTCAACTTTGTCGCTTACTATCGAGTTTTCTCTCAGATAGAACATTCCATGTGGTGGTTGAACGAGTATGCTCCGATACAATGGCTATCAACGCTGGTGTTCCACAGCGTCTGTCTTGGTACCAACTTTGTTTCTGCTCCATATCAACGATCTGTTGGAAGTGACCACCTTACTCGTCCACAGCTTTGCAGAAGGTTGACGCAATTAATGGAGTTCTGGCAAGTATTTTGAAATGGGGATCTGGTAATACAGTAAAGTTTAATGCAACCATCACTCAAGCATGCGTCTTCTCCAGGAAGGCGGTTCCCACAATCCCTAATCTGATGATGTCAGGTACAACTATTCCTATGAAGTCTTCCATATCCATGCTCGGGATCACCACCAACAGCACCCTATCATAGGATTATCATATGAGGTCCATTGAGAAAACCGCTTCACGAAAACTATGTTTTCTATTCCGTGCCAAGAGCTACTTCACATCCCAGCAGCTCCTCATAATCTACAAATCACAGATTCGACCTGTCCTGGAGTACTGCTCACATGTTGGGTTCCTAAACACACGCCGAAGCTCTTGGATTATATCCGGAAGAGAGCAATTCTTTTGAATGGTGATGTCACTCTTATGAGTTCATTGACTTCTCTAGAACATCGTAGAAAGGTGGAAGATCTCTCCCTTTTCTATAACTATTTCCATGGTCGGTGTTCATCAGAAATCTCGTCTGTTGTTCCACCACGAAAGATTCCAGATAGGCGGACTAGACGGGCTCAAACTAGTCACTCCTCCATTGTCAAGCTCTAGACCTGCCGAACTCTTCCTACCAGACTTCATTTTTCTATCGAATAGCGAAGTTGTGGAGCTAGTGCGGTCTTTCCCTATGTCTATAACCTCCAAACCTCCAAGAAAAATACGAATGCCCATCTCCTTCTCCCTGCATTCCTCTGCTCGCTCACACGATGTTCTTCGAACATTATAGGTTTCCCTCTCGTGTAGTTAAAGTATAAAAAAAAATTGTGTCAGGTTTGAGATACTACAACTTCTATCAATTATTGTTGTACCTATTTAGTAATAATCAATTCTCTATTTTATTAACTGTAGTTGTATTACAAATAAAAATACCATTTTAACATTAAACATAGCGCAAAAGCAAAGAAGTCCAGAGGATTGAGGTCAGGTGATCGAGGAGGCCATGCAACTGAACCACCTCTACCAATCCATCTTTCACCGTACTTGCTATTTAGCCAATGTCATATTTGTCTTCCAAAATGGGCAGGAGAGTCATCCAATTGTATCCAAGCATTTGTTCTCTCTTGGGTGCTGTTTCCTCCCACATGTCTTCGTGATTAGTTCTAAACATTCTAAAAATGCAGCGGTCTATCTGGTAAAACGTCCGGGCCAAAAATATTGTTTTTGTAAATGCCAAGCTAGACATTGACATTGAATTCTTCTTGAAAATTTCTAGATCTCGCACCATGATGGGTTTTCATTTGCCCATAAGAAACTGAACAACAACGAAAACTTTCTCCAGCAAATATTGTGGACAGATGAAGCACATTTTACACGAACGTGAATTTATTAATTTTCACAATTTACGTTTATAGGCAAATGATAACACTCATGGTACAAGATTAAGGAATTACCAAGGAAAACTCAGTGTCAATGGCTTCGCATTCACAAAAACAATAATTTTATGGCTAAATAGGAAGTATGCTGAAAGTTGGATTGGTAGAGGTGGTCCAGTTGCATGGCCTCCTCGATCACCTGACCTCAATTCACTGGACTTTTTTGCTTGGGGCTATTCGAAAGATAAAATTATGCCACGTCGGTCATGATAGAGAATATCTACTTAATCGTATTCGAAGAGCTTGTGGTGAAATTAGTAATAAAATGTTAATTCGAACAAGGTCGTTGAAAAATCCATGTCGCCGTTGCGTTGAAGTAAATGGATCATTTTGAGCATATTTTGAGCATTCATTATGAATTATTTTTTATCGTTACCAATAAAAAGGTATTCAAAATTTTTTTTACTTATTAAACAGCCTTTCAAAAGAAATTTCATATAACAACCCTGATTAGAAAAATCAAAATAGCTCGAACAGGAAGCCTCTAAATGGAATTTATCAGAAATACTTTTTTGTAGAAAATAAATTATTGTTTTTAAATTTGTGTACAATAATAATTTCCGACCATTGGCGTAGAAGTTTAAGGGGTTTAAATGGGTACAAAACCCCATAACTACGCTATTGTATTTGTCTCAAAAACATTTTGTGATCAAAAAAATTTCTCATCCAGTAAAACTGTACCAAGTTTGAACTTGAAATTTTCATTTGTTTAGAAGATAATGAAGAAGATTTTTCATAACTTCAACACCCTACCCTGTATCTCGGAAACGAAAGAAGATAGGACCATAGTTTATATAAAGAATCTGATTATTTTCGTAAAATCTACAGACCCCTGCATTTATGGGAGGTCTTTCTGAAACACCCTGTATGTATTATTAAAAGTTATTTCTCTCAATAAAATTAGTTGCACCTAAATATCATTTTATGACTTAACATTCTTACATATTCCGTTAGGTTACTACAATTGCTAGAAAATTATTTTATGTTTATGTCAAAATATTTTCACTATAATTCGCTTCAGGATATCCCGACAGAGAAAAGTTTCCGAAAATGTGCGTTGTGGAGGTTGCTTTCAACGGTTTAGGTTATTTTTCAGATTGAATTAAGCTCATTTGGCAAACTAGCCGAGTTAAAAACATTAGAAAGAAGAATGAGTTCATGCGTTAAACAAACAAGACGTACTTGTAAGATTATTTTAATTGGGAAAACGTCATAATCTTTTCCTCTGTTTTCACGAGGAATACGACCTTTAGATTTGAAACTTGGCTGCCAATAAAAATAACCTTACACTCGAAATTAGATATTTGGCATTATCACTATCTATTCTCAGCTGACGAATGTTTCTTCTTCTTATTATTAATTTACAGCGACAAGCCATTGACAATGAAGGTACTTAACAAAAATCGAGGTTTAAAGATAAATTAAATAGTAACTTCATTTGTTGGAATCTATAAACTGATTTAGCTCAGTTTGTATGGAGTAAATACAAACACATTTCGTGTTAGCAGGGAACAGACAAAGCTTTGGTCCTTCAGGGTGAACACGAACAGTGACATGTCCTATAGTCTCAGACAGCTGTTTCGCTCTTCTCATGGGCTCGTCTATGAGGCGAGGCAGATGTGAAGTCACCATCTCCGAAAGTGATATAAAAAGACACCCTTAAAGTGTTTGGCGAACCTAGAGGTTCCAACACCATCTGACGTCTCACTGACGAGGCCAATGAGAAGGGCGAAACAGCTGTCTGAGACTGGAGTACGTGTTGTCTTTGTTGAACCTTGTGAGCCACAACTTTGTCTAAGCAAATAACTATGACTTAAATATCTGAAGGTACGAACCAAATTATTCTATTCAAGATTTAATGGAAATTTATTTGGAGATCAAAGCTCACGTGGACAGCGGTTTTATTTATAACGTTCAATTTGTTTGCTCATTCAGTTGGAGATAAACATTTTATAATAATCAAATGAAAATTCACAAGTGGCATACATAATCATAACCGAGCTAGGTTGAAATGAGTTATATTAAGACACACTCTCAATCATAAACTGATGAAAACTTACTCCCCAGTGCTTGGAGAGTTTGAGCACGGAATGGATCATTTTTACATGTAAATCCCCATAAAGAAATCTATGGTTCATTCTAGCGAAAACGGTCCCTTCATACCTAAGTGAGTTAAATTATTTGATACTAAATCAATCAAATTCATAATAATTGTATGAGATATAGGCTGCAACATATTCAATGTTGATAGAGACAACTATTTGATATATAGGCTGTTACATGTTGATGGAATAAATATGTATTATGTCAAAACAACCATGTTAAGGTTACTATGTTCCGGAAATAGTATGATATATAGGTTGTAACATGTACGCGTTGAGCTTAAAGATTTATGTAATATACCAAAGTGCATACGGATTCAAACGACACAGTGTGAGGATTGGATTATATAACATAATTCCATTCAAAGGTAATGCGATTTGTGTCTTGACTAACAAGTGACGGTAAATAGAAGCGTTTAACAAATAGCGCATTCGATAATTATTATTTGTATATTAACACTTACTGTTAACGTAATAGATACCATTTTGATCGAGAAATCCATTCGGGAAGACGAACTGCGATTCATATTCTAAGTCTGAAAATAAAACAAAAAGTAAAAAACCAACATGTTAGAGTTTTATTGGAGCATGATGTGATGCTTAATAAAGTTGTATTTGAGAACAAAACACAGCTATCAAAATACGTATAACGGTTAGATGAATCTTACAACTTTTTACTTAGTTCCATAGTAGTCCAGTAAATGAGGCCCAAAATCGACTTGACCAACAAATTTTTTTTTCTTGAAACGTAGATCAAAGCATACCACTTTTGATCCTGGACAAAATTTTTATTATGTTAATAAACAGTAAATAGTGGAAACAAATATTTTAAGCGCTATTTTCCATCGATTTTAAGCAGGTAGAGTGTATTTTTTTATTTATTTGACCGATAAACAGTGTTTATTCAATGTTTATAACAATTTGTTAATCAACAAATTAACAAAAAAAATTAAAACTTCCTAAATTTTCGATCATTATATTTTCGGATAATTTGAACCTATCAAACAATTAGTTGCTCATAGCATTAGTTAATAAGCAAATTAACAAAAAAATAGAAGTTTTATAAGTATTCCAGTTTAGAGTCATTTTCGGATAATTAGGACCTGGTTAAATGTTTTTTCATATCAAGGAAAGGTTATATTTCGAAATAAATTTGAAAAAACCTCCCAAATTATATTTAAATTAGTTTTAATTAAATTAAGACAAAATGTTTAATGATTATATATACATTATTCATTATTACCATCATCATCAGCTTCTGCAACTGGAGTTTTGTTCATTTTAATTGGTTGCAAAATGCCGTTGGACATTTTCCACCGCCAGTCCTCGGCATTTAAATGTAAAACTATAATCCATGAAGATATTTTTACACCATATTTATTATATAACAATGATGATAATAATGAAGATGACGATGATGAAAATGGTGATGATGAAGATGATGAGAACGAATAATGTAAATATAATATTTTAAAATATTGTCTTAATTTAATTAAAACTAATTTAAATATAATTTGAAATGTTTCTTTTATTTATTTCAGAATATAACCTTTCCTTGATATGAAAAAACATTTATCCATGTCGTAATTATCAGAAAATGACTCTAATCTGGAATATTTGAAGAACTTTTTTGTTAATTTGTTAACTAACAAATTGTTTATTAACTAATGCTATTAACAAATAATTAAGAAATGGACATCAAATTCATGTTTAGCTGGTCCTAATTATCCGAAAATATCGAATATTTAGAAAACTTTTATTTTTTGGTTAATTTGTTTACTAAAAAATTGCTTATTAACTAATTATATTAGCAACTAATTGAAAAATGGACATCAAATTCATGTTTAGTGAGTAAAATTATCTGAAAATGACACTTATGCTCCGTTTGTTGTTTTTAAATAACGCACCAAGAAAGTAGGCGGAGTATATATTTAGAAGCATACAATTAGAAAGAGATATCTTCTCTTCAAAATTCTTAGATGGGGTCTTTTTGTAAAGCATTGCGCTTATGGAAGACAAGAACTCTATTCTTCATCTCTATGGGTGCGATACTGGTCTTGACCAGCTATACTCCGCGATGCAAAACTGAGCTGGTCTTGGTCTTCGTTATGCTGCTAGACTTGCAAGTCTCGCTGTTTTCCAATCATCTAGCTCAGTTAAGTATAAAAAGAAAATGGTTAAAACCTAATTTTTTCGAGCAAAGGTCAAAAATAGAAAGGAGCAACACTGGTTTATCGAGATTTGCCCTAAAAACCTTACTAGTAATCAGAATACGTAGAGACAGGTTGAATCATAAATCAGCAAGAAGGTTGCAATGTTTAAATTACTGGTCAATAAAACTAAAATAATAATAAATAAAATTATTATTTTAATTTTTTAAATTGTCAGTGTTTTTTTTTTAATAAGAAACATTTCATATCTAATTACAAAAAGTTTTAAGTTTGTACCTTTTATCTGATAATTATTGTATCTACGATATTCGTGTTTATTTTTATCCACTTTAATCAAATGACATATTTTTATTTTTAATAATAAATATTTACACAGCTATATAAAACATCTTATTAAGTTTTTTCTATAATCGCCACATGGTTTTGAATAGTCCAAAATGGAAGTTAAACTAATAATTTAAATAACTAATAGTCATGTCAACATTTTTTGATAGGAACTGTGTTATTTTTTGGTATTAGTTTTCTCTCTATTCTCATCTGTCTTGTTAAATGTATTTTTTTGATTTAATTTTGACGTTTGATGTGTTAAAATCAAACCGAACATTAAAGTCGTTTCATTTTTACTGATTGTGGGGAAATGTCAAATATGACGTCAATATTAGACATTTAATAATCTAAAAACAAACCTACCCAAAAGATTTGCAAGAGTCTTGCAAGTCGTGCAGCAAGACCCCGACCAAGACCAACAATTCTTGGTCTTGCTTTTGCACATCGCTATACTTTCTTACAAACTTAACTTGATAGGTCTCCTTCCTGCTGGGAGATAGCTCGAGTCCAACCAGTTCCAAGAAGAGGAAAAAAGACCCTCCGAATAATTATATACTCATTGCACTACTATATATCGGATCCCTGAAGTAATGCAGGAACCAAACAACATCAAGCTCAAAGGTGGGAAACTCAGTGCTTTAAAATCTTTACTGGCAACATCGCCTTTGATGACGTGGTGCGGAAGCTCGTACATTTTTTTTCTAATTCTACTTTGTTAACATGTGAACCGGGGACCTTTGGCATATTATGTGAGAGACTCTCTTACAGAGATATGAACCCCTACACGTTGTGAGTTAACTTATTTGATACTGTAGCAGCAAATTTCATAATAAATGTATAGCATAGGCTGTAATGCGTTTAATGTAGACATTACCTAAGTTTCCACTGCTAATTAGTTCGCAATTGTGTTTACAAACAAGACACAACTACGTACTTGAATAATAGAGCTTCCGATAGCATATAAAGGGACCCACATACTTAACGATTTATCGAATCGGGCGTATCGTTCTTATTTCTTTCATAAAAATTACGGACCATTTTCGAAAATAACCGATTTGAAAATGGTCGTGCATCTTTTATTCAAAAGAATAAATTAATTAAGTCAAAAGAATAAAATGGTCAAAACTTTGAAACTTTATAGATCTCCTAGATAGGTGCCATAAGCAGTTAGATTAGCAAATTGGTTTACATATCTAGGAGCACCTACTCATTTTAAAGTTCGAGTTCGGAATCATTTCGATTTATTTTCTTCTCAGAAATGGATACGCCGTTGCGGGGCCTCCTCGTACACCCGACTCAAACTCCTTAGATTTTTCTTTGACGTTATTTGAAGTCAAAGTGCTGCTTGGTTGGAATTGAGAACCAGACAATAGAGCAATTCGGAATAAGGAAGGCTTATTTGAACGAGTACGGACATCCTCGAGGAATCGGTTATAAAATTGCATTTACATAAATGGCGGATATTTGCAGCACATCTTATAATTATTAGTGAATTTTTGCTATTTAATAATCATGTTATGATTCGTTCATTAATTAATAAAGCACCTTAGCTCTTTATCGAAGCTATTGCGGAATGCGGACATATGTTGATATTACTTTTTTTTCTTATTTTATCGTGTATGACTTCCTAAGGTTTGGCATATGAATTTCCGGACACCTTGTATATGGCGATATCCATTGAAAAATATGGGGAATTCCAAGCTATTCCACAGCTGGCTCACATGATGTTCGAACATTAAAGTCTTCCCAAAGTATATAAAAAAGATAGATCAGAAAAGATCTGAAAAAAACTAAAACATTGTGGAAAGGCGGGCGATCTCTCCCATTTCTATAGATATTCTCATGATCGGTGTTCCTCGAGAATCTCGACTGTTATTTCACCCCAAGAGATTACAGGCAGACTAGACGAGCTCATACTTTGTTCTACCGGACATATTTGTGTTGAACGGCGAAGTTGTGAGGCTAGTAAGGTATTTCCTGACACAATCCATAAATTTTCAAAAAATATTGCAATGCCTACAACCTCTCCCACTCCACCGCCTCCTCACATGATATTCTTTGAACATTTTTAACATGGAGTATGTTTTTACGGAGGACCTAATTGATGGAAGGCGTTAAGCAAGAGCCGTTACGCGGATCCGTTACAGGTCTGATTGATAGAGACCACCAGTAGGCTCCTCCTTCTCTTATACCTGCGCCGAGCGAGCGCGGAAACAACCGACGGTAGAGTGACTGTGACCACCTTCATATAAGACAGTCTACTGAGGATCGCGGACCTTGTTCAGAATTATCAATTTATTCTTTTTTATTTGTTGGGGAGAAAGAACATTAAACATGTTGTACGTTGTTCGTTTTTATCTAATAAAAACTGTACATTCTTTTCTTTCATGCAGTCGAAATAGAAAAAAAACTAAAATCAAATGCAAAATTACCGGTAGATTGATGGTCTGGAGTGCCGTTCCCTGTGGAATTCCCCGTCGACGTTGTCGAGTTACCCGTGGACGTTTGTGTTTGGTAGTTTTTCGGTTTGTTCAAGTAACCTTTCTTGAATAGAACATCTTGCCTTGGGGTCGTAATTCTTGTGTATTCATCTGGAAAAAATAATAAAACTGTAACACATTGCTGAAATGTCGATCCCTGTTCTCTACAGCATGGTTGCAGTTTCGCCAGGATCTTCCTAGATCACATTCAAATTTAATAGAAGTTTGACCATATTTGTATAGATCGAATAGTCTAAATTTGTGACTCATAGGGAATGTGAACTATAAGGAAAAAGTTTATTGAACGATAGTTAAATGATGTAAACATTTTTAATCTCAGCTAACAGAATCTGTAGACATTTTTGGGCAATTTGGGACTCGTAGTGAATGTAAACCATAAAGAAAAATATTTACTGATCGATAGTCAATTGATGTCAACATCTTTAATCTTAGTTATATCAGTATTTGAAACTATTAGTTATCAGAAGTTTTATTTCTTGTGTGTAAAATATTTGCAAGATGTAACCGAAATTAACCTTGCCAAGAATATTTTTTTTCATCTTCCACTCGCTTTTCATTCAACTACTTCAAGTAAGCCCTTTATTTCATAGAATGTTAAGAAATATTTAGCCATATCAATATCATTAATATATAAGTATGCAACAGAAAATGAAAAACACTTCCACACGAAGAAACTTGGTTTTCTATTCCGTGCCAATAACTGTTTTTCATCCCAGCTCTTCCTCTAATCTACAAACCACAGATTCGATCTGTCCTAGAGTACTGTTCACACGGTTGTTCTGCTCCCAAGCATACGCTGAAGCTCTTGGATTATGTCGTTGATTGAAAGAGTTAAGCTTTCAATCAACGATTATGTCCAGAAGAGAGCTAATCGTCTGATTGAAGATTTCACCCTTACGAGTTCATTGACCTCTCTAGAACATCGTAGAAAGGTGGGAGACATATTCTTTTTCTATAGATATATCCATGGTCGGTCTTCATCAGAAATCTGTTGTCCACAACCACAGCGAAGTTGTGGAACTCTTTACATAATGAGGTCTTTCCCTATGCCTTCAACCTCCAAGTCTTCAAAAAAAATTCGAATGCCTATTATAGGTTTCTCTCTAGTGTAGTCAAAGTAGGGGAGAGTAGTACAAAATGAAACATAGTACACAATGAAACATTGGCACTAGCTTATTCAAATTTTGCGCCTCATGGCCTTTAGCACGTTCTAACGGCCATTTGCGGTTGTTGCTCCACGCAGTGTAGTTTAGTGGTGAAACTGATTCGACTCTGTGAGTTAGAGACAAAAAACTGTTTTTTGTAGTGGAAAGTGTTTTTTATCTGCATACAATAATGAGGAATGATATTTTTGCATATTTATTTGAAAGTTTCCAGCCCTTATATTTTAGATATAAGTTGGTAGCATAATCTATCAATTTCATTTCTGCATAATAGAGGTACAGGTCTTTTTATTTTTCTTCCAAAATAATATAAAGTGGTACAATTTGAAACAAGTACATGTGGTACACAATGAATCAGTGTCATTGTGTACCACCACTATTAGTCTATAGCAATTTTTTTTCTAAATACTAAATTACATCAAAATCTATGTTTATTTATAATGAAATATTTAATTTGCATGTGACCTAATACAAATATTCTTTCCTAGTTTAGATTCACCATGATCCGAAAGAAGAAAGATAAAACTTAGGTAAAAATTACCTCAGAAACCATGGCAACCGCTGTATCAGAAGTAACAGATAGAGGCAAGCCGCAGATATGTACAATGTTAGCTTTACGACCCTGAGAAGGTATGTTTTGAAACAAATTGAAGACCCAAAAGCAATCTCTTTTGTCAAAAGCTCAAGATGACTAGAATTATTTTTAAGAACTAAAATACCTTAATCCAGAAAATGAAGGAAATGATGACCATATTCTTTTAAATGATTTTACAAGACTTCAAAAAGATTCGTTTATGTTAGTCCGATTTCCTGGAAAGGTGCATTATGTTGCAAAAGTATTGGAAATAAGTTCTGACGAAATTCAAGTCTCATACCTTAGAAAAAGTACGAAGGTAGCTGTTAGTTTTCGTTTTCCTGATGCCTCTAACATCGCTGTCGCATTAAAATTTGATATCGTTATGCTACTGCCTGAACCAATTTGCACGGCAAATAAGAGACTATCTGCCTATTATAACTTTGGCATAAACTTCAATAATATTATTGTACATTAGGGATTAAATATTTTTCAATTTAAATTTACTTTTGTTTATTTTGTTCTCTTGTTATATCTGAAAGTCTATTTTTAGTTATTGTTTAATTTTTTACAGTTTATTATTATTGATACTTTCGATGAATATGAAATAATGAGCCTTTATTTGTGTTCTCAAGGTTATATTGTATGTTATTAGTGACATAAATACACTATACTATAACTGTTTCATTGTGTTCTACCAGCTGTTCTATTGGGTGCCCTAGGTGGTTCACAATGAAACAAATTTCGAGATTACAAAAAATATATGTAACTTTTTCCTTCAAAAATGTTTTGTGTAATTTTTCCTTATCCATTTGCAGCACGTTAAACATTAGTGTGAAACATTTACATAACTTTTAGCGGTTTTAAATTCCCTTAAAAAAAATAAAAACAAAAAATTGATATAAAAAATATAAAAAAAAAACGATCCAAAATACGTAATATGAAAGATTGTATGGCTTCAAAAATGGATTCTAACTTGAATATTTGTTGAAATATCATATTCATCCTACTAAATTAGTTTTACTGAAATAATCGAAAATAAATTTGGAAATCGTGCATTGATTTGAATATTTTGAGCGTTTGATTCCGTAAATAATAATACTTACTTTAACGTTACAGTATGGATTAATAATATTGACTTGAAGCTGAAAGTAAATTTTCCATATCTTTTTATAAATCTTTCAGGTGGAAGTAGGAACAATATGTATGTTAGTTAGGTAATTATTTTATCTTATGTGATATGATAAGTAAAGAACTCCTAATTTTATTTGTAAACCATTTATTGAATTAAATCGTTAGTTGTATTCAAAAGCATTGAAAACCTGCTCAACCTGACAACAATGGCTGAGCTTGATTATTGACGTCATATCATTCTTAACATAAATGAACTATAGTATATATGCATCGACATCAACTTTTTAAAGCTAATTATGTCTGCTTTAACTGCATGGCTTCACAGCCCTGTCAGGTCGAAAAACTTCCGTACTGTTACTTTAACAAATTTGCAGCTGCATCTCATAATAAAGTAACAACTGCATTAATTTCTTTCATCAATTTTTAACGGAGAACAATTTAATACAAGAACAATGTCATTTTTACATTCATTATAATGTTTTTACCGTTGTTGTGTTTCTATGTGGGAACACGTACTTTCGCATATAAACTTAAAAAGCCGTTACGAAATAGTGAATGTGATTCTCATTCTTCAGTACCCGTTCCTCGGTAAACTGGGGAAACGTTTGAAAAACTTGCATTTCCGCCTCAAATTGCATTGTTGATTTGATTCATTTGTCTATTAGTCTAGTTCAACGCCAACTTCAAATACCAACGTGCTGCCAAAGTCAGGTGCTGAAATCCGGCTTTAATGACATTTAAGACTACAAGCAGGCCGTGGCCAAAGTATCTCATAAAATTCATATTATTCCTCATAAAATTCTGAATGAATGCCAATTGAAGCGAATAAGATAATTCCACAACACGAACTAAGCTTAATTATAATCACGTTGCTAATATTTCATGCCTGAGAAATTACTTTGTTGCTTTTCTCACAATCAGTGGTTTTCCGCTATCGAATACCTAGGCATCAAGAACAAAGTGACTACGATCTGGATACCCAAAAATTCGGAAATCAACAGAACTGAGGTAGCAAACTTTCTGGGCAGGGGAAGGTGCAGCTTCAAAATTGATCGGACCAGATTTATCATCCTGGAATGATAGTAGAATATTTCAATACTGGCAAACATTACCAGGTTTAGCCCACTGTTTAGTGCTTCTTATAAGGCTTTGGAGAACCAGAGCTAAAATAATCCTAGCATATTCTAATTCGTCTATACAAGCATGTTCTAGAAATAGTTGCCGAAAATGAAATTGGGGATTCTAGAGTCCATTTTAGGGGGGTTTCATACAAAGTTTTCCGATCAGACCAACCTTTTTTCTGGAATGTTTGCAGCAAATTCAACTTACATACCCTTCCTACATTCCACTGTTGGCTCACACGATGTTCTTCGAACATTATAGGTTTCAATCTCGTGTAGTCAAAGTATAAAAAAAAATTCCCTGATGAGATACAGCCCCCAGAACATTGAGTTTAAAATGCTTTTTTTCCTTTTCGTCAAAATTGTTCAAATTAAAAGAAAATGTTTATTGGTAATAATAGGACTTGAAAAATGCTACCAGTTGGACCTATTGCTGTCTTAACTGCATTTTAGGAAAGGGGTGGAATAAGATACCCCTTCTACATTAGCTATTATACAGCTATTATACAGCTATTATACAGCTATTACCATAGCTTTTACATCATTGAACATTTTGCTTCAAACACAAATTTACGGTTAGCCCAAGGAATATCAAAACTATTTTATCTCTTTACAAGGTATGATATCTTGTTTCATTTCCTTGCAAAAAAAAATTATTGCATCTCTGCATCTCAACTCCTTCTTCGGAGTTGGTCGGCTTGGTGTCTTCAGAATACAAAACACACTGGATGATATTCACATTGGGCCAGGACAAAAGAGAATTGTAAGAATCGTGACCAAGGCAGCAGTGTTAGGCATGAGAACAGATCACATTCGAAAACGATACTCTTTCGACAACATATTCAAGGTATCGAAACCAGATAGGATTGAATGGGGAAACACAAACCTGGGCATCATTTTACAAGGAAAGATCTACTATACAGATGGAACTAAGACTGAAAAATGTTCAGGTGCAGGAGCATACTCAAAGAACCCATAGATCGGTGTCAGCTATTCATTGGGCAAACACACTTGCGTTTTTCTAGCATAGGTATATGCTATAGTTCAATGCGCGAAGGAAAACAATCGGAGAGCCATCGAAGTTGAGCAGATCCATATACTGATAAGGCAATAAGAAGTCAGGAAGTGACATCCCGACTGGTGTGGGCATGCAAAGAGGAACTGGAAACACTGGCAAAACGGAACAGCAATAAGCTAATCAAACAATACATGTAAGATGCAATGGGCCAGCAGGCCTAAGTGTCACCGGAGGCAACAGACAGACGAGCCTACATAGGAGGTGAAGTTTATAGTGAGTACGCCTGGCAAGGTGACTTTCACAACAGACCATGAGATTCAAGGATCATAACCTCCCCATAAAGGGTTTACTTCACCTCCGCTAAAATAGGGCAAAATAATTTTTCACCAAGAAGCATTTCCGAATCGTCGAGCTCCCTCCAAACAATTATTTGGTCGATTACATCAACGCTTAAGAGAAAATGGCACGTTTTTCTCGAAAAGAATCGATTATGACAGAAAGCGTACCCCCAGATGTGCAGATGCAGAAGAACGTGTTCCAAATAGTGTGTCTGATAACCCAGGAATTAGTACCAGGAGGCTGGCTTTGATGGAAAACGTACCTAATGATAGTGCATTGGAAATTTTGCATGGGCAGTATTATTTTATACTCGTCTGAGTTATAAAATTCACTTTACTGCTAGTTCTTTATGAGTATAGCTGTTTTTGAACTTTAGTTAGTAAATTATTGTGTTTGTGGGATATTTTGCGTAAATGCTGATTGTGATATAAACAATTAATAGCGTTGGTCAGTTATTTGCGAGTATAAAGTATAAACGTTATTCGTACCTAACTTCGTAGGTCCACGAGATATTGAGTGATGTGTTGTATCGTTAGCGTTAAATCAAGAAGTGTTGTTGTATAATCGGTTTCCGTTGTTATTTCTCTGCTTTTTTATTTTCATCACATTGGATTTGATTTCGGTTAATGACTCCTTCAAGCTATTGAATCGCAAAATTTTCAACTCCGATTAATTTTTGTCAATGGATGCAATTCAAAATCAGCAAGTCTGCTATTTCCTGCGAAAATTTTGTTCACTCCTCGCTCACCCGACTTAGACCCGTTCGATTTTTGGTTTGCGGTTATTTGAAATCAATTGTCTACGACGAGCGTCATTTTGAACAAAGCTGTTTTGATTTTAGAATAGGTACGTAGTTAATAAGTGAACTAGTAACAACATGTAAAAGAATACTAATGATAGTAACCTAGAGGCTTAATACTATTTATATTGTACATTACGTAGGTACCATATTACAGGAATCTATTATCCATTTTATTGCATTCTATTTTATTTTTGTTTCGAAGTACGTGTTGTTCTTTTTTAAAAAATAGCTAACTATTCATTTTTTAATTTTAAATTAATTTTATCATTAATATTTTTAGCAGTACGGCACTGTTAGGGACGGTCCGGGGTAGTCCCATAGTTGGTCTGGGGAGATCCCTCGATGTGTGGGCGATGAAGAATGTATATAGAAGTGCGAGGAAGGCAAAAGAAGAGAGGCATTACTCATTTAGCATGAGAGAATATCATAACAAATAGACATTCTTAAGATTGTTATTCTTTCAAAATATAATTAACTTTTATTCCATAAGTGTTTCTTTAAAAACTCTAACATAACTTTTATTTGATAAGTGTTTCTTTAAAAACTCTAACAATATTGTTCACAATACTAATTATGAATAAAAAATAATGAATAAACATTTTTCAAATATGGTAAATTTTCACATAAAAATCTAGTAAACAATGTTTATACGGAAAATCACGTTGAATTATTATGAAGTCATAGTAATCCTCGATAATAATTAATCAGTTAACGAACTGACCGAGAAATACAAACAACTTCCAGATAGAATGAACTTGTTTACCGAGTTGTGGTTTGTGCCCGAACTGATGACGTCATGGACATCTCCTTTGTGATAAACTTCGAATGATTAATCATTAGCATGTCAGATAAATACCTTGTAAACAGAAGAAACATAGCTTATCGTCATTATGCATTATCAGTATAATTGCATTTAATACTGAACACATTTCTTAGCTTCATTCGATACGAGAAGACTTTGTTCTCTGATTAAATTGAGTTCCAAGAGCGTTGAATTTGGAATTATCCATTCGGGAATGTAATAAATTAGCATGAATTGTATAGTTTTCAGCGGTTTCTCCAGTAGAATCTGAGATTATATAATTCGAAACAAAACTGACTCCACTTGATTGGATGCAATGTTGGTCAAGTCAAAAGAAATGCCCATTGGAGCTAATTTTGAAGATATCTTAAAAAAGTGACCTTACAATTTTTAGAAATGTCTTAACACCAAAGTCAACAATAACGACCAAGACCAAAAGAGGTTCTCTGAAAATGAAAGCTACACACGACGCGGCAAAAAAAAAATTCCTGAGAATTTGTTCTCCTATTTATTAGTATTGAAGATCTCCATTTTTTATATTCAATGGATCTGTAGTAGAAAATTCCAAATTTTTTGTAGATGCATCCTGATATTACTTTATCTTGTACTAGATAGGGCGGAAAGGACGGACGTTTACGAAACGAAAGATTCATTTCGGTTACATCCTGCATCAATTTTAAAAGAGGTTCTTAAACGATATAAAAAGTGAAACAATTCTCATAACTGAAAGTTTCAGATACCGGTATGAAAAATTAAATTTCAGTGGAAGTATATAGCTTTAAATTGATATCATTTATGTGTCTTGAATTTGTTGTTGTGAGTATTAAAATTGCTGTTGTAACTTGATGTTATTGGACATCGCATCAAAATAATAAATATTTCTTCACTGCCTGAAACACTATCTTTTTTTTAAACATTGCACATTAACAAGACCATTCACTTTATCTGTATGTCGAATAGTCTTTGCCCAAATTTTTGGTGTTGGTTTTCCCAGTTCCCAGTAATAACCTAGATGTAGTCAATGTGATTAAAATGTAATGGTGAGTGGGGTAGACAATCTTCCGCGATAAGGTTCTGAAATTTATGTTTTTGTAAATATAGCGTTATGGGTATCAAATGAAAGGTATTGACGAGTGGAGTATGAATTTTATGATTCACATTGGGAAAAATTCAATATCCCGGACATAAATAGAAAAAAGGTAAATTTTGTTGCAGCTTCATGGGTATCAAATGAAAGAACTTGATGAGTAGAATGAAAATTTCAACTTTTCCGTCGAAAATATCTATATGACGCATGCAAATGGGAAGGGAAGCGCCTGAATATAGCTTTATGAGGATCGAAAGAAAAGGTTTGATGATATGAGAAGGTGTGCAGTCGCTTTATATTACATATATTTGGAAGTGTAGGAGTACTTTTCTAGCTGCTGCTTGAATAAGTGACTACACATTTTATATATGCAAAACAAACATTTTGCGCATGGGTTGATACAAACACCCTGCAAATTTTAAAAAGTTCTATATTCAGTCGTCGATGAAGTAATATACCAACGTGTAATATACTCACAATCTCAATAGTGTTTCCGACACAGTAATAGATAATTCTGGGTAATTTCCTTATCAACATTCCGTTTTGAGAATCTCAATATCACTCATGACGAAGATAACATTTTTACATGGAGAGAAAGCTATTAGAAAAATTCGACAGTTTCATCTCGAGGAGGATATGATTACACACCTCATTATTGAGATGTGGTGTCAGGATCAGAGGGTGTCATGTTATGTATTACACATAGATGATGAACCAGCCTCTTTCATGCTAATGTCAAGTATGCATTATGATCCTCTAGGTAAATATACTAATTCGAAGATGATGAATTTCATTTAAAATGTAATGGTGAGTATGATGGACAGTTTATCCGCTCTCTCATTCACTTTCCAGCGTGAGTGACCCGGAATTCAGGTCAGGTTAAGCCTTATTTTCCATCGACTAGCGTGTCAAATATCTCCTTGGTATCCCTGACAGGCCTGACAGGAGGACACAGTCGGGCTTTTCAGTGCGTGGAACGCCGCTTGACTGTCCTCGACGGGATGACGACCCCGAAATGCTGCTTCGCGAACTACTGGACTTTGATTTTGTTCTGCGGTTCTAGTTGCAGCCTTTCAGACTGCCCCCTAAATAGACGGAACTGGTCTACACTCCTGCTCTTTAGGAAGCCATTGCAGCTAAGCCTGTAGACCACCCTCATTGCGAGATTCCCCATCGTCATTGATAGGGGTGGCACACCCAACAAGGCCCTCAATGTTGCAGTCGGTGTACTCTTCCTCGTGGATGTGATGCCTCTGTGGAAGAGTCTCTGTATTCTGTCCAGAAGTATCTGGGCTGTTAACAGTTCAGTTCATACGAGAACTGCATGACTGAGTCTTAGGGTAATAATAGTTGAGTAGATCCACATCAGCTGCTTAGGCCCCCAAACAACACTTCATGACAATTGCTCTCTTACACTACCAATTTTTTCAGAGGCTCGATTTTGGTACCTTCTGGAGAAGATGAAAATGGTAGTTTCCTCGGACTGAATGGAGAGTTTGTTCTTTCTACACTAAACTTCTTTAATTATCAAGGCTTGTTGAAAAAGCTCCTGTAAGGTACATTCGTACGCTAACCCTGGAGAGAATGACGATGTCATCCACATAACCTACTGCCCTAATACCAGCATGGTTTAACCTTACTAGTAGCTCATCCACGACCAAACCCCATAAAAGTGGGGAGAGTACTGCTCCCTGTGGACACCCTTCTAGGGAGTTGACTTTTTCAAATTTCTACCATTTTTCAGAAATGTTCAAATCATTAGCCTAGAGTTTGATTAATATTAGAAGAAAATCCCTTATACCTACGTTAAAATAGCTTTGGATATTCTCTAATTTGGTTAACAGGCATTGCTTTCAAATAATTCAATGAAATTCAAAAGTTTCACTCATAATACAGTAATCAATGAATTTCATAACTTTTGTTCTGAATTTGCAATAAAACCTGTCTATAGATGTGGGAGCAAGATAAAAAATAAAAACGTGTGGCACTCGGAGACTGCCGCGGTGAAGCTATTGCATAGCATTTGTTTTCAACTTATGCAATTATAATTATTTATTTATTTTTAATTTATGCAGTATTTTTTTTTCTTTGATATTAATTCAAGTTACACTTTTTGAGCGTGGTGACCGATAAGAAAATCTTTTTTTTCTTTTATTGAATAAATGAGAAGTTAATATCGTTTAAAATATTTTAATTATCTTACAATACATGTAGGTTATTCAGGAATTTGTTATCATTGAAACTATAGGTTTATGGTAACTGAAATAAGAGACATAAGTTTGAGACTTGATATCCTCTAAATATCTGGAAAATACCGAGGTCAATGGTGGCCCCATATTTTGTTGTGGATTCTCGTGGATCATTATTCATTTTCAAATTCAATTTTTCCGAAAGAAAAGTTGTCAACCGCTCTGATTTTTTATCAGCGAAGTTGATGTTGAAATCGCCAGCCAAGATAAGTGGAAATTTATTACCATTTGTCCCAAGTATTTTCGACCCTTCTTCAGTGTACTCCAGTAAAGTGCGATGAATAAAATGCTCTACCTCGTCCAATTTTGGATTCGGAGAAATGTAAATTGCTACCATGACTATGTGTAGGCCATTTCTAAGTTTGCATAAGCAAGCACAAATATCTCCAAAAAATGAGCGCCTAACATTAACATCGCTAACGTGTGCAATATTTATTTCAATATTCGGAGTCATAATATTAGTTACATTATTATTATTTTGGTAAATAGCTACCCCACCTTTTGGAACAGTATCTCGTTTGAATTGAACAATACAATTGAAATTAGGTATTTCAATCGGATTATCATGCGCCATGCAAGATTCGGTAAGAAGTAACACATTTGTTTGTCTCGTAACTGAATCTTGTAAATCGTATTTGTGACTATTTAGACTTTGGCAATTGAAAGTCATTATTGAAATGCCATTTCTATTACTAAGGAAATCTAAGACACTTTGAGCTGTCGTCTGAACACTATTTAAAGGCAGTCTTTTGAATTCTTGCAACAAAGATGCAGTCGATGCAGCTTGCCTTCGATTATTATAAAACTTGAATGTAGAATTATCGTTTTTTGTCGTGATATACAATTTTTCAATATTAGTCACCCGAGAGAGCGCAACATAAACGAGTTCCTGTTATTTTTCGTTACGGAATTTCTTGATTCGGTCGCCGCGCTCAAAGCCCGCGATAAAAGCTATATGCAATATATGCAATAGCTTAATAGAAACAGGTACTCTCAGGTCTCTGCTACGCGCGTCTAACGTATAAACTCTAACTGACGCGTAGCGAGCTCCTAGAGGCATATGTCAAAATGATTTCGTTCGTAGCTAATTACAGAGGACATCTGGAGTTCATGCAATTATGTTTTTAGATAATTCGAACCTTCTAATTTCGATAGGCCACGTGAAAATCCCGGAGTCTAAAGCGCTAGAGTGTTATAACATTCGTATAAAATATAGAAATTTCTCACTTTTAGAAACTTCAAATTAATTAATTAATTTGACACATGTTAGGTGTTTAGGTCTTACATTATTTTTCGTTACGGAATTTCTTGATTCGGTCGCCGCGCTCAAAGCCCGCGATAAAAGCTATATGCAATAGCTTAAAAACCATTTAGATTTTTTGTCCTTTGATATAGTTCCCGATTTCGGAAAGTCGTATCCAAAATGCTATGTGGGTCAAACTAGAAGGAACATTTTAACTAATTATAATGAACATTCTGCAAAAATAAAGGAGAATAAAAGTGAAAAATCAGCATTAGCAGAACATATGTTAAATACACGTCACACCATTTCTCAAGAAAGTTTATTATTTTTAAATAACAGTACGGACAAATATCTAGTTAATTTAGAAGGGTTGGAAATGTATAAAAAAAAGAAATTTTCAGCCGTTTGTATTTGTAACCCCAAATAGTATTTAAACAGGTACATTTTGTTTCCTAATTTAGTTTACTCTGATGATGGCTACCTTGTAGCTGGAGCAAGATCCTTAGTACTATAATAGTAGTTTTAATGGATAAGGGTGCTTTTTTCGTGCGTATTAATGTATTAAAGTCATTTCAAACTATTACGCGTAATACCATGATAAAATATAAGTACTTGTAAAAGTCGAATGATCGTTTAGAACTGTCATAACAGTTGGTATTCTACAACTCGCTTATATCAAACAGGGAGAATTCCGAAAATAGTCATGTCGGCCAATTACGACTGATTATGTTTACGAATTGTAAACCAGGACCGGATCTAGAGAACTTTTCCGGGTAAGACCATTCTGTCATGTATCTCTCGTTTTCACATATACAGGGTCAAAATTGTACAATGACATTAAAAAACGTAAGTTCACATACACTTATGTTCAAATTTGCTTATTTTTTGGGAAAAGGGTGTGAAAATATTTCCAAAAAAATGGATTATTTTAATTTTAATTTTCATTCGAATTACCAATATCGTAGGTTATAGAGTCTATATTTTGATTTTTTAATATTTCTTCACGTTCAATGCCGACTTTTTACAATCGAGCAATTTTCCAATGTCACTTACTTTAACAACTCTTAAACTTGAATTTGAATTTTGCACTTTGACGTTATTGTTGTTAATAACTTCTTCGTTCTCTAACTCCATCAAATTTTGGACGTTAACAGTTACATCCGTACAAAGTTTATTTGTAAGAATAAAAAATATATCTATCTGTATCTGTAAGATTTTTTATTTATGATTAAATATTTATTTTAGTTAAATTTGAAAAAGCGAATATTACATTAAATATGAAGCATAACAATTTTTCAAAACATTCCATTATTGAAAAAATTAATTTAATAAAGCCCAAAAGATTAACCAAATTATCACTCATCATTTCGAATTAAGTTTTGCTTCTGTAGGTACATGATAATATAAAAAAAGTTTCAATTAATGGGTTAGGCAATTCGAGAAGAAACGTAATAATCAACTAAGAAAAGATTAACTAGTGTTTATATGGATGAGCTGGGGCTTTACGTTTGTTTACTAAGTTGAGCCTGCTCGGTTTCCTCTGCATTTATATTTAAGCTCTTTGCTTGTTTGTTTATCACCGATACTGGGGTTTAAGTGCAAGAGCCGTTCTTGGCTTCTTGTTCTCGCTGCGTCTCTGATTATTGTGTTACAATGTGTTTACATTTTTCCTCGTTGCCTGTATTTGTATACATAGATATCCTTTTAACTGATTTTCCATTTTCCTCTTGCTCCTCAAGTGGGAATTAATTGTTAGCGTTATTTCCAGGTATTTAACTTCTTTCACCGATGTCTTCTTTTATATCTATGGTTTCAGCGTTTACGTAGTGTAAAATCATTTTAGATTTCGGAAGTTTGAGAATTAAATTCAAATTTACACAAGACACCTATTCTTTAGGTGTCCTTGTGTGATTGGAAAGTGTTTTACCTGTAAATAAGCGCGTACAAAAGTATTATGACTGAACAAAGTGCGTAGCAGAATGGCTTCCCAAGTGAATGTTGTTTCTTCCCGCGTTTTGGGTTTTGTACAAGGAATAATTGGCTAAATTCAAATCTCAATAATCAGAGTCTGCAGTATCCTAACTTTGACTCAGGAGACAAAAAGATTGCCTCATTTTATGCTTTAAAAAATGCATGAACTAAAACCGGATGGAATGTTAAAATTTGGATATTCTTTGAGTTTGAAAGCACGCTATCCTACAAATTTGATGAAATGATAAATTACCCCTTAAGGTATTCAATGAATATACTTACTCTTCACATTTTGAACAAATTGAACATTTAATGTCTGTTATTACTTATAGGTGCTCCTATATTGCAACAAAAAATTGAAATGTGAAGTATGTAAGTTTAAATTGGGTTTATCCGAAGATTTATTAGTTGGGAACTCTTATAGTCTTATGGGTGGTTTATCTTATCCCGTTTGGTTAGGTTGGAATACATTATTTTCAATAAATTATTAAAAAGCACGAAGAACAATTTCTTATAATATCAAATAAATGTATGTTTCATTGTGCCTTAATCTTAAGCAATTAACAGGAGAGGACTATCTATACAAATCTTCACATCCCGAGTTATCCGAAAGGGACTGTACTTGCGCCTTGGATCCGGGCCTGTTGTGAATATGTATGCATTGTATTATTTAATATGACACGCAAGTGATATTTGGGGAAACAATAACGTTACATGCAATATCATTCCATTCTGTTCGTTCCGATGTTTATAAAGAGGAGATAATTTACATGGAAACCTTCACATAACGACCTTTGTGCTTTATTATCGTCTAATGACTTTGGGAATTTAAACTCAGAGATACTACTCACGAAATATAAATATAACAGATTTTATTACACAACTCTCACATGTTTCACGATTCAAAAAGTAGTAATTGTTCCATTCATTACTAACATGATGCTACTTAGTTAATTTTATTTGATAGTTTTAATAAAAAATACACTTGTTATAAATTTTCACAAACTTCGTTTTTATTAAACAAAACGTGACATGTTTCACAACACGGTGGCTTTATCAAACAATGGTTTTACAAACTATGGTTTATTCCTTAAATATTAGAATTGAGATTAAGATGAGTGACGTACGTGTATAGGATAAAAGTTACTTACAAATAAATGTAATAATGGAAAATTGGTACAGTCTTTCTGAACATTTAAAAAGTTTCCTGTATTTTCAAACTCAACAATTTCAATTTTCTCTAAGTTGGTTAATACTTTACTTTTGACTGACTTATGGAGAATCTCAAAATCATCTTTGAAATCATGATCAGTTTCTTTAATATGGTTTACAACTTTTGAATTTCCTTTGATCAAATTAAAATATTCTTTAATTCTAGTATTCAAAGATCTTCCTGACTGGTGTACATAATTTTTCACACTCTACATTGCATACTCCTGATTCTTGATCCTTTTTACCCTTATCTTTGTTGTTTCTAATATATTTGCCTACCCTATTATATGTTCTAAAATTTGCGGTAACATTTTGTTATTTAAGTAAATTGCATATATCAGAAAGTACCTACATACATTATTGATCTATAATTATGAGTCTCAACTCTACTAGCGTAAACTAACTTCATTGCTTCATTACAATCTTTTTTCTTGAGTAAATCAATCACAATTTTTACGTTATAGCCGTTATTAGTTGCTATCTGTTTTATAATTGAAAATTCCCTATAATTTAATTCTGACATGGGGATAGTAACAAGTCTATGTATCATGTTTTGGAGAGCAGCCAGGTTATGTTGTATGGGGTGGTTTGAATTTTTGTGGATAATAATGTCCGTATGTGAAGGCTTATGATATATTGAAAAGGAATGTTTACTATTTAATTTAGTTATGGTTAAGTCCAAAAAGTTAATAGTTTGATTGACTTCTACTTCAACCGTGAATTTACTTTTGGGGTGTAGATTAGTTAAATGTTGAATGAAAGCATTTAATTGTCTATGTGTTCCATTAAAGCATTCTAATATATCGTCAACTCACCAATGCCAAAAATGAATCTTTTTATAATAGGGTGTTTGTTGATTTCCAATTCATTCATAAATATTTCAGGCAGATAAGGACATAATGGGTTTCTCATTGCTAATCCTTCTTGTGTAGTATATACATTGTTATTGAATATAAATATTTCTGAGAGAGACATAATTCGAGAGTGTAATATTTCTTGTATAATAACAATGTTTATATAGTTTTTTCAAGATACTTTGGATTATCACTAATGTTTCCCCCGAAGATATACCAGGGAAGAGGTTAGTGACATCAAACGATATAAATTTACTAGTGGGTGGTAAGGTAAAATCTTTAATTTTGTTGACAAGATTGTTGGATTTTCTTATGCCAAATTTCGGTTCAAATTTACAATGGTCTTTTAAGATTTGTAATAGTTTTTGGATAAATTAGTAGACGTAGCTTCGTAGTAACTGACCACAGGTCTTATATTTTAAGCAAAATTCTCCTTAGGCTCGAAATACTGTAGGAAATATTTGTTTCGTCGTTTCATTATATTTTTGAGGGAAACCAGTGCAGATACAGATTGTTCTTCATACATTTTATGAATTGTCCTTCTTAAAAAATGCACATCATTCTCGTCTAGAGTCATGGTTTCTAGGAATAATAGGCTTCAATAGTACTATATCCGTTACCGAAGATGAAGCAGTACTTGTCGAAGTAGATCTTTCGACTAAAGCATCACTTGAAATAAAATCTCTTCGTAGCAAAGGTTGATATAGATTTCTGATTATTTGTTTAGCATCGTTTAAATTTTATCTACTGAATGACACTACAAGATCCCCCACTATCAGCACAAGCCCAAGGACGCCATTCTAACACTAGAACAACAAAATCCCTCGCCGAAAATCCAATAAGAACTGAAAATAAATACTTCAATTTCATATTATTTATATTATTAGGTATATAATACCTCCCAACGGTCTATTTCTACCTACTTAAAATGGTATAATTAGGGTTGCATGTAAATAAAATTAGTATATACTCCGGCTATGCCCGGAAGATGGTGCCCTTTATGGCCAGAGGGATGATTAGGATTTTATTGCGGTCAAAGGGTCAACGGTATAATATGAACAATACTCTACTACACAGATAATCTTGAGTGGTAAGTTATAACGAAATAGTCTAGAAATTACGGGCTCATAAGGCCAGTTGCCAAAATGCTCCCGTAGTTAGAAGAGAACTACCAAAATGTATGCCAATTATAGGTAACAGAACACGGAAATAACTTTAAAAAATTGAATGGTGCCATGCTATGCACTTTGATTAAATTTTACAGGAATTAAAGTCAATGTAAATTAACGATCTTATTAAATTGTAGTAAAATTTTCAATACAAAATTATATCAATCTACGAACAGTTTATTAGAAGAATGACAAAAAAAATTGATACACAGGGTGTTAAATTTCAATTTGACAGATTTAACTTACGTCTTGGAGAGTCGAATCTCCAGTTAACGTACTTAGGTACATGTAACATTGAAACACCCAGTATATTTCTCAGATCATATATCTTAATAGGAAGTTCCCTCATATCCAATAACATTAACTCAACACAAGAGAGCATAATATATCATCTGAAAGCCGCAATTCTACATTAGTGGGTTATTTGTGGATTTTTGTTTAGAATGCAATAAAATTAACTCAATACATAAGAGAAGATATTGTTATGATTCGATTGCTCAGATAATTTTTTGATCGAAATTTCAAACATCAAGAAGATCTACGAATGAAGTAATCTTGCAAAGAAAAGATTCTATAAATATTATCAACAGAAATTTGGATAAGGGTTTTAATAGTGAAAAAGAATAACAAATTTTGATTAGGAAAGGAACTAATCAACAGATTTTGGGGTAATATGGACACGAAATTAGTGAGGTTAGAATCACATATATACATAAAGATACGAAAGAAAAAAGAACGAAGTGTCAACCGTGGTAAAGATTAAGGGATACAAATGAAACCACAAGGTAGAACAAGCATTAAAATAAAATCATTCTGATTAGCTGAATAATAGCGTCATTTGGTTAATTACAATATAAACTTCTAGCATAAAAAATATATGTGTCAAGGCACATATGATAACAAAATAAAAAATTATAGAGACAAGAAATATAAATCAAAGTTGAATAATAATAACCAGAATCAAACTTCGAATAGAGTCTCATAATAATAAAACAAGCTAGACAGGTGAAATAAAATCATAATAAAACGTAGGGGTTTTGATACTTAAATAACAATAATTACCATTTCATTTATAAACCCATTATAAATTGGCACCCAACGAGGTGGCTATTAAAATAATGATAACAATTCGAATCTTTATAATATATTATTTCCAAGCGGCAATTCTAGGTTAGTAGGGTATTATTAGGTTTATTTTTGGATGGGATGGTGAAGGACGTTTGTAGTCGTTTGATGATTTTCAAATATCAAATGAATAATTGAAGATCGAAATTAGAATTGGAATTAATTTCGTAGAAGCGCTTTCAAAAAATGTTTTGCCAAAAATTAAGTTAACTATAAATATTCATTTTACACTTTCTTTTAGAAATAAACGTATTATTTGCAGCCCTGATAAGTAGTGTTCCGAGTAAAACATATTAGATAAATTGAGTTTGACCGGCATGGGGTGCAAGGCATTAGATCTAGATTTTATATTAATTGAATGTTACCATTTATAAAGGGTTATGAAGGGAGTGCTTGTTCGAAGGATTAGTAAAGAATTCGGAGGTAGGAAAGGAGTGGAAATTATGATGCTCCTGAATGATCTTGCGGTGCCACTGCTTCTTGCCGATGAAACATACTTTTTGAAATCTTCAACTTTCAGCTTTCGTGGATATACCCTTCAGCCACACTAGTTGACTGCCATCGTCCATGCCTTTTAAGTGTTTTTGAATATCAGCTAAGAAGATGACAGACGTTCTCCTCAAATTTTTGGGGAAATTTTGCAAAACTGTTGATGCCAACTGGTTGTATTGTGAACTTGCCGTGATTATAGTGAATGAAAAATCTGTTGTGTTTTACTTGTTGCACCCGGTGAACACCCTGTAGTGGGAACCGATCCTGCCTACCTCTGAAGCCAGGTGAACAACCTCGAGTGGGAACCACTTCTCTAGGACGACGTTTAAATAATATTTCACGAAGTTGGTGTTAACCTCTTTAGGAATCTTTCCCCTGGGGAGAATGGTGAGAACTCTCGGGTGGGAATCGCCCCTCTAGTAGATAGGGGTGCAAAGGGATTCTGCCTAGGCATTAAAGGACTGCAACTCTCCCATTAATAATAATAAACACAATGCGATTTGAATCGATTTACTGAGAATTTTGCCCATCTCTACGTTAAGAACTATTTAAAACATACTTTCATAGTCTAGGAGCCAGAACGATATTAATGGTATGAACATTAACCCGATGGCACTATGGTTTATCGTTAGAGGATGGTTCAATGACCAATTCATCTCACAGACCGAATTTTCGCCGGCTGCTAGATCTCGAGATACAGCATCCGCAATTTTTTTTTTGGACTGAAGGTTTACCCTTTCCAGGTTGCGGTTACTCGAAAAGCATGCCATTCTTATACACTTCCACCATGTGCCATCATTTTTTATCGTGTCCGTTTCTCAGACCGACCAGTTAAAATTGGACCGAAAATGAACTACAAGTTAACCCTCCCAAACCTGGTGAGAAATGTTCATTGGTGTTGGCAATTGTTAACATACCCTATGCCATCAAAAGTTATCGGTCCATTTCCGAGTAATTGGTAATTATTTAAACCAAAAATGTTTCTTTTTTTCATTTTGTGGCTGAAACTTGCGGGTTACAAGATAACATGATGGCACCATGTAAAATAAAAATTTAAAATTATTGCCATCACTCCTTGCCTATTTCAACCCCCCTCAAAACCCCCTAAAACAAAACAAAAGCAAAAAAACTGTCGTTTCGATTTTAAACCCAGCCAGAATCTCAAAAATTAACTAATCTATCATAATTGGTCATATTATCCATTTTATTTATATATTTTTGGGGGTGGTTTTAGAGGATTTTGGGCCGTTGAAATAGGCAAGGAGTGATGACAATAATTTTAAATATTTATTCGACCTCCCATGAAGTTATTCAACATGTTTAGCCACAAAATGAGAAAAAAAACATTTTTGGTCCAAATAATGGCCAATTACTCGGAAATGGACCAATAACTTTTGATGGCATAGGGTATCTTAACAATTGCCAACGCCAATGAACATTTTTCACCAGGTTTGGGAGGGTTAACTTGCAGATCATTTTCAGTCTAATTTTAACTGGTCGGCCTGATAAACGGACACGATAAAAAATGATGGCACATGGTGGAAGTGTATAAGAATGGCATGCTTTTCAAGTAACTTGGAAAGGGTTAACTTTCAGTAAAAAAAAATGCGGATGGTGTATCTCGAGGTCTAGCAGCCGGTGAAAATTCGGTCTGTGAGAAGAATTGATCATTGAACCGTCCTCTAACGATAAACGATAGTGCCATTGGGTTAATGTGCAGACCATCAATATCGCTCTGGCTCCTAGACTATCATGATACCACAGATTAATTAATCTGATGAAACGTTATTATGAAGTAACTATAAATATGGTCCATGACCTACAGATTTTAGGAACACGTGACTACTTAAGGGGATTAACAATTGTTTACAAATTGCGAGCGCAGTAAATTTAATTGGAACGTCTGCATCATCCGGGGTGAAAATCAATCTCGTTAAGCAAGTTTATCGTTTCTATTGTCGATGGATTTAAAGTACCGGAATATATTATTTAATTACATTATTATCGATAAGACATGGCGGTTATAAAACTCGATTTGTTTCACTCTAGACGTATTAAACTACGAACGATGTAACTGCTAATCTACCGGAAATACACGTATAACAAGTTTAAAAAATAACAAGCTCAATTTGAGCAAGGGATTGTGTTTCTAATACAATTAACACTAAATATCTCAACTTAACATAACCGCTTGAAACCTGTAATGTTTGAAATACACATCGAAAACAACATTAAGTAAAGCAGGCTATGAACATAGACATTTGAAACTTATATTATATACCTAGTGGATGTTAGAATGAGACCTTTCGTTTTAAATCATTTGAAAAATTCATATTTTTCCATATCGAAAAAACAGATTCGACTACTGTTATTATTGGCGCACGATATCGGCCAAATGACCACGTCGGCTATTCTTGCAAATAGTAATTTTTTTTCAACAAACTTTTCAGCACATTTTCGCACAATTACGGCTTAATATCGCGAATAACCTTGTAGATCTGTAGGCCATAATCTTTGTTCAAGCAGGTTACTGTTAAGCCTGATTGCTGTCAACGTATTCTATTGACATTCTGCAAGAATCCCGACTGAAGCAATAATATTTTCTGCCATCCTGGCTGCAGGAACACGTCTTGGGTTTTTGACATCTGTAACTTGGCCGAAACGTTTAAAATTTGCGATTAAATTCACTACACTTCGGTGAAGGCGCTTCACGTGGACCAAAATCAGTCCACGAACACGAACTTCAACAAATGCGAAATAGCGGAAAATTTTAAATTTGTAATAAATCTTTTTTATGTACTCCTCGCAAACAAAGAGAGGAAACTGGGAATTTCTGCGATGATAGCATAGCTCATGCGAATTACATCCCGAACCGATCTGAATCAAGCAGTGACGATGAAGTCGACGTGTTTAAAACTGCTTTTTCTAAAAAAAAAAACCTAAGAAGGGGGAAAAATGGTGATAGAGACACAGAAAACTAATAGTTTTTGAAAGTCAGGGTAATGCTGCTGAGAAAGAAGCATATTCAAAAGAGAAAAGAATTGAAAGAAAATTAAAGAGAAAAAGGGGTACACAACAGCAAAATGAATAGAAGTTAAAAAACTAGTTTCAATACCATTGAATTCATGCCGAAGTAAATGTAGTCCAAAATTGGACGAACACAAAACAATAAGAGAAAATATTTTTGAAGACCATTGGTCACTTGGTGATAGGAATCAAAGAGTAAGCTTTGTCGCTCACTTGGTTGATACTAGGTGCCAATGTCTTCAAGAAAAAGGGCCATGGACCCCGAGAAAGAAAAATGCTGTTCAAAGACTTATAAGTTCCACTTTGTCATAAATGGTGAAAGGGTTCCCGTCTGTCGCTGTTGTTTCAAGAAACTCTTGGGAAAACACAGATGTTTGTCACATTGGTTCTTTTCCAATAAGAATGTATATCTGGAATAATCTATGATGATAATAGACGATCATCAGCTCATGCGAACAAACATAGTATATACTTTGACAACTCTTGAGGGAAACCTATGATGTTCGGAGAACATCGTGTGAGCCAGCAGTGGAATGTAGGGAGAGGAGATAGGAATTCGTATTTTTCTTGAAGGTTTGGAGGTTATAGGGGATAGGGAAAGACCGCACTAGATAAAAAGTTCCACAACTTCCACGCTTGATAAAAAAAAATGGGGTCTGGTAGGAAGAAGTTCAGCAGGTCTCGAGCTTGACAGTGAAGGAGTGACTAGTTTGAGCTCGTTTAGCCTATCTGGAATCTCTTGTGGTGGAACAACAGACCGGATTTCTGATGAATACCGACCATGGAAATATCTGTAGAAAAGGGAGAGATCTCCCACATTTCAACGATGTTCTAGAGAGTTCAATGAACTCGTAAATGTGACATCATCAATCAAACTAATATGTCTCTTTTGGATAGAATTCAACAGCTTCAGCGTATGTTTGGGAGCCGAACTCCAAACATGTGAACAGTACTCCAGGACAGGTCGAATCTGTGCTTTGAGGATTATCAGGAGCTGCTGGGATGTAAAGTATCTCTTGGCATGGAATAGATTTGTGAAGCGATTTTCGCAATGAACCTCACATGATCGTACCATGAGAGGGTGCTGTTGGTGGTGATCCCGAGTATTGTTACGGAAGACTTCATAGGAATAGTTGTACCTGACATCCTCATATAAGGGATTGAGTGCCTTCCCGAAGAACACATAACTTTTGATAACTCAAAAACAATTTCAGGTACTGCGCCCAAGACCATAGTCGTCAAATAAAGCTATTTTCAATGAACATATTGCATGTGCTTTTTTTTGCATAATTCGCCCATTCCGACAAACCTTAGTCCAAATGAAAATGTCATATCAAAACCAGCCATTTGCAATCTATTACGACATTTAACGGTATTTCTACAATTTGTTATCAACAAACTAAGTATTTGTTGATAATTTAGAAGAGTGCTCGTTTGGACATAGAATCAATACCCTCTATATACACAAGGCCTGGGCGTTGACTAGAAACGTAAGTGTGACGCCATCAACAAAAGGCTTGGAGCAGAGACATAGCATACGACGGTATTGTTTAGTCTTAATTGCGTATGACCTGTATTGAGCGTGACATATTAGAATTTAACAGAATTTTACCGGTTCCTTATAGAAAATTATATATTGCACCTGTACCTAAGATGAGCTCGTATGATTGACAATGTTTTTACCTGTAAATAAGCGTGTATAAAAGTGCTATGACTGAATAAAGTGCGTTGCACAATGGATTCATAAGTAGATGTTTATGTTGATGATGAAAATTAAAGAAAAGTTTCTAGGATGTAAAAACTTATCTACTCTACTTCAAATTGGTTCAAATATGGAGCATTCCACAATTCACAGCCCAGCTTATAAATATAGGGTGCGGCAAAATATACCAAACCAAGTTTTTTTTGAGTTAAAAAAATAACGCAAGAAAAAATGTATGAAAACTGTTTATCAAAACATGTGAAATTATTTACGAAAAATTACATCGAGTAAATGACCGCCACGACAAGCCAGACATTGACCAACTCTATTTTGAGGGTGTAGTATAAATTTGTGCAATATTTCAGCTGGAATTTGCGCAATTTCTTCACGAATATTGGCCTTTAAGTGTTCTAACGTTTGTGGACGATTAATGTAGACTTCATTTTTCAAGTATCTCCACAAGAAAACATCTGGTGCCATCAAATCAGGGTAATGAGGCGGCCACTCGACATCTTCATTTTTTTAGAGCAACCTGGCTGGAAAAATGCCATCCTGCTGGAACCAGAAGTGCCAAGTGCTTCCAACTGTAGTAGCAGAAATTCACATATCATTGTCCGATACTGTTCTCCACTAACAGTAACTGCATTGTCCCTGGCATCTTCAAAAAAGAAGGGTTCATTGATTCGTTCGGAGCATATTGTGCACCAAACAACGACTTTTTGATCAAACTGCACGTTCTCTTGAATAAAACGAGGGTTTTCTGGTCCCCAAAAACGATAATTTTGGTTGTTAACATGACCAGAAAGGCAAAAATTTGCTTCATCGCTCATTTTCGAATTTTGGAAAAAAAGTGGGTTCTGCTTCCACTAAGTTCGGAACGATCTGTGCGTATTATTGTAAACGTCTTTGAATATCAATTGGCCGTAGTTTGAACACAGTTTGAATTTTGTATGCATACACGGAAGTCTAAGTGCAAAATTCTTCTTCAAGACAACCTTAATTGCGCCGTACGTGTTCATTACGGTATTTTGAAAAGTGTGTCAAGGCATCTGAAAGGTTTAATGAAGACCGAATAATCATGACATTTTGGATTGGTTCGCGTGGCAAATAAGAAGCAATTGATTGAATTTACAACAGTAGTATCATTTATTGTGCTATCTCGTACCTAATCTATTTCGGATCATTAACTTGGCAATAGTAACGTTCATTGGATCAGAGTTCAGGAAATATGATTTAAAATACACGTTGAGTCGAGAGTAACGTACCAAACTTCAGGAGTGCACGTACAAATAAATCAAAATCCACAGATTACTAGCTTCCCTCACTCGTAAGAACCGAAAATATATCGCAAATTATTAAAAACAGATAAAAAGATGTAGAAAGACTATGTCACGCATCCGTAAACTTTCCAGCATTAGGGCTGTTTACTGCAGTAAGTTCCAAGGGCCAAAACCGTTTTAATTTTCCTGCCTTATCTATAATTTTTAGACTAGTCGCCGAGTACGCGCCCTGAGCGAGCATACACTTGCTAAATTAGCTAGTTCAATTGCTATTGTATGCTAACTGTACTACTAATTTTTTACGACCGCTATACTTGACGACACCCGGTGGTCACACGCGGAAATAGGTAGCGGTAATACCCTTTTTCGCTGACAGATAGCGTTAGTAGTACGTTCGAAAGCTCAGTTCTGGTTTATTTCACTCACTTCTAGATGACAGAAATTGGAGTATAAAAAATCTAGCGGCGCGACCGCGAGTCACTCCGCCTAGAGAAGGAGAAGGAAGCGAATTTGTCTGTTGTGAAATAAAGTAGCGCGTAAATCCTCAAAACGTGCTTGTTTGAAACACATCTTCGTAACAGTATTTTGATTTGACTTGTTATTTTTGTGTGTGATTTACTAGTATGGAAAAGAAACGAAAAGTACACAGTGAATGCAGAACATTCAAAGATCAATGCTACTTTCAATATTTCGTAATTGAGTCCAGTAAGAAGGCACTATTTTTGATTTGCAATGAAACCATAGCCGTTCACAAAGAATATGACATTAAACGTCATTATGAAACGGAAAATTTTCAAAGAGGAAATTTGCGGACAGAAAAATTTTGAGCTTTGAAGCGCGGATTGAAATCGCAGCAATCTCTGTTTACGAAAGTCAATACTGAACAAGAGGCTGCAACTCGTGCCAGCTTTCGTGTGGCTCTTGAAATTGCGTTCGTGGAAAATCATTCACCGATGGAGAAATGATCAAAAAATGCGTAATTACAGTAGCCAAAGAAATGTGCCCGAGAAGATAAAATTTATTAAAAACTGTCAGTTGTCAGCAAAAACCGTGGTTTGGAGGGTAGAAGACATCTCAGAAAATATGTCATCTCAACTGTCTGACAAATATGGATATCTTGAGTAGTTTCCTCTGGCCTTGGATGAGTCAACGGATGTGTCAGATACTGCTCAGGTGTTGATTTTTATTTGAGGAGTAGATAACAGGTATGAAGTGTTTGAAGAGAACAAACATCTTGATATTGATAGTATTCACGGCACGACTACTGGGAAAGATATTTTTAAGGGAGTTGAAAATGCCATTAATAAAAAGAACCTTCGATGGAAATCTATTACTACTGATGGAGGCAAAAACATGCGTGGGAAAAATAAAGGAGTGGTTGCTCTTGTGTCAAAGGGTGCAGAAAATGATGGTGGTTCAAAACTATTAGTCTCACATTGTATCATTTATTCAATAGTTCTTCTGCGGGAAATGTTTGGATATGTCTGGAGTTCTAAAACCAGTCATATCAGTTGTTAATTTCATCAGATCCACTGGGCTGAATCCTCGACAATTCCGCGAGTTTATTGAAGAGATTGGAGAAAATGACTTACCATATCATACTGTCGTACGCTGGCTTAGTAGCGGAAAAGTCCTTCGACGCTTTTTTTAACTTCGAGCAGTGACCGATTTTTTTTTGCTTATTTTGGCTTCCTGGACATGTCCTTAAAATATTTCCATTTCTTCCCGAAACAGCCTGTATATTGGAAAACTCAACGCTAAGGAAATACAGCACTTCATTGCGAAATTGTTTTCTTTTATTCCTTCCCGGATTATTTACGGAAGTATAATGTTAAATCATTCAACGATAGAAATTGGATCAATATTTTTCGATAACATTTTCAAAGTGTCATAGTGCTCACTCAAAATGTGGTTGGCTCGACTCGCTTACATATGGGGAACTAGAATTATCTAATTATAATATTTATATTTGTGCTTGTATCAGTGTATATGAATGAGTAGGCGATGCTATTATTGCAGTGAAGTATTCATGTTAAATCTCAATCATTTCGAATGATTATTGGCAACGTCTATATTACGCCAAATCAACTCAATAGTACTAAGTCCATATCGTGTCAAGTAAACACTTTAGATGACATCCTATCTAAACATCCCGACTGTAAGACTGCGATCTTTAGTGATTATGATGTACATGACTTGAAATGATCAACATATGGACTTTGATTATTATCCGATTCATCCACATAAATCTATTTTATACCGTATAGTTATACCGGGTGTTTCAAATTCGACTCACATCATTGTGATCTCGGAAACTAATCAGATACGAAGATACGAATATGTGATATATAGGTGAGCCTGATAATATTCTGTTTAACAATTAAACTTAACTTTCGTACCTCCGGAAATATGGCGGAAGAATTGAAATTTACGGTTTTTGGTTTTCATTTCTTACTAGTTTCTTTTCAAAGATTAGAAGAAAATCCATAGATACATTTTCATTTTAGCTGCATCTTTTGGCGAAGTCGGAAATCCTCTAAGACGTTTCGTTTTTCTCAAATCATCATCAATAAAAATTTTTCTCATGGGCGCCATATTGGATTATGGCAATTTTGAATAGCCCCTTCCATTGCCTTTTCAATGATGTATCGCAAGATAGCCTTGTAGTCCAAACAATCAGAAATATCAAAGAAAAAATTTTTATACCATAAAAGGCTTTGATTTTTCAATCTGTCACATGTAAATAGTATTGTGATACCTTGTAAAGCACTGTGTACTTAAAAATGGAGTATGCCAATGAAGAAATACTCGATATGATACAACTTTACTATAAAAATGATAGAAACGGTATCCAAATATCGAAAATGTATCTGAACATTGTATTCCGAAAGACGACAAGCTCAGCGAACTTTGTTCAAATTATTGGAAAGAAATCTCGCATAGTTTGATGTATTTAAAAAGCCAAGATAAAAATATGGAGACAGAATGGATGAGGAAAATAAAGTACATTTAATTAATGAGGTACAATTAACGTTAAATTATTTATTGTATACTTTTCAATAAAAAGTATTTTGCTGATAAATATGAACCAGGTTAATTCAACACGCCAAATTTCCTGCGATGTAGATGTTCCCATACGAGTGCCTGGAGGTAGCAAAAAAAAAGTTAAGAAGGAGGTGATGAGTGAGGTACGTGTATAGTAGGATAAGAGTTATTTACAAATAAATTTAATAATGGGGAATTGGTAAATTCTTTCTGATCATTTAAAAGGTTTCTTGTATTTTTAAACTTATGAAGAATCTCAAAATCAACTTTGAAATGATTTCTTTAATATGGTTTACTACTTTTGAATCTCCTTTTTTCAAATTGAAATTCTCTGATTCAAGTTTTCAAACGTCGTCCTGTCTGGCCTATATAGATTTTTCACAATCTTCACACTCTACCTTGCATACTCCTGATTCTTGATCTTTTTTTTAAATATATTTGCCTACCGTATTAAAAAATACAATCTTTTAGAAAAAATAATACGGTAGGCAAATACATTAGGAACAACAAAGATAAGAATAAAAAAAAGATCAAGAATCAGGAGTATATAAGGTAGAGTGTGAAGATTGTGATAAATTATATATAGACCAAACACGAAGATCTTTCAAAACTAGAATTAAAGAACATATTAATCTGTTTAAGTAGTTTGGGGCTCAGGCTAAGATTTTAGTATTTTCGAAAAGGATTTGATGATTAGTGTCAAACTCGTGTTCCGCAAATGCAAATCTACAGGTGTCACGAAGCCTTGTACAGCACTCATGTTCTTTCACACGAGTAGCTACTGTACGACCTGTTTCACCAATGTAGACTTTACCGCAAGAATAGGGAACCCTATAAACATCTTCTAAGTAAACAGGAAGAAGGGGATCTTTGATAGGTTTGTAAAACTGATATAGTTTTGAAAAATCTTGTCTTCCGGATGGATTCCGCGTCACAATAGCTCGACTTGATGCCGACGTTTCGCCAACCATTACAGGTGGCATCTTCAGGGCAGGCTTGAGGCTTGAACTGAAACTGTAATGGTTGGCGAAACGTCGGCATCAAGTCGAGCTATTGTGACGCTGAATCCATCCGGAAGACAAGATTTTTCAAGATTAGCTGTCCGCGGAAGTCTACTATCCAAGATACTGATATAGTTTTGGAAGTGTGGAAAACCGAGTAGAAATATTATGTTCTTAAGGATTTTGGAAATTATGTTTTCGATATATGGAAGATAGGCAGTGGATAAACCAGGCGGGGGTGGGGGTCTTCTGGCCCAGATCTATTTGAAATTTTAGACGAAGTGTATTTCTTTATGACTCTTTGAACGCTATAATGAGATAAGTTATTTGATGCTTTGATTCTAATTTTAAGGATTGAGGTTGGGATAAGTTGACAGCTCTGTGGACCAAGGAATTTTTGACAGATAGCTTTTGGGCAGGGTGGTGGTGGGAAAGGCCATTGAATGATTGAGGAAGGGAGCAAGATTTTCGCGATCATGTTGGCAAATAACAAAAGATTCGTCGACATATCTAAACCAACATTTCGGTTTGAGAACAGATGAGTGAATAGCATCTTGCTCAAAAGTTTCCATGAAGATATTAGCTATTACCGGAGAAAGTGGGGAACCAATGGCAGGTGCCGAGGACTGCTCGTAAAATTTGCCATTTTACAGAAGATATGTGGAAGATAGATAAAAATCAATCAAGGATAGTAAGTTCATTGAAATGTTTTTGGTAGGTGACAGTTGAGAAATTATGAAAAGGGTGTATGGAATAGGAACAGCGGTAAAGAGTGATTCGAGGTCGAAGCTGACGAGCAAATCGCCTTGGTAAACTTTTAGCATTTGGAGTTTTTCAACGAAATGAAGGAATTTAGAATAAAACTGTTGGAATTACCTACAAGAGGTTTTAGAATTGATGACAAATATCGAGACAGTTTATGAGTAGGGGATCCGATAGTGCTGACAATTGGTCTCAGAGGAACTGAGGGTTTTTGAATTTTAGGCGAACCATATAATCGGGGGCTTTTTGAACAATGGCGGATAAGAAATGTCTTATCTTGATCCACTTCACAGATGATCACACAACGGCAGTTCAAGTCTCGACCCTTAATATGCTACCTGCCATGGTTGGCGAAAAATCGGCATCAAGTCGTGCTATTGTGACGCGTAATCCATCTGGAAGCCAAGAATTTTGAAGATTAGCTATCCACCGAAGTCTACTATTCAAGATGAATTAGCATTAGTTGTCGCGTACCCAACATAATATATTTCGGTTCATTTAACATGGCGTTACTAACCTTCGTTAAAGGTAATTTTGTTCTCACTGGCTGTGCTACTCGATCTGGTCGATTTTGTACTGTCGCTCTGGTATCGCCTGGTAGGTGTCGATTGACTGGAATACGGGAATCTGTTGTAGTAATTTTGACGGTAACTTGGTGGGATCCTCGTGTCCAACGTCGAATTTGATTCTTCACTGTCGCTGTGTTCATCTGCAACAAATATTCAACGGTTAAAATCATGCATACAATTAGTTCTGAAGATGGTAACTTGGTTGTCGAAGTATGTTTTTAGATTTATATAACTTGATTTGGTATTTGGATACCTACTTATGATTTTATACTATACAATAAGTCATTTAATGTAAGTGTTTTGAAGACGTGCAACAAATTTAACAGTAGTTGAGATTATCCATTTCCATAGAAACAAGGATGGTATATACCAGCATAAAGTATGTCAACAAAAATTTAACGAATAGATTTGAATTATAGTTATTTATGTTATGAGAGAAATTGTTCCATTAGACGGGTCACCACTAGAGTGAAAGGGTCTAAGTGGGAGTATGGACCTTGAAAAGTGCAAGAGGGAAACGAGGGGACCCTTCAATTGAGATAGGAAAGTCGGGACCAGGAAGGCCTGAGATCGGCACAAAACCAGTCAGAGGCAATATTAGAACCTCTTGAGAAAGTCCTAAAGAACTTCTTGGAATAATCTCTGCTCTGGTACTGAGACCATCCCAGAAACGAAAAAACTAGCCAAGATACTGGTAGGCAACCAGGTTATTGGATGAAGAAAGTGGGGGCTACCCTAAATCCCCAGGAGAGACGCTTGAGCTGTTGATGAAGGTCAGTTACCCAGATATTAGCCTTCGGGAAAGTGAGAGCGACACCCATTCCACCGGGAGGCCTAGGGGAAGAAACTGGTCTCTGGTAGCAAAAGTGGTGAACGTTGAAAAAGTAAAGAGCTATCAACTCCTTTGGAGCGTTCAAGTCACCAGGCCCTGATGGATTGTTTCCAGTACTTTTGCAAAAGGGTCTGGACTCAATCTTGCTTCCGCTGACTGATGTGTTGAGGGGTTGTATTGTGGTAGGATACACGCCCAAGAAATGGGAGAAAACTCAGGTGACCTTCATTCCTTAAGCGGGTAAGAAGAGCTAGGTAAAAATCAAAGGTTAGCAGCCTATAGGTCTTACGTCCTTTTTGTTGAAGACGTTAGAGACGCTTATAGACTGGTATCTTTAGGCAGGGCTTCTGAAGCATCACCTCCTTCACGAGGAACAGCATGCTTATCAGAGGGGCAGATCTGTCAAGACGGTCCTCCACTCGGCTATTGGCCTTATAGAGCAGGGGTCTCCAAACTTTTAGGGCCATACTGTTTTATCCTGTAAGTTCCAAGTGCCAATACCGCTTTAATTGTCTATAATTTCTAGACTAGTCGCTGGGTCAGCGCCCTGAGCGAGCATACGCTTGCTAATTTAATTACTATGTGTACTAACTATAGTTTATTGTTACGATCGCGATACTTGACGACACCTGGTAGTCACACAGATAGCGCTACTAGTTCTTTCGAAAGCGCAGTAACAATTAAACATTCGCGAATAATCTCGTTGTTTCGAGAAAGTTCTGGTGTATTCCACTCACTTCCTAATGGTAGTAATTCGAGTATAAAAAGGCTCGCGGCGCGACCGCGAGTCAGTCCGCCTATACAGTGAATGCAGAACATTCAAAGATCAATCGAACTTTCAATATTTCGTAATTGAGTCCAATAAGAAGGCACTAGGTTTCATTTGCAATGAAACCGTAGCCCTTCTCAATTAATATATTATTAAACGTCATTATGAAACGAAACATTTTCAAAATTACTCACAATATACAGAAAGTTTGTGGACAGAAGAATTTGAAGCTTTGAAGCGCGGATTGAAATCGCAGCAATCTTTGTTTAATGAACTCTACTGATTGCAATACCTAACAAGAGGCTGCAACTCGTGCCAGTTTTCGTGTGGCTCTTAAAATTGCGAATCGTGGAAAACCATTAAACGATGGAGAAATGATCAGAGAATGTTTAATTGCAGGAGCCGAAGAAATGTGCCCCGAAAAGGTAAATTTGACTATGACTTTGTGTCCGATACTGCTCAGGTGTTGATTTTTATTCGAGGAGTAGATAAAAAGAAGTGTATGAAGAACTTTTTGAAATTGATAATTTTCACGGCACGACTACTGGGGAAGATATGTTTATGGGATTTGAAAATGCCATTAATAAAAACAACTTTCGATGGAAAAACTTGAAATCTATGATGGAGGCAAAAACGTGTGTGGTAAAAATAAAGGAGTGAATGCTCTTGTGTCAAAGGGTGTAGAAAATGATGGTGGCTTAAAACCATTAGTGTTACATTGTATCATTCATCAACAGTCATTGAGCGGGAAAGTTTCTAAGATCAGTTATATCAGTTGTTAATTTCATCAGATCCACTAGGTGAATCACCGACAATTCCGAGAGTTTAAAGAATAGATTGGAGAAAATGACTTACCATATCGCTGGCTTAGAAAAGATCTTCTTCAACAACAAATATCCAAACTCATCTTAGTTGGAATTTTATAAGTCTTCCACTGGTACAATTTGATAATTTTCGTAAATTTGCTAGTGTGCTGTTTTCTGTTTTTGGTACAACTTACTTACTCCAAAATGGAGTACATAAAGAATGTTTACAGATCTAAGTTAACCGATGAGCATCTTAAATCTTGTTTAATAATTGGTACAAGAAAAATTGGTCCGCAACTACAAACTATTCTCAGTGGAAAATCACAATTACATAAATCTCATTAGAATTTTATATGTTATAATGTTTATATGTTATATGTTTATGTGTTTATATGTTATAATATTTATAATGTTAGTGGAATTCATTTCAATTATTTGTTAGTTATTATACTTAAATTAAATTTTCTGTTCATTGTACTTGTCATTAAGCTTCACCTTGCAAGTAAATAAAACCGAGTTATTATAATTCTGTGTCTTTTTATTCAACTTATTACAACAACAATAACCACAATAATAACAACAATAAGCCATTAGCTGTCGCGGGCCAGATTCATGACACTGGCGGGCCAGATTTGGCTCGCGGGCCGTAGTTTGGAGACCCCTGTTATAGAGCAACAGCAGAAGAGCATTAGCCTTCTTGGACATAGGGGGGCCTTTAACAAGACCTGATATGAACCTCCTCACCGTACCGTCGACGTTCGGTCTTAGGGACGCTTTGGTTTTAGAGTTTGGTGTCTTCTACGGGAAAATCGTATTTTAACATATCACATATACCAAGAAAATCTTAAAATGGCCAATGGTAATACGAAATAGTACCTGAAAATTATATATGATTTAGATCAAGCCCTACTTCACCGATGCAGATTAAGTTATCGAGGTACCATTTGTTACTTTCTCGATCATATGTACAAGCATTTAGTTCCCCAAATTGGAGCTTCTCCTCCTAGAAAGCTATTTTTTGCATTGCATATAAGTACACATTTATGGTTTCGTTGAAAGAAGCGAAGAGGAAGAAAAAATTAATTAGTTATCGAAAATAAGACAAACCGTAGACGCTAGACAGGTGCATGACCATTTATTGTCAACAGCAATAAAATGTTCCACTACGACAAATCGCTGTTCGTTGAGAAAAATGAAGCTCCTGATAGAATTGGCATCCGATCAAGAATTGCACCGTGATCTGAAATCACGTGAATATCTGTGCGTTTTTCTTATGTATGCGTAATTCATTGACAGCAATTGCGTATTTATAGCACAATTTGTATAGAATGTACCAGAAATAGAAAAGCACATGAGGACGCGCGTAACGGAAACTTGTGATTTGATTTTATTTTATAGCTGTCACTTGAAGTATAATTAAGTACAAGTTACGTAGAGCCGTGTTTAATGTAGTTTATATTATCGAGAGATCAATATGAACTTTGTTGAGGCAGTAGTTTTATATTACTTTCTTGCTACGTGATTACACAAATGTAAACTTAATGATTTCGCAGGAGACTTTAACTCATAGTCTAAGAGTCAATAGTCAATTCGAGTTAGGTTTTGAGCACAAGGCTAGAAAGCTGTGATCAATTGATCACGTAACTTCCTTCAACCGTTGATGTTGGATATGTTGGATTTGGTTAAATACTTTTAATTACCCAATAATGTATAATGAAGATATATTAAATATCTGATTGATTTCAGAGGAGGTTGCATTCCACTTTTTCGTTTACTCCAATTGCTTTTAATTCTGAAATATCATTCTAGGTAGTTTAAACATAAAAATTGTACTTGCTAATTTTATTGGAGTTTTACGATCCTCTACTTGCAAAATAACCAACAGGGTATCATCTGTTACGTATAGTAAAGGGAAGCGAACATTTATCCACTCACAATTCAATACCAATATTACCCCAAAATTATCGAAAATCAGAAAATGATCTAAATTAAAATGCTTCTACGAGGGGAAAAAGTTCCTGAAAAATGAAACAAGAAATGATTTATTTGGTCAAACCTTATTTTATTTCTCAACATAATCTCTTTGTAGTCCGATACACTTAGTCCAACGTTTTTCTAACTTTTCGAACCCTTCCAAATAATATGATTTCGGCAATCCTTCGAAATAGGCGTTTGTTTCAGCGATGACCTCATCGTTAGAGCCAAATCTCTTTCCGCCGAACGATTTCTTCAAGTTTGGAAATAGATAATAATCGCAGGAGGGCAAATGTAGAGAATATGGTGTATTACCATATTTTTTATTTTAATATTCAATTGTGTGTGTATTTTCTTCGTTTTAATGTCATTAGCCATTTTTTCACTTATAATTACACGAATTTTGTTGCCATTAGGCAATTCAACTCAAAAAACTGCCAGAAAAAATTACTCGTCCTGCGGACTCAGGGGCAGTTTTTTTCGTTAAATTGCCAGGCAACAAAATTCTCATTAATACATGTCAAGTTTACTTCGACAAAAAAAAAACTAGAGTGTAATTCGGTAAGACAATTTAATGAATATTTGAATCAATAAATTAAAAAATAGGATGTAAATTAGTTTATTTAATTTAACGGAAAAGTACAATTGTTAAAAACACAATTATTAAAAAAAGCTTGATTTTCAGAATTTTCTTGTCTTTTGTTAATAGTTGGCTGCATGCTAGTATTTTGAGCGGTGGTAGTAACTGTTTCCTGGACGGTAGTACGAATGGAACCAATGATTTTTTTATGATGTTCTTCATCTAACTGAAGGTACGGTTTTAATGACGATGGGTTGCTATGTCCCGTAATTTTCACAAGTTTTTGTTCACCTATACCCCTCCTGGACAATTCAGTTACGGTGGCAGCTCGATTAGAATGGTTCGTAATTTTGACCCGCTTGACATCAAGTCCAATATTTTTCGCCGAGGATTTGGTCCATTTAGATATTCCATTTATCCCAATAGGAGCATTCTTATACCATCCTTTCGAATTTGTTTTTTGCCAGAAAGGATTTGGAGTTAAAAAAAAATTTTCACATGTGATATGGTTTCCCCGTCTTCCCATAATTTGTTTAAACAATTGTACTGGACATACACAATCTTCTTCAGTGTTTGCTACCAACCATTTACTGTCGGCCAACTTCTGATTTCCACCTTGTGCTGTCTTCGAAAACACTGGGTTATATTCAACTCTTCCGGTCTCTCTTCCACGGTTGTCTGTCTCAATTTTAAAATAGAATACCTTATAATTTGCTGCTTCTCCACCTCTCCAAGTCAATTCATAGGCAGCAATATGATAAAATTTTCTTTGAAGGCCTACAGGTTCTTCTTCACTCCAGAATAGTGCCATTTCAAAAATTTCTTGTTTTGTGAGAGCCTTAGAACTCACCTTAATTTTTTCTGGGATTGCTTGCAAAATTTTGCGTTTTGTGTCGCGTGCATTTCTCGCTTTCTTAAACTGTATGTCCGTGAACGGATTAAAAATTCTTTTATATTCTTTGAAGTACTTCTCTTGTAACATTTTTGCTGAAGTGTTCCAAATCGTTTTGACTGCACTCTCTTTATAGTCTTCTCCATTGTTCTTCTTCATGTTGAATGCCCAGTCACATAAAATAGAAGCTAACTCTTCAGTGGAAGTTTCTGCAATGAGTTCATGTTTTTTTTTCAAACAAAACATCGCAAATTGTCGCCAAATTGACGTGGTTGAATTCACAGTATTGTGAGGCACATTATTATTGATGGCTTCTTCAATTTCTCCACTCGAAGACTGTCCAAATCGCGACATTTCCACAAATAAGATACTTTTCTGACAACGCAAGTTTGAGAAAAACTGACATAACGTCATCAAAAATTTGTTTACAATGCTGGTTGTCATGCTTTCAAAAGTTAGGTTCCGTTTTGTCGCTGGAAAAGTTAGGGCAATCTTTTTCCGCTGTCATAATGACAAAACACCGCGACATATGGCATTTTTAGTGCATGAATTAAATTGTCACCTATATTACAGAAAAAATTATTAAAACACTCCACTATTTTATTTTGTTGATTACTAGTTATCTTTTGTCCTTATGTCGTTTACAGATGCTTTTCTTGTTTTTAAATTGTTTGTACTTTCTTTAATGATTCCCCATATTTTCCTTTTGTCATTATTCGCATCTTTTATAGCCGTTTTATAGTATTTAGCTTTTGTTTGTTTTATTAGATTATTTAAAATATTTCTGTTAGTCTAGGAGCCGGAGCGATATTGTTGGTCTGAACATTTACCCGATGGCACTATAGTTTATTGTTAGAGGACGGGTCAATGAACAATTCATTGTATTTATTTAAAATTATTGCCATCACTCCTTGCCTATTTCAACCCCCCAAAACCCTCTAAAACCACCCCCGAAAAAAATATGGATCATATGATAATCTGACCAATTTTATGATAAATTAGTCAATTATTGAGACTCTGGCTGGGTTTAAAATCGAAAAGGCTCTTTTTTATATTTTTTTCCATTCTGCCGGATGATTTTAGGGAGTTTTGGGGGGTTGAAATAGGCAAGGAGTGATGGCAATAGTTTGAAATCATTATTTGATCTCCAATTAAGTTATTTAACATGGGGCCATCATGTTACCTTGTAACCCGCAAGTTTTATCCACAAAATGAAAAAAAGAAATATTTTTTGATCCAAATAATGGTCAATTACTCGGAAATGGATCGATAACTTTTGATGGCATAGGGTATGTTAACAATTGCCAACACCAATGAACATTTTCCACCAGGTTTGTGGAGGTTAACTTGCAGTCCATTTTCGGTTCAATTTTAACTGGTCGGCCTGATAAACGGATACGATAAAAAATGAAGGCACATGGTGGAAGTGTATAAGAATGGCATGCTCCTCAAGTAACCGCAACTTGGAAAGGGTTAACATCCAGTCAAAAAAAAAGAAAAAATGCGGATGCTGTATCTCGAGATCTAGCAGCCGGGGAAAATTCGATCTGTGTGATCATTGAACCGTCGTCTAACGATAAACCATAGTGCCATCGGGTTAATGTTCAGACCATCAATATCGCTCTGGCTCCTAGACTATGTAGGTAGTATAATTTTTTCTTAGTTCTTGGTTATTCGGATTTTTTATGCTTATTTTTTTCAATTTATCTCGTTTATGTATTGAGTTTATTATGCAATTTGTAATCCAAGTTTTGCGCTTTCTATTTTTATTATTTATAGCAATGTTTTTAGTTATTAAACATTCTGAATGCATGTTTTTAATTTGATCAAGAAAAGGACATAACGAGTTTAATACTGAATTCCAATTGTGGTTATTAATATTATTTCTGAATTTTTCACTATGCAATATTTTTTTGATTGCAATTTTTTCATTTGAAAAACGTGTTATTGAGTAGCTGAGTTATCTCACCTTGAAACACCCTGTATAATAATCTAGTTGCACAGTTGCCTAATACAGAGGAAGCCATCATTCTGCACAAATCAAAACCCAATTATTCGAGTTGAGTATAATGGTAATGTTATCGCGTAACCTTTTTAATGCCACGTAGTGGGAAGAATTATATGATATTTTTACGGTCGGTAAATATAAGTGGTTGTGGTTTCTCGGGAAATTTTTCAGTGATAGCTATTTCCATAAATATTTTAAAGTTCGCTAATGTTCCATCTAAAAATAGAAGTCACGAGAATCGATTAGAAAAGGATTACTTGCACCTACACTAATGTAGAAGTACAAGCTATTCAGCTTTTGAAGACGGAAATGTTCATTGCACAGAATTAAAATTCGTTTTTGTTCCTGTATTCGTGTTTCGTGGTTCGTAACGCAAGAAAAGGTAATGAGCTTTCTTTTATGAGCGCAACGTTTACCTACATGTTAGAACATTTCTCAACGGATTCTGGACAAGAACAAGCATCTAAAATTAAAATTAGGTGTCCCGAGTGTGAGATAATGACGAATGATAATTATAGAATTTCGGCGTTTACTACGTGAATATTCATTCAAATGCAGTAGTAAATTGTTTATAACTAGGAGGTCGGCCAGTACACTGCGCATATGCCCGAAGAGTTAAGACGGAGTGAGAAGAAATGCTCCAAACCTACAAAACGAACGTTAAAAAATCATTCCCCAAGAATCGAGCACAGCCTCCGGCCGACCCTTAACGTTCAAATTTTCCAATTTAGGTTTAAAACTCACCTGATTTATTAAATTTAGTTCGCAGAAAGTCTCGTTTTAATGCAACATAGGCAGCCACGAAAACAAAGTGAATTGCTTCGAGTATTTCGATGCTTCGCTCTGCTCAATGACTCGAAAAAGGCTTAAGGTACTACATTGAAGTTTTACGCCAGTAAATTTCGAGAATCATATCGCGTTTGCATCAAAAATTCAAAGTGGAATGCATTGACCTTTTGGCCGCTACACTAAAGATACCTTGTGCCATTTAAACCTATTCAAGAAGGGACTCTGTTCGGCCACGCCACACTCCCTCTTTTAAAAAAATACAAAATCGCACTCAAATACCAATAATTGTATCACCCATAGTGGCTTCTTCTTCTTCAACGTTATCTCCTTGTAACCCTATACACTTCGTTCAACGTTTACCTAATTTTTCGATCCCTTCCAAATAATACGATTTCGGGGAACCTTCAAAATAGGAGTTTCTTTCAGCGATGACCTCATCTCTTTCCGCCGAGCCATTACTTCAAGTTTGGAAGTTGGAGGGCCAAATCTGGAAAATATGTCGTATGACGAATCAATTAGTAGCGCACATCATGCAATTTTGCCGTTGCGTTGTCCTGGTGGAAAAGCACTTTTTTCTTTGTCAAATGCGGTCACTTTCGCTTCAAATCGGCGTCGAATCGATCCAACAACTCTGCATAATATACGCCGGTGATCGTTTTGCTTTTTTCAAGGTAATTCATATGAACGATACCATGTGCATCCCAAAAAACAGTCGCCATGACTTTGTTGCCCGATAAACCCACTTTGGCCTTTTTAGGCTATTCTTTGGTCTCTTGTGTGTTGTGGCTATCAACGTTAGTGCTACCAACCTGACGTGAACGTTTGTCACTATTTGAAAGACGAGAAACTGCTCATCGCAACATGTGAACTCAGCTTAAAAGCCATAGCCGAACATATTTTATTAATACTATTTATATGAACCATTCTAATTTTATCCAATTTTTAATGCTGGTACTGCGATATTAATGTAATAAGTTTTTTAAATTTAACTTTTTAATAGTTTCAATAGTTAAGATTCATATTTTTTTACTTAATATAATTTATTGATTAATATTATTTAAATAGTTCAATTAATTAGTTTGTCTTAATTTTACAAATAAAAACTTATGTTTATATTTTTGTCTGATTAAAATAAAGTTTCATTCTATATTTAGTTTAGATAATTTAATTTTGATTCGTAATTTTATTTAATTTGAATTAATTTCAGCAGAAATTACTTACCGTATCATTTATGTAACGGCACAAATGTAATTGAGGGTTTTATCATGAATACATCTGATTTTATTCAATTTCTAAAGTAGATACTGAGATTTTAATAATAAAATTTTTTTAAGTCAAGTTTTAAAAGTTGATTCATATTTTTTTCACTAAATATAATCTAATAATTAATAATATTTAAATAATTCAATTAATTAGTTTATTTTAATTTTTATTCAATTTTTTTAATTTAAATTAATTTCATCAGATAATATCTAAAAAATTATTTGTGTAACGGCACAAATTTTGTTATATTCATATGAAAAAATCTAATTGTATTCAATTTGTAATACAGATACTGCGATATTAATAATAACATTTTTTAAATTTAAGTTTTTAATAGTTTTAATAGTTGATTCATATTTTTTTACTACATATAATTGATTAATATTATTTAAATAGTTCAATTGATAAGTTTATTTTAATAACTAGAATTTGTGCTGTAATTGGATTGAAAGAGCTGTAACCTGACTGAAATATGTGATACATTTTGATTATTGTTCATTATTTTGGAAAAAAACTATTTTAATATAAGTTATTCTTCTAGAGAGAAGAAATATCTGTTTGGGGAGGGGGTACACTGTAAAAATGACCCTATTTTGAAGGATTGCCGAAATCGTATAATTTGGAAGGGATCAAAAAATTAGAAAAATGTTGGACGAAGTGTATCGGCCTTCAAGAAGATTATGTTGAGATTAAAATGAGTTTTGACCAAATAAATCATTTCTTGTTTAATTTTTCAGGGACTTTTCACGTTGCCCCGACCTCATACCTACCGGGAGAAGATAGATTATCAATTACATGGTGCAAGACCATTTTCTTCCAGTACTATATGCCGAATAAAAACGTCAGGTTAGCTCTTATAATAATACCTACAACGCAATGTGTATAATTATCTTACACTGAGTTATAAAATAAAAAGTTGTCAATGCCATTGTTGATATGCAAAGAATGAACGCATCTAGAACTGTTCAGTTCTTAGAATGGAAAACTGGATTCAGGTTACTTATCACGTTACAAGATTGCAGTGTGAACACATTTGTTTAAGCTTTAAACAAATTATCCTTGCATAGACGCAGAGTATAAAGTTGTCAAATGCGACTTTAAATTATCGTTAATGGTTAGAAATATTACGTATTTCATGCAAGTTATAAATCATTTCTTTAACAAATGGAAAACAAAAGACCATAAGTAATGATTAATTGATCTTGGATATAATGTCGATGAATCATTGAAAAAACGCAATCAGTTGTAAATCGATGATTTCGATGTGATGATCATATTTTTATTATGCAGGTTGAGTTTGAGTACTGCGACAGGGGCGTAGGAACCGGGAGGCAGAGGGAGTACTTTCCCCCCCCCCCATAATTTCTACTGAGGGGTCAAAGACTGTATTTTGCCCCCACTATATAGTTATATATACTATGTTTTTATATTTGTATGTAAAATTAACCTTCTAATTATGCTTTAATTATTTTCTTAATTCTCGAACCCAGACTTCTGTTTACAAATGAAAAAATTGTGCTGTTCAGATGGCTATTTACTAACAGTACCGAGAATCTGCGAAAAATAAAATTATTTTGAATTAACTGTTGACAATTATTCTGTGGCGCCTGAGTCGTTCTTTTAACAGGATTTTTTTTAACGGGAATTTGTAGTCTTAGTTATCAAAAAAGTGGAGAGTATGGGCATTGAAGATCATTTCGACGAAAATTTTGACAGCGTAGAACGAGCGGCAAAGGAGTTAGAACTCAAACCAACAGAACAACCCAGACCCATAAAGATACAACGACGATTGGAGAAGACAAACACTCCTTCAAATTCAGCCTAAAGACAAATTCCGCAAGAGATATATATCACGAGATAATAGATATCTCGACGACAGCTTTATAAGATCGATTTGACCAACAGGGTCTCCACATGTTATCGATGCTAGAAGACATCCTTCTTCACGAGCTCCAAGGAAGTGTTCCCCGTGTTGAGGAAAGATTAGGAATATTTGCCGAAGACTTTGATGTTCCTGATCTGCATACCCAGCTTCAGAAGAATTTACCAGAAGTTCCAAACTCATGTGCTCTTTTTGCGGAGAAGTTTGGCAACGAATCTGCGACCGTGAAAGCTTTTCTCCAGCAAGTAATATTACTCTTGTCATATCGTCATAACTGTTCCCGCTTCTGCTTCATCATCGGAGCATTCCTTAAGCGCACTTTGTCGCCTGAAAACTTATTCAAGATCAACCATGACCCAGAAACGTTTTACTCATATTTTGATACTCCACATCCACCAAAGGCACACAGCTCGTTGTATTAGTACTGTTCATAAATTATGTATTTGAACGTTCAAAAATTTTTGAAAAATGTATGATTTATGTAAATGAGATTTAATATCTGTATGTATATGTAATTATCATATTTATTTGCAATATAACGTGTTTTAAGCGGACATGCAGTGTTCAAATTTATTTATATACTATCGATAAATAAAAAAACAACAGCATTAAACGCAATATTATCTATTCTTGACTATTTCTTGCGAGTTACAGGCAAACCTGGTATTTTGAGATCTAATTCACTGACATTTTAACAGAATTATTCCACAGTTAATCAAAACCCCCATCCCACAAACTCTCTAACGTGTATAATACGTTCCAATTTTTTTTTGAGATTCGTTGATATCAAGCTAGGAACTCTGCAGACTCTAGTTTAATGTTTCTACTTGTTCAAAATTTATTCTGTCTAGTGATTTCACTAACCCGGCTCTTCCTGGATACTGACCCTCAATACCACCAATACAAGAGTTTCAGTGCTTGCTAATATGGCGCATGCTGTCTTATTTTCGTTTTCAAGCATTGGTGGCTTCATTTCGCCAATAACATGGGCAATGTTAGCTCCAAAATTGTTCGACGTCGCTGGTATATCTGCATACACCAAAGATCATATCCCTACAGAAAATAATCGGGAGGTATCCAAGTCACAGGATCATGGTGGCCAATTAACAATGTCCATCTAGCGAAATACCATGATTGCCGAGCTTTTCCCTCGGAAATCCATTGCTTCGTGCACCCTTTTGGAACCACATTCTTGCCACCCAATTAGTCAATGGCTCTAATGAGTTCGTCATTGAAGGTGACGCACCGAAGAAGTACGGTTCCAATAACTCCTCCAGCCCATATTTGCATCTAGTGATTAGTGAATAGTGGTAACTTATGACCCTTGATTCCCGAATGCGCACGAATACACCAAATATCATATCCACACAGAACATTCTTAGACTTTTCGGCAGCAAATCATCTAGGCTACTGTTTGCGATTTCTCGTAGCTCTGGGGGAGTGCAATTTTCATTTTCCATTCGTAATTTTCTTTCAAACTCATCCATATTAGGTATCTTAATTTTTAAACTCATTTCAAAATTAAAATTTAATTTACAGATGTGGCGCCCATGCAATTGTTTATTTTGGCATGTAGTGTTAACACCTTGAACATATAAAATAGTAAATACTTTTTTCTTTTAAAAAACATGTCTAAAAAGTTCCATTCATATACTAGCTTTTTGATGTCTTCAAGTTTATTCTAGAAGCTAAGGATTTACGAGAAAAAAAAATGAAAAATGTATTGCAATGTATTTTAACGGGTGGTTGGAAGAAGTGATTAATTAAAGATGTTGATCACAGCCTTTCTTCTTCAAATGTACTGTTTTGAAATTATTTAAGATTAGATTTATTACTTAGTGTTAGAGTTTTTAACGAAACACTTATCAAATAAAAGTTAATTATATTTTAAAAGAATAACAATCTTAAGAATGACTATTTATTAGGAGTAGAGTAGAGTAGAGTAGAGTACTTTATTTGGTGCTAATATAATATAAGCATTATTTGCACAGGTCAGTTTGAAGATAAAAGTCAAAATACAAATTAATAAAAAACCAAAATCAGTCACTTAACAAATTATTAAAATTTAGATTAAAAAAATCATCTGTTTTAGACAATACATTTTCTACTAAGTAAGATCTAATTACAATTTTAAATTTGTTAAATGGAAGACTACGAATACAAATCGGTAATCTGTTAAAAAATTTGAAGGCAAGAAAATTCGGGCCGTTTTGTGACCTGCTGAGTCTGAAAAATGGCAAATGAATATCATCCTTATGTCTGGTATAATGCGGATGAATGTCGCTATTTGAACTGACAAATTCAGCATTTTTGTGAGCATACGATAAGCATTCAAAAATAAAAAGGCCAGGTATTGTTAAAATGTCCAGTTTTAAGAATGTGCTTCTGCAACAAGCTCTATAGTTAATGTTACCTATTATTCTAATTGCTCTTCGCTGTAGACTAAAAATTCTGTGAATTTCACCACAGTTTCCCCAAACAATGATACCGTATCTGAATTGAGACTCACACAGACCAAAATATGCTGTTTTAAGTACATTTGATGAAACAGAACCAGACAATCGACGTAGAAGATATACGTTTTTACTAACTTTTTTTGCAAGATGGTCGATATGAACATTCCAGGTAAGGCGCGAATCCAAATACACACCTAGAAATTTTGCATTAGCGTCGTCAACATGCCTCATACTAAAAACGATTTTCTCCGTTTTTTCCCGATTCATAGCTAGCCCGTTTCCTGAAAACCATTCAAAGGTATTTTCCTGTATGCGCTCAAAAGCCTCATCAACAGACACCAGATCGGCACAATTTTCAGAAACCACAGTGTCATCAGCAAAAAGTATGGATAAGATGTCAGCAAGATAATCCGGAAAATCATTAATGAAAATCAAGAAAAGTAAAGGCCCAATTATAGAGCCTTGAGGAACTCCAATATCAATTATTTTCATTTCGGACCAGGTTTGATTTACATACACATACTGCTGGCGGTCTGTGAGATATGATCGTATAAGAGCCCTACTTGATTCATCAAAATGGTACCTCTCAAGCTTTTCCATGAGAAGTGAATGAGACACACAATCAAAAGCCTTTGATAAATCTAAGAAAACTGCAAGAAAATAATCCCCTTTTTCAAAACATTTTACAGCATTGCCTACGAACTCAATTATTGCATCAATCGTGCTAAGTTTCTTCCTAAAACCATATTGATGATTAGTAAATAATTTATTTGTGTCAAAATAACCAATAATTTGTGCACACATCAATTTCTCAATAATTTTTGAAAAAACGGGAACAAGGGATATAGGTCTATAATGTTCAACTCTAGAAATATCACCCTTTTTAAAGAGTGGAATTGTCTTGGAAATTTTCAGACAGTTTGGATAAATACCTTCCTTGAGGCATCTATTAATGAGAGTTGTAAGTGGATAAACAATACTATTAATGTTTCTTTTTATCAGTGAAATATTCAATCCATAAAAGTCTCTGGAGGAACTATTTTTTAAGGAACATATTACATCTCTAACTTGTATAAATGTGACTTCAGTGAATGCAAACTTCAAATGCTGTGGGATGTTTTTACAGAATAGTCCGACACCGTTTGGAACATTCATTGGAGTAGAATCAACAATTTTACGTGGAATAGTTGCAAAGTATTCATTGAATTTGTTTGCATCAATATTACATTTTGAAACTGAACTATTTGATCTTTTGTTGATCTTGATTAAATCCCACATAGTTTTGTTGGGTTTTGTTAGGTTACTATCATATCTGATATCTTCTTATGCTAAATGCGTACTCCCCCTCTTCCCTTCCTCGCACTTCTATATACCTTCCTCATCGCCCACGCATAGAGGGATCTCCCCTCACCAACTATGGGACTTCCCCGCACCGTCCTTAACAGTGCCGTACTCTAACAATAGTTAATTTCACTGTAACTTGAAAAGATAAATGATTGGGAAAAGTTGGGAACATTGGGGCTCATGTTAAATAACTTTTTATTAAACAGTTAGTGAACCAAATAGTTAACCTATGATTTAGAACAAAGAATAAAAGTGAATAACAATTTAACAAAAAACAAAAACATGTTGAATATTGACAAAAAATTTCAAAAAGTGTTCTTTTATTGACAGATAATGTTCAACAAGGAAGATAAAAAGAGAAACATTTTTCTTCAAATTTTTTGGAGGGGCGTAACTTTTCAGGGGAGGGTTTATTCAGAAAATGTTATAGCAAAGATCCCCCTTAATTTTCATCGGTGTTATTTAGATACAACCTGTATAGGTATAGCGAGGGAAGCAAAAATCTGCCACATAGACATCTACCAATTTTACTATGTATTAAATGCGTCAAATAAATTTGACGAATCAAACAGTTTAATAAATAATCAATATGCAACGACTAATTGACGTTTATTTACAACAATGACGATAAGTATGTATGTGATTAACTTGATTCATTAGCGGGAAGTTGTATGTTTGTATGATGCAATACGGTATTCCATCATGAATGGCGGCTTAATTTAGGTGATTGTTTGGTTATACATCAAGACAAAGTGCGAATGTGTTTACTCAACAGATGCTTACATTTCACACTACCTAAAATTGAAATTGTTTGTACATGCATTCAACAGATATGAAGAAATTCATTAGTAACGAAAAGTTCAGTACGCTTTCTTAATACACGAATATATGATATGCTATTATGTCTGAAAACTGTTTATTCTCTAGCCAGACTCGACGACCTATTTCAAAGAATATGTCTGTCTTGACATCTTGGTAACTAACTAAATTCCTCTGTATGCAATCAAGTCCAAAAGTATAATTCAACTCAAGCATTCTTTTCCAGAAATAACTTCCAACTAATTGAAATCATGTTTGAAGAGAAATGTCTTGTCTTTTCCGTTCTGTCTCTATATGCAGTATAATGGAAGTATTGTAGACGGTCTGAACATTTTTTTATTTTCTTAGATACATCCGTTTTGAGCATTTGTGAATTGATCTAGACTATTTTTGAGATGATGTCTTTGAGCGCGTATGTGTATACATAACTTACTGACGGGACGATAAAAAACAGGCGCAATACCTCCCACCCCAATACATGCGTGCAAGAAAGAAGAAACATCAACCAGATACAACAAACGATTCAAATAACCTACTAACCTAGTATTCCCAAAAATATATAAACATTTAAAAAACTAGCCAGTTGAAAGTTTAACATATTAACCTGCGATAACCTTTTTTTTATTTATACTTTGAATGGTATAGGGGCTTTAGTTGAGAAAGCGGTATGGAGTGTATCCATCATCTGCAAAGCTGTGGACGGGACAAGTTGTCACTTCCAGCAAATCGTTGATATGGAGCAGAAACAAACTTGGCTCCAAGACAGATCCCTGTGGAACACCAGCGTTCACGGCCATTCTATCGGAGAATACTTCGTCGATCACCACATGGAGTGATCTATCTGAGAGAAAACACGATAGTAAGCGACAAAGTTGAAGCGGCAAACCATACGACGGAAGCTTGCCGCTTGGAGTATCGAACCTACGCCGCTATCGAGAAGAAAAATACGTTAGAGGAGTCTTACCCATAGACCTATTAACCTAAGGAGACAGAATTGTTTACATTTAAACACGGTCAGACATTGCCAAATTTCGGGCCACTCAGACCGCTACATATTGCAAGTACGGCCGTATGGAATGTGCTGTTGCCGGATTAGTTGTTTGGTGTGCCGGATTGAAATTTGTAATTATTATAAAAACGTCTATAGAATTATTTATTGGTTACATCAGAAGCAATACTGTTGAAATGTCGTTTTCTCTGAAGAATATTCTATAATATATGGTAACCTGGAATATACAATCGAATTATAGAATATTTATATTTTTAAATATAGAACTATTCCATTCCATTGCATCATTTGTTCAGAAAGCGACGCCGCGCACATTTTATGAATGGAGACTTGGTTCTGTACTACGCAATTTGACAGCTTCCGTATTTCTCGTAGCTATTTCGAAGCGGTGTTGCCTTACAAGTGGTACCAAGTTTTCAATCATAGTTACAGCGTTGCCGAAAAGGAGTGATTATGAGTCGGCGACAAAGAGGTCGGTCGGTTTTCTTTGTCATACTTCATGTAATCATTGCGACAAGTCAAATGGAGTTTTATGAATGATATGTTTCGTCTCCTTGGGATACTATGGTCTCACAACTTCGGCCACAACCGCCGTTGCAGGTTGAACATTGAATTCGGTATATAATAATAATAATAATATAATAATAATATTTATTCAGGTATAGTAATACAGTGTTATACAGTAACAAAAATATGAGTGCAACATATATACCACCCTGCAAGAGACACTGAGTATCTGTGTGCAGGCCTGAAAATGAAATAAAACAGAAAAATAACAGAAAAAAAAGTAGAGAAGAAATAATAATATTTAAATAAAAGGAAATAGGTACATTCGACTTTTTAACTTATCAAATTATCAAGTTGATGATTACGAATATTTTTGTTTTTGGCCCTAAATAAGAGCGTAAGAAACAATGTTTAATCAAGACGCGAAATTCACTTTTTTCCATGTTTACAAAAATCTTCAAGGTTGCTTGCTTTCGATGGGTGTCAAAACAGAACTGAAAGACATATCAGTCTGAAACTTTTAATGCGTTCTAGTTGAAGATGGTATATCACAAATGTCACATGAGATTTTCGATTGTGGCGCCATTTGTTTCATTTTTCAGGGATTTTGAACCTTGCCCTCTTTTACATCTTTTTTGTAGGATAAATATTCTAGATGTATGAAACAAGTTATCCCAGAAGATAACACCATAGCGGATTCTATATTCCACATAGGCATGGCTAACCTAAAGCTGCTCGAATGTTTACATTTAGTTTTGAAATTCGAAGAGCATAGCAGAATTAGTAGAGCTCTGTTAATGATGTATCAATTTGTATCGCCAGTTCAGTCAATCCCAATTCTCAGAAATGTTATCTTATTTTTCGATTTAAAAATAATTTGTTCACTTCCACTTCAAATTGTTCATCCTTTTGTTTGTAAGAAAATTGGATCAATTGAGTTTTATTTACATTCATTTTTAGCTTAATATTGTAGAACCAATTTTGTAACAAATTGTTGGTTCTTTCAGTTTATTCTCAGTATCTTCACCAAATATCTCAGGTAGATCATTGACATATAATAGAAATAACAGTGGGCCAAATATTGATCCTGAGGATACCCTTTTTGAATTTCTAATTCTTGAGGAGCTAATATCTCTTCCAAATCCCTTTTCTGATACGTATTCTTGCCTGTTCATTATATAAGATCTTATAAGTTGCAGAGGTATAACATTTTTCGCATTGCCCTCGTGTGTAACCAAAATGAATTTTCTTTAAAAAGAAAATTATTGGCTTCCGGATGGATACCTCGTCACAAAAGCAGTTTCAGTTCAAGCGTCAAACCTGTCCTGAAGATGCCACCTTTAATGATTGGCGAAATGTCTGGCATCAAGTAGTGCTTTTGTGATGCGGAATTGACACATTTTCAAGATTAGCTATAGATATTTCAGAATGAATTCAATACCATAATTAATTGATGCTACAATATAATTTTTTTTTGAACTGAATCGGATCTTATTTGAGAGGTAGAACTCAGTGTGTCAAATATGCTGGTTCTGTGTCACCAGAAAATTCTGTAACATCTGGGGTTCCCCAGGGATTCCATATAGGTCCACTACTCTTTTTATTATTTATTAATGATATATCAGAAGTAATACAACACAGCTGCTATTTGAAGTTTGCAGATGACTTCAAACTCTATAGGATCATTGACAATGTCTGTGATGCTGAACTGTTGCAAATAGATCTAAGCAATCTGGCCCGTTGGTGCGATAGAAATATGCTTCATCTAAATATAAACCAATGCTATCAAATCACATTTTCGAGAATTATGAATCTAATTCAATACTCTTACCAAGTGTAAAACGTTAATTTGTCAGTGGCTGATAGTGTTCGAGATCTTGGCATATTATTTGATTCCAAAGTAACATTTAAGACACACATTGATAATATTGTTTCTAAATCATTTAAATTATTGGGCTTCATTGCAAGATCTCCAGACAAATTTTCCCTATACACTTCTAAAATATTATACTGCTTTCTTGTTCGATCAGTTATTGAATATAATTGTATAATATGGTGTCCGTTTTATAAAGTGGATATCAATAGAATCGAGAGAGTTCAAAATAAATTCTTGAGGTCATGTGCATTCAAACTTGGATATCAAAGGGGAAACTATGAATATTCTGACATTTTGAACATCTTAAATTTATCAAGTTTGGAACATCGAAGAGCTGAAATAGACTTGAGATTTCTGCACAAGGTTATAAATGGAGCTATGAGTTGTCCTAATTTAATTGAACTCTTTAATCTGAATGCAAATCCCAGAAGAACAAGAATTTTAGAACTGTTCATGGTTCCTCATCACAGTACGAATTATGGCCAAAATGAGCCAATTACAAGGATAGTTGAATTGGCAAATAAAAATAGTGAAATCATAGATCTATTCGATACATCTACATATTCATTCAAAAATCAAATGACGCACATAAATTTGTTATAGATTTGTAATAAATTTGTTGTAACTTAGTATTAGTATAAGTCATGTTTTTATTTGTAAATTGGCATGTCCGTAAATAAATAAATAAATAAATAAATAAATATAATATGTCGAAGTTTATTTTGTTTCACTATAATTTATTTATTCATTGTTCCATCAATGACAGTTGGAGCATTCCAAAAAATGTTTTACATTCACCGTTACATTTGTGCATTATTAAGCTATTGCATATATCTTTTATCGCGGGCTTTGAGCGCGGCGACCGAATCAAGAAATTCCGTAACGAAAAATAATGTAAGACCTGAACACCTAACATGTGTCAAATTAATTAATTAATTTGAAGTTTCTAAAAGTGAGAAATTTCGCTATTTTATACGAATGTTATATATAACACTCTAGCGCTTTAGACTCCGGGATTTTCACGTGGCCTATCGAAATTAGAAGGTTCGAATTATCTAAAAACATAATTGCATGAACTCCAGACGTCCTCGGTAATTAGCTACAAATGAAATCATTTTGACATATGCCTCTAGGAGCTCGCTACGCGTCAGTTAGAGTTTATACGTTAGACGCGCGTAGCAGAGACCTGAGAGTACCTGTTTTTATTAAGCTATTGCATATATTGCATATAGCTTTTATCGCGGTCTTTGAGCGCGACGACCGAATCAAGAAATTCCGTAACAAAAATAACAGGAACTCGTTTATGTTGCGCTCTCTCGGGTGACTAATATTGAAAAATTGTATATCACGACAAAAAACGATAATTCTACATTCAAGTTTTATAATAATCGAAGGCAAGCTGCATCGACTGCATCTTTGTTGCAAAAATTCGAAAGACTGCCCTTAAATAGTGTTCAGACGACAGCTCAAAGTGTCTTAGATTTCATTAGTAATAGAAATGGCATTTCAATAATGACTTTCAATTGCCAAAGTCTAAATAGTCACAAATACGATTTACAAGATTCAGTTACGAGACAAACAAATGTGTTACTTCTTACCGAAACTTGCATGGCGCATGATAATCCGATTGAAATACCAAAGTTCAATTGTATTGTTCAATTCAAACGAGATACTGTTCCAAAAGGTGGGGTAGCTATTTACCAAAATAATAATAATGTTACTAATATTATGACTCCGAATATTGAAATACATATTGCACACGTTAGCGATGTTAATGTTAGGCGCTCATTTGTTGGAGATATTTGTGCGTGCTTATGCAAACTTAGAAATGGCCTACACATAGTCATGGTAGCAATTTACATTTCTCCGAATCCAAAATTGGGCGAGGTAGAGCATTTTATTCATCGCACTTTACTGGAGTACACTGAAGAAGGGTCGAAAATACTTGGTACAAATGGTAATAAATTTCCACTTATCTTGGCTGGCGATTTCAACATCAACTTCGCTGATGAAAAAAAGTCAGAGCGGTTGACAACTTTTCTTTCGGAAAAATTGAATTTGAAAATGTATAATGATCCACAAGAATCCACAACAAAATATGGGACCACCATTGACGCGGTATTTTCCAGATATTTAGAGGATATCAAGTCTCAAACTTATGTCTCTTATTTCAGTTATTCAGTTACCATAAACCTATGGTTTCAATGATAACAAATTCCTGAATAACCTACATGTATTGTAAGATAATAAGAATATTTTAAACGATATTAACTTCTCATTTATTCAATAAAAGAAAAAAATTTGTTTTCTTATCGGTCACCACGCTCAAAAGTAACTTGAATTAATATCAAAGAAAAAACTTGAATTAAAATATCGAAGAAAAAAAAATACTGCATAAATAAAATAAAAAAATAATTATAATTGCATGAGTTGAGAAAAAATGCTATGCAATAGCTTTACCGCGGCAGTCCCCGAGTGCCACATGTATCTTTTTTTAATTATTTTATTTGAAAACCCGTTTTATTAATTAAAAACCTTAAGCCTTATTTGAAATGATTAAATATAACAAACATCAACATTTGATTTATTAATTTTTCTGCTTCATTGACAAGTCTATCACTTCTGGAACAGGCCTCGTAGCTAGTACCTCAGACAATACGAACAAATAACTCTAGACAGTATCTAATTATCAATGTTGAGGTTGCAGTGGGTAGTAATTACAAGGCCATAAATGCACAATGGTGCTTCTGTAATATTTTTCTTGTCATAAACTTCAATTCTCAAAGCTAATTGACTTCTTAATTCCTTTTCCGGAAATATGAATATTCACCAGTTGATAACAATGGGGAAATCTGAAATTCTTAAATTGGTAATAAATAACACGGTATGAAACGTGTTAATAAGCGTATAATTAATGAATTACGACAAGTTTTATTTTAAGAAACATTTGTATTTTTATAGGAGGAATGTTTCAACATTAATCGGGGCCTGAACGGCAGCTACGAGAGGGATAAAATCGATGTCGAACTTTGCCTTTAAGGAAGTACGACAAGGTCCCAACAGTTTTGAATCGATACACATGGTAAGAAGGGATACTGAACTGTGAAATGCTCCGTTTATAAATACAGATTTTCCGTGAGAAATTATTGGAATCATTCGAATCATTCCATACTATTTCCACCATTAAGCCTGGGATCCAATATCAGGCAGAATCTTAAATAATTCTAAGTTTCGGCCCCTCCGACCACAACTGAATAGTCCAAGAAAAATAGGCTATTACATGGAAAAAATGTGTAACAAGCAGAATATTTGCATGCATTTTATTATTATAGCCCTCAATAATGTGTAAACATTCCTCATCGATTTGATTGCCTCGGGCTGAGTTACGCGAGGTGGAAGGTTGCGAAAAATAGTTTTTCGCAAATATCTCTGAAACGGCGACCTTTATAGATAAAAATATGAGCTAATTTGTAGCCGAGGCGATTTGATATGAAAACTTATTCCGAAGTTTTTTGTAGGGGCAATTATTAGATTTTCTTTTAACCTATTTTTTTAGTTTGATTACACGAGATGGAAACCTGTAATGTTCGAAGTACATCGTGTGAGCCATAGGTGGCATGTTGGTAAAGGAGATAGGCTTTCGTGTTTTCCTTGAAGGTTTGGAAGTTATAGACATAGGGAAAGACCTCACTAGGTGAAGAGTTCCACAACTTCGCTGTTCGATAAAAAAGTCTGGTATAAAGAAGTTCGGCAGGTCTCGAGTTTGACAGTGAAGCGGTGACTAGTTTGAGCTCGTCTAGTCCGGTTATCTGGAATCTCCCGTGGTGGAACAACAGAGGAGATTTCTGATGAATTCCGACCATGGACATATCTATAGATAGCTAGATAGATAGATTTTTATTTGTTCCTAGATTACAAAGTAATATTGACCCAATGGGTGTAGAACACGTCAAAATTATAATTAATTTAATTAATAACTAAATCTACTGAGTGGTGTTCCAAAATTTAATTGATGCTTTCAGAGTATAATTTCATCTATAAAATACTCCTCCATACTGTAATATACTTTTTTCAACAAATATGAGCTTAATTTCTTTTTAAATAATTTTATTGGTAGATTACGGTAGATTACCGGGATTTTGTTAAAGATTTTGATCACCATATAAGTCACATTCTTTTGTACATATAACCATTTGAATCTGACAGGTAAGTAATTGTCTCTCTGTCTTGTATCATATTCATGCAACTGCTCGACTCTATCTATTATATCTTTATTATTCATAACAAAGAGGATGGATTCTATAATGTATAAACCATATAATGTGTGTATATTCTCCGATCAGAATAAGTTCTTACAACTCTGCAAATAAGGCAAGTTGAATATGAATCTATCGCATTTTTTTTGCAAGATAAAAATTCTTATAACTTCTGAAGAGTCTCCCCAAAATGATAAGCCATACCTTACCCTGCTCTGCACAAATGCATGATAGGCAGTTAGAGGTGCTGCTTTATTAATATGTATAGATATTACTCTTAGTGCATATGTATATTGGGCAATGGTTTTTGATAATTTATCAATATGAGTGGTCCAATCTAATCGCGAATCGATATTTATCCCTAGGAATGACACTGAATCTTGAGATTCTATATTTTGGGTTTCTCATCTATATTCATTTTCTCTGTATATTCTTTTAGAAAGCTAAATTTAATTATTTGTGTTTTATTTACATTTAACATAAGATCATTTGATTCGAACCAGGAATTTAAGTCATCTAAAGATTTTTTGACTTTATCTTTGAGGCCTATCAATTCCTCGTCCGCTAGAACTTGTGATGTGTCATCTGCAAATTGACAAATATCCTCTTCAATGGCTGCTGGCAGCTCATTTGTGTATAATATATTATTAAGAAATTATTGTTTGCCCCACTTTGTGGTGACAATTGTTGATAAATAATTATTCTTTGTTAATAATACTCTTACTGAATTTTTATTTATTTAATAATTATAACTTTTGATTCTACCGGCTAGCTTTTTATCTTTTGATTTGATTATATTTGAATTTTTAAATTAATGTTTATGAAGTTTTGAAGTTTATCTATAGAATAATTTTTATATGGAATTAAACACAATGCTCTTTGATTTCACAATATTTAATTTCTATGACTCTTATTATCTTGTTCAATTCAATTTTATGTTTACAAAATCTATGACATAACCTTAAGACACTTTTTCAACTAATATTTGTTTATATTGTTATTGTCAACAATCTTCCTTTTTCTTTACAGATAATACGGATAATATGATGTAGAAATTATAAACAAACTTACGTTTAGATAATATCCAAAAGTGTGTTTAACAATGTGGGCAATTTTCAATTTACTTCCTTTTGTAATTTCGTTGATTCACCTTTTACACAACACTATGCTATTTCACGATAATCACAGGTAACTAATTTAGGTGACTTCTTCTTGAGGATCAGGAACTGTTGATAATGCTTTGTTTTATTCTTTTAGATAAGACATAAAACTTTTCGATGCTTTATTGAAATTATGTTGAAGAATGGCAATCGTTGGATACTTCTTATAAATTGGAGGTTATTACTACCTTTTATTTGGTTTAGATACTTTGGATACTCGTTGACTTTTAATAAAACTTATTAACTTTGGTTACTTGTAACCTATCGAAGTTTGGAACACTTGCGTTCTCTGATGTTTATTTTATATAAACTTAGGTTAGAAAATTTTGGTGAGTTGCCAGAGAAGAACAGTCTCTGCTTGGATATTAATGCAAACTGAATTTGGTTTTCCTTTCAGACCCTTTTATAGGCCTCCAAAACCGACGCTACTTGATGTCATTTTCTACCTATCAGATGCTTTCTTTCCATATCAAGCATGCCAAGTTAATTGTTGTGAACTGACAGAAGTTCTCATTGTTACTAGACTGACACTAGAAATTCGTCTCGACCAATCAGAATTTAGTATGCTTTAATTTTTGAATTATTGGAGATTTTCAACTTATTTTAATTGATAGTGATTCCTTCTTTTTAAATTAATATTGCCTACATTTTTACCCACACTTTGGTATAATATAACCTATGATTGGGTTATTATTAATATGATTATTCCCATATTTATGGTTTTCTTGACAGTTACTTATTCTTAAATCTAATACATATCATATTATATCAATAACATTCTTTTAACATTACTAACTCAAATATACTAATCCTAACTTATATCTATTACATTATTCAATGTTTTGTACTATCTCATGATAGTTTTGTAATCACTTTAATTATGATTTCTGCCTTCGTTACACAGTACGTTTCTTCACTTTCACTGAAGTTCTTGTTTATCACTTCTTATTCTATTACATTGTTGTTTATTATGTTTTACATTGTTAATATTAATATCCTAACTATTATTTAGCTTTTACTATTGTTTTTAATTCCATATAAATATCTTTTATTTGATTTTTTCTGATTTTCAAAGTTCGGTAAGTTATTATTTTTACATTTTTATTGTTTATGAAATGAAATCATAACAATATATAACAGGGGACCTAAAATAGAGCCTTGTGGGACGCCTTGCGTAATTGTAAGTTTATTTGATCTGTATTGTCCCCTTGTGTTTGTATTTTCCGGTACATATTGCTGGCGATTTGTAAGATAAGATGATATAAGTGACAAAGCTACACCTCTAATGCCATATGTTTCCAGTTTTTGCAGTAGTATACTGTGATTTACATGATCGAATGCTTTTGTTAAGTCCAGACACATTAATATTGTGTTCCTATTTGAATTCAGCGAATTGATTATCTTAACTAACGTCAGATATGTAGCTCTGATAGTAGTTCTTCCTCTACGGAATCCATTTTGACTTTCTGTTAATATATCAAATTTTTCTGAATATGTTATATACCTGTTGTAATTGACTTTTTCGAAACATTTACTAATGTTTGATAACAATGCTATTGGACGGTAATTTCCAACATAATTTTCATCACCTTTTTTAAATATTGGTCTGATCTGTGTTATTTTTAAGTTTTCCGGATAAATGCCATTTTTTAACATTACATTTATAATGTGACATAAGGGTGCGCTTAATTGTAACGCAGCATGTTTATTTACTACAATAGGGATACCGTCATCTCCTACTGATTGAGATTTTTTTAAGGAATGTATTATGTTATAAATTTCACTTTCCGTTGATGGGGTCAAATAAATCGATTTAGAGTTTCTTTTGCAGAAACTCAAATTTGTTTTAGTATTAGATATTTTAGATTTTGTGAAATACTCGTTTGCTTTGTTAAGGATTTCATTACCATTTGTTAAAAGATTATCTTGATCAATTAAAGTAGTTTTAGGTTTATGGTTGTGTGATGTATAATTTTTTACTACTGTCCATATCGCTTTGCCTTTGTTATGGCTATTAGAGATGTAATAAGTATTATAAATTGATTTAGACTTATTTGATCTAATATCTCACTTACCTTTCTGAAAAAAATATTTGGATCACCAGAGGGTGGTCGATAGCCAAAGGGAAAGATCTTCCACCTTTATACGATGCTCTAGAGAGGTCAATGAACTTGTAAGTGTGACATCATCAATCAAACGAATAGCTCTCTTCTGGATATAATCCAAGAGCTTCAGCGTATGTTTGGGAGTAGAACTCCAAATATGTGAACAGTACTCCAGGACAGGTTGAATCTGTGCGTTATGAGCAGCTGCTGGGATGTAATGTAGCTGTTGGCGCGGAATAGAAGACCAAGTTTTTGGGAAGCGGTTTTCGCAATGGACGTCACATGATCGTCCCATGAGAGGGTACTGTTGGTGGTGATCCCGAACATTGTTATGGAAGACTTCATAGGAATAGTTGCACCTCACATCATCATATTAATGATTAAGGGATCCACCTTCCTTGAGAAGACGCAAGCTTGAGGTTTGGTTGCATTAAACTCTACTAGATTATCAGATCCCCATTTCAAAATCTTTGCCAAATCTCCATTAATTGCGTCAACCTGTCTCTGGCCTACTCCTCTGGCTTCAACAGATGATATAGGGGCTCAAGGTGACAAAACGGTATGAACTGCAAAGCTGAGGACGGGATAGGTGGCCACTTCCAGCAGATCGTTGATATGAAGGAGAAACAAAGTGTCAAGACAGATCCCTGTGGAACACTCAGCGTTGATAGCTATTGTATCGGAGAATACTCCGGATCGGTGCTTATTAAAAAGTATTATTCTACTTAATGCAGTTGAAGCTAAGGTGGTCCAATTGCTATTGTTGTGCTTCAAATAGAATGTAGTGTGATAATCTGTTCAGTTCCATTAGATCTTGAGCTAGCGGTAACAAATGAGTAGAATTCAATTTGTTTGCATGAAGCGTTCTCATAACTGTCGTAGAAATCTGGAGAAACCATTCAAAGGACATAAGCTGTAGAAAGGATTGCATCTCATGATCGGAGGAAAATCACTTTCTCTTAGTGCAATTCCTCTAGCAATTTGGGCACATTTCCTAATACTGTGAGACATAATTTTAAAGCCAATAAAGGAATACCATATTCTCGAGTTAGACGTTACCTTTCTTGTACTGCAACATACCTCCTGAATAGCTCATATCAAACAATCGAAATGATTTGGTTTAATGATGCTTCTTATGGTACCTAAGGATGAATTAACTTTTTTTACTTGCAAAATCAATCTTCCTAACTGTCTCATGGTTTGACTAACAAATTTATCTTGTTGATTGCCATATTTTCAAACAACGTCGAACCAAGATTTAGTATTAATCCATCCTCTTTCCAAACAGATGACACCGCATCGTGTTTTAATTTTGAAAGAATTCGAATTTTGGAGCCATCGACTTATCTGAGAGTAAACTCAATGGTAAACGACAAAGTTGAGGCGGCAAACCATCTGACGGAAGTTTCCCAAGATGGTTTTAGTGCGAGACTCGGTCAAATGCTTCGGAGATATTCAATGATGCAGCTATAGATTCCTCCCCATGTTTTTATGGATTTTTGCCATATATATGTTACGTAGGCAAGCAGGTCTCCTGCTGATATCTGCTGACGAAAGCCATATTGCCAGTCACTCACAATTTTGTAGCTCTCTAGGTAGTTGATGAGCTCGATATTGATTGCTTTCTCCATCACTTTAGAGATGGACACAGATAATAGTGTAACGGGTCTATAACTTTTAGGAAGGGTGTTCTTCCCTTTTTTTGGAATTGGTTGCACATTAGCTGGTTTCGAGCTGGAAGGAAACACCAAGTTTGTATGATAAGGTAAACAACCTGCAGAAAATTGGTGCAATATCACAAATGTTATCAATTTGAATAAAGCTTTCTAACATATCATATTCCTCACTTTTCCGATTGAATGAGATAATTTTTATAATGACCGAAAGAAAATAGTTAATATGCAATTTACTAATAAAAATATATACACTGTCATAGATGGCACCCGCATACTTGGAATAAATATAAAAAAACGCAAGAGTGATATATAGGGTTTTCCAATTCATGGCAGCCATGTTATTTAGACTGCATCTGTCAAATCTATTGTTTATTACTCAGTCACTCAAGACAAATCACCATGGTAAGTTACAGTGTCGTTATCGGTCCGTACTTTTTCGAAAACGACGATAACATCACCGTCAACGGAGAGCGCTACCGATCTATGTTAACCAATTTCTTTTGGCACAAATTTGATCATATGGATGTGGACGATATATGGTTTCAGCAAGACGGCGCCACATGCCACACAGCTGATGCCACAATGGACATTCTGCACGAGCGATTTGAGGGCAGGGTTATCTCACGCAGAGGCGACGTGAACTGGCCACCGAGATCGTGCGATTTGACCCCGTTAGATTTTTTTTTGTGGGGTTTCCTTAAGTCACAGGTCTATGCCAATAGGCCGCAAACGAACGGTGCACTCAAAGTCAACATAACCCGTGCCATTGCTCAAATTCAACCTGATCTATGCGCCAGAATCGTCGAAAATTGGACCTCTCGAATGCGCGCCACCCACCGAAGCCGCGGCGGCCATTTAAACGATGTAATATTTCACACATAATGTCATTAATAGGCCTTTCAAATAAAACAAAAAATTCGTTGATATCTTACACACAACTTGTTTTATTCAATTTTAACATCTACCCGGCCTTAATGGAAAACCCTTTAGTAAAATATTATTTTCGGTATTAAAGAGTTACCAGACATGCGATATACAAGGTGTTCCATCTCAGACGAGCCACCCCGTATATTTCTTATCCCATAGTGAGTGGAAAAATCTCCCGAAACACGTCGAATGATTTTGTTTGGGGGACATCTTTTGACGTATATTTCAGACTTGAACGAGCAACCCCCTAATAGGGGGCGCTTCAACCCCTCGAAATTGAATAGGGGAGAGGGGTTGAGTGATACGTCATTTGAAAGGTCTTGGAAGCCTCTTTACAACGGTGTATGAAAAACGTAAATTTTATGAACCGTTTTCGCCAAAAATTAATTTTGTTGCTCGAATGCGCCACCTTGAATATTTTGGTTATTTGTACAATGTACAAGCTCATTTTTATTAAGCCTTTTTTACAAACTTGAACAATCTTCAAAAAAATCACATTCGTAAAAAAATTGAATTGTGTTGTCATGCTTACAATGAAAAAAAATTAATCTGCGTGTTTAAATCAAATGTTCAAATTGTCCTCCATTGACTCCCATACAATAATACATTCTCTCAAACTAATAAATAAAAAAACAGCAAGACATTTCCTTATGTTGCCTTCATTTTTTGTTCTTAGAAGGTGTTTATCTGGTTTTAACGTTTCTTCGATCATTTCATGATTTTAATCAATCTGTTGAGTTACTACTTTGCTGATTTGTTTAAAATTTCACAAATGTGGTGTACACATTGCAAGAACGTGTTGAGCTGGTTAGCCTTTATTACCAAAATCAAAATTATGCCCGAGCGGCTGCAAGGATATTTAACGAAAACCATCCTGAACGTAGCGTTCGCCATAAGTACGTAATGGAATTGATTTCAAAATTTGTGGAGACGGGTTCAGTAATGGATAAAAAAGGGCACCCATTGGAATTGTTAATGATGAAGGAGCAGCTGTGGCGGTATTGGAACATGTCCAACTTATGCCAAACACGCAATCTGTACGACAACTTTCTGCAGCTTCCGGTATTAGCCAATCTAACGTTTTCAGAATTTTACATAAACACAAGTTCCATCCGTTCACAATTAAATTAATTTAGGAATTAAATGATGATGATTGGGATCGAAGGCCTGAGTTTTGCGAAATTATGGTCGAGCGTATCAACAATAACCCAAATTGGACGAACTACGCCAACGAATTGTAAATGAGTCTCGTCAAATAACTCCAATTATACTGAACCATGTTTTACGAATGTGATTTTTTGAAGATTGTTTAAGTTTGTGAAAAAGGCTTAGTAAAAATGAGCTTGTACATTGTACAAATAACCAAAATATTCAAGGTGGCGCATTCGAGCAACAAAATTAATTTTTGGCGAAAACGGTTCATCAAATTTACGTTTTTCATACACCGTTGTAAAGAGGCTGCCAAGACCTTTCAAATGACGTATCACTCAACCCCTCTCCCCTATTCAATTTTGAGGGGTTGAAGCGCCTTCTATTAGGGGGTTGCTCTCAAATATACGTCAAAAGATGTCCCCCAGAAAAAACCATTCGACGTGTTTCGGCAGATTTTTCCACTCACTATGGGATAATAAATATACGGGGTGGCTCGTCTGAGATGGAACACCTTGTATAGTTAGAAATAGAAAAAAAAACCGTTCCAACTAAACCATAGCCAACTATGCCTTTTAAAATGATACAACTTTAGGTAACACGAAATTGCCCCTTCTTTTTCAAATTTTCTCGACGCCACTGGAATATACAGAAAACACAGCCTCATGAACGTAAAAATTATTTTCTCCTAACTTTACAAACAACCACGATATTCACATGTATCTAAAAGTCGTAAAATCGAACTTTTGTTATAGCTCGAAAACAAAAGACGATAGCAAATTTTTGTTTCCGCCAGTGAATTTGTCTCAGAAAAAAATGAGAATGTGACTTCCATTTTTTTTTGTATAGAAATTTGCCCATTCTGTACATACTTGTTCAGCTTATCGTTCATAAATAATTGAATAATTAATTTATTAATTTTCCTATATTGTATGGTTGAGGAACTATGAATAATTCCACAATTGCTACTGCATTGCTTGGTAATTCATCAACAGCTTTTGTCAAGACCATTACCACACCGACGCCGGTAACGAATATACATAAATCGTTAGGAATCTATTTTAGACACATTTAAAATAGCAGGCGGTTTCCTGACAAAAAAATAAAACAAATACCAAATGTGTAAGTCATCAATCAAATTGTGACAGTTCGAAGACCCATGCGTAGATAAGTGCGTATCCAATTACCATTATTTTACATCTTAAAAAACGTCTTGAATTGTGAAAGATATTCAAACTTCCTTTTTATTAACTTTTTTCCAGAAATGAAGAGGTATTTAATGAATCTGCAATAAATATAAGCAGTGGCAGACTAACTCTTTCAGAGGCTCCGTGCGACATCTTTGTTTAAGAAAAATACAAAAAATAACAAAACAATAGATTTAAGTGTAGTAAAATTTGTAGTAAACTAATAAATTATGATTATTTCACACATGTTTAAGAGCTATAATTATTTATGACATAAGCAAAATGTTCGCTACTTTTTTCTATTGGTAAGTAGCTAAATTTATTAGACTATCATCGGTTATAGTTTGTCTTAACCCTTTCACTACGACTTTGTTTCACGCAGTATTGGGTCAAATTTGTCCCGGTCGAATTTTAAAAATACTGGCGGTGTCTCAATACATTGTAAATTCAATCATATGAGGTGCATTGGAGCGTTAAAAAAATAATTTGTTTGAGATTGTTCGTAACGGAATGGATGCTGATGCCTAGTAATATATATGAGCATTGAGATAAATATTACTAAGGATAGCAGGCGAATCAACTAAATTATTTATGACTTTGAAGAGGAACTTCACGTCTGAAATTTTCCTTCTATTCTCTAGTGTTAATATGTTTAGTTCATTCCTAACGGAGATACGATTGTTGGGGTTGAATGGAAAGCATTTTTTATTGATATAATCTATGAATATATTCTAAACCCGTTCAAGTTTATTTATATAAATGTCGTATCTAGGGTTCTATATTACAAAACCATAACTCGAAACACTATTGACGTATGACATACAGAGAGTACGGTGAGTCTGAATATTCCTAAATTCTCATTATGAAACCTAACATTTTATAAGCTTTTTCAGAAACGTAAAATACATGTTTATCGAAACGCATTTTAGAATCGAATATTATTCATAAATCATTTATTTCCCTGACAGTTTGTAAGGGATGGGAAGATATTTGATATGATTGATTTAGACTGCTCTTTCCTCGTTCAAACAAAATGTGATGACACTTTTCGAAATTCAGATATAGACTGTTTTCCTCACAGTAATCATAAAAGTTATTGATGTCGTCAACATCAGAAATTGAATATTTTTAGATCATCCGCATACATTAAAAAATTGGCGAATCGAATCGCATTGGGATATATCATTAATATAAATATTAAATAATAGTAGCCTTAGATGTGATCCTTGAGGCACTCCAGAAGTGATTTGGCAATATTCTGATTTGTGGTTACCGACTATTACCGCTTGACAAAGATCAGTCACATAAGATTCAAACCAATTTAGCAGATTGCCGACTCCCGTAGCAAAATTGAGTGATCGATCTTGTCAAAACCCTTGCTGAAGTCAATGTAAATAGCATCAACTTGGTGTTTGTTATTGAGGCTATGCAGGATATACTCAGTATAGATGAATAGGTTTGAGTCAACTTATCGTTTCTTCATGAAACCATGTTGTTCAATATTAATTATGTTTTAACGTCAAAGAACAGGTTATCAAATATAACGGATTCAAAAATTGTTGCTATGATTGACAGTTTTGAAATTGGTCTATAGTTTTGTTGTTTGTTGCCAGATCGGGATTATATGAGCTTTTTTCCATACTGAAGTAAATACCTCCTCTTCGAGGGATTTGTTAAAGATTATGTATAGTGGTGATGCGATATATTCAGCACAGTTCTTGAGAAATTTTGTTGGCAGCTCATCTGGTCCCGCTCCTTTATTTGGGAGATTTTGAAGTTTTTGAAGAATATATTGTAAGGAAATGTTATAAGAAGAAATGTTGATAAATAATTCTTCATGTGTTGGAATAATTCTTCTCGGATTGAAAACCGAGAGAAAATATTGAAAATAAAATAAGTTTTGGCCAAATAAATTATTTCTTGTTTCATTTTTCAGGGATTTCACCTTCCCCTCGTACAATGATACTTGTTTTTCTATCAACTACTATTGTGATTACAATCTGATAATAGTTAACCATTTTAAATGTACTATTTCTAGTTTGATTTAAATTACACTAATTAGTAAAGTGTGTTCCAATAAGAGTGCACGATTCAAATTTGAGGCCATTTTTTTTCTTTGCAGGTTGCAGCTCTGAAATTTGACAGCTGGCATCAACGATTATTCCGATTATTAAAAATAGAGCGCTACACAATAGAGCAACGCGTTATCATTGTGAAAACCCATTACAAAAATGGGGAAAGTTACGCTGAAACCGCTCGCAAAATTGGCGAAATTTTCGGGCGTGGAAATGCACCTAATGTGTCAACAATTCGAAGAGTGATCAATAAATTTGAAGAAACTGGGTCGGTTATGGACAGTAGGCCTCCTGTGCGTCGCCGTACCGGCCGGTCCCTCGAACACATTGCTGCTGTAAACGATAGTGTTGCCCAAAATCCGGGAACATCAATTCGGCATCGTTTATAACAACTTCAAATGTCACGAAGCACCACGCAGCGAATTTTGACAAAAGACCTCCACCTTCACCCATACAAGATTCAGCTCACCCAGGAGCTCAAACCAGCAGACCATGCACAGCGCCGGCGATTCGTTCAATGGGTGACGGAGCAAAATGAAGTGAAAGCCGATTTTTCGAAACAAATCATCTTCACCGATGAAGCGCATTTTCATCTGACTGGGTTCGTCAAGAAACAAAATTGTCGAATTTGGGGCTTAGAAAATCAGCGCGCGATTCACAAATGCACCCACAACGAGCAACTGTCTGGTGCTGATTTTGGTCAGGCGGCGTGATTGGGCCTTATTTCTTTGAGAATGAGGCCGGAAATGCAGTGACCGTGAATGGCATGATAACGGAGTTCTTGTGGCCTCAACTGGATGGTATGGATCTGAACGACATGTGGTTTCAGCAGGACGGCGCCACCTGCCACACCGCGCACGAAACAATCGATTTATTGGAGCAACGGTTTCCAGACCGAATCATCTCTCGAAATTTCGATGTCAATTGGCCGCCAAGATCGTGAGATTTAACGCCGGGCGATTTCTTTCTTTGGAGTTTTTGGAAATCCCAGGTCTATGCGGAATCCAACGCGTCATCGGTGAGATAGAGCCACATCTTTGTCAAAATGTCATCGAACATTTCATGAAAAGAGCAAGGGCCAGTGTTCAGAGCAGCGGGGGCCATTTGCCGGATATTTTATTCCATACATAATCGGAACATCTCTACTTTACAATGCAATAAAAACATCACTACTCTCTAAAAAAATGTGTTTTATTTTTAAATTAAATCGTTCACTGTTATTGAGACACCCATTAGTTACATGACAAAATAATAGTTGAATGCAATTATATTTCAATTTTACCGGTTTTTAAACATTTACAATATGCATTCAAGTCTTGAAATTCGGGGATAGACGCCATTACCTATTTCTACATTTGTTTCTGCAACGCGCAGTCCGAGGACAACAGATAGCTGTTAATATATTGTTACTATAGGTTAGATTAGAATTTCGCCATTCAACTTATAAATATGTTTGACTTTATTATGCAAGATAAACCATCTATAACCCAGCCTGGGATGTGTATCTCACTCGAGCTGCAGATAACAGATAGGTACAGTAAAAGTAAAACATACTGTCGATAATCGTTATACACATACATTTGTTTAAATAATGCACGGTCCTCTATAAATAACACTGTTGCTTGTTGACTTAGATTTATGCCAACAAGTTACTTCTATCCTGATATGACTGATATGAGGTCGTTTTAAGCGCGATATTCCAGTGAGGAACTGACAATTTTACTTCTCTGATGGTTCCTACTAGTTACTAGCTAATTTACTGCATAACGACTACGTCATATCAATTTGTGAACTGGATATAATGAAAGAATGAAGTCGCCACCGAATTACTCTAAAAGATAAGATAATATTAAGCAAAATGTAACGGTTTTGAAGACGATTAGAACGGTTCCATATGTAATCAAGTTCGAAATATTAATTTACTGACCTATAAATATTTAAATCATTATAATTGATAGATTCATTATCTTGTACTTCATAAATCTATGTAATTATATCAATCATAACGCGTATAAGAGCTATTTTTAATTCAATTTATGTCACAATACCAGAACTGCACTGATTATAACGAATGACCAAATTGTGTTGCAATGGAAGTGAAGGAACTTTAATACAATTTAATTCTAGTGTTCCGGGGTTTACTTAGTTTATATTCATCCGAAATGAATATAAAATACTAACTTCACTTTAATAACATCTATATAGTACAGACAAACTTTCTATAGGTTTATACGCAAATCATCTAGCAGTAGAACATATACCATATTGTAGGAGAACAAGATAGTCCAGGCAACGAACCGGAAAAAAAAGACATGTAGGTCAGAATCCAAACATTTTTGTGGGATTCGATTCGTGGGATTATCAGGATCATTCATAACACATAAAACTTCAGGGGGCACCACCCCCCCTTGGTCCCCAGAAGGGTAATTTCGAATTTAAAATGCGCCAAGGAGTTTTTTGGGTAGGTGATCAGATTTACTTGAAATCAATTCTAGGGGTGGAAAATCGATCAAATTCGTCATTTTTGCACCCTTATAGATTATTTTGGCAATATATTATTAAAATACTCTCTACTTAGTTTTGATTGCCCCATGTTGTGGTGACAATTGTTAACTAAACTCTAATGAGTTTTGAATTTTCAATGATTTATATTTTGTTCAATTTTAATTTTATTCTGGCTAGCTCTTTATTGATTTTAATTTTTTTATTTGATTTGATTGTCTAATATGATTGAATTGATATTATTATTATATTATATAGAATTAAATTATTTAAAATGTTAAAAACTTTTAAATTTAATTTTGTTTATAAACCCTGTATTATGTTAGGTTTATAAATTATACAAGTTAATTTTATGTTTCTAAAGTTTCTATGCTGACAATAGTTCTTTATGTTTCAATTTTAACCTCAATTTACTTAAATTTAATACAAATAACAACTTTACATTTAGATACAACGATACAATGATGAAATTGTAAATAGACTTACTTTTATACATATCCTATAATATTAGAACGAATGTTGGTAATGTTCCGTAGACTTTTATATCTCCTTATTTTATATGGTTATGCACTTTTGAAACATACTCTGCTATAAAACACATTCACTGATAACACGTTGATTCTTCTTTATTATTCAGGAACTTGTTGATAATTTGTTGTTAATTGTTTTATTCTTTTTAAGATATAAAACTTCGTTTATAACAAACTGGAACTGCTTTCGAAGATTGAATACTCTCCGATGCCACTTAAATAACTTTGGTTATGTTAACCTTTAACGTTGAGATGAAGACTCAGGAACACTATTTGCTTCGTAGGAATTACTAATAGGCTTCGGTTATATAAACGTTTCGAAGCTACAGAGACTGTTTCAGTTCTCCGATGTTACTAAAAACTTTGGTTATGGAAATTAAATTGAGCTGCAGGAGACACATTCAGTGCTCAGATGTAAATGCAAACTAACTAGCTTTCCTTTAATTTTTCCTTTTATAGGACCCACAAAAGGACGCTAGTTCAATCATTCTCAGCCAATCAGGTACTTCTTCTTATTATCTAGGAAGCTATTCCCATTGTTGAATCTGACAGTTCTTTCTTATTGTTGAGCTTTGAAGTATCTAATTGTTGTATAGACCAATGAGAATTGAGTATTTTTAAAATTTTGATATATTGAAGATTTTCAAATTAATTAAAGTTATTGTGCATTCTGCTATTTAAATTCATATTACCAACATTTTTTCCCATATTTTGATATATGATACCCTATGATTAGGTTCCTATTAACTTGATAATTCTGATTATTATGTCTATTTTGACATTTGTCATTGCTTAAATCTAATACATAGTTTAAAATATAAATAGCATCTATATAACTGAAATTTCTTAATACTATCTCATATCTATAACTTATTTTACTATTTTGTGCTATCTTCTGATAGTCTTTGAATCATTTTAATTATGATTTTCCTCTTTCGTATCACTGTACGTTTATCCACTTTCACTGTTTCTTCTTTACACTTCCTATAAACTATTTTACATTTTGATTTCTGTTATTATACAATGTTTAGTATCTTATACTACTTATTTATTTAACTTTAAATAATGTCTTTAATTCCATATTATATATACTTTTTAAACTTTTCTATTTTTAATGTTTCGTTAAGTTCAAATTCTACCATTTTATTTTATATAGGAAATAAAATCATAACAATATATTATGTTTGGATTTTAAATCCACCAAGGAGGTTTTTTGGGTCGCTGATCACGATTTGGACGTCAGATTTACTTGAAATCAATTCTGGGGGTGGAAAATTGGCCAATTTGATCTATTTTCCACTCCCAGAATCGATTGGAGGATGGAAAATGACCAATTTGATCGATTTTTCACCCCTGGAATTGATTCCAAGTAAATCTGGCGTCAGAATCGTGATCAGCGACCCAAAAACCTCCTTGGCGCATTTTAAATTTGAAATTACCCTTCTGGGGGCCAAGGTGGGGCAGGGTGACCCTTGAGGTTTTATATGTTTATGAATGATCCTGATAACCCCACGAATCTAATCCCACAAAAATTTTTCGATTCGGACCTATATGTCTTTTTTTTATTATAGCTGAAATCCCGGCTCATTGCCTGGACTAAGGAAACTGTTTCGAATTATTACTTTTCTCCAGTCGTACTTAGTTTTGACATTATCTGATATACAGAGTGACGCATTAAAGTGTCAATGTTGGATATATTCGTTATTATAGAATATAATGAAATAAAGTTATTAACGAGAACTGTAGACATCTGTAAACTTCACATTTAAAAATTATTTTCATATTTATAGTGTTACTACAGTTCACATTCTCTTAAAAGGGACACGCTATATATTGCTCCGAATATAGATATTAAGCTCATCTCATCTGCCTATCTGAAATCCCTCGTAGTGGAACAGACGAGATTCCTGATGAACACCGGCCATGGAAATATCTATAGAAAAGGAAGAAATCTAGCACCTTTCTACGATGTTCTAGAGCGGTCAATGAACTCGAAAGTGTGACATCAACAATCAAACGAATAGCTCTCTTCTGGAAAGAATCCAAGAGCTTCAGCGTATATTTGGGAGCCGAACTCCAAACATGTGAACAGTACTCCAGGACAGGTCGAATATGTGCTCTGTAGATTATGAGGAGCTGCTGGGATGTAAAGTAGCTCATGGCACAGAATAGAAAACCAAGTTTTTCTGAAGCAGTTCACGCAATGGATCTCCCATGAGAGGGTGCTGTTGGTGGTGATCCCGAGCACTGTGATGGAAGACTTCATAGGAATAGTTGTACCTGACATCATCATATTAAAGATTGTGGGATCTGCCTTTCTGGAGAAGACGTAAGCTTGAGTTTTCGTTGCATTAAACTCTACTAGATTATCAGATCCCCATTTCAAAATCTTTGCCAAGTCTCCATTAATTGCGTCAACCTGTCCCTGTCTCACACCTCTGGGATCATTGGATGGTATAGGGGCTCCAGATGAGAAAGCGGTATGAAGTGTACCATCATCTGTAAAGAAGATGTCGACGATACAGGTGGTAACTTCCAGCTGATCGTTGATATGGAGCAAAAACACAGTTGGTGCCAAGATAAAGCCCTGTGGAACACCAGTCATTGTATCGGAGGATACTCTGTCAACCACCACATCAAGTGATCTATCTGAGAGAAAACTACTTCAATGCCCCTATACTCCAAACGAACAAATATAAAATAAATTTTTCGTAGGCATAACTTGTTGACATTGGCTTAGGCTTAGGCTTATAACTGACCTTTAGTAAATATAAATATTGCAACAACTGAATAGAGAACAAGTCAAAAGTCAAACCTCACATTTTCTTAATTTTTTTTAAAATGAATCACCCTGTCTTTTATTCCGAAAAGTGGAAAGTAGTTTTATGTGTAGCTTTCATTTTTAATAACCACTCATTATACCTAAAGTTATTATATTTCTGAAATATTTCCAATTTAATAACAAAAAGAGATTTTTGAAATTATTATAAAAAATGGCTAATTGTAAAATAATTTCTAAATATCTCTATTTGTTATTAAATTGGAAATATCTCAGAAATTATTGATTTTAGGGTGGGGAGTGGTTAATAAAAATGAAAGCGTATAAAGTGTCGTTTTCACTTTAATGATTTAGAAACCGCTAATGAAAGAGGTTATATTATACTCTATGTTACATTGAATTGCAACTACTTGTCGTTGCTAATTTTATTGGAGTTATACCATCCTCTGCCTACAGAATAATCAACATGGTATCATATGCTACTGCAGATTCAAAGCATCGTTATGTAATGAGCTGTGTTTCAAACACGTTTGTATTCTTTACTTATTATGTAAAATAATACAAATTATTTGTAATCTTAAATATTGTAGTGTTTATCAAATCTTCGAAGCAAAAAAATAAGTATGTAATTATGTAAAATGGGATATCCAGCTTCCTCGAGAGATACTCTACGAAGCTGGAATTGAAGTACAGTGCTATGTGAAGTCATTCACATTGTAACATGTAAAATATTCATTTATACTCCTAGTTTGATAAAACTATTTTTTGAAACCAAATTATTATTATTAATAATTAAGCGAGGGAGGGACTTGCATTGTTTCTTCCAGTGCTATTTGGGCACACCGTGTTATTGCCAGTATTTCGGCTTGGAGAATGGCGGCGTGTTTGCCCAGAGGTATAGAAATATTTTTACCTGGACTTGGCTTGTGGTATATCCCTGCTCCCGCCTGCCCAAGGTTTCTGGCTCCAAATATTGTAATCGTGCTAATCTTAACACTCTCATAACTACCTATGATGATTGTTTATTGTACTCCCTTTGTATGTAACTTAACCCAATCTAACCTACTAACCTAACTTTGTTGATATGGAATGCAAATATTGCAATCGCGCTAATCTTAACACACATTTCTAAGAATATTCTGAGAATTATATTGAAACCCGGGCGACAATTTACGCAGTACGATTTCATCAATGGGACTGAATTTACGTAGGAATATGGAAATGGGACTAAATTTACGTTTTCCGCAAGTTTATTGTTTAATTAGGTGAATACCAAAACCATCTATCCTTGGATTATTATTAACGTTGTATATTAGGTAGCTCTTTTGTAGTAAGTTAGTTATTAATTAAACTAGTGAAAATCGAACTTTTAATATAGTTATTTTTTAAAGTTTAGAATGCATTTTCATCACGTATAGCTGATTCTATTCAATAGAATACTAATTATTGAATTTATTCGCAGTAGTTGTGTGTCATCAAACCATTGTATATATAGGACAATTATTCATCCTAATATCATTGATTTGTTATCTAATTTTATTTTAATCAAAACCGATAGACACTGAATAATTCTATTGGATAGCGTTTCAGTATGACCTAATTCACGCTTACGAATTCATTCAATTCTAGAATTGGTAGAAAGGAGGGCGATCTCTCCATTTTGTATAGATATTTCCATGATCGGTGCTTATCAGAAATCTCGTTTGTTATCACCGAGTAGCTCGTCTGTTGTCCCACCACGAGAGGTTTTAGGTAGACGGACTAGACGAGCTTAAGCTGGTCACTCCTCATTGTCAAGCTCTAGACCTGCCGGACTTCATTCTACAAAATTGTATACTGAGGTCTTTCCTAATGCCTATAACCTCCAAAGAAAACTACCAAGGCCTATATCCTCTCCCAGATCCATACGATGTTCTACGATCATTATAGGTTCTCCTCTTTTGTAGACCAAATACACAAGAAGATGGCGAACAGATCTCTCAACCATCGGTAGAAGAAGAATGATTAAACGTCATGGTGTGAGGCAACATTCGAGGATTTCCTCCGTAACACTTAAACATTGTTCATTCGATTTTGGGCGCTACAAAGAAACCATTTATGATTGTTATCAATAGATTAGGGGGGCAAGGTGGAAGTCCCTGAAAAATTAAACAAGAAATGATTTATTTGGTCAAAAATTATTTTATTTCTCAAGAAACATAGTCTCCTTTTAGCCCGATACACTTCGTCCAACGTTTTCCTAATCTTTCGATCCTTTCCAAATAATACGATTTCGGCAATCTTTCAAAATAGGCGTTTGTTTCAACGATGACCTCATCGTCATTGTTGGACTTTTTGGGCTTCGATTCGGCAGGACAAGTACACTGTTTCGACTGTTCTTCGGTCTCTGGTGTGTTGTGATGGATTCATGTTTCGTCCACGGTTACGAAATGGCGCAAAAAGTCCTTCTTATCGCGCTTGAACATCGCCAAATATTGTTGTCAACAGAGATCCACTACAGCACCCATCTGGCAGATAACTTGCTCATGTTCAAAAATGTAAGCAAAATGTTCCGTACCCGTTTGGGGTTTGGGTGAGATGCCCATAGCCTCATCAATCTCGTGCGCTTCAACTCGCCGATCGTCCAATATCATACCATGAATTTTATGGACGATTTCTGGCGTTATAACCTCAATTGGACGACTAGAACGTTCGGCGTCCTTCGTAGTCATACTTACCACAACGAAAATCAGTAAAACCACTTGTGAATCGTTCCATCGATGGTGAAAAGTCTCCCCATAATGTTTAACAAGCGAAGCGATGCTTTGGTTTGCGTAATGTTTTTTCCACGCAAGAAATAATGTTTAGTCAAGACACAAGCCGAAGCCAATTCACTTTTTTCCATGATCACAAAAATCTTCAACATTGCTTGCTTCCGATGGATATCAAAACAGAACTGAATGACATATCAGCATGAAAATTTTAATGCGTTCTAGTTAAAGATGGTACATCACAATAGTCACAACGGATTTTTGATTGTGGCGCCATCTGTTTTATTCTTAAGAGACTTAATTATCATGACCTCGTATATATCACAGATTATATCCCCTAACTTGTGTTTTTGCGGGCGTAAGGAAGTGTTGTGCATTCGGTGATATCTGTGTGGGTGGGTTTTGGGATAAATAATCACACAGGTTAGCACCATGTAACTTTCAAACAGAATCGTGGATATTGCTTAAGATAATAGTTATGATGAAGAATATAATAACACTTTATTCCATTCTTATAGCAAAATTTAATGTAATGCAAATCCCCTGATTCATTTTTTCAACAATAAACCCGGATTGTACCAAACCACATACAATCTTTTTGAAAGCTGACAGAAGAATAAACATCCGGATCGGCTAACAATGTACAGATACATGTTCAGACATGTTTACCAAAAGAACAACAAAAAAATCACACGAATCTAACAAATACAACCCGCGATATTACAACATTTGAACATACCGTACATTATCATCTTGATAAATTGAGATGATGTAGTGTGTTGATATAAATATAGTTGTAACGTTGATACGTTCTCCAATAAATAATAAACTAAGATGGTTCCAATGATACACGAAGAATTGATTATTAAATCAGTTTGAATTAATTTGTCAACAGTAGCTGCCAAGAATTTGTTTTGAGGTATCAATTACTCTGATTATAAAGACCATCTATTTCAAATTGTTCATGACGTCTCATTGTCTTGCAAATTTATATTAAATGCTTGCTCATGTAATGGCAAAAATACTTTCACGTTATCAACAACCTATAGATAGTTTTGTCCGACAAGGAACACTAATTAGATTATCTACTTATTCATGAGAAGGAATAACACCTACCTAAAGATAGTTTTGCCCGACAAGGTACTCTAATTATATTATCTGTTTATCGATGAGAAGGAATTTCTCTTTCGGAATAGTTGAATTTAAATTACAGAAGGCAGAACCAGAATCGGATACCTAACATTTATATTTTATTAACAGGACCATAAGAGTTAGGATAGTTTATAAAATTTTAACCTTTAAATATTGTAGGTGCAAAAAATTAACTAAAACACAATGTGTTGTTTTTCCTAAATGAACTTTGATTTCCTATTGCTTTCACAAAAAAATATGTAGAATTTTTGCGGTGCTTCTTAGTCAAGCATAGCGGAAAAACTTCTTTCACATCCAGCTGAACTTACTGGTAAACCAACAGCTAATACAAATAACAAAAGGTCGAAATTAGGGAAAAACTCTTTTTTATTTCATTCCGAAGATTTTCTAAAGAATTTTTATTTTTGATAATGTTTTTCATTACAATCACTTCAGCATGTATAAGTCGTATCAATTTTTATAACACCTTTATAATTATCTATAAGCTCCACTGCTTCTTCTATTTCTAATTTAAAGAAAGAATCAACACACTTTGCTGAAGGAAGATTAGCAAATCTACATTTTGAATGGTACAATATTGTCTAAAATATGATTGTAAATTGGTATCAGCCGCTTTTGTATTTTCACGAAGCCTAAAGTAGAGTCGATTAAAAACTATTCAATTCATGCATTCGTGTTTGTTTTTTCTTTTCAGAAACATGCTATGTGTATAGGACAAAGTATGTATAGGAAATAAAAAATTGCTTATAAAATGAAAAATAACCAATAGCATTTAATTTTATTTCTCTGGGGTGGGCCAGGGTTACTTGTGGAAGGGCTGGCTCCCCCGGGCCCCTATCTAGTTACGCCAATGGCCTGAATAAACTATTCTCCTGCAGGATAAAAATCAAATAAATTGCACCTTGTAAGTACTACAATCCCGTGTTTGGAGATGGAGAAAAATGAATGTGGTGCTTATTTTAAAGGCATTCATTCCCAGCAAGGCGTATCGCCAATGGAAAAATTTGCAAACTGAAATATAATAATTCTACCAAGAAATGCTCTTTCTACCTGTCAATATGCCAAAATAACTGCCTACAAGAATATCTTAAGCTGTTGTTCTTTTCATTTACGTTTTATAAATAGTTTAAACTGCGACACCATTAGGTTCATCACTTTTATATAGAGATTGCCTAAGTTGTTTTTAATTATCTTAAATCCAACTTTTTCTAGAATCCCTCATATCGGTGTCATTAAGTAATCATGTTATCTGAATAATGACCTAGTGCAAGGCATGTATTAAATTTAACATATCACTAAGTGTCCTTCCTCATTTTGTATTACTAGAATTAATGTATAGTGCAGATTACATTATTCTCTAATAAGATTATTTATTTCTGGACTGTTGTTTCTTAGTTTCGTATTGAAATGTTAACAAATTTCCTGCTGAAGTTTCGAATACTGTATTACAACAACGCAAAATTCTACAAACGCCAAATTATTTTACATTCTTCAGTGGGAGATAAAAATCAAATCAAAGATGCGGATACTCCTTAATGTATATTTTCTTTCATTCCAGGAATCATGTAACGGAACGGAGGGTTCTACCGTATAGGGGCCAATACCTTACAGCGCTGTTTATTGGAGAGATTTCGAGAGATATCACTTCATTCCGCACAGCGAGAGCGGTGTCACCAGTCAAGAAGCAACTTTATACAGGAGCGTCTATTATTCAATGTTCGTACCTCCCACCTATATAGTAAATATATGCACCTAGCGGCGTGAAAATTAACTTTTGATATACCGAATTAAATACTCAACCTGCATCGGTGGTTGTGGTCTAAGTGGTTGAGATCCTTGATATGCTTTTTGTTTCCCGATTTCGAAACTCCAGGCGGAATTTTTTTTTTAATTTTATAATTTTTGATTTTTCCTTGACGTTGAACACATGTATTATTGAAGTGAATGTAATCCATTGATGTTCCTTTTTTATAAACAGATTTGATTTTCCTTTGTCCTTGAACACATGTATTATTAGAGTGCATGATGAGAGTTATGAATCTTACTATATAGGGCTCGTCTTTATTCTCACTGTTGTATAATTCTCTATCTATTCTCTATCTAATTCTAATCTAATTAATTAAAATCCAATTAAAACTGCAGAGAACATTGGATCGGTTGTGTGTGAAAGAGTAATGAATGGCTAATTATCAATATGAAATGGATTGAATACAGTTAAACATAAGACATTATTTTGACAAAATAATATTATTCCGTTAAATAGATAAACTATCACAAAGTAACGACTTCCACAATTGAATTTTTGACATTATTTTAAGATTATATAATTCTAAATATCTATGATTATTTTATGAATTAGTTATTCTATGATTAAAATTTCATTTCTATTATTAACAACCACGGTCATATATACAGGTCTGGAATCTCTATGTTTGACATGAGTCTCTTACATGTCGCCAAACTCGAAGTCCATCGCTCAGCCACCAGCCGGCGCATGGATCGAAGTATTTTGTCAGGATTAGGAGCAATATCGTTCATATTTCAAGCCCCACAATACAAAGATTGATTGATAACCTCACATTTTAAGTAAAATAATTTTTCTCGTAAATCAATATTTACTATTCACCTTAAAAATAACTTCATAAAAGACCTGGTTAAAACGATTTCTTTCCGGAATCGCAAGTATCCATTTTTTTCGTTTTTCCGCATCTTTCGGCACTTTAAAAACAGAAGTTTTTTGCTTTACACTTTTGTACCCCATTTTGCATTTCGGCACAATGCACGGTTTCGTAATTTTTTTCTAAAAACGCCGGTATTCCTTGTGTTTACAAGTCAACAATGACAGTTGCCAGAGGACACGGTCGTATACGTGCCAGTGAATATCTCTCGACTCATGCGCCACCCTTTTGGTACTACGCAACAGATGACACTTAGCGGTCTCACTTCTCACATAGTTTCCTATAGCGACTCACTGCTCAGATAGGAAACAGCCTCGAGATTCCAGACCTGTATTACGACCGTGTTAACAACTAATGAAGTTTAAGATAATTCGATGGAAAGTAACCTCAAAACTGTTATTTATAAATGTTAGATAACGATATCTTTTTTACGCACTCTCTTTCACACACAACCGATCCAATGTTTTCTGCAGTTTTAATTGGATTTTAAAAACACATTGTCGGCTGCAGACGCATTTTATTAATCGAAATCATCTATTCTTTCCTAAATTACATCATCACGGTTTATGACAGAGGATCTAAGCGTAAAACAGATCATACCCCCTGAAAAACGTAGTCGGGGATAGTGTACAAGGGTCTTTGGTTAAGTGCACTTTCTATTAAGCCTGCTACCATCTCAACCAATACCAAACAATATCAAATACTATTAAAATTAATAGCTTTATCTGCAAAAAAATACCGATAAATATTATATTTTTCTTAACTTGAAGGGGCTGTACGAAATTATGCAATCGCCAGTTGCGAATAATTTCGAACTTCCTAATTAATAAAACATTTCAGTTTTGATGGCCTTATGGTGGTAGCAATTATATATGCGTTGCTCATTTAAAATCTAAGTAATTTTCGGGTGACTTGGGGGTTAGAATTATACTAAATAGGTACAAAGAAAATGATGACGCTTCCATAATCAAAAGAAATTTATAATTTTCAGCTTTTACCCATTTTCTAACGAGTGTTCAATTGGAAAAGTTTTATTGGGCATTTAATTAGCCTAATATGATATATTTTCCATTGAATGATGAAATGTCCATGATAACTGTACTGACGTTCAAAAACATTCAAAATCAAGTCAACCTGACAACACTGTATCATCTTAAACTTTTTTTAATCCTTTAAAGCGAACAGCCATTGCAGGTAATACATTGGTATAATGTAATAAAACAATGAAGTTCCTAGAATCGACCCTTGTAAAACACATATGTTGTTAGTTCGAATAAGCTTCCAATATAATCTCAATTTGACGTCTTTATCCGTTTCTAATCATTTGCAACATATTTTCCGTTCCCACAGGTATGGGAAGTTAGTGATCTATGAATCGCAGTTCATTTAGATTTTCTAGTCGAAAGAGTTCTTATTTTTTCGCTTACGTCGTTAAGTAGGAGAATAAATATAGTCAGTTTTCCCGTTAGGCGTATCTTTGATTTGTATAATAATTCATTTGAAAATACTATCAAATGAATATTCAAGTGAATATTCAATTGAATACTCAATCCAAAGAATTTACTTTCAATTGTATATGGTTTATATTATAGAGTGGTCACATACGGTATCATTGCTTGGGGAACGGCTAATATTACAGTAAAGAAATCAATATTTAACATTCATGAAAGAATTATCAAAATACTGAAAAGGGAAGATAATAATATGGCTATACCACTTGAACTAGATAAGAATTACATGCTTGAAGCACTGGCATACTACTGTGAAGATCTATCACAAACAAGAAAGGTATAGTATTGCAAAGCAATTTTGGAAGTTGGGAGAAAAAGTCTGACATATTCAGCTATAAAGACTTTTAATAATCAGCCGAATAGTCACAAAGTAATTAAAAAGAGTGATTACGAGATGGGACTACAAAGATGTATAAAAAATAACTACACATTAAGTTGATTAATTACCACAATAATTATTATTAATATTGAAATTAATATTAATGTTTAATTCTCACAATCCATTTTTTTGTAGATTCATACTCCCAGGTTTCGTGGTCAATTATTACACCTCATCCTCAGGTATATATACAGCATAGATTCAATATATTATTTATAATCATGTGGCTTCATTTCCAGATAATGAAGTTCATATGTAAAATTTCATTTGATTTATACAGGGTGTTTCAGTTTTTTCGTTCATAACTTCGGTAAACGATAGAACTTCTGAAAATAATAGGGGCCTTTCATATAAAATGTTTCTCTAAGTCTAAGTTTCCGAGATACAGGGTGTTGAAATTTTGAAAAATTATTACATTTTCTTCATTATCTTCTGAACAAATGAAGATTTTTGGTTCAAACTTGGTATATTTTAGTTTTACTAGATGTTAAATTCTTTTGGTCACAAGTATAGTGGCGTAGTTATGCTGTTTTGTACTCATTTAAACCCCTTAAGCTTCTACGCCAATTGCCGGAAATTATTATTGTATACAAATTTAAAAACCTTGATTTATTTTCTATAAAAAAGTATTCTTGATAAATTTCGCTTAGAGGCTTTCTATTCGAGCTATTTTGATTATTCTAATCAGGGTTATCTCATAAAATTTCTTTTGAAGGACTATTTAAAAAGTAGAAAAAATATTTAAATACCCATTTATTGGGAACGATAAAAAAAATTCATAATAAATGCTCAAAAAGATCCATTTACTTCAACGCAACGGCGACATAGATTTCTCAACGACCTGTTCGATTTAACATTTTATTATTTATTTCACCACAAGCTCTTCGAATACGATTCAGTAGATCTTCTCTATTATGAACCAGTGTGGCATGAACTTTATCTTTCAAATAACCCCAAGCAAAAACGTCCAGAGGATTAAGGTCAGGTCATCGAATGGGTTATGCAATTGGATCACCTCTACCAATCAATCTTTCACCGTACTTCCTGTTTAGACATTCTCGTACTTACTTCCAAAATGGGCACGACAATCATCCAATTGTATCCATGCATTTGTTCCCTCATTGAATGGTGTTTTCTCCCACATGTCTTCGTGGTTAGTTTCCAAAAATTCGAAAAATGGAGTGGCCGTTAGTCTGTCTGGTAAAACGTATGGGCCAAAAATGTTGTTTTTGTAAATGCCAAGCCAGACATTGACATTGAATTCTTCTTGGAAATTCATACATCTTGTACCATGATGGGTTTTCATTGGCCCATAAGAAACTGAACAACAACGAAAACTTTCTCCAGCAAATATTCTGGTCAGATGAAGATGAAGTACATTTTATACAGAAGTGGATTTATTAATTTCCTCAATTTACTTTTATGGGCAAATGGAAACACTCACACAAGATCTAGGAATTTCCAAGAAAAATTCAGTGTCAATGTCTGGCTTGACACTTACAAAAACAATATATTTGGCACAAACGTTTTAGCAGACATACTAACGGCCGCTGCATTTTTCGAATTCTTGGTAACTAACCCCGAAGACATGTGGGAGTAAACACCATTCAATGAGGGAATAAATGAATGGATACAATGGATTTTTTTTTCTTCGTCAACTACCAATAAATAGATATTAAAATATTTTTTTACTTTTTAAATAGTCCTTAAAAAAAATTCCATGAGATAACCCTGATCAGAAAAATCAAAATAGCTCGAATAGGAAGCCTCTAAGCCTCTAAGCTTCTATTAAGAATACATTTTATAGAAAATAAATCAAAGTTTTTAAATTTGTATACAATCATATTCTCCGACCATTGGCGTAGAAGTTTAAGGGGTTTGAATGCGTACAAAACCACATAACTACGCTACTGTAGTTCTAATCCAGTAAAACTAAAGTTTACCTAGTTTGAACCAAAAATATTCATTCGTTTAGAAGATAATGAAGAAAATGTAATAATTTTTCAAAACTTCAACAACCTGTATCTCGGAAACGAAGTGATATAGAGAAAAATTTTATATGAAAGACACCTATTATTTTTAGAATTTCTATCGTTTAACGAAGTTATGAACGAAAAATCCTGAAACACCCTGGTAACAGTTGAAATTCAGGTAGCTCAATTCCAACTGTTTAACAAGGATATTATATAAATCAAAAATAAAATTTTACATATGAACTTAATTATCTGGAAATGAAGTCATATGATAATAAATAATTTTATATATTGAATCCATGCTTTATATATATAACTGAGGGTGAGTGGAATAATTGACCTCGAAACTCGGTAGTACGAATCTACAAAAAAATGGGCTGTGAGAATTAAACATTAATATTAATATCAATTATGAACTCACACTTGGGTGAAACAAATTTTTTATTATTAATATTTTCTTTTCTTTGCCGTTTTTGGTTTCAGTATAAATTATCAATGTTCTTATTATTTTTCTTATACATAGGTATTGTCCTTTATTTATTTGTTATTAATTTTTGGTAAGATTGTAACCAGCCTGCCTACAGGTACCTAGGGTACCTCTGCAGGATGAAACGTAATGTTTATTTTGTAAACCTGGTTTTATTATACTTTGTACTTCATAGTTTAATTTTATTCAGTAATGCGTGAGACTAATCTTCATTTTCTGGGACTATCGATGATGTAACCTGTATTTAAAATATGTTGGGATAACGCTGATTTTTCAACATTCTTTTTCTTTATTTGGGCAAAATGTTCTTTATACCGAGTTGAAATGTTCCTTTCAGTTTGTCCAACATAGCATTTTGAACACGACTCACAATCGATTTTGTAAACCCCGAATTTGACGAAGTCGGAAAGTTTAGCAAAGGTGTTGGTTAAACGGTTTTTTAACTTGTTCTTACATCTATAAACTGGTTGTTTTGAAAATCTAGAAAACAAATTATGGCATTTTTAAATTACTTAAAATTTTACCACTATGAAAAAAAACAATCATCCTTTATTCACTAAAAATACCGTTAAAATACTAAGAACGTCTCAGCTACCAAGTAGCCATCATGAGTGTAAACTACTTTACTCTGATGATGGCTACATAGCTGAAAGGTCCTCAGTACTTTAACAGTATTTTTTTATGGATAAAGGTGATTATTTCTTATTTATAGTGCATCCACAGTATAAACTCTTTCATAGTTTATTTGAAACTTATGCATTTTTTTGAACTATTTGAAGATAGTGCTTCTAATTTGGGTAATTGGTTTCGTTCCAATTGACCAAATTAGAGCCAATATCTTCAAATAATTCAATAAAATACAAAAGTTTCACTTATCATTCTAAATTCATAATACAACCCCTTTATAAATGTAAGCACAAGCAAAAAAACGTTTCGGAAAAAACCCTGATGAAGTTTCCGACTTTGAGAAATCCGGGATTTACAAATTTTTACTATTTTATAAAAAAATGTTGCTCATATGAATAGAAAAAAATAAAAAAATTGATGATAAAAGTAACGGCTTCTTTATGGTAATTTATCATATTTTGATTAAATGAAAAAATAATTACTTTGTTTTATAATAACATGAAAAAAAAGTGCCATTATCAAACAGATCAAAATTAATTTAGTACCTGTTTGATAACGGCACTTCGATGTTGAAACCATAGTAACCTTTTCATGTTATTAAAAGTGGTATAAAAACAAAGTAATTGTTATCTTATTTAAAAAATAATGGTTTAAAATCAGCGTTACATTTCTCAAGAAAGTGTATCACTCTTGATACACAGTGATAAAAAATATCTAGGTAATTTAGAAGGGATATAAATCTATGAAAGAAAAAGCAATTTTTATTAAATTCCGATTTATCTCCCGCTGAGGATAACCCCTTGTTTGCAGTATTAACTCCAAATACTATTTGAAAACAGGTACATATTGTTTTGCTAATTTAGTTTACTCTGATGATGGCTACTTAGTAGTTTAACAGTACTCATAGTGAATAAGGGTGATTTATAGTGATACCGATACTAGATAAAGCCATTAATGATGAGTGAAGATATATTAGTTCTCCAAAGCAAGAAGGATAATCAAAATCATCCCTTCATCAGGGCGTACCCACCAACCTACTTTCCCCCGATACTAAAAGACACAAATGTAAATAGGTTGAATCGAAACTCACCTCCAATCGCCAATGTACGCCATCGAGTCTTCCTAGTCCTTTTGCCCATTTTTTTACGAAAACACTTCCTCTTTCAAGTTCCCGATACGCCGGTTATTTTGTGCATGAACCACTCAGATTGATCGAAATTCAACAATTCACCATTTTTATGCGAAAATAAAATTAAAAACGGTAAGGAAAAACCATTATTTTTTTAATTCAATTTGGAAAGTTTAATTCGGAATTTTTTGGTTTTTGCGCGAATAAGTTGATTTCGTCCAGGTTTTTAATTAAAATAACAACGAAGAACCAATTTAGAGCGATTTTTTAATATTTCCAGAGACGATAATGTGATTTTGAATTTGTAAAACCCGCGTGTATCTTAACAGTCCTATCACATCTCACATCACTCGCCGTAATTTTTTTTCGTATTAGTTGTTCATGCCGAGTGTCGACCGATCTACAGCGTCGTTCTTTCTGACCGGTATTGCATAATATTCCGAGTGTTATCGACTAAAATGTTAAGCAAATAAAGACTCTTAGTGCGCCTGTCCTCCGAATGCATTAGAAAGACTATTTTACTTAATGTACGGCGGGGTTTCTAATATTAGCCAAGAATCTGAATTGGGGATGGATTTATTTATGGTAGTGGGTATTCATGGGTGTAAAAATAAGCCATGTAGTTTAGTTCTAATGTTTTTCATTAGTAGAATGAATATAACAATGATTCTTCGTGCCACCTATGATTTTGCTCGAGTGATATCCGTAACTTAAGATAGAACTCTGAAAATAAATATAACTATGATTTCTCGCGCCATCTATGATCCTTCTCGAGTGTTAACTTTTTTTAAATAGAGTTCTATGTTATATAATTGTTCTGTGAAGTTAGATCTGTATTGCTCACGGTCGTACATACAGGACTGGGAACTCGTTTGTTTGACATGGGTCTCTTACGCGTCGCCAAACTCGTAGTCCCTCGCTCAGCCACTAGATAGCGCTTGGATCAAAGTGGTAAAACGATTTCTTTCCGGAATCGCAAGCAGTGTTACTAAGTATTCTGATTTGAGAGAGGAATAGAACTGTTACTCTTGTCAAAATGTATTACTCACCTTAAAAATAACTTCCCCTTTTTCGCACACATAAAAGACCTCGTTAAAACATATTCATTCTTTCCGGGTATGTACTTATTATCTAAGGCTTTTTTGGTAGCAATTCAAAAAGGAAATGTATGAAAATAATGGATCGCATATAAACATTTTTTTAATTAAATTAGGATTACAATCAAAATACATGTATACTAGTTTAGTATGTTGTCTTTCATTATGTTTACAATATATACATTATACACTAAAACCTCCGGTACTGTACACTCGACGGGTCCGGAAATCTCGGCTATGTTGACACTGCCAATTTTTCTCGTAACGCAATATTCACTATTCTGATTTGAGAGAGGAATATAACTGTTACTCTTGTCAAACTCACCTTAAAAATAACTTCATAAAAGACCTCGTTAAAACGGTTTTTATCCGGAATCGCAAGCATCCACTTTAAACGCATTTCCGCATCTTTCGGCACTTATAAACAGAAGTTTCTTGCTTTACACTTTTGTACCCCGTTTTGCATTTCGGCACAATGCACGATTTCGTAATTTGTTTCTAAAAACGCAGGTATTCCTTGTGTTGAGAAGTCAACTGACATTGTCATAGAATACTCTTACGTGGCGTCTTTTGGTACTATGCGAAAGTCGACGCTTAGCGGTCCTACTTCTCACATAGGAAACAACCTCGAGTTTCCAGACCTGTATGTACGACCGTGGTATTGCTTGATTCAGCACATACAGATTCTAGATCTCTCTGATTCAGCATCGAGCTTCTCGTCGTCACGTCGAGTCAGATACAGTTATAAAGAAAACTTGTATCTTCTATGTAGCAGGGAACTGTGAAGTTTTCTTAAATGATAAATATTGATATACATATTTTATAAACAAAATCAAACGGGGATCAAAATTAAACGAATTCCTGAGTGAAATTCGAAATATTGAAAAATCCATTTGATTCAAGTTCTAGAATTGTGGCAGTTTGTTCGCTTATTGACATACTATATCGTAATATTGTATCACCAAACAAACAACATACAAACCTAATACAACAATAACAACAATGGAAATTCTGATGGAAAACAAATTCCAAATTCATAATTACATAGATATAGAGGATGTTAAAGAAGAGCCTGCAGATTATCAACAATCCCTGATAAAGTGAGGTTATAATTTATGATGTTTGTTCAATCCAAAATTACATTTTTATCATGAACTCTACTTTTTGGAATTAGTAACAAATAGTTAACCAACCCTATTATTAAAAAAATCGAGTCCTTTGGGCACATGACCAACCAACCATTCTTCACTGATAAGCTAAGAGATCTTGGTTCACCTTGATTATTGCTTCAATGGAGTTCCAGCTTAATAACTCACTTCACCAGTATCTATATTTCCTCATTTTTTTTTCATTAATGGGTGATGTTCAAGTTGGCTTACCCTGAGGTTATACCCTTCTACTATGCAAGCCAACTGTCCCAGATATTTCAACATTAACAACATAAGTATTTAGATTAATAGGGTTTATTGATAGAGCATCAATATATTTTTCTGATTTCTCTCATAAATTGTTTTATTGCTTGCTTGTTAGAACCATCATCATACATACCACTATTTCTAGAAGTCCTTCATAAGGCACATTGGAAAAATAAGAAATAAAAAAAAATAAACTTTTTCAACAATTTATCTTTCATTTTAAAAAGGTTGAAGTCCTCAAGTAATAGAGATCAGAACTTCTAAGAACTTCGATTTGGTATACATTACCCCACTTTTATATAGATTCGGGAAAATGATATTCAGAGTAAATAGAATTCCTCAACAAAATACCATCAAAGGTAATACAAAAAAATTGCAACAGTGAAAGTTTGTTGTTTTTAATTCATATCAATGAGCTGCTCAACCCAAACGTTTAGAAAATTATAATGCAAGATATTGGTAACTGATAGAGACTTACCACAAAATAAATTTAAATATTTGACTTCCTCTGTTCCAGAATCAAGAATTCTATTGTTGATGAATATCCATATGATGTGCCTCAGAAATGTATTACAGAATGTTCAAGTGAAGATTATACTGACGATAAAAACTTGGATCATTCACTAAAGACTTGTGAGTATGAGTTTGATGAAGTGAAGGACACAAAATGTAAGGTAATGGTTATACACAATGATTATGTTAAACATTCAATTTATAAAAAAGATCTACCTTCAAGTTCAATATCTCACATGGAAAAAAAGACTCTAGACACAATCAACGAGACGTACAAACAGAAGCTACAAAAAATTATGAGTTGTGATAATGAGAGCACTTCACTTCATAGTTCGAAGAAGCAGATCCACTCTGAATACATAAAATACGTCAACAGTAGTCACACAAGAGGGAAGATACACAAGTGTCAGTATTGCGATTATGGGAGCACTCGGATGTTATATTTAAGAAATCACATCAACTCTATACACACAAGAGAGGAGATACACAAGTGTCAGTATTGCGATTATGGAAGCCCTCAGATGTCACATTTAAAACGCCACATCAACTATAGACACATAAGGGAGAAGATACACAACTGTCAGTATTGTGATTATGGGAGTCCTCGGATATCACATTTAAAAAATCACATCATTTCTAGACATACAAGAGAGAAGATATACAAATGTCAGTATTGCGATTATGGGAGCAGTCGGAAGTTATATTTAAGTAATCACATCAACTCTTTACACACAAGAGATAAGATACACAAGTGTCAGTATTGCGATTACGGCACCCCTCGAAAGTCATGTTTGAAAAATCACATCAACTCTATACACAAAGGAGAGAAGAAACACAGGTGTCAATATTGCGATTATAGGAGCCCTCAGAGGTCAAAGTTAAGAATCCACATCAACTCTAGACACACAAGAGAGGAGATACACGAGTGTGAGTATTGCGATTACGAAAGCTCACAGATGTCACATTTAAAAAGGCACATCAAGACTAAACACACAAAAGTGAAGAAATACAAGTGTGAATATTGCAATTATTGGAGCCCACTGATGTCAGATTTAAAATGTCACGTCAAGTTTAAACATGTGGAAATATCAGGACTAAATGTATCTGAAGACATACAAATTCCAAAATTATGAGCATGAAACTCTTTCCTTTCATAAACTATTGTCTACTTTAAACTTCTACAGTGTGGAAAAGAAGTGTGGACACCTGAAAAATCGTGCAGAATATTTCTTTTCTTGGTACCCTTCCAATTTTAATTTTGCCATCTATAAACCCCATTATTTGTACAAAATTAATAAAAACAGAGTTAAAGAACATATACAATATTCAAATTTAACGCTAATATACAAAAAAAATGTATACTAGGCACTATATTCAAGTTTGACATAGAACAGAAGAAAACAAATTAACAAGTTCATCATGTAAATAAAACTTTAATTTATAATTTTAATGTGCTAGATCAATATTTGACAGATAATTTGAATTTAGTCAATGAAATGCCAAAAAAATCGATGTCTTCACTACGAGTTGGTAAGAAATGTTAACCGATTGATTGGCAACATTGACACATAATTTGCTTGGTGGTTATCTTCATGTAACAAAGAATTGTGTCTTGTCCGATGAGATGGAATGTGAAACAGCTAAAGTGGAGCATTGAAGACTACAAAAGAATTTTTTTACCAACGATTTTATTTGAATAAAAGAACTATTAAAAGTTTGATTTTCACTAGTTTAATAAATAAATGCTACTATAATTTCTTAGAGGGGGGGAATATGGATCTATTTTTATACAGGGACATCCTAAACAACATTTATCATATCTCAACAGGACAGTGATCCCAAACACATCTCGCCACGTTTAGGAGAACAATATCCAGATTCAGTAGTGGCCGGCACAATCTCCGGACCTTAACCATATTGAGAACCTGTGGGAAGTAAGTTGAGCGCCAAATTTTTCAGGAAACGCGAAGAATTAGTATTAATTATATTATGGATGAAGTTTCCGAAATCGTGAGTTCTACGATTTTCCATACGTAGACAATTAAGCATATTTATGCTAGAAGATATGTGATCGTATTTTCTTAAGCCACAAATTAGGCGGCAATTTGTTGTATACGATTTTTATCTTTCATATATAAATTCTGGGGAAATAGGTCACATTAACACTTATTCTATATATTTTCTCGTCTACGTACGTTTCGATCTCACGACCATCATCAGAAGACTTATTATGTCTAAAACCGGATTACTTAAAACTAATTGTATTAACACAAAGCGTCCTTATCGCACCAATTTCAATTAAAATGCCCACGTCGCCGAAACGAACAGAAACACGAATAATCGAAATTGTAACACATCAATGTTATAAGTATAATATATCAAGAATCCACTGTTAATCAGTACTCTTAAAAAATGCGTACTCATGTCAACAAAGTCTATGAACGACTAAAAGCGAGAACATTTGGTTCAAGTATCCACTTTCAAACCAGATGTTACGATTTACGAACTAATAGAAAAAGGTTTGTCAGTTATTGGAAATATACTTTTGACAATTCTACCTAAAATATACTTTCAACATTATAAAGATGCATGTAGGAATTTGCAAGTTTTAATTAATCAAGTTAGTATAAATCTGACTCAGTGTCTGAATATCTGTCCTATGATTTACAGATTTGGAGTTACGTTTTATGTGAATCATCTCCAGAATAGATCTTTTATAATAATTGGTTTCCTTAGTTAAAATATTAACATTTTTGTAATCGAATTGATGGTTATAATCAAAGCAGTGTTTGGCAAGGGCGGTGGAATTTTCTAAGTTTTTGTTTCTTGTGCTGTACTTATGGCCATACATACTTTTTTGTAAATATTCAGAGATTTCAGTATAAGTCCCATCGCAATCTAAACAGTTTAATTTGTATACTGTGTGGGTTTGTTTAACTTTAGATTTGAGAAATATTCTCCAACACAGTTAGTAGGCTTATGCGCGACATTTATATCATACTTTTTTTAAAATTTCTTAATTTTCTCTGAGGTCTCCGGAAGTATTATTACACGATTTTTATCTGTATTCCTTAAGACGACATCCGCGCCCCTATAGCCTGCGATCGTTTCTAACCTTGCCGCCTAAAAAGTTAAGATTTGCTGTAACTAATTCGAATTATCCAACAAGTAAAAATCTGTAAGATAAAGTAGGAACCTGTAAGCTATTGTAGAAATGTAAAAGAACCGTAAATTATCGTAATAGGAATCCGTAAAATAAAATAGGAACCTATAAATATTTATAGAAATCATGTTAAAATAGAAACCTGTAAATTATGATTATAAACAATAAATAGAAATCTCTAGAATAAAATAGGAACCTGTAGAAATTTGTAAGAACAGGAACCTGTAACCTCCCTACATAAAAATCTGTATTAAAATAGAAACCTGTAAATTATTATTGAAAAAGAAATCTGCAAAATAAAAAAGGAACCTATACTATGATAGAAATCTATATAAGAAAATAGAAACCTATAAAGTACAATTAAAATAGAAACCTATAAATGCTATTTTTAAATTGAAATCTGTAGAATAAAATAGGAACCTGTAGAAATTTGTAAGAACAGGAACCTGTAACCTCCCTACATAGAAATCTGTATTAAAATAGAAACCTGTAAATTATTATTGAAAAAGAAATCTGCAAAATAAAAAAGGAACCTATACTATGATAGAAATCTATATAATAACATAGGAACCTACACTATTATGGAAATCTATATAAGAGAAACCCATAAAGTACAATTAAAATAGAAGCCTATAAATGAGCGAGATTAGATTTATAAATAATGATTCTTGACCCAGGTATGAATATATATATAAATTCTCGGGAAATACGTCATACTAACCCATATGCATATTATTTTCGTAATTACGTACGTTTCAGACTCACGATCATCATTAGAAAACGTATTATGTCTGAAAAGGGTTTCTTAATAGTATATTAAAGAACGAGTTTCCTAAGACTCGTCTTAAAGCACGAATTCAAGTTTAAAAAACGAGTGGCGAAGCCACGAGTTCTTTTAAAGAATGAGTGCTTCAAGGTCTTAGGAAACGAGTTGTTTATACTATTTTTTGTAATTTGCCCTTTTTATGCCGTTTTTAAACAAAAATGTTTAATTTAGTCCATTTAGGGATTTTTATGGTGGTTGGTAACATCTTAATTTTGAAAGTCAAAATTTGATTCAGTGGTTCTGTGATCGCTTTTGTTTCCGTAATTTTAGTTTCGTCTCTACTGGAAAGAGCAATAACACTAGAAAACGACTATTAGTACAAATATCTAAACCATATTGTGTATTAGCTGAAATCAATTCTTCCACTGGACACGTCGATGACTTTCTCTTCTTGAGTTGTTGATGCTCGACACTGTCATTTAAACTGACATAATGATGACAAGATAATTCCGCATCAAGCTCGCCATCCTAAAAATGTAAAAAGTTCCGTGCTTTTTTTGGATATTAAGACACGGCAAGTGATGACGTTGCGTTCGTTAATGGGTCTATTAGAAAATCAAAATGGAGGCAAATTACAAAAAACTTATTGTATCAGCACAAACCGTCCTTATAGCACCAATTTCAATTAAAAATGCCCACGTCGTCGAAACAAATAGAAACATGAATAATCGAAAACATTAATGTGTTACAGTTTTACTAATATGTAGTTCGATAACTTTACTAATAAATACAAAATTGTAGCAAACATTGATAACAACTACTTCAGCTCTCCGATGCATGTAAACGGAGATATTGAGCAAAACCAGAAAAGTCTGAAGGTATCGACATATTTTCAATAAGCAAATTTGTACTAGTGGCCTAAGTCCCAACATATTGAACATGTTTAATTATTTTTTGCAAGGACTGAATTAAATCAATGATACAAAGTTGAAGAAGAATAATTTTGAAAAAGTTATAGTTTGCAAGAAAACTAAGAAAGTTATATACTATAGAAACAAGATTCAAATTATTCTAAACATGTCTTAGAATATAATTATAATTTGTATTCACCAGGTGCAAGGACACAAAATAATTTATTAGAATAAAACTCCACCAGTCTCAATCAACTCATTAATTTTGTATGATCTATTTTTTTTCAGACAGAGTTTGTTTATTAATGATATCATATACATATACACACCTACATATGCATACATATACAACAACAACAACATTTCAACGGATAGGCGCCTAAGTGCAAAACACTTGTATGCGCCACGATAACGTTTTGAAAATTTTTGACAATCGCATAGGTAATATAATATAAAACAAGTAGAAACAAAATAAAAATAAAAACAATTCAATGGTGAGTATAAGTAATGTTCAGAAACGTTCAATATTAAAGGATATATATTTTAATTTTCTTTAAGTAATTTATTTATATTTCTTATTTCTAATGGTGATAGATTGTATGTTTTCGGTGCAAGATAATTAATGAATTTCAGATTTATGTTTTTGTGACTTAGAGGAATTTTCAGATGTTTATTCGTTTTAATTCTCGTTTCATGTGTGTGGTTTATAAATATTTTGAGTTTTTTATTTTTATGGAAATACACACATATTGAAATTATGTAAATAGTTTGTACAGAACATAGTTGATCGTTATATAGCAATTTGGACGGGAATAATCTTCTCTTTTTTGAATGATTCTTATAATAAAGTTTTGTATCACTTGTAAAGAATGTAGATTTTTTTCATATGTTTCTCCCCATACAATAATACCATATCGTAGAATTGATTCAATAAGAGATTTATAGATCAGAATTAGTAATTTTTTGTTTAGAAAATTTTTCGTGATATAAAATTTGTGAATTAATCTTCTGATCATATTGATAAGATATTCTATGTGTGGGAGCCATTTAAGATGTTGATCTATGATAATTCCTAAATATCTAATTTTATTATTCTCAGATACTTTGTTAGACTTATTCATTTCAATGATATTAAATTCAGGATGATTAACTGAAGTAACTGAAAATGCAATATAATGGGTTTTTTAAATATTTAATGATAGTTTAAAAGCATTAAGCCAGTTTTCAATCTTTATCATTCCTTCCATAACCTTATATTTAGTTTGATTTCAGGTGTGCACTGTATCATCAGCATAAGATAATATTTTTTCATCGATATCTAGGTCTAAAAGAGAATGTATATAGGCTATAAACAGAATGGGTCCGAGTACGGTCCCTTGTGGTATGCCGGTTTTAATAGTTAATGGATCACTTATAGTTTTATTAATTCTGAGGTTTCTTTTCGATCTGCTAGATAATTCTGAAATACCTCTAAAACAATTCCTCTAATACCATAGTGACAATACCTCGAGAAGTTTGTCATGGGGAACAGTGTCGAAAGCCTTCGCTAAGTCCATAAAGACTGCTATGAATTTATTATTGTCATTAAGGTTTTGTGTTACCTCTGATGTAAGTTTATACATTGCGTCTTGTGTACTGATACCGTCTTTGAAGCCAAACTGGTTTTCTGATAATATATTGCTCTCATTTAAATATGTTGCAAGTCTCAAATATCTTGGCAAAATTATTTATTATACTGATAGGTCGGTAATTTTCAATTTTATTTTTATGTCCTGACTTATAAATTGGAGTGACTATTGAAGTTTTAAAATGTGTTGGTACAATTCCGGTTTTAAATATGGTGTTAATAATATGTGTAATAGGTTCAATTATATATTCATGTACTTGTTTGATTGAGCTGAAATTAAATCCTCCCCAGGTGCGCATTCATTTTTTAGTGTTGCTATATGTTCTATTATTTCTCCTGTTGATACGGGTTTCAAAAACATATATGACGCTGTTGTTTTTTTTAACTTGAATCGATTTTTTGTCGGTTTCATTTTTTTTGCATATTAAACCCGATATTGATAAAATAATTATTGCAAAAGTTTGATAATTCTATATTAGATGTTACTACTTTCGTTTATTCCTGTCATGCTAGTTGCCTCTTGAATAGTTTGGTAGATTTTTTGATATTTTCATATTTGTATTCATTTATTTAACAAAATTCACAATACACATTTTTTAAATACATTAGATAGTGAATTTTATTCTTAGGTATAATTAAATTTCAGTGGTACTCAATACAAATGAAGAAAAGATTCAAAAACCAAAGTTACTTTTGTTTTATTATGTTTATTTCTTTATTATGCAAAAATGTTTATGTTAGTCCCCAATAATTGCCTTATCAATCTCCTCCATACATAACAAACCACTTTGTATATGTTAATCACGTTAAATTTTAAGTGCTATTTAAACAAATATTTAGTGATAAACTATAAAACAGTTCACACTGTGGATACTCTAAACACTATAATAAGAACCATTATCCATCATCAATGTAAACTCTGAAACCGTATTTTTAGTGAATATCCCCCCTTTATATAGTGAAATATTTAGCGATTGAAAGAGTTACTGATCGGTCAATGGCTTCAGACGTTCACACCTTGGTATCTCGACATCGGGCCCCAAGGCACGCTTTATCATATCCGAACTAATAGACCACAACATTAAAGCCAACTCATCGTTACTCGCACTAGTGCTTTCTTGACATCGACAACAATTATTAAAATAAACTCCTGTTACACCGTTTAGTTCAAGAGCGGTGGCGCAGAACACCGTCGTGCTGGCTGCCTGTTGCAGCGATTTCGTAAATGGTTTAACAATCAAAAACAACAGTCTGTATAGCCACCAATTGCGCGACAAACTAGACGACACCATGTTGCCAGGATGCAAGCTGAAAACGGATACGCCTCGCTGTTGTAGATTTTTGGCCAATTGCCGGGAGAACAACACGTTACACAGTTTCGAATTGTTGTAGGCGGACATGGACCAAAAGTGGTTGGCAGATTCCGGTGAAAGTGTTAGTTCAGATATGTTATCGACCGTCAAATCACCAAATCTGGAATAATAGCAAATTTTTTCGTCAGAATGTGCTCAATGAGAATGTGATTTTTTTTTAATTTTATTTATTTGTTAATGATATCATATACTGGATTCCCCATAATAGACTACCCATTTTATATTATTAATAAATTCCCTACGAGATAACTAAATAGGTTGTTCTCTGTGGGATTATATTCTGTAGTCTTTGGGATTTAAGTAAATTATTAATCAAGTAGGCGCCTGTCCCCCGACTTAACGGCACCCGATTTTTTCCTGTGGATGTTTAAAAGCCAAAGTGTTTGCGAGTCGTCCAGATACAATCGAGGAACTGAAAGTCAAAATTCGTGAAGAAGTTGAAGGAATAGTCGAAGGTTTGCTACGCCGTGTAATGAACCACTTTTTACCTAATAATATTGAAAAATGTGTTGTAGTTTGTGGAGGTCATTTAAAAGACGTGATTTTTAAAAGTTAGAATTAAATTAGCCAAATATTTATAGGTTATCATTAATCCCAAAGAGTTAGCTGTAATTTAGTAAAATAAAAAGTTTGTTTTGTTAACTAAAAAAAATTTGATTCAAATATTAAAATGGGTAGTCTATTATGGGGAATCCTGTACATCCGTAAGGTTACATACATATACAGAAACCACAATATTTCAACGGATAGGCGCCTAAGTGCAGAACACTAGTATGCGCCATGATATCGTTTTGAAATTTTTCGATTTTTTTGATAATCACATAGGTAATATGATATAAACTAAGTATAAACAGAATAAAAATAAAAACAATTCAATGGTGAGTATAAGTAATGTTCAGAATCGTTCAATATTACAGGATATATATATTTTAATATTTTTCAAGAGCAGCGGTAATTCATTTATATTTCTTATTTCTAATGGTAACAGATTGCATGTTTTTGGTGCAAGATAATTAATGAATTTCAGATAAAATTTTTGTAATTGTAGATGTTTATTTGTTTTAATTCTTGTTTCATGTGTGTGGTTTATAAATAGTTTGACTTTTTTATTTTAATGGAAATACACACATATTGAAATTATGTGAATAGTTCATACAAATATAGTCGTTATATAGCAATTTGGAAGGAAATAATCTTCTCTTTTTTAAAATGATTCTTATAATAAAGTTTCGTATCACTTGTAAAGAATGTAGATTTTTTTCATATGTTCCTCCCCATACAATAATACCTTAGCGTAGAATTGATTCAATAAGAGATTTATAGATCAGAATTAGTAATTTTTTGTTTAGAAAATTTTTTATGATATAAAATTTGTGAATTAATCTTCTGATCATATTGATAAGATATTCTATGTGTGGGAGCCATTTAAGATGTTGATCTATGATAATTCCTAAATATCTAATTTTATTATTCTCAGATAGGTACTTTGTTAGACTTATTTATTTCAATGATATTAAATTCAGGATGATTAACTGAAGTAACTGAAAATGCAATATAATGGGTTTTTTTAATATTTAATGATAGTTTAAAAGTATTAAGCCAGTTTTCAGTCTTTATCATTCCTTCCATAACCTTATATTTAGTTTGATTTCAGGTTTTTCCGCAAAAATGTGCACTGTATCATCAGCATAAGATAATATTTTTCCATCGATATCTAGGTCTAAAACAGAATTTATACAGGCTATAAACAGAATGGGTCCGAGTACTGTCCCTTGTGGTATGCCAGTTTTAATAGTTAATGGATCACTTACAGTTTTATTTATTCTGAGGTTTTGTTTTCGATCTGTTAGATAATTCTGAAATACTTCTAAAACAAATTCTCTAATACCATAGTGTGACAATACCTCGAGATCATTTGCAGTGCTATGCTGCTAATAGTTATAGACTACTTTCGCACTATAAAAGCAACTGTAGCTGCCTTCACATTTATCTTATAGCCGGTTTTTGAATATTGGTATTCTACAAGCCTCTAAAGTCTGTTTTGGAGTCTATAATGAAAGTCGATTTCATAGTCCATCTTTTAGTCGTCAAGATAGCTGCCTAAACCTCTATAATTTCATTTACTGCAATTGAAAATGGCATTGATTCTTATAGCAGCTTTTTGCAGGAAAGAGAAAGAACTGCTGATATTGGCATCGTTCTTAATAAATAGGTTGAAAACAGAATACAACCTATTCGTACTGATGGATTATTAGTTCAATTAAAGGTAAGTTTATTGTTAAGTGACTTTTAATCTAAGTGCAATTTAAAAGTTTAATTACTATTGAAGATTTCTTAATGAGTTTTCCAACTGTGATCAGTTTATCAATGCCAGTTCGATCAGGGTCCAAATACCGATGGAAGAACAAGAGATTGAGCCAGCGCTCCAGATTTTAGTGAATATTGCTAATGCTGAAGATAGAGCAGCAGGAAGATGGATTAGGCAAAATATTATCACCACTTATTTCAACAATTAAGAAACCACAAATTTTTTTTATTTTCGCGTATATTAACAAATTTTCCTGTGGCAACAAAGTCTTTATTCTCTAACATAAACTTCAATAAAAACTCTATTTACTCTTCGGAAGACCGAGACCTCTTCTTGCATTCTTCATAAATAAATAACATAATATGAATGAGATAGGACTTAATATATCATATTCTTTGTATTTACTTATATCCTTCTATATCCACTTCTTTTTGTTTGTAAACAGAAAATGTGAATAATATCTATGAACATATCAAGCACATAACCCATACGATAATTCCTATAAAACTGACAATTAATTAGGGATCGACCGATATAGAAATTTTGGCCGATACCGATAATCGGCCGATACCGATATTTCAAATACCGATATACCGATATATCGGTCTATCGGCCGTTAATTTTTTTCCATTGTGGTTCGTACAGTTGTACTAACATAGCTGAAACCGTAAAAACATGTACGTCCATAATTCGCATCCGTCGTAATATATCCAGTGATAAGGCACTCAATATGAGAGTTCACGCATTTAATGAGAATTTCACATATTCAGCTATGTGGGTAGAATTTTACTTCATTTCAGCTCCAGCAATACTTCCATTTCGTCCTTTATCATTTTGAAATCAGAATTTTCCAAAAAATATTCCTTCCTAATTCTTTCAGATATTTTGGTAGAACTGTACTGTCTCGCTTGGAAATTTCTCCGTATTGCTGAATGCACGTGTTGCGCTACCGTCGTCGGACGTTCCTGCAGGTCCTAACTTGTATTTGTCTTCTGTCGTTTCATGATAATTTTAAGTTGTGCCTTATTTTAGTTGTGTTCGAAGTATAGAATAAAGTAGAGGCCAAAGTGTTTCCTGTTTAACTATTTTTAAAGTATATTATTATAGTGTTTGTTTGAAGTAAGAAGTAAACTGAGCGGTGGAATTATTTATTATTATCGTATGTTGTGACAAAATCAAAATGCCAAAAACAAGCCCTTTATGGCAATATTTTGAAAAAATATTGAGAAACGATGAGAAAAACGAAAGTGCAATTTGCAAAATCTGCCAAAAATCTGTTTCATTGGGTGGCAAAGGAAAAACTGCCAACACTTCTAATATGAAATACCATCTGTTGAAAAACCACCCAGTAGAATATAGTCAGATAACTGATTCAGGTATGTAGCAAAAACTTGTAAAAATAAAAAATGTGTATGTAAATCTTTTCACTACCTTTTTAGGTAAAGTTGCGAGCTTAGAAACAGAAACTGGAAATTGTGCCCCATCTACATCGAATCAGTCTAATATCAGAATTCAACTTCGTCAACAAAAACCACAAATAAGTATTAAAACTGCATTTGAAAATATTCGACAATGGGATATAAATTCAGAAAAGGCTAAGGAAATTCATAAATTAATTGGTGAAATGATAGCTACCGACAATCAACCATTTTCCATTTGTTCGGATACTGGTTTTACACGCTTATTAAAAAAAGGATTTCCTTTATATTCCATACCATTAGACAAATATTTCCGTGAAACTGTAGTGCCAGACATTTTTCAAAAGTGCAAATCTCGTGTACAGAAAATAATAGATGATGAGATGATCGGAAAAATGTCACTAACATCAGATATATGGACTTGTCAACACAACAATTGTTCTTTTATATCATTGACGGCTCATTTTTGGAATAAAAATGTATCTAGTCACCGAGAGTCATTTGTTCTAGCTTGTAGAGGTTTTCCAGGCACCCATACAGGTGACACCATATCTGAGATGCTTCAAGATCTATTAGACCAATGGAAATTGAAAAAAAGCCAAATTCACCTCTTGTTGGCAGATAACGCCTCCAATATGAAAAAAGGGATCGTCGGCGCTATAATGAAATATCAGGGTTGTTTTGTTCACACTTTACAATTAACAATAAAAGACTCCATTGATTGCCAAAGGGCAGTAATAGATGTTATTGCCAAAGCAAGGAGAATTGTGACTCATTTCAATCACTCTGCAACTGCTTGTGATAAACTCAAAAAGCTACAAGAACAAATGAATGTCCCAACAAAAAAACTTATCCAAGATATACAAACCAGATGGAACTCAACTTATTACATGCTGGAACGATTACTAGAACAAAAAAAGGTTATCAGTATTTATATCTTGGATAATCCAGATTTGACAGACCTAACATTTCACCAATGGGATTTGGTTCAAAAGCTTATCAACCTTTTATAACCCTTTGAGGAAATAACTAAACTCTCAAGTAACAGGGAGTGTTGCATATCAGAGGTGATACCCCTAGTTAAAACATTAGATTCGTACTTGAGCAACCGTTCAAAAAGTGCCATATTTTCTGGTGTAGACACATTGAGGAGTGATCTAAAAAAAAACTTGGAAAAACGATTCAACCATATTTTTACTGAAGAAAGTTTTACGCTGGCCACGTTGTTGGATCCACGTTTCAAGAACAGTTTTTTTGACAATGAAGGCGGACCAATCTATGAAATATTAAAAAGAAAAATTACTGTTCAAGAGGGAGGCAGCGGCATAATCGAAACTATTACGGATGGTGAAAGTGATGGGGAGGACAATATGCCACTAGTAAAATTGCTAGCTATGGAAAGGGATTCAGGTGCATCAAAGTCTGTGCATGATTTATTTTGGGAATCTTACGAACATTTTGCTGGTGAAGGCACATCAGGAAGTTCGAAGCGAAAACGAAAACAAAGGTCTGCTTTTGTTGAGGTACTGGATGATGAAATTAAATTATATCAAAGTCATCCAATAATTTCCAGAAATAAAAATCCCGTTCAGTGGTGGAACGACAATAAATTAAGATTTCCCAATCTTTTTCCGCAGGCTGCCATATACCTGTCTGCACCAGCTGGAAGTGTCCCCAGCGAACAAGTTTTCTCTGAAGCTGGTAATATTTATGATGCAAAACGTAGCATGCTAACTCCTGATAGGGCAGAAAGCTTATTGTTTTTGCATCACAACCTACCAAAACTAAATTATCAGTATTAATCAGTTATTTTTGTATTTTAGTAAGGTGAAATAATTTTACCTTATAGTTGCAATCCGCATAGGATTTTATTTTATTAATTTTTAATTACTAGTCAAAGAATTTAGTTGATTTTACGTTACATACTTTTTATTGGCAATAAAGATATATTTTTGATGGAAGTGTATTTTTTTCATTCATTTTTCAAATTGATTTTTTTTCCCAATAAAAAAATATATCGGTCTATCGGTCTATCGGTTTTTGATATCGGCCGATACGATAATCGGCCAATGAGGCCGAAATCACCGATAGGCCGATATAAATATCGGTATCGGTCGATCCCTACAATTAATGTTGTCATTTGTCAAATATATAAAATATGCAGCGTTGCTGGTACATAAAGTAAAGCTACATTGAAAACGCTATAGTCTTTCTTTTAGTCGACTTATATTTATAGTCAGACTTAAATTAGAATTAATAGAATACCAATACAATACACTGCTGGATACATGAAAAAAAATTAATAACTCTTAGCAAAAACTTCTGGAACAATAGTTTTGAATGATCAAATAGATATTCTCTAATTATCACTAATTCTGTGTACATATTTCATGAAAACTTAACTCAACCACAGGCATAGTCATGATTGTTACCATAAATAGAAACTTACAAGAAGTATGATTGATCTGTGTATTATACAGATAATATTAAATAGCTTAAATAAGGTACTTATTACTTAAGACATCAATAATAAAATAAGGATCGTTTAAATGGGAAGTAGATGCTTACCTATGAGATTCAGAAGAGAGCACTATAATTCTAGATCCAGAAACAAATAGATCTTGCAGTGTAACAGCTAAGTAAAAGTGTGACAAATGATTTACTTGAAATGTAGCTTCAAATCCATCCTCAGTTTTAGAATAAGGCAATCCAAATACGCCTGCGTTTAGAATCAATAAATCCAATTTTCTAAAATTCTCTTTAATATATGTGGTTATAACAGTGCAAAAGTTTGAGACACTTTTAAGTGAGGCCAAGTCTAACGGGAAAGCTTTACATTTTTCAGCTAATGTCGGTTTCTCTTCATGAATTTTAGCTATGGCTTCTTTTGCAGAAACCATATTTCTACAGGCAAGTATAACAAAGCATCCATGTCTGGCCAGAGAATTCATCGTTTCAAAACCAATTCCTGTATTGGCACCAGTTATTATTGCACATTTCCCATTTAAATCCCGACCGTGTAAAACCTGTAAATAACATATTCTTGTTTTCAAACATTTCTTTAATCTTCCACAACAATTTTGCTATTGAAATATGATAATACATACTTGTAAAGCAGTTGAAGAAGCATCGAATCTTTGCCTAAAATCATTGACATGTTCCTTCTCCTCAACTGCAAATGCTAATCTAGGATCAGTGTATGTTGTTCTCTTGTTTTCATGATCTACATAAATCACTTTGCCTGTATTCTTATCTACACATCTCTCCCAACCAAATGGTAAATCTCCCGATACTCGTTTCTTTTTGCCGGTTCGTGGATGAGTCCATTGGGTTCCTTTAGTTAAATGATTCACATAAAAAACACTACCATCTACAGTAACACGTTCTTCCCAAGCGGGGGGCAATTCGTCCTCACTATCAGAATCTGGCAAATTCATTGTTCCTTTAATTTATTCAGCATCGAAGTTTCAATAAACTCGGATAAAAACTCTAAATTATTCATGTTCGAATTGACGTTTTGTAGTACGTTGTTGCTACATTGCGCTTTAGATAGCTAACATATCGATTACGATTAATACAAGATGAGCATAAATGTTAAACAAACGTAAATTGTTTTTAACTTAACCTAGACTTTGATTAACAGATCAGAAATAAAACGATATTCTATGTTTCAGTTCAATTTCATCACAATTTCTGTATCCAATGACTTATGATCATAGATATAATATATATAACATCTATGCTTCTGATATTGTTGGTTTCCCATACTGACCTCTAAAATAGAGGTCAATGGTTTCTACACGGAAAACTTTCAAGTCCTACTTCCCACCACACCATTATAAACGTACAAAGCCGGGAAATTCAAATGTACTATCCAGTGTATTTTATTAGTCGCGCCCACGGTCGTTCATACAGGTCTGGGAACTCGAGGTTGTTTCCTATGTGAGAAGTGGGTCCGCTAAGCGTCGACTGTCGCGTAGTACCAAAAAGGGTGGCGCAGTAGTCGAAGAGTGTTCTCTGACAACTATACGCCGGGTTCTTTGACAACTGTCATTCTTGAATTGTAAACACAAGGAATACCTGCGTTTTTAGAAACAAATTACGAAACCGTGCATTGTGCCGAAATGCAAAACGGGGTACAAAAGTGTAAAGCAAGAAACTTCTGGATAGTGACTTCCGCGGACAGCTAATCTTGAAAAATCTTGTCTTCTATATGGATTCCGCGTCACAGTAGCTCGACTTGATGCCGTCGTTTCGCCAACCATTACAGGTGGCATCATCAGGGGGGGCTTGAGCCTGGCAGGCTCGGTAGTAGAGTTATCTATGTACCGTACTACCTAGTAGTTATTTATGGTTTTACCCCCTCGCGATCCAAGCGCTAGCTGGTGGCTGAGCGAGGGACTACGACCGTGGGGACGCGTAAGCGACTCAACTCAACCATAGAGTTTCCAGACCTGTGTATACGACCGTGAGTCTAGCTATTCATCTATTCATAGAAATAATTAGTTCGACTCGCTCAAACTTGCACAGAATATTATTGTAATAATGCTATTCCATTTAGAAAAAACGCGTTTCTATTTAGCAATTTTTTTTAATTTGAACATTTAATCACGTCCTCATAAGCTTTCATGTTTAAATAGTCTGTAAAAATTTCAAAAAACTTTATCATAAAAAACTATCTCTCCCGAGTCCCCGGTGACGTGGGAGATAAATGAGGGAAACGGATGCCCTAGGATGCAAACTGTGATAGATATGCATCTTTTTCCGGTCTATGCAGCTCATATACCGTCCATTTCACCACTCCAAAAGAGTAGAGCAGGAGTGGAACGGCAAGCATATTTGTTGCAGACGCCTTGTTCTCACTCGAAAGTTCGGAAGATCAAATCTTTCGATCAAGGTTTCTGTATTTGCCGCAGAGCTACCTTTACCTGGGAAGCGTCATAATTAGGACGCTGTTCAATTCCCAGGTATCGATAGATCTCTCCAACATCAAGATGTTTAAAGATGCTTTCGCCAGCAAGCTGCATATTCTCGTACACTTCCGGAGATCGTACTATTCTCAAATTTAAACACTGCGCGCTTGTCCAATCCCAACTCCATGTCTACGGATGATTTCGCCACTGAAATTGTGTTATCAGACCGCGTGAGACGTTGGTTCAACGTTAGATCCAGAAATTTTTACTTTACCTGAGTCATTTACCAAGGGTTAGGTTTCTAAGTGAAACATAATTTACAGCCTTGGAATCTGTTATATGTAATCCAATGTAAACCAATCCCCGAGGTTCGATGGCGTTTCTGATAACTGTGGCTTTAGCTCCTCAAAATCCGCATCACTCCTTGCTCGCACCATAAACATAATAAGGTTTATCTACAGACTGTTTTGTGGGAGTTCGTTGATGAAGATTAAATAAAGAATAGGTTCCGTTACTACTCCTTGAGGAACACCCAGATTAGCTGGTAGGTATAAGTACAGGAACACATAATATATTGGAAATATTCAGAGCATAAGCCAAGAAAGAACTCACTACTAAAGACTTATATATAAATTCTCGGTAAATAGTACGCACTAACACATATGCTTATTATTTTCGTCTTTACTTGCGTTTCGGTCTCACGACCATCATCAGAAGACGTATCAATGTCTAAAACGTGATTTCTTAAAACTAATTGTACCATTAATAAACTATAAAAGAGTTCACACTATAAGTAAGAAATAATCACCCTTATCCACTAAAAATACTACTAAAGTACTGAGGACAGCTGTAATCTCCGATAATTTAAAACACAAACTTAGATTCCAAATCCTAATCTTCCTAAACTGTATTGCTTACCTAAGATTCATATACCGGGTAATTCCACGAGACCAATCATTTCAAACATTAATTGTTCTACGTATAACATAACGAAATGGTTAGTGAAGGAATTTAGCAACTTCCAAGCCGCACCAAGTTTGTCTGTGAAAAATTCTTTGGAATTTATTGCAAAATTGAAAGATTTCAAACTTGAACCTGGTGATACTCTCGTTTCATTATTTACAAATACTCCAATCACTGAGTCGATAAGCATTCTGAAGAAATGGCTTTCAAATATTAATATCCCCGATAGAAACTGCACAGAATACATGATCATTACATCTTTATGTATGGAGCAAAATTACACTTTAAACAAAAATTACTATAAACAAACAAGCGGATGTGCAATGGGCAATTCACTCTCTCCTTTTTTGGCCAATATTTTTCTAAGCGAACAGGAACCTCCTTAAAATGAAAATTGAATCAGTTCCCAAAAGTTTGGTATAGATATGTTGATGACATTTTCGCGATTACAAGTAAAGATTTTGATTTACATGGCTTTTTGAACATGCTTGATAGCCAATTTGATTCACTGGGTTTTACTGTCGAAATAGAAACAGATAATCAGCTTCCTTTCCTTGATATTAACATTATAAAAGATGGTAATCACTTGGATTTCGACATATACAAAAAACCCACTCAAACAAATAGGTATACACCGGCGGATTCAGTTACACCATTTAGGTATAAAATAGCTCCGTTTAATAGTCTAGTTCATAGATTATTGAACGTCCCTTTGAGCCATCAACATTATAACAAAGAAATTGATAAACTTCAGCAAATTGCGTTGGACAATGGTTACCAGAAATCTTTTATCAATAATTTAATTTTCAAACAGAAAAGAAAATTGGAACGTAGCCAACTAACCAAATTAGAGCCATTACCTTCAAATACTTCATTAAAGTACAAAAGTTCCACTTACCACTCTTCAGAAATCAATAAATTTCATAGCTTTTTTCTAAATTTGCAATACAACCGGTTTATAGATGTAAGAATAAGCTAAAACACCGTTTAGGCAACATCTTTGACAAAGTTTCCAATTTTGACAAATCCGGGATTTACAAAATCAATTGTGAGTAGTGTTCAAAATGAGAAGGAACATTTTGCACATATAACAAAAAATAATGGTGAAAAATCAGCGGTAGCCGAACATATTTTGAATACAGGTCACACTATTTCTCAAGAAAGTTTATCAGTTTTAAAACACAGTACAGACAAATGTCTAGATAATTTACTAAATTTCGATTTATCGCTAGCTTTGGGTAACCCTTTGCTTACATTATTATCCCCAACTAGTATTTAAGCAGGCACATTTCGATTTATAATTTAGTTTACTCTGATGTTGGCTACTTGGTAGCCGACAGGTCCTCAGTACTTTAGTAGTATTTTTAGTGACTAAAGGACTGAACCAAAAATATAACGCTCGAGTATCCACTTTCGAACCAGATGGTGAAAATTTATGAGGTAATAGAAAAAGGTTGTCAGACCTCATTAGAAATATTGCCATTTGAGCATTCTACATAGAATATACTTTTAATATTATAAAGACACATGTAGGAATTTGCACGGATTTTAATTGATTGAATTAATATAAATCTGACACACATCAGTATGTTCTGTGCAACTTAACTAGTGACCTACTCATTAATCTGTAGATCCCTAAACTGAAAAATGTTTTAATAAATACACCATGGAAGCCAGGAACAATCTTAGTATTTTAATGAATCTCTCCGGCATACCATAAATCACTAATGAAAGGGGAAAGCATTCTTCAAGGATGCGGTAGGGACACAAACTCTGATATTAATCAAATCTTTTTCATTCATATCATATAATAGGAATAAATAGTAGCAAGTTACAGAAAACAAAATAAACACTTTGAATGAAAAATAATTGTTTCCTAGTAAAATGAAAAGATATCAAAAATTACACTTCAATTCATTGTGAGGAAGACACTGTTTGAGGTATTTAGGCTAACATTCACTACTTGTTATTTTTCAGACTGGAGACATCAAAGCTGCCTTAACCAAAATATGTATGTATTCTCTTGATGTTCTTTCATAATTGCAATATCCACATTTATATTCTTTCATCTTGATAATTCACTTCAGTATATCTACATGAAGTTTGTTAATGTTTTCATGTACATTCACTTTTATATATCTTCTCTAGTGAGTTCCTTATGTTTACAATTAATGTGACTTTTTAAAGCTGAGCTATAAGGGCTTTCAAAATCGCAATACTGACACTTGTGCATATTCTTAGTTGTGTTTAGAGTTGATGTGACTTTTTAAAGTTGAGCCATTAGGGCTTTCATATTCGCAATACTGACACTTGCGCATATTCTTTCTTGTGTGTTTGTTATGTGTTGTGTGTTATGTTATTTTTAAATGTGACTTCGAAGGGCTTTCATAATCGCAATACTGACACTTGTGTATGTTCTCTCTTGTGTGTTTAGAGTTGATGTGAGTTTTCAAAAGTGACTCAAAGGTACTTTCATAATCACAATACTGACACTTGTATATATTGCTTCTTGTGTGTTTAGAGTTGATGTGTCTTTTTAAAGCTGAACCATAAGGGCTTTTATAATCGCAATACTGACACTTGTGCATATTCTTTCTTGTGTGTTTGGAATTGATGTGTCTTTTTAAAGCTGACTCATAAGGGCTTTCAAATTCGCAATACTGACACTTGCTTATGTTCTCTCTTGTGTGTGTAGAGTTGATGTGACTTTTTAAATCTGAGCTATAAGGACTTTCATAATCGCAATACTGACACTTGCGTATATTCTCTCTTGTGTGTTTAGAGTTGATGTGACCTTTTAAAGATGAGCTATAAGGGCTTTCAAAATCGCAATGCTCACATTTGTGTACATTGTCTCTTGTGTGTTTAGAGTTGATGTGAATTTTTAATCGCGCCTCCCGAGTGCTTTCATAATTGCAATACTGACACTTGTGTATATTCTTTCTTGTGTGTTTAGTATTGATGTGAGTTTTTAAAGTTGAGCTATATGGACTTCCATAATCGCAATACTCACATTTGGGTATATTGTCTCTTGTGTGTTTAGAGCTGATGTGACTTTTTAAACTTGACCTAAAAGGGCTTCTAAAATCGCAATACTGACACTGGTGTATATTCTTTCTGGTGTGTTTAGAATTGATGTGACTTTTTAAAGCTGAGCTATAAGGGCTTTCAAAATCGCAATACTCACATTTGTGTATATTGTCTCTTGTGTGTTTAGAGTTGATGTGACTTTTTAATTGTGCCTCCCGAGTGCCTTCATAATTGCAATACTGACACTTGTGTATATTCTTTCTTGTGTGTTTAGTATTGATGTGAGTTTTTAAAGCTGAGCTATATGGACTTTCATAATCGCAATACTCACATTTGCGTATATTGTCTCTTGTGTGTTTAGAGCTGATGTGACTTTTCAAACTTGACCTAAAAGGGCTTCTAAAATCGCAATACTGACACTGGTGTATATTCTGTCTTGTATGTTTAGAGTTGATGTGACTTCTCAAATTTAACAGCAGAGGGCTTCCAAAATCACAATGTTCATATTCATATATCTTTACCCCTTTGCATTTCTCATTAACATTAATTTTCAAAGTATTTCCACTCATGTTACTGGCAGAGGATGGAATATTATGATAATCGGAACATTCATTTTCCCTCTTACGTTCAACCATCACATGATTTTCCACGTTTGTCACATCATGACAATTATACCCACTACCTTGGCATTCTGATGAGTTCTTTGAACCCAACATTCCAATAGAACTATCCAAGCCCTTGTCTTCTGAACAATCAAAATTTTCATGGTCACCTCCGACTATATCTTCATCAACTTTGAAACATCCTAATGGTAGATCCTCATCTACACTGCACTCTTCAATTCTGAAAATGAAATTTAATAATATATATATACATATATTATAATTTCTGGAAATTGTCTAAAGAAGATACCCGAAACTTGTTCTTGTTATACATAATACAAGCTAAAATTTCAAACAATGTATTATCAATATTTATTTTTCATCACTTTCCTAACGCTAATTACGAAAGTTAATTGTATAAAGATATGCCATGCCTCTTCTATTCGAACAAGAGGTAGTAAATTATTTTCAATATAGAACAAGACAATATTGATTGTATTGACAAAAACTTACTTTATCTTGAATTCCTGACAATCTGCAGATTCCTCTTTGATTTCATCTATGTATTCGGGAATATTTTCGTATTTAATTTCAATCTGATCTTCCCAATCTGGATCATTCCGGACTGTTGATGTTGATAACATATTTCGTGATGGTACTGATGGTTAGATGATTTCAATTTTCAATCAAACATGTATTTGTATTGTATTATAAGTATATATCGCCTTGGTGCATCTTATTTATATCGACCGCAAGAGTAGTTTGGTTAGGGTTAGGTGCATCGTTTAAACACAGACCACAGAGATTAGACCAACAACAGAACAGTACCGTTCCAAATTAAAAACCGATGGGAAGCGCCTACAGTGATGTGATTTTACATTTTTATTTGAATGGATGTATAAACAAATGAATAAACATAGAAAACCGTATGTTTGGAGAAACTACTAGATTTGCAGATGGAAACATAAAATAGTTAGGTCATTAACAGAAGTACCAAACTTAAAAATAGAGGTGAAGTAGCAAAGCAAACATTTGGTTTTCACACTTTTTCTATACATTCATTCTATATGTACGTAAAATTGCGATTGATGTACCAAGTCTAGTTGTAGAACATTTGTACAAGGAAGAAAGTATTATTCGTTTGTATTTGTAGCATAGAAATAGGGGAAGGGGTAGACGCGGTATAGCCTGATAATTTTGCGTGGAAGGCACATCCTTGTCTAATAAAAAGGAAAGAGAATGTTTCTTCTTCTTCTTATTTCGGTGGATGGCCTTAGCAGCAAAGGCTATGCAGCCAGTAACAATAACTTTATTTAATTTCCAATTAATGCAGGGCTGCCCAACAAAGGACGTCTGGATGATTTCCATGACCCCACATTTCTTTAACTGAGGCTTATTTCTCTTTTTTGAGCACGTTTAATTACAAAGTATTTTAACACAGGAGCTAGGAAAAAAATTCAAATAATTAGCTGACTAATAATTTCAGACATCACTGCACGCGTTTTCTAAAAGCACTGAACCCATGAATAGGAATATTAAACAAACCATTAGCAATGTCATAGACTGATGCCAGATTTTGTCAGAAACCCCATAAGCAATTTAATCGCCTGTATATTGATATTAAAAAGCAATGAACCCAGGTTTAGAGGGCTAGGAAATTCAAGCCTTACCAACTCAAAGTATAAGTCTGTTGCAGTTGTTCATGTTAGAGGAGCAATCAAAAAAATATGATTTAAGTCACCATGCTCGCCACAGATACAGAGAGGTGAGTCATTGACACAAATCCTGTAAAGAAAGGCAGGGTATAGGCAATGATTGGACCTGAGGCGGCACATAGTGGTAATATATTTTCTGGGTAAAGACATATCAGTAAACCATAGATTAGCCAATATCCTGTCATTCTTCCTAGATTCAGTGTAGAATTTTCCCTTTCAAATACCCATCTTTGACCAATCTTTTGTCCAGTTAGATAAGATTTCAACCTTAACATTTGTCAAGACTTCGTTTGGGTCTCCAACAATATATTCATTAGGCAGAGGTAAAAGTCTTCCTTTATTAGCTAAATTATCTGCAATCTCATTACCTATTATATTTGTATGACTAAGTACCCACATATACAAGACTTCGTTCCCAATCATACTAAGGTCTATAAACAAATTCCGGGTGTTTAGACTAATTAAATCATTGTGGGCACTAATTTTCCACTTGGATACTTTTTCGAGAGCACTCTTTGAGTCTGAAATGATAATTGAGTGCATAATATTATGTTGTTGGATAAATCTAAGAGCCTGACGAATTGCCGTCAGTACTAATAGCAAAAAAACTCGGAATTCTTTGGGAATGTTTGATATTTATTTGGGGAATAAAGATTCCAATACCCGCAGACTTGCCATTATGGGACGCATCCGTATATATTTTAGTATAATTACTAAAGTTGGAATTGATTATTTCTAAAAACTTATCGTTATTATTAAGACACGATTTATTCAGCAGGGTATCAATATAATTAATCTTTGTGTAATGGACTTTTAAATCGAATATGTGACAAGGTAAAATATTCGTCCTATCAATGCAGTCATCAAATGTAATTAATCTATTGTAAGCTATAACAATAGGGGGTACCACACGGTTATTCCAAAAACCATTAAAGCGGGCCACAGCTGCAATTTTCTCACAAACAGGACTAGAATTAATTTTTAATAGTTTTGATACATATTTACACGCTAACCATTCCCTACGGCTACCTAGTTAAATTTCACCACTTTCAAAAGAGAATGTTTACAAACAATAAGCATGGCGTATCAGTTTTAGATAAATTAATTGAATTGAATATTTTTGAAAATGTAATAATTTAGTTGAATTTAATAGAATGATGTCTACAGAAATTTTAATTTTATTTCTTGTAATAACAAAAAGATGTATTTTAAAAGTAAACAGAATTATCGATAAGTATAATATAATTAAACGCTGCCAATAACCAAAACTGTTGATGTCAAGTATAAATTAATTCAAAACAATACATATTGCACGTTCCATTGTCCGAAAATATTAATTAATAAAAATTCACTTGGGATCAAATAAATTTAAATTCAATTTTTCAAAAACTGTTCATTAAGTTAATAAATATTCTTCCAATTTGGCAACTTATTGAACAAAGCTCCTATTCTCCAGCCACAACTTCCTATTTATTATTCTTAGGTATCTTGAATAACATACCAGCACGTCTTGTTTTTTCTCAATTAATAGAAATAAGTCAATATTTCTATCAAGGTTGTGAATTATACGGTATAATTGACGTATAACTGACTTCCGAAATTTATTAGATTTAGTTTTGGTATTGAAAAATATGTTTGAAAGTTATTGGCTAGGTCTGAAAGCTACATTCAACTTTTGTTTCTTAAAGATATTCGAGATTTTATCAGATACTGGCCCAAAGTTTGTCAAGGTAACATATTTTTTCTCAGTTTCTATGTTGCCTTGATATAATAGAAATAAATAGTAATAATAGAAAACAAAATAAACATTGCTGAATGAAAATTAACTAGAAATTGCATGGTAAAATGTGAATAAATCACAAATTACACTTCAACTCGTTCTGAGGATGCCACTGTGTGTAGTTTTGATATTCTTAAGGTTGTAACAATTTCTTGAAGAACCTTCATTCAACAAGTTAGTCATCATCTATCTCTTGATTTTCCAGACTTGACACATCAAAGTTGTTGTAACCAAAATTTGTGTGTATTACTCAAGTTGAGGTACAAGTTTCTCTCATAATTGCAGTATCTCTCTAGATAATTCACTTCTGTATATCTACAACAAGGGTTTTGGTGTCTTCCTTTATATTCACATTTATATATCTTCTCTTTTTACTTCCTTATGTTTACCCTCAATGTGTCCATTCAAAACTGACCTATAAGGGCTTTCATAATCGCAATACTCACACTTGTGTAAATTCTCCCTTGTGTGTTTAGAGTTGATGTGACTTTTCAAAAGTGACTCCGAGGTGCTTTCATAATCACAATACTGACACTTTAATATATTGTTTCTTGTGTGTTTAGAGTTGATGTGTCTTTTTAAATCCGAGCTATGAGGGCTAACATAATCGCAATACTGACACTTGTGTATATTCCCTCTTGTGTGTTTAGATTTGACGTGACTTTTTAAAGCTAAGCTGTAATAGCTTTCAAAATCGCAATACTGACATTTGTGTATATTCTCTCTTGTGTGTTTAGAGTTGATGTGACTTTTCAAATTTGAATTCCTGGTGCTTTCATAATCACAATACTGACATTTGTGTATCTATTCCCTTGTGTGTTTACAGTTGATGTGATTTTTCAAATTTGACTGCAGACTGCTTTCAAAATCGCAATACTGACACTTGTGTGAATTCTCTCTTGTGTTTAGAGTTGATGTGATACTTCAAACGTGACTGCCTGGTGCTTTCATAATCACAATACTGACATTTGTGTATATTTTCCCTTGTGTGTTTACAGTTGATGTGAGTTTTCAAATTTGACCACAGACTGCTTTCAAACTCGCAATACTGACACTTGTGTAAATTCTCTCTTGTGTTTAGAGTTGATGTGATACTTCAAACGTGACTGCCTGGTGCTTTCATAATCACAATACTGACATTTGTGTATATTTTCCCTTGTGTGTTTACAGTTGATGTGAGTTTTCAAATTTGACCACAGACTGCTTTCAAACTCGCAATACTGACACTTGTGTAAATTCTTTCTTGTGTTTAGAGTTGATGTGATACTTCAAACGTGACTGCCTGGTGCTTTCATAATCACAATACTGACATTTGTGTATATTTTCCCTTGTGTGTTTACAGTTGATGTGAGTTTTCAAATTTGACCACAGACTGCTTTCAAACTCGCAATACTGACACTTGTGTAAATTCTCTCTTGTGTTTAGAGTTGATGTGATACTTCAAACGTGACTGCCTGGTGCTTTCATAATCACAATACTGACATTTGTGTATATTTTCCCTTGTGTGTTTACAGTTGATGTGAGTTTTCAAATTTGACCACAGACTGCTTTCAAACTCGCAATACTGACACTTGTGTAAATTCTCTCTTGTGTTTAGAGTTGATGTGATACTTCAAACGTGACTGCCTGGTGCTTTCATAATCACAATACTGACATTTGTGTATATTTTCCCTTGTGTGTTTACAGTTGATGTGAGTTTTCAAATTTGACCACAGACTGCTTTCAAACTCGCAATACTGACACTTGTGTAAATTCTTTCTTGTGTTTAGAGTTGATGTGATACTTCAAACGTGACTGCCTGGTGCTTTCATAATCACAATACTGACATTTGTGTATATTTTCCCTTGTGTGTTTACAGTTGATGTGAGTTTTCAAATTTGACCACAGACTGCTTTCAAACTCGCAATACTGACACTTGTGTAAATTCTCTCTTGTGTTTAGAGTTGATGTGATACTTCAAACGTGACTGCCTGGTGCTTTCATAATCACAATACTGACATTTGTGTATATTTTCCCTTGTGTGTTTACAGTTGATGTGAGTTTTCAAATTTGACCACAGACTGCTTTCAAACTCGCAATACTGACACTTGTGTAAATTCTCTCTTGTGTTTAGAGTTGATGTGATACTTCAAACGTGACTGCCTGGTGCTTTCATAATCACAATACTGACATTTGTGTATATTTTCCCTTGTGTGTTTACAGTTGATGTGAGTTTTCAAATTTGACCACAGACTGCTTTCAAACTCGCAATACTGACACTTGTGTAAATTCTCTCTTGTGTTTAGAGTTGATGTGATACTTCAAACGTGACTGCCTGGTGCTTTCATAATCACAATACTGACATTTGTGTATATTTTCCCTTGTGTGTTTACAGTTGATGTGAGTTTTCAAATTTGACCACAGACTGCTTTCAAACTCGCAATACTGACACTTGTGTAAATTCTCTCTTGTGTTTAGAGTTGATGTGATACTTCAAACGTGACTGCCTGGTGCTTTCATAATCACAATACTGACATTTGTGTATATTTTCCCTTGTGTGTGTTTACAGTTGATGTGAGTTTTCAAATTTGACCACAGACTGCTTTCAAACTCGCAATACTGACACTTGTGTAAATTCTCTCTTGTGTTTAGAGTTGATGTGATACTTCAAACGTGACTGCCTGGTGCTTTCATAATCACAATACTGACATTTGTGTATATTTTCCCTTGTGTGTTTACAGTTGATGTGATTTTTCAAATTTGACCGCAGACTGCTTTCAAAATCGCAATACTGACACTTGTGTAAATTCTCTCTCGTGTTTAGAGTTGATGTGATACTTCAAACGTGACTGCCTGGTGCTTTCATAATCACAATACTGACATTTGTGTATATTTTCCCTTGTGTGTTTACAGTTGATGTGAGTTTTCAAATTTGACCACAGACTGCTTTCAAACTCGCAATACTGACACTTGTGTAAATTCTCTCTTGTGTTTAGAGTTGATGTGATACTTCAAACGTGACTACCTGGTGCTTTCATAATCACAGTACTGACATTTGTGTATATTTTCCCTTGTGTGTTTACAGTTGATGTGTGTTTTCAAATTTGACCACAGACTGCTTTCAAACTCGCAATACTGACACTTGTGTAAATTCTCTCTTGTGTTTAGAGTTGATGTGATACTTCAAACGTGACTGCCTGGTGCTTTCATAATCACAATACTGACATTTGTGTATATTTTCCCTTGTGTGTTTACAGTTGATGTGAGTTTTCAAATTTGACCACAGACTGCTTTCAAACTCGCAATACTGACACTTGTGTAAATTCTCTCTTGTGTTTAGAGTTGATGTGATACTTCAAACGTGACTGCCTGGTGCTTTCATAATCACAATACTGACATTTGTGTATATTTTCCCTTGTGTGTTTACAGTTGATGTGAGTTTTCAAATTTGACCACAGACTGCTTTCAAACTCGCAATACTGACACTTGTGTAAATTCTCTCTTGTGTTTAGAGTTGATGTGATACTTCAAACGTGACTGCCTGGTGCTTTCATAATCACAATACTGACATTTGTGTATATTTTCCCTTGTGTGTTTACAGTTGATGTGAGTTTTCAAATTTGACCACAGACTGCTTTCAAACTCGCAATACTGACACTTGTGTAAATTCTCTCTTGTGTTTAGAGTTGATGTGATACTTCAAACGTGACTGCCTGGTGCTTTCATAATCACAATACTGACATTTGTGTATATTTTCCCTTGTGTGTTTACAGTTGATGTGATTTTTCAAATTTGACCGCAGACTGCTTTCAAAATCGCAATACTGACACTTGTGTAAATTCTCTCTCGTGTTTAGAGTTGATGTGATACTTCAAACGTGACTGCCTGGTGCTTTCATAATCACAATACTGACATTTGTGTATATTTTCCCTTGTGTGTTTACAGTTGATGTGAGTTTTCAAATTTGACCACAGACTGCTTTCAAACTCGCAATACTGACACTTGTGTAAATTCTCTCTTGTGTTTAGAGTTGATGTGATACTTCAAACGTGACTGCCTGGTGCTTTCATAATCACAGTACTGACATTTGTGTATATTTTCCCTTGTGTGTTTACAGTTGATGTGAGTTTTCAAATTTGACCACAGACTGCTTTCAAACTCGCAATACTGACACTTGTGTAAATTCTCTCTTGTGTTTAGAGTTGATGTGATACTTCAAACGTGACTGCCTGGTGCTTTCATAATCACAATACTGACATTTGTGTATATTTTCCCTTGTGTGTTTACAGTTGATGTGAGTTTTCAAATTTGACCACAGACTGCTTTCAAACTCGCAATACTGACACTTGTGTAAATTCTCTCTTGTGTTTAGAGTTGATGTGATACTTCAAACGTGACTGCCTGGTGCTTTCATAATCACAATACTGACATTTGTGTATATTTTCCCTTGTGTGTTTACAGTTGATGTGAGTTTTCAAATTTGACCACAGACTGCTTTCAAACTCGCAATACTGACACTTGTGTAAATTCTCTCTTGTGTTTAGAGTTGATGTGATACTTCAAACGTGACTGCCTGGTGCTTTCATAATCACAATACTGACATTTGTGTATATTTTCCCTTGTGTGTTTACAGTTGATGTGAGTTTTCAAATTTGACCACAGACTGCTTTCAAACTCGCAATACTGACACTTGTGTAAATTCTCTCTTGTGTTTAGAGTTGATGTGATACTTCAAACGTGACTGCCTGGTGCTTTCATAATCACAATACTGACATTTGTGTATATTTTCCCTTGTGTGTTTACAGTTGATGTGAGTTTTCAAATTTGACCACAGACTGCTTTCAAACTCGCAATACTGACACTTGTGTAAATTCTCTCTTGTGTTTAGAGTTGATGTGATACTTCAAACGTGACTGCCTGGTGCTTTCATAATCACAATACTGACATTTGTGTATATTTTCCCTTGTGTGTTTACAGTTGATGTGAGTTTTCAAATTTGACCACAGACTGCTTTCAAACTCGCAATACTGACACTTGTGTAAATTCTCTCTTGTGTTTAGAGTTGATGTGATACTTCAAACGTGACTGCCTGGTGCTTTCATAATCACAATACTGACATTTGTGTATCTATTCCCTTGTGTGTTTATAGTTGATGTGATTTTTCAAATTTGACTGCAGACTGCTTTCAAAATCGCAATACTGACACTTGTGTAAATTCTCTCTTGTGTTTAGAGTTGATGTGATACTTCAAACGTGACTGCCTGGTGCTTTCATAATCACAATACTGACATTTGTGTATATTTTCCCTTGTGTGTTTACAGTTGATGTGAGTTTTCAAATTTGACCACAGACTGCTTTCAAACTCGCAATACTGACACTTGTGTAAATTCTCTCTTGTGTTTAGAGTTGATGTGATACTTCAAACGTGACTGCCTGGTGCTTTCATAATCACAATACTGACATTTGTGTATATTTTCCCTTGTGTGTTTACAGTTGATGTGAGTTTTCAAATTTGACCACAGACTGCTTTCAAACTCGCAATACTGACACTTGTGTAAATTCTCTCTTGTGTTTAGAGTTGATGTGATACTTCAAACGTGACTGCCTGGTGCTTTCATAATCACAATACTGACATTTGTGTATCTATTCCCTTGTGTGTTTATAGTTGATGTGATTTTTCAAATTTGACTGCAGACTGCTTTCAAAATCGCAATACTGACACTTGTGTAAATTCTCTCTTGTGTTTAGAGTTGATGTGATACTTCAAACGTGACTGCCTGGTGCTTTCATAATCACAATACTGACATTTGTGTATATTTTCCCTTGTGTGTTTACAGTTGATGTGAGTTTTCAAATTTGACCACAGACTGCTTTCAAACTCGCAATACTGACACTTGTGTAAATTCTCTCTTGTGTTTAGAGTTGATGTGATACTTCAAACGTGACTGCCTGGTGCTTTCATAATCACAATACTGACATTTGTGTATATTTTCCCTTGTGTGTTTACAGTTGATGTGAGTTTTCAAATTTGACCACAGACTGCTTTCAAACTCGCAATACTGACACTTGTGTAAATTCTCTCTTGTGTTTAGAGTTGATGTGATACTTCAAACGTGACTGCCTGGTGCTTTCATAATCACAATACTGACATTTGTGTATATTTTCCCTTGTGTGTTTACAGTTGATGTGAGTTTTCAAATTTGACCACAGACTGCTTTCAAACTCGCAATACTGACACTTGTGTAAATTCTCTCTTGTGTTTAGAGTTGATGTGATACTTCAAACGTGACTGCCTGGTGCTTTCATAATCACAATACTGACATTTGTGTATCTATTCCCTTGTGTGTTTACAGTTGATGTGATTTTTCAAATTTGACTGCAGACTGCTTTCAAAATCGCAATACTGACACTTGTGTAAATTCTCTCTTGTGTTTAGAGTTGATGTGATACTTCAAACGTGACTGCCTGGTGCTTTCATAATCACAATACTGACATTTGTGTATATTTTCCCTTGTGTGTTTACAGTTGATGTGAGTTTTCAAATTTGACCACAGACTGCTTTCAAACTCGCAATACTGACACTTGTGTAAATTCTCTCTTGTGTTTAGAGTTGATGTGATACTTCAAACGTGACTGCCTGGTGCTTTCATAATCACAATACTGACATTTGTGTATATTTTCCCTTGTGTGTTTACAGTTGATGTGAGTTTTCAAATTTGACCACAGACTGCTTTCAAACTCGCAATACTGACACTTGTGTAAATTCTCTCTTGTGTTTAGAGTTGATGTGATACTTCAAACGTGACTGCCTGGTGCTTTCATAATCACAATACTGACATTTGTGTATATTTTCCCTTGTGTGTTTACAGTTGATGTGAGTTTTCAAATTTGACCACAGACTGCTTTCAAACTCGCAATACTGACACTTGTGTAAATTCTCTCTTGTGTTTAGAGTTGATGTGATACTTCAAACGTGACTGCCTGGTGCTTTCATAATCACAATACTGACATTTGTGTATATTTTCCCTTGTGTGTTTACAGTTGATGTGAGTTTTCAAATTTGACCACAGACTGCTTTCAAACTCGCAATACTGACACTTGTGTAAATTCTCTCTTGTGTTTAGAGTTGATGTGATACTTCAAACGTGACTGCCTGGTGCTTTCATAATCACAATACTGACATTTGTGTATATTTTCCCTTGTGTGTTTACAGTTGATGTGAGTTTTCAAATTTGACCACAGACTGCTTTCAAACTCGCAATACTGACACTTGTGTAAATTCTCTCTTGTGTTTAGAGTTGATGTGATACTTCAAACGTGACTGCCTGGTGCTTTCATAATCACAATACTGACATTTGTGTATCTATTCCCTTGTGTGTTTATAGTTGATGTGATTTTTCAAATTTGACTGCAGACTGCTTTCAAAATCGCAATACTGACACTTGTGTAAATTCTCTCTTGTGTTTAGAGTTGATGTGATACTTCAAACGTGACTGCCTGGTACTTTCATAATCACAATACTGACATTTGTGTATATTTTCCCTTGTGTGTTTACAGTTGATGTGAGTTTTCAAATTTGACCACAGACTGCTTTCAAACTCGCAATACTGACACTTGTGTAAATTCTCTCTTGTGTTTAGAGTTGATGTGATACTTCAAACGTGACTGCCTGGTGCTTTCATAATCACAATACTGACATTTGTGTATATTTTCCCTTGTGTGTTTACAGTTGATGTGAGTTTTCAAATTTGACCACAGACTGCTTTCAAACTCGCAATACTGACACTTGTGTATATTCTCTCTTGTGTGTTTAGCGTTGATGTGATACGTCAAACGTGACTGCCAGGTGCTTTCATAATCACAATACTGACACTTGTGTATATTCTCTCTTGTACATTCAGAGTTGAAGTGACTTTTCAAAGAGCTTCCAAAATCGCAATGTTCATATTCATATATCTTTACCCCTTTGCATTTCTCATCAACATTATTTTTCAAAATATTCCCACTCGTGTTACTGGTGGATAATACCAACTTGGAGGATGGAATATTATGATAATCAGAACATTCACACACACTACTGTATTTTGAACACGAAACTTCTGACGAAGAATATGTTCTAGAAAAAGTTGATAATTTCTGTGAAACTATGGTGCCCTTAATGGAAAACAACCAATTTCGACAACACTATCGCATGCATGCTACAACTTTCGATGATTTGTTCAGAAGAATGCATCATGTTTATATTATTAATCATTTGCAAAATAAGTCTACAAAGAGCGGTTATCCGAGAACTTCATTAGAGAAAGAAGTTATAATAACTATTCGGTTTCTTGGTAATTAAAGCGTTTCTTTCTTCATCTAATACTGGTCTATATGTTTCCTTTGACACCTCAATATTCATTTTTTAAACAAATAAACACCAATCAATAATGTTATAATTATCATTGTTTGTTTAAAGTACTTTAAAGTCAAAGATGAAACACAAATAAACACATAAATCTAACCTAAAATCTCAACTATAACTACAGCTTGACCAAGTTTAGGTGGGACTTTTACAGTGAACTCTTTTTACTTTATATGACAATATCCGAACGCGTGCAAAGTTGCACCAAATACTCCAAAGTACAATACCCAACGGTTTGAACACGCTTAAGTGCAAATACAATTGAAAGACAAGAAAATATTGATTGTATTGACAAAAACATACTTTATCTTGAATTCCTGATAATCTGCATTGATTTCATCTATGTATTCGGGAATATTTTCGTATTTAATTTCAATCTGATCTTCCCAAAGTGGATCATTCCGGACTGTTGATGTTGATAACATATTTCGTGATGGTACTGATGATTAGATGATTTCAATCAAACATGTATTTGTATTATAAGTATATATCGCCTTGGTGCATCTTATTTATATCGAACATAGACTGCAAGAGTGTTTAGGTTAGGGTTAGTTCCGAACCTCCTTAACCAATCATACTATTTCAACAATATCTCGAGTATTTAAGTATCTTCCATTTACCTATATTTATATGTATTCAACAGTTTTGAGAGGATACACAAAAATGCAAATATTCAGCATACGATTATTTATTGCAATTTTATCAACATTACAAAAGTTATATCTTCATAGCAGTTTTGTACTTTACATTAATTATTAATAACTAACATAAAATTACAAATGAAAATAATAAATTAATTAAGAAAGTATACCTTCTATAATCTATTGAGTATTGAACTATAAAAAACAGTCTTTTGAAAATTAAATAAAATACTTAACAATACGTGGTACTTTTATTTTAGTTTTTCGTTCGTTTTCTATAACGGAATAATTTTTTCAAACCACAAAAGGTTATCACGATGATCCAAAAATATGTCATTTGCATACAAAATTCTTTAATGGAGTTGGAAATTATTTCCACTTAAATACTTAAAATGCGAGTATTGTAAAATGCGTTTTGTGTAAGAGCGACTTTTTATTACTATAGTGTTAATAAAAATATTAACAAATTTTGAACGTACTAAAGGCGTTGAACCAGGGTGTCACGGCCATTGCTCTTAGAATAGTTACGTCGTTAATCGAAGCTTGCCACATGACATAATATTATGTATTTGAAAAGAACTGGAAAATTGTATATATTGACAGAAAAACTGTAACTAGAATGGTTTTGGAAGACTTAGTGAAAATCATTATGTAAATTTTAATTTTCTGAAATTAAATATTGGATATTATCATATTCAATAAGTGAATGCAATGCTAAATAACACTGATTAGAAAAATAATGGGAAAAAGAAAAAGTTTGGAATTATACCTAACTAAAATAATAATGTTATTCTTATATTAAAACAACTGTTTTTATACGGGGAAGACAATGTAGAATATACAGTATTTGGCAAATTGATAACAAGATTGCAACTAATTTTTTATGATTATGCTTGTAAAATTACCGGCCCCCAGCTTTCGGTTTTTGAATAGCAAAGTTTTACAATATAACTTTTGATTTAGGGTGTGCCCTATTCAAAAACACGCGAGAAAAATAGCTCCAGCCTATTTCTTTCTTTTAATGACAGTAACTTACTATCTTCAGTACAGTCAGAATTTTCACATACAATGTGAGCAGTTTTCTACCTTCTACCTTCGTAAATTCGAAACTGAATCGAATTTAAAATTAGATTCAGATACTAATTTTGTAAAAAATGAAATAATTCATAACCTATTTTTCCAAATCAACGAATTCAATTATTTTCTAGGCAGTTACAGTCTTCAATTATCCTTAAATTCTATAGATTTTCTTTAAAGATACCTCTATTCACACAAGAACTATAACTAATATGTGTGTTTTTAATAAGACGTCGAATAGAAATGACAAAATTTAACCGGAAACTAGCCCTATAACTACGCCTGGAGGAATTAATTGGAACCTGTACGTATAATCAATTAAAGTGGAGTGAAATTCGAAAATGTGATCGATATTAAAATAACTCTTAAATAAATTAGCCCCGGCGATTCTTTTTGAAGTGTTCTAGGGTCATAATACCGGGATATCAAAACGTATCTTGGTCAAGGGTGGTTGTGGAATCTAAAACGTGTGTCTTACCTTACGTTTGAAATAATTGTGTCATAATAATTTGAAGTTTCTAAAAGTGCAAAATTTCGCAATTTTATACGAATATTGTAACACTCAGAAGTCTTTAGCGCTTTGGACTCCGGGATTTACACGTAGCCTATCGAAATTAGAAGGTTCTAATTATCTAAAACCATAATTGCATGAACGCCAGACGTCCTATGTAATTAGCTACGAACGAAATCATTTTGACATATGCCTCGAGGAGCTCGCTGCGCGTAAGTTAGAGTTTATATATTTTACCTCGGTCTTGTTAATTTGGGGCCGTTTCTTGCCCCGTGCGACCGGCGCCAGTTGTAATAAAGTGTTTTTGGCTATGGGCCGCTAGCTTTTACCCACTTCGTGTATATTTTAGTTGCGAGAAAATTCCCTTTGGTACGTCTAACTACGTGGAGCGAAAACGGCACGCGAAAAGTCGTCGTAAAGCCGTATTAGGTACAACAAGTTTGCACTTTTCTAACTCGCGTGCTACGGGCTTCTCACGTGAACGTCATTCGATTATTGTTTTACAACTGAAATAAATAGGTATGAAATTTGTAGGTTATTGATGATGTCAGTGTGACAGTGACATAATTATTTCAAACGTAAAGTAAGACACACGTTTTAGATTCCACAACCACCCTTGACCAAGATAATTTTTGATATCCCGGTATAAATCTATAACCAGAAAGGCAGTATAGCCTCGAGTTTGGAAAAGTTTGTATTGTTTTTTTATCGCGATCATTGGACACCCAGAGAAAGTGATTCAATAGGAATGTTGGTAAAAAAATTCTACACATTATGGTAACCGGTGCGATACCGTGAATTTTATGAACGGTAGAGAGCTATAAATATACAAAAAATGATTGTTCCGCTATTCTAGCACTCCTTCAGAAAATTGTAAATATGAATGTAAATAGATTTCTAGAATCAAAAATAGTCAAATGTCAAAAATCGGCACATAGTTGAAGTTCGTTGGTAGAAATGGGCCTATAAAATGTTCCTCTGGAAGGCCCGATCTCATACCGCTCGATTTTTTTATGGGAATATCTGCAGAAATGATTCTACAAAGAAGGTCTACAAATATCATCGAATTAAGGGAAAACTGATTAATCACAATAATACAAGCAATATCTTGGAAAATGTATCCCGAAACTTAACTTGTATTTTTCACATAGAACAATTGCTATAATTTGTTGTTGTTATCTTTTATTTAATCATAAAAAGTAATTTTCAAATTTTGAAACGATTTTCACGTGATTCGTTTGCCCATCGAATGCCCATCTAACAATTCTGTTTGCCCACCCTCCAAAAAAAAGTTATCAAAAGAAATTTTGAATGCCTCAAACGATTACCATTGAAGTATAGGAATGGTATGGCAGTGCGTTTACCCATCGAATGCTCTTGTTTGCCCACCCAACGATTTCGTTTGTCCACCCTCCAAACAAAGTTATCGACAGAAAAAAATGTAATGTAATGTACCATTCCAGTATAGTAGTGAACATTATAGTATGGCACAGTTCGTTTGCCTATCGAATGCTCGTGTATATCCACTCAACGATTTTGTTTGCCCATGGGCTAATGAACTGCCGTACAATAATGGTACAGTATGAGGCATAAAAAAATTCTTCGTTCGATAACTTTTTGTTGAGGGCTGGCAAACAAAATCGTTGGGTGGGCAAACAAGAGCATTAGATGGGCAAATTAACTGATATACTATAATGATCATTCATATACTACAATGGTAATTTCCGAGGCATGCAAAATATCTTCTTTCGATAACTTTTTTGGAGGTGAGCAAACAGAATTGTTGGGTGGGCACATATGAGCAAACGAATCACGTGAAATTCGTTTCAACATTCGAAATTGGGGTGTCCCCGTCCCCCGTCAGAGTGACCACATAATGATTTAGCCTCTATGTATTCAAAAGTTAGAAAGCTAGCTAATAATCTCTATAATACAATAACAATTAGTAACCTATACACTTAAAGCACATAATCTATATAATTGTCACATTCAATAATAGAACAGATCCTCAATATGAGGCAGAAATTTAAATTCATCTCAGCAAAGCAGTACATTTACTGGTCATGTCAAATTAATCGACCAATAAAATTACTTATTTCGAGGTGCAACCAACAATTGATCGGTTTGTTAGAGCTTGAAAATGTCACAGTTGGCAAATACCTCATTTTATTTTTCAATTAATAAGAGAGAAAATGGAATTATGGTTGTTTCTAACTCTAACCAACAGAACATTCAACAAAAACATGAAAATGACAATCAGTTACGTAAACATTTTAATAGAAAAATCAATAAAGTTCATTATTTGTGTAGCTTATACAAGAAGATCTCGTTAAATTATTTATGATAATAATATACTTCCAAAACTACCCGGATATTCTCTCTTTTTCAGATCTGTCCCCTTTACTCAATCGATGAATCAGATATCAGGCCTGTTAAACAGCTGTTAAAAAGTTTCCCATACAAGTTGTTGAACAGGCCTAGTAAATAGAAATAAATGTTTCTCCAACATAGCAGGAAATAACTTTTTATGAGAATAGGTTCTATACTGCTTTTTTTGCCAATTTCTAGAATACATCCATTAAATTCGTGGTTCTTTATAGAAAAAAAATATAAAAGAGAATATTTCGAAGTTGACTTTTTGAGTTTGATAATAATACAAACAGACAATTTGCTTGAAAATGGTAATAATTTTTGGTTTCCCAGGTTACTTTTTGAAAGATTTCACACAATCACTTGAATATGTCAATGAATAGTCAAATAATTCACTGTGTGATCTTATAAAATGATAATGACTGTTAGGTGTATTAAAACATAATTTCTAATAAATCACAATATTAGCATTTTCGTGAAAATTCGCAAATCTCATCTTCGGGTCAATATAAATGAAATACAAAAACAATAATGTTTCAACATGAAGAAATGTAATAAAATGAAATATATCGCAAAAGTAACGTAAAAGAGTCCCAACAACAAATTGGAATTTACAACAATGATATATGGATCAACCTAGAAGGAACATTCCACCTCATTATAAAGAACATTCTGCCTATTTATAGAAGAATAGTAGTGACAAAATCAACATTAGCAGAACCTATTCAAGGTCACACAATTTCTCAAGGAAGAAAAAAAACTGTGGATAAATGAGCTACTTAATAGCTGAAAGGTAAGGTAGTTTAATGGTCAAACTAGAAGAAACATTCCATCTCATTATAAAGAACATGTTGCCTACATAGAGAAGAATAGTAGTAAAAAATCAACATTAGCAAATATCTAGAAAATTTAGAAGCAATGGAAATGTAAAAGTGAAACAGAAATTAATCTCCAGCTGCGGGTAATCTCTTATTTACATTACTAACTCCAAATAGTATTTAAACAGGCACATTTTGTGTTCTAATATAGTTTACTCTGATGATGGCTACTTAGTAGCTGAAAGGTCCTTAGTAGTTTAATAGTATTTTTAGTGGATATCCGAAAAAGACAATATCATTGTAGATTTTTTAATAATTTTACTCTGTATAGTACTGAGTTGGTTGCTTAATCTGAAGTTGCTATTTTTCTGAGTTTAAGTGGTTTTGTTTGGGATAACTGTACAATACTAATAATACATAAATGGGCGACTCAATTCACTCAGATTCTACTAATCTGTCCCAGCTTAGGAACAGTAAATTATTCTTAAGCATCTACCCCCCTAACTAATACCTCAACAGATAATGATTTACAAGGAATATATTAACAAATGAAGACAAATATTAGTTGCTAAGAGTTGACACCTATTTAATCCTTGCTGTGTCTCGTCAGAACTCTGAGGCAAACTTTGTTTCCATACAAGTGAAATAAGTCTTACATTGTTTAAATAGGAAAGATCTGTTGCCGAGAATTGGACAATAGGTTTTCATTGCAGAGAATGTCTTATATTTTTATTCTCAAAAATAATTACACAGCGCTACATATTGATTTTCTCTTGATTTGATCTGTTTACGTAACACATTTTTACATCATTAATACTCGATTTCCATGGAAAATACTAAATATATAAAAAAGGTAGAAACAACTCTACCTTCACATTCATATAGGTGCAAAATAACAATATTCCATGAAAATTCATCATCACAATATTAAAGCAGTTTCGATATTTTTTGCGCCTTGTTTTCAAATCAAATTAATTAATATTACCCAATCGATAAAAAAATCTTATTCAAGCACTGATATTGCTATTCCAAGGAAGAACATAGTTTATTGATGTTTATTATTTCATTCACCAATTTTTAATACATTTTGTTATGTTTTTCAACCAATAATATAGCAAGCTTTGCTTAGTTCACATGAAAAATTCATCGGTATATCGAATGCAATCAGCATTTTACGTAAAGCACTTGGTATAGCTTTCATGCGGTTTTCACAAGTCTTATTAGTATTAGTCAATGAGTACAATAGGGTATATTCTCCAGTAGTATAAGGTATTTCAACTTGTTCAGAAATTAGATCTTGAGAAATTGTACAAAAATGTGGGTGCGTGTGGACAATGAGTAAAACTCCAAGGCCTATCTAAGCCAAAAGACTAAATGTTGCAATATTCATCTGTCCTTCATAATAAATTGCTTTGTTTCTAAAGCAGTATGTTAGAAAATATAACTTTTTCGAAAACACCTAGATTTACCATCAGGTTTTTATGTTTAATAGCTCCACTAAATCAGTTGAAAAGTTATGAATTTCACCGCAAGTTATGCATTCTATTGGCAAATGGTCTCATCAATGGTAGGTTTCTAGTGATTAATAAGTATGAAGTAAGAATTTTCAAAATATGGAATAGGTACGCACTACACAGTTTAATATATATTTGAAGGCTCACTTACGGTTAAGGATGTAGGTACCATACTATCCAAATCCATGTACATTATACAGTCATAGTCACAAAACAGAATTTCACCAACAACGGAAACAAATAGGTTAAAACAAAAGAACTGCAGTAGCAATAAAAATGTGATTATCTAAGATTTGGAGGTTATATACAGTACACCGTACACTATTTCAGGGTTCGGGAATCCCACAACACAACACGACGCGAACACGGATAATCCTCTAACTATAAAATGACAATATACGATATGTACGATAAGTACTTGTATTTACAAACATCTACCGCCCGTGCCCGTAAACAATAAAAGTTATCGACTAGACGAAACTCGACTACAAAAATAGACAGATATTTATGAAACAGTTGAAAAACTGCAACTACTTATAAAAAATAACGCAATCAAACTTTGGTCACAAATAATTAAGTACTGAATTGATTTGCTCATTTTTTGGTGATGTTTTATTCAAAGCAAATAATATACAATTAATTCGTTCAATATAACTAGATTTATTAACAGTTTATTTTCATAAACATATAGTGAGGAAGATTGAGATGGTGAAGAAAATTATTGAGCAGAGATTATTCTATGGAAGTGTTAAGAGAAGCATCTGTTTCTGACCTGATTTGAAGCTTGAAGGGTTGATTAATTAACAAAGTGATTATATTTTCTCTTTTCATTTGTTTAACAGCAATTGATAAGACCATTTCCGTTGAGTCTTTCTGAAATCCTCAAGATCTCTAAGTGGCAGTTTTTTACATATCGAAATTTCCCAAAATCTTAGCAGTTTAACGCATTCGTGTTCTATTTTTGACCTAAATTTCATAGAATTATATTCAACGGTTTGGTTTTGGCCTGTTATTCACATCATAGAGGTATCATAATATCTCTATGGTCATATACACAGATTCTCTTACGCTCAAATCTCGAAGCTAATAATTATTTCGCCTCTATGTCGGGAAACAATTGTCAGTTTTATTCGGAAGATAAATAGAAACATTAAATACAAAATTTTATCGAATGCCCCCCAAAACAATGAGCTAATTAATTGTTTAAGAAACTTCTTGATTACATTTTACTCTAACATCAAACTGGGTTGTGTAAGTTTTCTTTCCAGGATAACTATGACTCACCCAATATTTTCGTTATAGGCTCTTTATACAGAGGTGTCCCAGTTATAATCTGCCAAACTTCACCAGCCGATAGTATATCGAAAAAATAAATCGACAGAGATACAGCCCTAAGAAATTCTATTTAAAAAAATCGTTTTTTTATTGTAACTGACCGCTACACCCATTTTGAACAAATTAGGTTCAAGTAGTCTTGAAATAGATACCTCTATTTGACAAACTTAAGTAAGGTTGCTTCCTTTCCCCCAATTTTGAAAATTATTTCTATTGTCCAATAGAAAGAGTACTTAGATCAAATTTGGTCAAAATAACTGTAATGGTCAGAGTTAGGAGAAAGAAACTATTTTTTAATCAAATTTTGAAGGGCCCTTCAAAATCGTTCAAAATCTAACATGCATGTCGTTTTATTTTTCGGTGTACTATCGACTACTGAAGTGCAGATTACAACTGGGACATCCTGTACATATATGAGGATTTGTTTGGAACCAGGATTAGTTAAAATATCCTTAATCTAACGATGCATTGTAGCATAGCATGTGATTTAATCAATAATTATGGGAATCCCCAGATGGGAGTGACTTTCAAGGACTAAGCAATGTTATTGGCATAAAGCAGCATTTGTTCTGGATTAACCAACCATCCAATGATTCATTATTTTGAACGGTGACTACCAAAAGTTGAATTCCAAATAGTGAAAAGTGAATATTTCATTTTGCACCTATATCTTTCCTTTTTCAATTCGGTAAGCCTTTCAGAATTTTGGCAGTTGTATAGACATAAATGTACATAATTTTTTAAAACTAAAATACTGGGCAGTAATTTAATACGTATAGTCTTCTTTAAAACGTCGCTTCGGAAATCTTTACTCTACGTAAAAATTAATATTTGGCATCCGACCTTTCTCAATGATTATTCGAGTGTTAGTCGATAGGAGTGCTCAGTGATAACACCTGTTATTCCTACTATGTCACCTGGACCTCGAGACCGATGCTGGGATCGGGCTCACAATTCCCACAGAATCCTCCGCATTTTCCAGAAGCGGTCGTTTCCTGAACAAAAAAATTGGATAAGCGATGAAGGGTTTTGGATATTATACAGACAGTTGTGATCGATCCTCACCATTGGTTATCTCCATAGACCTATTATCCTAAGGAGACAAAACATCTCATTCATAAAACTCCATTCGACTTGTCTCAATGATTACATGAAGTATGACAAAGAAAACTAACGGACCTCTTTGCCTTCGAGTCATAATTACTCCTTATTGGCAACGCTGTAACTACGATTGAGAACTTGGTACCACTTGTAAGGCAACATCGCTTCGATATAGCTACGAGAAATACGGAAGCTGTCAAATTGCGTAGTACAGAACAAAGTCCCCATTCATAAAAGTTGCGCGGCGTTGTCGCCTTCTGAACAAATGATGCAATGGAATGGAATAGTTCCATATTTAAAAATGTAAATATTCTATAATTCGATTGTATATTCCAGGTTACCATAAATTATGGAATATTTTTCAGAGAAAACGACATTTCAACAGTATTGTTTCTAATATAACCAATAAATAATGCTATGGACGGTTTTATAATAATTAAAAATCTCAATCCGGCACACAGAACAACTAATCCGGCAACCGCCCATTCCATACGGCCATACTTGTAATATACAGCGGTCTGAGTGGTCAAAAAATTTTTGGCAATGTCTGATCGTGTTTAAATGTAAAAAATTCTGTCTCCTTGGGATAATAGGTCTATGGTTATCTCGAAAAGTATGAGAGATATGAAAATGATTAAATCGGGACAAAGTGGCGCATTCATGTGACTAACAATATGAAGTTGAGGAAGATTCAAAATTCTGAGTATATCCGAGCTTATCAAAAAAAAACGAAAACTTGAAAAATATTTTTTATTTTTTCCTTGCTTTATTATGAGGATGGTTCCGAACCAACGTGGAATTCAAGATAGGTATCTACGAAAATATGAGAAATATCAAAACTCTTTTGTTTATCGGTTGATTCGTGATAACGCACTAGTGGTGTTATCAGACATAAAAAAAATTCACCCCACCTCAAATCTGGCGGGAACTACCAAGCGGCAGAATAACATCATTCAATTTCCTGTTAGATTCGCTAGTGTCTGAATCCAAAAATATGATATTCATATTATTATATGTTGGAATTATTCTTGTTTTGTTATTCATTTATTTTGGGTATCTTGTATTATTAGCGACTTTTTCATTTGTTTTATAATAATTTTTGATTAAAGCTACTAAAACTGCAAATCTAGAGCCTTCGTTTTTTTGTAATATTTGGTTCTTAAATCTTAAATCGACTAAGATCGTGATAAAATTTTGATGTAAAATTTCCCGTGTATTCTGATTTTGACAATTTTTCAATCCCACACTAATTTATATTCGGTTTCGTTGTTTTGCCTCCTATTTTTTGCGCTTTGTTGAATTTTGTGGCTCTGGGTCATCATGTGGGATTGAAAAATTGTCAGAATCAGATTGCTTGGGAAAGTTTACATCAATATCAGTCATTTTGATCACGATTTTAGTTGATTTAAAGTTTTAAGAAACAAACTTCAAAAATTACAAAAAATGAAGTCTCGAGATTTACAGATACGAAAAAACTTTTTTTCAAAATGCTTTTCCAAAGCTCCAAAATATTAAAAAAAATAATGTAATAGCATGTTTTCGATCGAAAATTGTTCAAGGAATCCAAATATCCTACTTACGATTCTGAATTCTGCAACTTTGAGATCGAAAAAGGTCAAAAATTGGAAGAAAATTACGTTTACCTGGTTTCTTGGCGTAAACTTAATGGTATACTGGAGTGTAAAAACTGTTGAATGACGTTCGGGAACTGTTTTCCTATCGTGAAATTTCCCGCTGAAGAATTCTCATTATATCGTAACGCTGAGGTGAAAACACGCAGATTTCACAACAAAAAATTTTTTTAAGTGGCTGCTCACACCGATATGACCCCGTAAAAAAAAAGATATTTTGCCAAAAATCAGCCAATGAATAAAAAATGATGAGTTATGTAAGGAAACTGACACCATTTTCGGATTCAGCGGCCAATTTCCGATCGGAAATGACTTCTTTGACGTTTATCAACTATAAAATGTCGATGTCTGGGGTCCAAAATTGTTTTCAGGTATTTTCGTTGAAAAACAAACCAAAAAATTGAAAAAATTAATAAAAATCTTTTTAAAGGGTACTTTAATCTCTAAATGCCGGTTCAAATACGATGTAGAAACGGAAAAAATTGCCCCGGCAATTTACGCAGACCCCCCCTTGGTCGTCTGCTTTAAAATTGCCCATATCTATGTATTCGTTTTGTTAAAGAGTGACCTACAGTCTTTTATCTCTACGAATTAAATTTTTGTCTCACTCTGGCCCACCCTGTCCTAATTGTATTTTGAAAAGGGTGATAGGACCCTCCTATCACCCTTTTCAAAATACAATTAGGGCAGGGTGGGCCAGAGTGAGACACTAAAAACAGCAATAACCAAATATGGCGTTCCTGGCAGGAAGAATGTGTCAATGTAAACATGAAATTTGTTTTGAACAAAGAGTTCTATATCTAGAGAAGACAAGTTTTATCGTTTGTATATAAAGAGAACGTACTTTGGGAGTCCAGCGCGGTTACCCTCTCTCCGCGTCCCAAGCGATCGAGGAGGCTTGTTTTTTACCTTTCTCAAACCAAAAGAAATACAAAAGGCGCGCCGCTTTAAAAAAAATATATATATAAAAGGAAAAAAGGGAATACATTTTCAATAATAACAGATTGATTATCATTTATTTTACAAAGAATAAAAAAACTTACTGGAAAAAACTTCTTGGTTGTTCAGGTGTTTTCTGCTTTTTACAAACTTTACATTTGTAACCCATGTTTAATTTATTGAAAAAATTATAAATTAAATAACAAAAAAATCACTCAAAAACAATAATATAAACAAAACGAAATAACGAAAATAACTTTATTCTGCTGGAATAGCGTCATAAATGAATAGTCGTCTGCCGTTGCGGGGAGGAGAAAAAAAAGAGAAAGCGGCGCCTCGATCATGCGTAAAGAACGAAAAAAGGAAGACTCCCAAAATACGGTATAAATCCGACTTGTCTTCTCTAGACATAGAACTCTTTGGTTTTGAAATCCCTATCACAGTAGAGCCAGGAAAAAATGGTTTTTGAAAATATCGTTTTTTATGAATATCTCAGGATATATTCGGAATTTTAGAACTTTGTCCGCGGCATATTGTTAATGACATAAATGCTCAACTTTTCCCCAATTTAACAATTTTCATATCTCTTAGATGGTGAGGATCGAATTTGAGTGAAACAACCATTCTATCTGGTTCAAATTAATTTCAATCAAATTTTAGATCGAGAAAACTTATTTGAATTATTATTTATTCAACCCTTGGAACGTGGAGCTCCCATTTGGAATCTGAAGGACAACATCAGTTCTGCTTGAAAATTAATAAATTTCAAAATACTTACTGTGATATGAAGTTGAGATGTTGCAAACGAACCGACATTTTCCCATCTCACGTTTCGAGATAATTTGAATGACGTCCCCGTCAGATCAATCGAAAAGCGACCTTGTCCACAACCTTCCACTTTACTGTAGCAATCGCCCGCTGAGCCATAGGGCACTCGAGTGCCTTTATTCTGGTTGGTAAAAGTATAATCGGTAGCTGAAAAAATCAATTCATTTTCAAACGTGTTTCCAAAGATTTGTAGATTTCTGCACTATGTAACGGGTTGCGTTACGAGATTGTATAGAACTTGATAATGAACAGATTAGATTTCTTTTCGGCTAGCAAACTTGTCATATAATTATTTAAAGACATCTGTCGGTCGATAAAACATCGACTATGGAAACTAGCATTCCTGATGTGTGATGTCGCTAAGTATCGCGAAGTGGGAGGTAGAATAACGGAAGTCGAAGAGAATTCATTGTGGTGTTAACCTTTAACAGGGTAAGTCGAGATTTATATTTCATTGTCTTTACATACATTTTCTAAATTTTTGCTTCCGAAATATGATGCACATCAGGTTACATATAATTTGATTTAGATTTGTTATTAAACTTCTGGATGTACAGTACCTGAATGTGATTATATTTCGGAGGAAGTTTCACTCGACTTATCCTAGGTCACCCATTCAGATTTGCATTTAGCATGATCCCAGGTATATCTTTTTCATCATTACAGGGATTGTTGTAGTCATTGTATGAAATTACTCTAACGAGACGTGGGCAGTTGTTACAGACAATATTTAAGTTCCACCTTTTTACTTGACCCCGCAATTTGTGCACATGTTATTTGCGCGATTTTGTAGATCGCCATTTTGTTATCCTAGTACAAGATACATAGGGTGGTCTTATTAGACAAACGTGCAGTAAAGATTGATAAGGGTGAACACGAAACAAATAACCTAATTACTGCTTATTAGGTATACATATATTTATAACACTGTCACGCCGTTTGGGAGTTAATACAGTTTACATTATCAATCCACGTGTACAATTCATTTCAAGCAAACCAGAATTTTTTGCTAACTAGCAAATTTCAACCTTCAAATAATATTTTTTCAGATACAATTTAATTATTATTCTTTCAAGTCACATTTTTAGTATTATTAATTCAGTCACATGTTAACTATTTGCTAATTTTAAATATCAATTGTAATCGTTTATTTCTTTCAGATTAAATTAAATTTTTGCCTAAATTGATATCTCGTCAAGATATCCATTTTGTAATAGTGTTTCACAATTTGGGAAAGATAACATTATCGGTTGTGGAATCACCTGGTTATTCCAACCGACGGTGTTGCTTGTCCTTTTGATCTCAAGTCAGGTACTGTTCGTTCTTTGAATTTACAGGGTTTGAACGTCTGAGGTTCCTCACCCCTTCACTCCCAGGCGGTTTAGTGACTTTCCTGACAGGACCGACTTCCAGTTCCTACGAGTTCCAAGGAGGGTAACATTTTCTTGTTTGAATGACCATAATTTCATTCTCTGATTTTGTTGTTTATCCGAAGTTGTATTCCACTAATTTTTATAGAATCATTCGAGGTCTACTTTAATTCCTCTTATTGGATATTTCGTTCTTTTCAAGTTAATAATTGATTTAATTTTATAATTGTTTTCTTAAAATTCCATTTATGTTATAAATTGATTTAATTTTATAATTGTTTCTCTACGAATTCAATATTATTTATATTTCCAATTGTTATTCTAAAAAAATTTGTAATTTAATTTTCTTTATAATTCAAATTCTGATGGAATATACGAATTGTTAAGTTGAACTTGTATTGTTTTTCTGAATTTCCATCGACTGTTAAACCATCTCGTAGTGCTTGTATTCTTGACTGTGAATTCATTTAGTTTTATAGTTTTTTTTAAGCAGTTGGCGCTTGGGCAAGTCACCAGTCTTGAATCACAAGGCACGTTTCACTACGAGCCCTGAGAGTAATTAATTTAAATTGAGCTAGTTGGGCCAATTAAAACCGACCTAAAGCGGGTCCGTTTCACTGGCGCCCAGCATAGATGGGCTGCCGTTTCACATCCGTTTCAACTAGGTAGTAGAAATATAAGCAAGGTGGTACTTGGGGTGTTAATAAAAAGTGAAAAGTGTGGAAGTTGCTTATGCTGTCATATAGTGCTCGTAGTGAAACGCGTGAACTTACTTCTGCATAAAAGATGAATACTTTTTTCTGGACGCATTTTTTTACGATATTGAAGCCAGAAATATGTGTAATGAAACAATAAATGCTTCAAAAGAGGCATATAATGCCAAAATAAGATCTTTCTTCAGCGCACAATTATGCCCATTCTGCTTGATCTCAATACCAAAAAGTCTATGGGGTTGGACGGAACTCCACCTGTCGCTCTTCAGGAACGTGCGCCTGAATTAACACCAGTTTTTTGCAGATTGCTTATTCTTTCATACAAACTTGTGTGTTTCCTTCCAACTGGAAGACAGCTAGAGTCCAACCAATTCCAAAAAAACGAAAGAACACCCTTCCTAATAATTATAGACCCATTGCGCTATAATCTGTGACCACTAAAGTGATGGAGAAAGCAATTAACATGAAGCTTATCCAGTAGCTAGAGAGCTCCAAAATTGCGAATGATCGGCAATATGGCTTCCGTCGGCAGAGAGCAACAGATACATTGACTATCAACGCGGGTGTTCCCAGGGATCTGTCTAGGAACCAACTTTGTTTCTGCTCCATCTAAGCGATCTGCTGGAAGTGACCACATGTCACGTTCACAGCTTTGCAGATGATGGTACACTTCATACCACTTTCTCATCTAGAGCCTCTATACAATCCAATGAAGCTAGAGGAGCGAGACAGACAAGTTGACGTAATTAATGAAGATCTGATGGAAATTTTGAAATGAGGATCTGATAATCTAGTAAAGTTTAATGCAACCTAAACTCAAGCTTGCGTCTTCTCCAGGAAGGCGGATCCCACAGTCCCTAATATGAGGATGTCAGGTAAGACTATTCCTATGAAGTCTTCCATATCCGTACTCTGAATCACCACCAATATAGTACCCTCTCATGAGACGATCACCGCTTCACAAAAACTTGGTTTTCTATGCCAAGAGCTACTTTACATCCCAGCAGCTCCTCATAATCTACAAAGCACAGATTCGACCTGCTCAGGAATACTGTCACATGTTTGGAATTCGGCTCATGGATTCATTCAGAAGACAGCTATTCGTCTGATTGATGATGTCACACTTACGAGTTCATTGATATCTCTAGAACATCGTAGAAAGGTGGGAAATCTCTCCCTTTTCTATAGATATTTCCATAGTCGGCGTTCATCAGAAATCACGTCTGTTGTTCAACCACGAGAGATTCCGAACTAGACGAGTGCAATTAGCTTAAGGAATCTCGCGCTTTAGTGACGTGAATTAGTTTTCAAACGTTATCTGACGATGGTAGTGAGACCGAAACGTATGTTAAGACGAAAATATAGTTGACGTATGTGTTAATGTTACCTATTTCCCAAGAATTTACATATAATCCATACCAGGGTCGAGAATCATTATTATTTGTATATGGGAATAAGTTCGCACGGAGGTCCCAAATTGAATAGTTGAAAGACCCCTTTAAAATTACTGTTTCAATACCCTGATTAAAGGAACGCACATTATTCTGTAACACCCTGTATATCCCAATATTTTTCGGCATGTGTTTCATCTTCTGTGACACGAAACGCTTCAGCAAACTGATAGAGTTATATAAAATATTTGAATTTGCTCGAACTAAATAAAAGTAATCACTTCTCCTATTTGAAATTCTTGGAACCAAGAAATTTAGTTTTGCTGTCAAGTAGGGACACTGAACATTATTGTTAATTATGTTATATAAAAAGAGGCAGCATAACATCATTCGCCTTACTTTAAGACTAGGTACCTCAAATCTGATCTGCAAAACTGAATTGTCAATTCCCCTAATTGGATACACACCATCCGCCTTAAATGCCAGATACTTCAAAAATACGCGCTGAACACGTTCCAAGACAATTTCGTATTTCACGTAGTATGGGTCCCAAAATGATACATGCATATTCTAACTTAGAGCGGACCAGTGCAAAATAAAGTTGTTTTAATGCGTCTAAATCTGTTATGGTTTTGCAATTCCGTATGATAAACTCTTGAATTCGCATTGATTGGGAGATAACATCTTCAAATGGTTAGAAAATGACCATTTTGAATCCAATGTTACTTCTAAGTCTTTCATTGAATACACTCTCTTTAGTGCCATGTTTTTTATATTATAATTGAAAATAGTAGATGGCGACTTTCGGGTAATCGACATAATCTTACATTTGGAGATATTTAATGGTAGTTTATTCAATACACACCAGTTCTTTATTCTAGTTAGATTCTCTTGTAGTAAGTCGCAATCTGTTTTGGAATTTATAGAACGAAATTTTTTTAAATCATCTGCAAAAACTTCCTTTTCAATGTCTATAATACTGACGAGGTCATTTATGAATATTATAAAAACTAGTGGACCAATAGAACCAATAGGACCTTGCGGCACACCAGATGTTACTGGAAACTCAGTAGATCTAAAGCCATTATAAAGTACATATTGCTGACGCTCTACAAAATACGAGTTATTAGTTTAATGGTCCTATTATCGAAACCGATATTATGCAGTTTTTCAAGTAACAATCTGTGGCTGATTTCATGCTTTAGAGAAGTCGGTAAACACCACATCAACTTGTCCCTTTTCGTTCAGAATGTTTGATACAAGTTCAGAAAAACATCCTAAGTTAGTAACTGTCGACCGACCTCTCATAAAGCCATGTTGATGATCTGAAATTAACTTAGATACTTGGAAAAATAAACAACCTATGTCTTCACCTGCCTAGAACTCAAAATCTAACAGTAACAAAATGAAAGAATCTGTATCATCTGATGATAATATTATCGACGACATATAACGACGGTTAATTCTATTTCAAGGATTGAATAAGCATATTTCATATATTTATGTAGACAAATAAAAGAAGTACTTACGAATAATTTTCGATGAAGTAATATTTAGCCTGACTTTGTAGAATCTGGTAAAACCAGAACGTTCAGGACCAACATCGAAACATTTGCAGTTGTCGTTTCTATCACCATTCGAAGGGCAAGAGTTTAAATCAAATAGTCTGGAATAGTGATACAATATCATAAATAATCATTCTTTAATGGAAAAATATGAGCATGCAATTTATTCGGAGGTAATATCCCAACACTAGCCGACTATTTTTTCGCCATAATTCTATCGCGAGTACCTTGTATTTCGAAACAATCATCAGAGGACGTATCAATATCTAAAACAAGATTTCTTAAAACTTATTGTATCAGCACAAAGCATCCTAATCGCACCAATTTTAATTAAAAATGCCCACGTCGCAGAAACGAACAGAAACACGAATAAACGAAATTGTAACACATTTAAGTATATGAATATGTATCAATAAGCCATCGCATAGCAATCTACTTATAATATTCGGAGTCATTTCAAGCAATGTTTGGATAAGACTGAAACCAAAATATAACGATAAAGTATTGACTTTCGAACCAGATTTTAAAGATTTATGAGGTAATAGAAAAGGGTTGTCAGACCATATTAGAAATATTGCTATTTGAGCATTCTACCTTAAAAAAATTGTTCATATTATAAAGGCGCCTGTAGGAATTTTGCAAGGGTTTTAATTAATTAAATTAGTATGAATCTAACTTATTGCTGCTCTATGATTTACAGACTTGGTGTCACGTTTATGTGAATCATCTCCAGAATAGATCTTTTATAATAATTGGTTTCTTAAGTTAAAATATCAACATTTTCGCAATCGAGTTGATGATTATAATCAAAACATTCAAGGAATTTTTTTTCTCTGAATTCCGGCTATTATATAGTAAACTTAAGGCATTTAAAAAAAGGAAAAGTGACGGATATAAACCGAAAAAAGCTAAAATTTTGAGGCAACAAGAAATTTGTGAATTGATAAATAAAGCTTCCGATAAGATTCATTTACTTACAAAGGTAAGTCATCGGTATTTAAACAAAGTCTATACATTTATTTAATTATGGTTTTTTTAGGTTGTGTTGGTTATGGGTATATCTGGTGCATGTCGCAAGCAAGAACTTACCCAGTTATGTATAAATAAGATTGAAGATTTGGGGACTGCGGCTGCCATTTAAATTAATAATACAAAAAATAAATGCTGTCGCAAGTTCACTATTACTGGAAACTTTTATAGCATATATAAAAAATATGCCAATCTAAGACCGCCAACTACCGAAACACGCTTTTTCCTTAATTATAGAGACCAAAAATGCACAAAAAAAGTAGTGGGCATTAACAAAATTGGAAATATACCTAGAGTAGAGGCTAAATTTTTAAATCTAAAGGATCCTGAAAAATACACAGGGCACTCATTTCGCCGTTCTTCTGCTACTATATTAGTAGATGCAGGAGATCTAACTTCTCTGAAAAGACATGGGGGTTGGAAATCGTCCAAAGTCGCAGAAGAATATGTTGACGATTCTGCTACTAACAGGTTAAATATTTCCAATAAAATTATGGGTGCCATCAGCAGTACTTCGAAAGCCATCACTCCGCCTCTTATAGAAACTGACATCGAGTCTACTACTGTACAAAGTGTTCAAATAACAGAGAGAAATCTGTCTAACTCCTCATTGCAAAGTCCATTACAATTTACTAATTGTGATAATAATAATATTACTTTTAATTTCTACAATTCTAAGCAGTAATCTTGTTCAATTATTTCTTTTCTTTGTAAAATTCTCAAATTCTCAAAATAAAGTGAAAATATATAAATTTTTTTGCAATTGTGCATTAATCTGTGGTCGTCGGAAAAATAGTGTACATTACTTGTGTGGAAAGTGCCATTTCACACTCGTGTGAAATCGGCTGGCGCCTCGTGCGACAACATTCTCCCACTCATATGAAATGTGTCACTTTCCACACTAGTAACGTAATATACTATTGTATACTGCGTGGGTTTATCTTCACTTCAATTCAGTTGCACCAATAAGTCATAAAAAAGTGTCATAAACAGACTTACACATCGCGCTGTTAAATTGACCCACACAGTGGACCGTCCCAAAAATTTGAAAATTGTTCGTGATACACTGGAAATGAATGGGTACCCAAATACATTTTTCAACCCCATCATTAAAGAAAGAGTAAACAAAATCTATAATGGAACGTCTTATATAAATAACGTAAATGGTAACAAGGATAATTTTATGACATTTGTAAAAATTGAAAGAAAAATTTTTGGAAAGAACGCTCGAACCCGTCGAATTTTATTTTCATTTGGGCATTCTTTCAAATTTGATTAATACATACACAATGATTCGTGTAGGAGAAATGACGTCATCGGTATTTTTTGATGGCAACACCAATCTCAGAATGATTAATTTTTGTGTTCACCTTTTATCATATCTCTCTGCATAATTTTGTCCGTCACTAGGTAAACTTATATATTCTTCCGGATCTGGCGTATCCATTTTGAAACAATACATAGAAACAGTTTTACCCTTGATGGTCAATAGATATTCTTTATTTTCTTTTGTTGCCAATTCTCTCTTGATATCCTTACAAGAACTTTGCATACCTGTAAAATGAAGATACGGTGATATTCTATAAGGTCCACTTATTTTATTTGACTTACATCTCCACTGGTTACATTTTCGTTTTCTTGGTGGTTTGAAATTCTTCGGACATAAACGTTTTGGACTTTTCGCTCTGGTTTTTGTGTTGAGACAGAATAGCTGTCTTACCTGACGACCTTTACGACCACAAAGATGGGAACACTGAAAAATAACAATAATTAACTATTTATGTATTATTTATATTGTAGTATAAACGACAATAGACTCAGAGCCTAGGCAATTTTGTCCGATTATTCTTACAGATGATTTTTGCGAAAATAATTTGAGATGATGCTGAAGCTAAATTGAATTTATCAAAAATGGGATCGTAGGGAATATGTTTGAGGTTACTAACATGAAGTTATGATATGACAATGTCAAAGAGATATCTAATGAAAACTTGTTTTCTATTAATAGATTTATAAAGAATTTGACTGGATGCAGTTATAGATAATAGAAATCAAACAAACTGTATTCAACCCATAGCATGTATTTAAACTTTTCTAAGATGAATATTAGATAAAATAAACGCTATTGAGTTCAGGATGAGCAGTGTTGTAAGAACCATTGAAACATAGAAGGATAACAATAAAATTGCAAACATGGCAAATTTTAGTAGCTAATAAGTATAAAAAAAATACAACTGGGAAAACATAAGGGAATTTGTTAGTCAACATATTCAAAACTATAAATAATAAATAATCACCCTTATCCACTGAAAATACTGTTAAAGTACTGAGGACCTTTCCGCCATCAAGTAGCCATCATCTTCGTCTTCAGTATTTTAACAGTGTTCAGGGTGATTATTTCTTATTTATAGTGTTATAGTGTATCCACAGTGTGCACTCTTTTATAGTTTAACTTATTCAAAGTCAAATAGATTAATAGTATTGGAAGGTAAAGATCCAGAGAATCAAATGATAGATAACCAGGTTTAATTTTAAAAAAATGTAGCGTAAATTAACTTAAAAGAATACAAATTAAATCATTTCATAGATTGAACCAAGATAAGTTCCAATATTAAAATATCATATAGCTATGTTGAGAACAGTGTCTTACATCAAAATGAAGCTTAAGATACAATAACTTTGAAGATTAACTCAATTTCAGTCAAAATCATTGAAAACTCAAATGTTTAAAAATGCACAAATGTCATTTATTAAGAGAAGAGTTTCTTGGCAATGTACATTGATTTACATGGCTATCAAAGATTTTAAAGATCTCAACAAGCAAGTAAAAATTCAACTACAAAACTTGTATTGTAAAAAAAATCCTGAACTATTTAATTAATTATGATTGATTAATTGTAATGTGACCAATGTCTTTTTTATAAAGTTAAATTGAACAATTACGTGTTAGAAATTAATCAAATCCACAAAGATAGCATTTAATTAATTATAACTGATTAATTGTAACCAATTTGAGACTTTTGTACCGGGATATCAAAAATTATCTTGGTCAAGGGTGGTTGTGAAATCTAAAACGTGTGTCTTATTTTACGTTTGAAATAATTATGTCACTGTCACACTGACATCATCAATAACCTACAAATTTCATACCTATTTATTTCAGTTGTAAAACAATAATGAACTACAAATTATGAAATAACGGTTTTACTAACAAGAAATGTTCTAAATGTGAACTTTGAACATTTTTAAAGGTCGTGATAGCCCTAAACCGGGTCCAAAACCGTTTTGTAATAGTTAATTTTCGATAAATCGAATGACATTCACGTGAGAAGCCCGTAGCACGCGAGTTAGAAAAGTGCAAGCTGGTTGTACCTAATACGGCTTTACGAGAACTTTTCGCGTGCCGTTTTCGCTCCATGTAGTTAGATTTAGTGCCGCACCGTGCCCGACGGCCCTTCTTTTTCCGATAAATTTCCATTAAATAGGAAAATTCAATTAAAACAGTTTGAGCTATTCTCAGATCTCAGTTATGCGCGTCTAACGTGCGACGTAACGAAGGGAATTTTCTAGCTACCAAAATATACCCAAAGGTGGTAAAAGCTAGCGGCCTATAGCCGAAAACACTTTATTACAACTACCGCCGGCCGCACGGGGCACGAAACGGCCCCGAATTAACAAGATCGAGGTAAAAAGTATAAACTCTAACTGACGCGCAGCGAGCTCCTCGAGGCATATGTCAAAATGATTTCGTTCGTAGCTAATTACATAGGACGTCTGGCGTTCATGCAATTATGTTTTTATATAATTCGAACCTTCTAACTTCGATAGGCCACGTGAAAATTCCGGAGCTAGAAGCGCTAGAAACTTCTGAGCGTAATAATATTCGTATAAAATTGCGAAATTTCGCACTTTTAGAAACTTCAAATCAATTAATTTGACACAAGTGTTGGGGATATTTTTATTTCAAGTAAAGTAAAGTTAAGACACACGTTTTAGAAACCACAACCACCCTTGACCAAGCTAATTTTTGATATCCCAGTACAAACTTATGAAGTTAAATTGAACTCAATAATTGAACAATTATGTGTTAGAAATTTATCAAATTCACAAAGGTAGAATATAACTCATTAATTGCATTTTGCAACCTAGTAAACAATATGAGTCTTGTTTAAACTTTAACTTTAAGTAATTGTTAAATTCAGCTCAATATTTGAGTACTACGTGTTAGAAATTAGTCACATCAACAAAGGAAGCATAGGTGCATAGGTGGTGATGGGCCCTGACTCAGACTCCCTGACTGACTTCTATGATCGACTATTGACAGCACATCAAGACTAAATTGTTCCACACATCCATTTCGCGCAGTGAAACAGGTATAAGTATTACTTCAGATTAGGGATGTTCGATACTGTATCGATACTCGGAAGTATCGATCCTATTAGAAGCGATACACGATATTTTGTATCGATACTTTACTCTTCGATATATTGTGTATCGATACTTATTTAGTACGTATCGCTATTTTCCCGGATCGGTCGGTGTTAATCGACTGATGACATCTGGCGTCAACTAGATATAGTACTATCCTAGACCACAAAACACAATATTGTTATAATATAACAAGTATGGAATTACAGATCTGCGTTTTACTTCATATTAAAAAAAAAAGTTCCTCACGAGAAATTGCCATAAAATATGTATCAGTGGTTGGCACATCTGTTCCATCTTAGCGCCTGTTTTCTAAGGCTGGACATATAATGGCGCAAAGCCGGAATAGGTTGACTGGTAAAAAATTGTCAAAATTGCTATTTCTAAATTCTTTACAATTAAATATGTGGAACATTTAAATTAGAATATGTATTTTCTTATACTTTAGTCTGTTACTAAATTAGATTACGTTGAAATTTTCAATCGTGTTTTTTTTCTTTCTCCATTCTCCTCTCTTTATTATAATGCGGACTAATGCGGAGTATATTTTATTAAACTTTTCACTATATTCTGTTATAGAATAACAGTACCGCAGAGCGCTGACGTCCTAAAAATCCCGGATCGTTAGGTATCGATATTTGGAGTATCGATCCTTTAACTTACGATATTTTACGTTCCGATCCGTATCGATACCTTATATCGATACTTTCGAGTGTATCGCACATCCCTACTTCAGATTGATATCTCTGCTAATGTATACATAAGTCAAGGATAGAAAGTGCTAAAGGGGGATATAACTACTAACGCCATCTACTCGCGAGTTTAAAAACCAACGCAATGTGAACATTGATTAAATGGATCTTCCGTACTTAGTAAAACTCACGATGGGCATTACGATGAAGTCACAGGGCGACACAAAGCAATGCAAAAATTGCCCGATTACAATATTTCTTACATGGTAGTGTCACGAAAAAAAAAGAAAAATATCCGTATTAACATATGTCAGGAAATGCTGTAATAAAGAGCTGCTACGTTGAATTATAAACCAATAAACAAACCATAAAATAATTATTAAATAAGAAAATTTAAAAAATAATTATAACATGTGCTGGAAATATTTGCCATTCATGTCAATGCATGCAACATTCTAGCCGAATTCTCATGAATGTTCGTACTCGTTCAAATAAGCCTTCTTTATTCTGAATTATCTCCCAATGCTCTATTACCCTTTGTTCAAGATGTCCCTAGTTTTCAAATGGAACCGAGTAAACCTACGATTTCAAATAATTCCAAAGGAAAAAATCCAAGGGGGTTTAAGTCGGGTGTACGAGGAGGCCACGCAACTAAACCGTTACAGTCTATCCACTTCTGAGGGTAAACTGAATCTAAATGATTTGGAACTCGAACAAAAATGGGGAGCTGCTCCATCAAGCGATAACCAACTTGATAATCTAATTGTGTGTGGTACATTATCTAGGACATCTGTAAGGTCACTTTCAATAAATTCAAATATGTTCCACCATTTAAGTGAAGAGGCATTATAGAAGGTCCAACTGAATGGTTTTTGATTATCCCTGCCCATACATTCATCGAAAATTTGTTTTGAAATTTTTCTTCAAAGTATGGATGGGGATTTTCGTCTGCCCAAAGTAACAGTTTCTTCCCCCGTGAAGCCGGCTTGATTAGTGACCAAATGATAAATATTTAATTTATGAAAAATCTTGTGCTATTGAGAACTAATGATCGGAATCATTGAATCACAAAAAGTTAAGTTAACGTGACAGCTATTTTATTCGGTTGAGTTAATCAATTTATTTGAAAAAATAAGCGATTGCACGACAATTTTTAAATCGGCTTTTCTCGAAAACTGTTCGTCTGGCAATATTTTTCAAAATACATTTTTGGAGCAAAAAAAAACCTAAAAATTATAAATATTGTTAAGAAAAATGATGCGATTAAAAATAAAGCAGATTGAATCGCAGATGACCCGTAGCGCCAATCCTGGTAAGACATTTCGTAGACGAATACCGTATAAAAAAAGCATCGACAATAGTTAAATAATAGCCATATGCTTGATATTGTCTTTCGTCAACGCACAATTAGACACATTCTGTTTGATCTCAATACCAAAAAGTCTATGGGGCCAGACCAAAATTGAGAGATCGGCATATAAAAGAAAAACCATCCAGACATAAGTTGATATGAAATTTTTTTCTTTTTTTTTAAGCATAATCTCCTGAAGTTTGGCATATGAATCTCCAGACATTATGTATACTACATATAGTGAGGGAACTAAAAAGTTAATGAACGATAATTTATCTTGAGTAGTAGACCTTCACAGACAGCTAATAAATATTGAAAAATCTTGGATCCCGGATTAATTCTGTGGCACAGTAGTGCACCTCGATGCCTGACCATAGCAGGTGGCATCTTCAGGGTAGGCTTGAGGCTTGAACTAAAACTGATTCTTCTGGTTTTGCTTTTGTTCCGGAATGAAACTACGTTAGGTCTGAGATTATAACATGGGGATTTCCTTTGTATTTTTTTGGGGTCAACTATTATTATTATTACCTGTTTCCATGGGCCTGTTGACCAAACGTATACATCTCCACAGTTACTGTCTCGGCATCGTGCTGATTCTGGTGGTCTTTTGTATACATCACAATAATTTCTACGAAATCGATGGTACCTCAAGTCGGGCATAGGATTCGGATCTAGTAAACCACCAGGGTAGACTTTGTGGCATGTCACGTTTCTCGTTCTAATCCCATCGCCGCAAGTGGAAGAACACTGGAAATTGTGTCAGAAATTTAAATAAGGGTTTCGTGAATTCATGAACAGTTTATCATCATCTGCTCTAATAAAAAAACAGCTGAAGAATCGGTTTCAACAGGTCGCTTTTCTCCAAAATGGTTCAAATTGAAAAAAATGTTTTTTGGTAATAATAGTCCATAAAAAATGCTAGTGTTTTCACATATTGCGGTTTTTACTCCTTTGTAGGAAAGGAATGGAATAGGACACCCCCTCTACATCTAGAACTACATTTCAGAACTGTTATATTATTGAAAATTTTGGCTTGAAAAAAATATTACCGGTTAGCCCAATCAATATCAAAACTGTTTTGACACAAATTTTGATAATTTATAGGTCCAAGTGTTACATAGATCTATTTATATTAATGAACTTCCGTCATATGGTTTGCCGCCTCAAATTTGTCGCTTACTATTGAGGTTAGATAGCTTAGATAGCTCACTCCATGTGGTGGTTGACGAAGTATCCTTCGAACCAATGGCTATCAACGCTGGTGTACCACAAGGATGTGTCTTGGCACCAACTTTGTTTCTGCTCCATATCAACGATCTCCTGTCCACCTGTCCCAACCACAGCTTTGCAGATGACGGTACACCTCATACCGCTTTCTCATCCGGAGCTCCTATTCCATCAAATGAAGCCAGAGGAGCGAAACAGACAGATGATATCAGGTACAAATATTCCCATGAAGTCTTTCATAACAATGCTCGGGATCACCACAAACAACACCCTCTCATGGGACGATCATGTGAGGTTCATTGCGAAAACTACTTCACAAAAATTGGTTTTCTATTCCATGCCAAGAGCTACTTTACATCCCAGCAGTTCCTCATAATCTACAAAGAACAGATTCGACATGTCCTAGAGTACTATTCACATGTTTGGAGTTCGGCACTCAAACATACGCTGAAGCTCTTGGATTCTATCCAGAAGAGACCTATTCGTTTGATTGATGATGTCACACTTACGAGTTCGTTGACCTCTCTAGAACATCGTAGAAAGGTGGCAGATCTCTCCCTTTTCTATAGATATTTCCATGGTCGGTGTTCTTCAGAAATCTCGTCTGCTATTCTACCCATAGAGATGAAGAATAGAGTTCTTGACTCCCATAAGCGCAATGCTTTACAAAAAAACCCCATCTAAGAATTTTGAAGAGAGGATATCTCTTCCTAATTCTCGGACCTCTCTTTCTTGTATGCTCCGCCTACTTTTTAGCGTGTTACCATAAAGATCTCAATGAAGCGTTGGTCATCGAAAAATGGAGCATAAGTGGGCGAGGCCAATCGCGAGCGAGTAGAAAGAGAAGTCCGTCGATTAGAAACAGATAGCCTCTCTTCAAATTACTTAGATGGGGTTAAAAAATATCGCCGTCTCTATGGTTCCAAAACGAGAGATTTCAAACTAATCAAACTGTCAAGTTCGAGGTCCAGTTTCCCTTTCGTGTAGTCAAAGTATACAAAAAATATATGTATATGAACTGTTGAAGTTTTAAATTCCAACATTCTAATAAACGTGGTGATATTTAATAACTACATTTTATTTGCTTTTGAATATTTAAAATTGTTTAATCAATAACATACAAGGCACAATGCGTCCCTCGTCTAATATTAAGACAAAAATTGCAGAGATAGTACGAAACAAAATAGTGAAAATTTGAGTATCTATTTGCAGAAACCGAAAAAGCAATTTCAATAGAGAATTCTCCATAAACCTAACAAAAGAAGAAATAAGCAATTTTAAAATATTTAAAACAATTTATATGAATAAGAATAAGCTAACAAAACACAGGCAGCGTTGAAGAAATGATAAGGTTGTTATGATATATGATGATATGTCATCTATGAATTAAATTACAGATGAATTATAATACAATATGTGGCTTTTTTGGGATATGAGGAATCGGTGATGAATAAATTATTGAATTAACAACATTAATGCCAGAGAATGAGAAAAAAAATTTCAAAAGTTTCAAATTTTATTCCAGTTTGCATAATAAAAACATAAGACCCGTTTATAAATATAATAATGAACTTAAAATATTATTAGGGAATTCAAAACAATCAGGTATTCATAAAATTCAATGTCAATTTTGGGAAAAATATTATGTGGTCCAAACAAAAATGAATATTTCCAATTGGTTTAAAGAACATTTTTGTCATGTCCCAGAAGGATCGGCAGTAGCTTGTTATATTCTACAGCTGAGTCATCTCATTTTCGAAAATTGCTTGTCACTTTTAAAATCGAGCTCCAGTAATTTTTTGAATAATCTAGAAACCAGTCATATGTACCGAAATAGAGATGAAAGATGAATAATGACTCTTGTATAATTACTGCTAATCCTCAACTAACAGTTCACAGTAATTTTTTTTTGCGTAGAGCTAATACATTCAAGCGTAATACCAATTCCCTTTTCTCTTTACATCTCTATAAATTTAAATACCAATAAGTAACAAGTAATTTAGTTGTTTCTCTGATGATGCTAGGTTGACTGGCGAAATGCACATTGTGATTTTACTCCTGGAATGGAAACGTAAATACCCCATACCAACAAATCCTCGTCATCTGTCATTAAAATCTGTTCTAGAGACGTCGCTTCAAAACAAATGGCATACCGTCGTTGGCGCGGTAACCCATGTCTGAAGACCAGAACAGAATATATTGAAGCCAGAAATATGTGCAATGAAACGCTAAACGCTTCGAAAGATGCACATAATGCCAAAATAAGATCAAAGCTTATCGAATGCCAGAATGGCTCCCGTTCGTTTTGAACTTTCGCCAAAGCAATTGGTAGAAATTTAAATTCCAGTTCATTCCCTCACCTAACAGAAGATGGTCACTGGCTACTATGCCACAAGAAAAAGCCAACCTTGTTGCTGGAACGTTTGCAGCTAATTCCACTTTGGATCTACAAGGGAAGGACCCTCCTATTATTGCTGCTTTACACTTCTCGTGCTAATTCCCTTTCCCATGTTCATTCACCAATCTTTGATGAGATGTTAATTTTTAACATTATTAGTAACTTAGATTTGTTTCATGATAGTTTCAGTAAATTTAAAAATAGTATACATTTAGATCTACAAGGTCTACAATATAACCCGTAATTTAATTTAATTTTTATTCTATGTATCGATATACCTATTGTTGTTTCCTTTTTTGAAGTTAATAAGGCGCAAACCTGCTGGATGAATACGAATTAAACAAATTAATGAATGAATGAAGCTTGAAAAATATGACAAGGATATAGAAAATCTGCCACTGACACTGTATAATTATTAGTGAGTCAATGCAACAAATTCACCATCAATTCAATCAGGGAATGGATTTTTATGAAATTTGGTATAAGGGTTCCTGAAGGGTCCAGGATAGTATGTGTTCCAATCAAAAAGCCCCATTGAAAAATTTGGGGACTTCTTGAGTAAACCTATGAAAAAGGAAAAAAATGGTATATTTTTTCGGAAAAATGCACCCCTTTCGAGTTATAGCCTTTTAGAGGGAATAGAGCGAGGGTTAAAAACTATATTGAAAGGCAAATATGCATGAATGATATTTTAAAATAATCACAACACATCATCAGTTTGTTGTCGAAAAATACACATTTTTTGTTACTATTACTTTTCTCCAAAATTAAATATTTTGCAACTTACCCTCAAAAAAAACCGTAAAACTTTCAAGGTAAGTTTGGGTGTGGTACAAGAGGAATGGTGAATCGTGGACCTTTGAAAATGCCTGGAGCATCTAGCTTATGCCAAATAAACATGTTTCGTCCGCGCTGTCTGGTAAATCGGAAATAAGGCTTGAAATCTTCCATATCAAAATACATCGGTCCGATTTTTATGAAATTGAGACCTAGGGGTTTTTGGGATTGCTGAATTCGTCATCAAAATTAAAAAATTCGACTCCAAATTATGTCAAAATGGGAAAAAATGTTACATATGAATTTTTGCCTTCATATATAGGTTTTTTTATTCCTGAGATTATTTTTTGAAAAAATGCATGCCATTCGAGTTACAGTCCTTTTAAAAATCAATTACAATTGATTTTCATTCGTTTTTCTTGGTGAAATAATTGTTATAATAAAGAGTATACCAAAAGTAATCAACTTTCAACAACTAACAACCTGCTTTAATCACTTTTTTTACGGCACTTTTTACTTAAGGTTCATCCCTCCCTTGATTTTTAAAAGGACTGTAACTCGAAGAACGTGTATTTTTCCAAAAAAATTTACCAGAATAAAAAGCCTTTATTTTCAGGGTAAAAATTCATAATATTCCTATTTTCACAATGTTTTGAAATTTTGAAAACAAATTATCACTCAGCAGCCTCAAAAATTCTTTAGTTGTGAATTTCATCAAAATTGGACCAACATATTTCTATTTGGAATACCTCAAACCTTAATCCTGATTTACCGTACTAGAGGCGTTTTTTTTTAATACTTTGACTACACGAGAGGGAAACCTATAATGCTCGAAGAACATCGTGTGGGCCAGCGGTGGAATGTTGAGATATGAGATAGGTATTCGTATTTTTCTTGAAGGTTTGGCATAGAGAAAGACCACACTAGGTAAAGAGTCCCACAACTCCGCTGTTCGATAGAAAAATAAAGTCTAGTAGGAAGAACTTCGGTAGGTCTCGACAATGAAGGGGTGACTAGTTTGAGCTCGTCTAGTCCGCCTATCTGGAAACTCTCTTGGAGGAACACCGACCATGGAAATATCTATAGAAAATGAAGAGATCTCCCTCCTTTCTATGATGTTTTAGAGAGGTCAACGAACTCATGAATGTGACATCATCAATCAGACTAATAGCTCTCTTTTGGATAGAATCCAAAAGGGCTTCAGTGTATGATTGGAAGCCGAACTTCAATCATGTGAACAGTACTCCAGAATAGGTAAAATCTATGCTTTGTAGATTATGAGGAGCTGCTGGGATGTAGAACAGCTCTTGACACGGAATAGAAAACCAAGTTTTTGTGAACCAGTTGGTGCCAGGTCAGATTCCTGTGGAACACCAGCGTTGATAGTCATTGTATCGAAGGAAACTCTGTCAACAACCACATGGAATGTTCTATCTGAGAGAAAACTCGATAGTAAGCGACCAAGTTGATGCGGCAAACCATATAACAGAAGTTTGCTCCATGTTTTTCAATAGATTTCTGCCATACATGTGTTATGTAGGCAAGCAGTTCTCCTGTTGATCTCTGCTGACAAAATGCATATTGTCGGTCATCAACGTCGAGTGTCGATAACTCGGAAAATATGCGTGTTTTTTAAATATGTTCATTTGGCATTGAGCTAGATGCTCCAGGCATTTTCAAAAGTCCAGGATTCACCCTTCTTTTCGTACCGCCTCAAACTTAATTGGCAATTTTACGATTTTTTGAGAAAGAGTCGGAAAATATTTATTTTTGGAGAAAAGTTATAGAAACAAAAAATGTGTATTTTTCGACAACAAAATAAAATGATGTGTAATTGTTTTAAAATATTATTTTTGCATATTCAACTCCCACTCTAAAAGGGCTATAACTCGTGAGGAGTGCATTTTCCCGGAAAAATTGATAGGGTGAAAAAGTTTACATTACACCATTCTTTTTTATTTGGCATCTTTTTCAGCCACAAACACCAAATTTCCTAAAAAGCCATTGACTGGAAGAAATTGTTACTTTTTTCGGCTTCATTGACTGAACTACATCTGTTATGTTCATAGAAGACATACCTAGTTAAAGTATGTGCATATTTCTGAAATAAATGGATGATAGATTGCACTTAGCACATATACACAAACATATAGATAGCTACATTATCAACCTAGATAATTGTATGAAGCACTTACAGATGACCAATAGCTTTCGATCCATGTATGAGCGCAGCGGTACCTTTGACATGGTCTCGTGTCTTTTGGTTTTCTCACGCCTTGGCAAAATTGGTCTACCAAAACGACATCGTTCAAAGTGTCTTCGCAAGTCACATTCCTGTGCCTCACTCCTTTGCCGCACGTATTCGAGCACTAGTGAAGCAAAATAACATTAAATCTGTTTACTAAGAAGATGCTAAGAACAACACCAATGGATATTCCACCACCTGAACTAGCTACTTGTTCAACTCAAGAAAAAACTGAAGTTAAGTAATATGCTACTACAGACAAGTGAACGAGTGGTACCAGCAACTTGATAGATAAGCAAAGAAGGCATTTCCACAAGTAGGACATTTTTTTGACAACTTGTTCAATGGAACATTCTTATAATCACAAAATTCAGCAGAAACAATAGACATCCTGATAAACCATTTATCGTTCAGCATCTCTTAAGTAAATAAATTTAATTTATATGAGATGATTTGTATATGATGAAGCAAGCGATAAGTCGTTCCATGTCTTATTCGGTTTGGGAAGGGAATTAGATGTTTCAATCATTATATTTTGACAATATAAGTATTCAAGCACCCACGGACCAATTTAAACCAACTTCAAAGTTTAAAATTCATTATACTTGTCTAATGCACTTAAAAAGAATCTATTTATGTGAAGAATAATAATGAACAAGTAAAACTCAAATCACCAAATGATTATTTTACTGCGAACAGGAACTGTAACAAACGGTTAACCAGCAGGGTATCTTATAGTCTAGGAGCCAGAGCGATATTGATGGTCTGAACATTAACCCGATGACACTATGGTTTATCGTTAGAGGACGGTTCAATGACCAATTCATCTCACAGACCGAATTTTCGCCGGCTGCTAGATCTCGAGATTCTGCCTCCGCAAATTTTTTGACTACAAGCTTTGTACCGGGATATCAAAAATTATCTTGGTCAAGGATGGTTGTGGAATCTAAAACGTGTGTCTTACTTTACGTTTGAAATAATTATGTCATAATTAATTTGAAGTTTCTAAAAGTGCGAAATTTCCGCAATTTTATACGAATATTGTAACACTCTTTAGCGCTTTGGACTCCGGGATTTTCACGTGGCCTATCGAAATTAGAAGGTTCGAATTATCTAAAAATATAATTGCATGAATGCCAGACGTCCTATGTAATTAGATACGAACGAAATTATTTTGACATAATGCCTCGAGGAGCTCGCTGCGCGTAAGTTAGAGTTTATACATTTTACCTCGATCTTGTTAATTTGGGGCCTTTTCTTGCCCCGTGCGAACGGCGCCAGTTGTAATAAAGTGTTTTTGGCTATGGGCCACTAGCTTTTACCCGTTTCATGTATATTTTAGTCGCGAGAAAATTCCCTTTAGTACGTCGCACGTTAGACGCGCGTAGCTGAGATCTGAGAATGGCTCAAACTGTTTTAATTAAATTTTCCTATTTAATGGACATTTATCGAAAAAAGAAGGGCCGTCGAGCAAGGTCCGATACATGGAGCGAAAACGGCACGCGAAAAATTGTCGTAAAGCCGTATTATGTACAACCAGTTTGCACTTTTCTAACTCGCGTGCTACGGGCTTCTCACGTGAACGTCATTCGATTTACGGAAAATTAACTATTTCAAAACAGTTTGTGGCCCGGATAGCCATACGACCTCTGAAAAGGTTCAAAGTTCACATAATTATTTCATAATTTGTAGTTCATTATTGTTTTACAACTGAAATTAATAGGTATGAAATTTGTAGGTTATTGATGATGTCAGTGTGACAGTGACATAATTATTTCAAACGTAAAGTAAGACACACCTTTTTAGATTCCACAACCACCCTCGACCAAGATAATTTTTAATATCCCGGTAGATAAGCTTTCACGGTATAACACTATTGTAATAATAAATATATGAGATTGACTGGGTCTATTTCGTCGTAAATCGATTGAGTGCATTTGATAAATATGTATACGAAATAACTTACTCCGTCTTCGTTGAAATTTGAATACAACTCTACATAAAATGAGGAAATTCACCCGCTGTATGTACAAAATATATACAAATTCAATGGAAGCAGTATTATAGAATTAAAGCAATTGAGAACAATCCACTACCATCTCTTGGTAATCAGAACTTACTTGTTTCCATCTGCCCACTTTCCATTTGTATCTTTTTCCTTGATCTTCCTTTGAATCGAAATATTCTGGAGGGAGAGCGTTTGTTAACTGTGGACAGTCCATAAGCTTACATTTGGTAGTATCCAGGGGTTTCAGTCTTGAGTTGCAGTTCTTGTCCCTCACAATAGTACCTTTGAATTAGTTATAAGTTGGTATCATGATCGATGAACTTTTGGATTGGTTTATACAAACATATATATGTGTGCCGTAAGTTTCCAGCAAAAAAATTGAATTTAATACCTTTTTCGAATTGTTTACTTGATTCACATAAGATCATTTCCAACAAAAATTAATTAAACGTTCGAATCAAATATAAAAAGAGATAAGAGTCAACGTCCATTTTGGAGATAAAAGATCATTCATATTATCTTATTATTATCAACTTTAAAATGAGAGATCAAAATCATAAAAATTATTCCTAGTGAAAATCAATACTCAAACGAGAGATTAAATATCATAAAAATCAACTTTCAAAAAAGAGGAGATAGAAATCAACTTTCAAATTAGCGATAAAAAGTCTTGAAAATTATTCCTTAGTGAAAATTAACATTCAAATGAGACATGAGAACTTATAAAAATTATTCCTAGTGGAAATCAACTTCTTAGCGAAATTATCACTAAAAAAACAACGGAGATAAGTATCAACTTTGATTTGAGAGATCATAAAACTTATTTCTAGCGGAAATCAACATTCAAATGAGAGATAAACGATCTTCAAAATTATTCCTAGTTAAAATTAATATTTAAATGAGACACAGAAAGTCATAAAAATCATTCTTAGTGAAATTAACATTAAAAAAGGAGATAAAAATCAACTTTCGTTTGAGAGATAGGTCATAAAACTTATTTCTGGTGAAAATCAATATTCAAATGAGTGATAAAAGGTGATCAACATTATTCCTAGTTGAAATCAACATTCAAATGAGAGATAGAAAGTCATAAAAATCATTCTTAGTGAAATTAACATTAAAAATTCTTTTTTAAAAATGAACTTTCATTAGAGAGATGGGTCATAAAACTTATTTCTAGTGAAAATCAACATTCAACTGAGAGATAAAAGGTCTTCAAAATTATTCCTAGTTAAAATCAACACTCAAATGAGAGATAGGAAGTCATAAAAATCATTCTTAGTGAAATTAACATTAAAAAAAGGAGATAAAAAAAACTTTCATTTGAGAGATAGGTCATAAAACTTATTTCTAGTTGAAAATCAACATTCAAATGAGAAATAAAAGGTGATCAACATTATTCCTAGTTAAAATCAACACTCAAATGAGAAACAGAAAGTCATAAAAATCATTCTTAGTGAAATTAACATTGATAAAGGAGATAAGAATCAACTTAAAACTTATTTCTAGTGAAAATCAACATTCAAATGAGACTTAAAAGTTTTTTAAAATTATTCCTAGTGAAAATCAATACTTAAATGAGAGATAGAAAGTCATAAAAATCATTTTTAGAGAAATTAACATTAAAAAAAGCAGATAAAAATCAACTTAAAACTTATTTCTAGTGAAAATCGATATTCAACTGAGAGATAAAAGGTCTTCAAAATTATTCCTAGTTGAAATCAACACTCAAATGAGAGATAGAAAGTAATAAAAATCATTCTTAGTGAAATTAACATCAACAAAAGGAGATAAAAATTAACTTAAACTTATTTCTACTGAAAATCAACATTCAAATGAGAGATACAAGTTTCTTAAAAATTATTCCTAGTGAAAATCAACACATAAATGAGAGATAGAAAGTCATAAAAATCATTCTTAGTGAAATTAACATTTAAAAAAGGAGATAAAAATCAACTCATGACTTATTTCTAGTGAAAAACAACATTCAAATGAGAGTTAAAAGTTCTTAAAAATTATTCCTATTGAAAATCAGCTTTCAAATGAGAGATAAGAAGTCATGAGAATTATTCCTAGTGCAAACGAGAATCAACTTTCAAATGAGAGGTAGAAAGAAGGCCTCCAAAATTACCCCTAAAAAAATCAACTTTCTAATGACAAATATTTGGTAAATCTTACCTGTTTCGTTTTGACAGCGGACCAATCGACGCTTTTCGCAACTGTCGTTACATTCCGACCAACCTCCCACTTGCCATCTCGGACACACGAACGTATTGCATTTGACACTGGTCACGGGTTTGCTCTGTCGATCGCACATATTGTCACTCTCCTCTCCCAAATCGTTGCGACAGATTACTATGCGAGAACTCAATCCACCGTTGCATGTTTTGGTACACTAAAAAATATGGTAACGTTCTATATACTTCCGCGTGACACTCAGTTGTTAAGAGGTGGCTTCACAATAGACAAGCGTTCGCGGTATTCGAAAATTGTTGTGGAGAATTGTCAAAAGATTATCACTTTGAGCCTTACTGAATTTATTTAGACTATTTTCGAGACAATCTCTGTTTGTGTTTGTGAAATACTATTTTATACAAATGTTTCATCATTTGATATGGGAGTTAATGTTTACAAGTACGTGATAATTACTTTTATGGCTAATTTCCCTGGATTACACTTCGTGACATGTATTCAGCCAACTTTAGAACGGAAGTGTTGTACAACGCATAATATACAGCAAAACTCCATATTCCACCAACATTTGATCATTTGCCACACAATATAAAACATTCAGGCAATATATAGAAATAAAGGGATAGCTTACTTTACTCCAAGCACCTGTAACCCATCTGAAGTCAGCCCTGTCGTATACAACGTTGATGGTGTTGTCGATACTGTCACTACGATAATGATATCTTCTGGCATAAGGAGAGAACATCTAGATAAAAGATAAAATAGAAGAAATTGATGACAAAACGACCGAATATTACTTTGACAATGCATATAGTGTACTCAGTTACTGCGACATATCTCAAATTGAAGGTAACCAAGATTATTGACACTGCCTTGTTAAAACCTCAAGACAACCTCAACAATTGCTGAACATTCTTGAAGAAACCACATCTCTGATTTCTAAGAATACATGTTATTTAGAATCTAATGCTTCATGAAATTATCTATCATAAATTCAAAGAAATAATCTTGTAATTGCCTAATTGCAAATTCCGTAATACTTGTCAAAACACATGTCAAAACATCATTGGAAGGATTAGTGACGTCAACGTCCGGCGATCATAGTTCGTGAACAATGTAATGAAAGCATTTCATGTTTTTTCGTAGTGTGAGTGCAACTGGGATGACACTTTATAAATTGATATGACAAATGAGAGATCTTTGAAGTTAGGTTGTGGTTTACAGCGTTTTGATTTGGCATGCGTGAGTTTGAAAAGTTTTACACAAATACATTATGATAATTTGTCTAAGCTACGGTAACGATGTATTATAGTGAATTTATGAGAAAAATAAGGTCATCTTATGTGAAACGAATGCATTAAAGTTTTCATCACTATTTTGAATGAAGTCAACAATCAAAATCTATACTTTACCTCGCACTCCCTCAGTCTGCAGTTCCTAGTGAGATTAGGCTTCAACAAATCGCTGCAATATCGAGTTTCTACAACACGGTTGTCTTCTAATGCTTTGCACAACACCTTTCTGCTTTGAACGCCGCTGTCGCATGTCGCGGAACAATCTGTCCAAGATTCAGCAGACCAAGCCGCGCAAGGCTTCTCGTAGCACTCCATCTTATCTTCTGGTTTCGTACTGGAGTCGCAGAGCTGGTTGTTGTAGATCCTACCGTCGATGTGGCAATAAACACCCTTCGTTTTGAAGCCTCGGCCACAGGTGACTGAACACTATCAAGAGAAACAGCATTTTTTATAAAAGTTTCGACGTTCAACACGTGCGAATTCACAACAACATTAGTTCAAGCAATAGACATAAGTGCGTGCAGAGATTAATACCTGGAAAGAAAACTATGAGCGTAAGCGTATAGGAAATTAAATTTAAAGGTGAGTTTCTGTTTCATGCAACTCGATCCGAAATGGCGAACATAATCTAAAAAATTGGCAAAGTTGCAAAAAGCGGTTTTTTTTAAATTAAGTAAAAAACTATTACTCGGATCGGAAAAAGTTGAATAAGAAAGTTGTAGGTATCAAATAGATCTATCGATGAATATCGATATCCTCCATACTTTCCGAGTTATTTATAAAAAAAAACGTTAAAAATCGGGGTATCGAGAAGTCGTTATCTATTACGTTTTCATACTTCTTATTTGCCGTAGGTATAGCCCATGGCAAGCTTAGAAACAGCTTTTTTTTTTCAAATTTAGAATATCAATAATTTTCCGAAATATATCGATTTTTCAAAAAAAAGACGTTCTCTTAAATTGGCTGGATGTTCTCAGCGGATTGTCCTAGAGTAACGATTCTGGCCTTATTTTTTTCTTGAAGAGTAGTGCTATAATGTTTTTGAAGAAATATAGCAATTTTTTGAATTTTAAGGATAATAAAATTACTTTGATAAATTGTATCTTTTTTGAAAATGTTTTTTTCAGATAAGTCTTACAATTTTTATTCTAGGGAAGTGTCTTTGACGGAAATCGATTGCTGACATTTTTTCACGAGTTATCAAGAAAATGTTTCATCTACGACCTTCTGGACCAGACATAATTTTTTATTTGAAAAAAATCTTCAAGACGCAATAAACATTTTAGAGAAGTGTACGTTATAAATGTTGATGTTGAATACCTACATTTTCAATAACAAAATAGTAGGATATGTTTTATTAATTTATAGTAATAGAAATTGAGTAACAAAGTGAAGCATAAGCTACTACCGGAACGTGCGGCGGAGTGGGGGAAACTGATTTCGTGCGTTCAAAGTTTGTTGTGCTTGCAAAATCTTCAATATCTCGGCTTTTGGATCACGTACAAGAATCCTTTTGTACTTAATCTGGGGATTATTGTTTCTTGCTTAGTGAATCATACTGACGTTATGCTTGTTGTGCGACACTTGTGAGAACTAATATAAGACTGCTGTATACCATTACTTTGATTGTAAGGATTTTATAAATATTTTATAATAATTTTGTAAATAAATGGAATTTAAAACTTATCCTTATATGTTGCATTTATTTAATTTTGTATCATAAAAAATTATTTACTGAAATAATTAAATAATTGTTAAAGAGATCCGCAAGCATAACGTCAGTATGATTCATCGAGACAAATTTTGAGGTATTACAAGGAAAATACCATTTTGATGATAAATAATAATTTAAATGATGTAAAAGTGAAACAAATTAGAAATGTAAAAAAAATATTTCCGAGTCTATTTTGCTTCTAAGGCGAAAATATATACGATATTCGTGTTTATCTCGATTCTTGTACGTGATCCAACATCCGAGATTTTGAAGATTTTGCAAGCACAAGCCACTTTGAACGCACGAAATCAGTTTCCCCCACTCCGCCGCAAACTCCGGCAGCCGCGTACGCTTCACTTTGTTACTCAATTTCTAATACTATCAATCAATAAAACATATCCTAGTATTTTTTAGTTGAAAATGTAGGTATTTAACATTAACATCTAAAACGTACACTTCTCTAAAATGTTTATTCGTCTTACAGATTTTTTTTGAAATAAAAAATTATCTCTGGTCCAGAAGATCGTAGATGAAAAATGTTTTTGGTAATTCGTGAAAAAATGTCAAGAATCGATTTTCGTTCAAAGACATTTCCCTAAAATAGAAATTGTAAAACCTATCTGAAAAAAACATGTTCAAAAAAATTGCAATTTTTCAAAGTCATTTTTTCATCCATAAAATTTGGAAAGTCGCTATATTCTTTAATAAAATTAGAGCCTAACTCTTCAAGAAGAAAATAGGCCCAGAATCGTTACTCTAGAACCATCCGCAGAGAAGATCTAGTCAATTTATGAGAGCACCTTTTTTTCGAAAAATTATCAATATTTGAAATCCAAAAAAAAAACTCTTTTTGAACTTGCCTTGGACTATACGTACAGCAAATAACAAGTATGGAAACATAATAGTTAACGATTTATCGATACCCTTTTTTTAATGGTTTTTTCAACATAATTCGAAAAATATGAAAGATATCGATATTCATCATGGAAGCAAATCGATAGATCTATTTGTACCTACAACTTTCTAATTCAACTTTTTTCTATTCGAGCTACTTATTCGAAAAAAAAACGCTTTTTGCAACTTTGCTAATTTTTTAGGTTATGTTCGCCATTTTGGATCGTGTTGCATGAAACAGAAACTCACCTTTAAATTTAATTTCCTATACGCTGAAATTTGATATGTGTGTGTTGCTATTAGAACATATTTTCACAAGTGCTAGAGAAAAAAAGTCGATTAGACAACAAAATGAGCTCTTTGACTTTTATTCCCTCGTATGATATCAGAAAACTTACCGCACTCCATTCTGAGAAAAACCATACTGGACATTTTTGATTCCTGCAGATTTGTTCGGTAATCTTTTCGGCATTACCACAATGGGATTCGTCGATGACTTGATTGTGGTTATTAATGCACTTTGCTGTTCTTTTTTGCAACCCTCCTCCGCAAGTTTTAGTACACTGGAATAATAATTACTCATTAGAGATTTGGTTTGAATCAACTGAAACATAGAGAATATTCAACATAGTGCTATTATAAAAAATAGACGCAAAAAATTTGAACCATATGTGGGATTCGAACCCGTACCTCGTTGTACTACTTGTGTGTGAGTGAAAGCTTCAGGATATACAGGCTGTCTTATAAATTATCTGAGAGCAACAGGTGATATTAGAGATCAAAATAAGAAGATCGATTCATATATGTGTTGGCAAAAATGTTAGACATTCGAAAGACAGTGTTGAAAGTAAAACATAATTTCAGAAAAATTACAATAATTTTTTTAAACGGCTGGCGATATCGAATTCCAAATTGAAGTAGTTGCGAATTCGGTACTAATTTGAACTTAGTTCCTAGAGGGCGCTTGCTACTTACTTTGAGGAATTAAATCCTGCATATTTGTTACCCTATAAAGCTGGGAATTTTTCTATCTCGATAGATGTGTTTAATATTCTTAGTTATGTCTATGATTCAATTATATGATTTGTAACGTGTAAATTTCACTTAACGGCTTAGAAATGGCCGCTGTACTACAATCGGTTAACCCCTGTGACGTCAGCTATGCTAGACCGTATATTCTCCGAGTCATGGTTATTCAGTGTCAGATTCTGTAGTTACCGCTTCTATTTCGAGGTCGTTCTGTGAGACATCGAAGCACCGGAAACGGCCGAGAAAATGACATACTTCTTGTCAAATCGTCCAAGTGGAAGGTCGTGTTTCTAAGTTATTTCAACAGGGAGGTGATACCAAACTTATGTTTGGAGCCAAATTCTGGGAATATTCTTCCGTTGAAAGCAAAGGCATCAATTACCAATTTGGATTGAAATAATTGGAATTATTTGTGTAATTAGTGCACCTTAAGGGATTAAAACTTAGTTTCAACGTGACTGGTTTTGAACAGAAGTAAAGTTGTTTCATAACACTATCGTGATAGAGGTGAATATCTTTGTAATTCCATTTGATTTATCCACTGACTTCAAGAATTAATTTGCCTTCACAGGTGATATCTGACAGGACATAGGTTACTCCTAATTTTGATCAACAATCGTTATGTATTCTGTTGATGTCTGTCTTCTGAGGAGGACAATAGAGCAATAGAGGTTTGAACATTTCGTGATTTCAGGTTTTTTTTATGTTGTGAAAAATTCAACAAGTGTACGAAGTTCTGAGGTTGGCTTGAATCTGCTGTGGAAAATCTGATTTAGAGGTTGCTAATTGACTTGTGATGTACAATCGTGGAACCTGTATTAGAATTGTGGCAGGAATCCATACATCAAGTAGGAAGTACCAATCCAAAATCGAGCAGGTATAACATCTTACCCAGCAGTTTCCAGGTCAGGCTACCCATCTCTTGGTTATGTAATGTTCGAAACAATCATTTGAGTATTTATAGATATGTAAATTTAACTGTTGTTCACTGTGATTTAAGAAATTTAACTTTTATGTAACGTTGAAGTAATCATTTGAGTATTTATAGATATGTAAATTTAACTGTTGTTCACTGTGATTTCATACACTTCATAACTCATTAATATTAAGTTCTGTTATAAATTGTATCAACAATAGTATTTCAATTACCAGTAAATTTCAATCATTCTGGGTACAGGTCATTTATTTTTTTGTATACTTTCAGGGTAATTTTACCTGGGACTTTGAGTGTTTGAATCCCCTAGTTCAGAAACATAATTTATTGGTTGGTTAAAAATACTCTGGTGCCCAAATTTTAACATCTAAAATATAACTCACGATCGTCTTCACTGTAGCTGTCGGCAACCAAGCGATAAAATAGAAGTTATAGTTTATCCACAAGTAAGAGTAATTTGTACCCTTACACACTAGCATGTTAATTTTTGTCTGAAAGAATGTTACTAGATGTAAAACCTAAAAATTAGTTTACCTCTGACCATTCGCTGTAATCCCATCTTGCTGAATCACAAGGACCAACACACGGTTCCACACTAGGAGGTTTCGGCAATATACTGCAATGCCTTTCGTTGACGACATCGTCTTGGTTTGAGGGATTCACGTAATTTTCTCTATCTGCATCCATTTTCATGCAGTTGTAGTATACGCTTCGTTTTCTGGAATTCGATTATGAATTATAGGTATATTTTTTATATACGCTGAATTTTGAATTGACAGTGTAACATCCAAGCAAAAATTTCTAACTTGAGACTCTTCTTGAGTTGGATCCTATAAGAGTTCGAAATGAGATTCCTAAGTTAAAACTTAGGAAAAAAAAAAGCTAAAGAAAATGTTCACATCTATGCAACTATCAAGGAAACTATAGGTTCTTCACGAATTGCTAGCTTAAAACTCTTCTTGAATTTCATTATTATAATATTATTATTATTATTGATGAACGATCCGTGCTGAGGTGTAAACCTATAAAGCTCGGTTGGAGCAAAGATAAAAAATTGAATAATACCGGGATATCAAAAATTATCTTGGTCAAGGGTGGTTGTGGAATCTAAAACGTGTGTCTTACTTTACGTTTGAAATAATTATGTCACTGTCACACTGACATCACCAATAACCTACAAATGTCATACCTATTTATTTCAGTTGTAAAACAATAATGAACTACAAATTAAAAATTATCTTGGTCAAGGGTGGTTGTGGAATGTAAAACGTGTGTCTTACTTACTCTTTTGAATATGTTTTGTTGTGTCAGAATCTGTTAAGTCATTGTGCTTAAATTTTCTAATCCAGTTTTTGAATCATGCTTCTTACCACACAGCACAAAATTTTCATGATTAGAGCCTATATTCGAACGGGTGCGCTAGTTAATGGAAATTGGCAATACAATCAACGTTTGTGTTTGAACAATTTTCGAGAGCACTTCCCAAACGTGGCAATATTGCCGGACAATTTTTATGAGTGCCTCACAAATTGTGTAGAAGTGTTTCGCGAAACTGGTTGTGTGACTCATAAAAAAGGTGTTGGTAGACCCAGAGTTCGTACAGAAGAAGTTGTCAATTACGTTCGTCAACGTATGGAAGAGGAGCCTGCAAAACCTTTGAAACGTCTTTCTCAGGAAATTGGACTTTCTTATGGAACATGTCAGAAGATTTTAAATTTAAAGAAAGACTTGAACATGCATCCATATAAGATGCAAGTACATCAAGCTCTTCTGCCCGCAGACCACCCGAGACGCCTTGCTTACTGCCATTGGTTTGTCAATAATTTAATGAATGACGATCATCTGGACTTAACTTTTTTTCTGATGAAGCGTGATTCCACCTTTCGGGATACATCAATTCTCAAAATATGCGAATATGGAGCAATGATAACTCTCATGTTTTTACTGAATCGCCACTACATGCTCTAAAAATCGGTGTTTGGATGGCAGTTTCTCGCAGAAGAATAATTGGGCCAATTTTTTTCGATTTCACCGTCAACGCAGAAAGGTACAGACACAACTTCGGTACGGTTATTTCCAGCATGACGGTGCAACAGCACATACTACACGAGAAAATATTGCTTTTCTCCGCGAGTTTTTTGATGACCGGCTGATAAGTTTGCATACAGAAGTTGAGTTTCCTCCGGGATCACCTTGTTTGACAATTATGGACTATTTTATATTTCCTTACTTAAAAAACAAGATTTTCGCAACTCCGGTAAATAATTTGCAAGAACTTCAGCAAAGATTAGTTCAGCAATGTGCAACCATGACGCCAGAAATGCTGCAAAACGGTTTTCACCCCATGAGGATGAGCGTCAACTTGTGCATCGAACAAAACGGGGGACATTTCCAACAATTATTGTAATTTAGTTTTTCTTGTTACTAAAACCGTTATTTCATAATTTGTAGTTCATTATTGTTTTACAACTGAAATAAATAGGTATGAAATTTGTAGGTTATTGATGATGTCAGTGTGACAGTGACATAATTATTTCAAACGTAAAGTTGAGACACACGTTTTAGATTCCACAACCACCCTTGACCAAGATAATTTTTGATATCTCGGTATATCCACAATCAGAGAGTTCAGGAAGAAAACATTTAACTCGACAGTAACCTTAATAGCTTGTTCACAATCACTGAAAACAAACACTATTGTAACTCATTTCACTGATATGTTTTTCCATTTTGTCGAGCTGGTTTTTGAAAGAATTTACAGAAGTGGCCTCCACTACACAAGCATGTGTCAATGCCAAAATAGGTTATGATCAGATCCCCATGTAGACGTCTGCTGAAAAATTGTTGCATATTTAAAATGGATAGCCTGTCTTCATAAGAGGGACGCCTTCTACCATAAGGTATGCGAGTGGAATATCTTTGCATGGATTCAAGAAGTTTTGCGTCATAGATCCGATCTACACTCCAAACAGGTCTAGCGATTTCCAGAATTGGGAGTGTATACGTTTTATACATTTTATTGAATTTTTGAAATTTTTGTAAAGGCAAATTTTTGCTATACGGTTTGACCATGATACATTTTCGGTCACCGTTACACCAAGATCTGTGTTATTGGTCACAGGTAATATGTTTACACCACCGAGATTATAGTTCAAAGCGATTATTTTTTTTTGCCCCAAAGGCGAATAACACATTTGTTAATATTTAAAGGGAGCGCCCAATCAGAACACCAAACAGATATCCTATCGAGATCTTCCTGTAGCTCTATATGCTGGTATATGAGGTTTGCATAAATCTTCATATCATCGGCAAATAAGGATTTCTTAGATTTAACATGGGTAACAACGTCCGAGACGTAGGTCAGGAATATACAAAGGTCCCAACACGATGCCCTGGGGTGTACCACTCAGAACGCTTACTTTAGACTAGAAGATAGTCCCAAACTGTAAAACAGAAGGTTCGGCCTGAAATCCAGTAGATTTTTTCCCATACCATAGTGTTCCAATTTGGCCAGCAAGAGATCTTTGGGAACACGGTCAAAAACCCTAGAAAATCTGGGTATAATACATTAATGGGTAGCTTTTCATTTATGCATTTTAATAGATTGGAATCAACGGAACTGCGAGGGAGGAGGCCATGTTCTTCGGGTATAGCTCGGTGATTCTGAAGGAAGATTTATTTAGTAATTATTGATTCCATAATCTTGACTATAATAGAAGTTAGGCTCATTGGTCCATATTTTTCTGGATTGAATTTATCTTCTGTTTTAAATATAAGTGTTATCGACGCGATATGCTGAAATTCCATCTAGGCCAGGAGATGTAGATTCCTACCAATTGCTTTGGCGAAAGTCCAAAACGAATGGGATCCATTCGGGAATTTGATAAGTTTCGATCTTATTTTGGCAAAAATTTTCCTTTTCATGTCGTAACATTGGTACACTCGTAAACGCAAATTGGAGGGCTTGGGATCTCTGAAGATTCGAGGAGAAACGGTACAGATAAAAGGGGAAGTCAAATATCTCGGGATGATACTAGACTCGAAACTTACTTGAAACCAACGTCTGGGAAAGTAATTAAAAAAGCGGACACCTCATTATTTGTGGCCAAACGCTCCTTCGGGAAAAATGGGGAGTACGATCGAACATGCTCTACTGATTATACCACATGGTGGTTAAGCCCGCAATAACACACGCCTCTTTGATTTGGTGGCCTAAAACACAACGAAGAGGGACCACGACAAGATTAATCAAGGTTCAGAGACTTGCATGTCTTGTGATCACAGGGGCCATGAAATCAACGCCCACTGCAGGAATGGAGACACTACTGGGATTACCTCCCATTCAATTGGTAATCCAAGGAGAGGCAAGACTTGGTGACATCAGAATATAAAATACACTGGAGAAGGTTCACATTGAGCTAGGACACATGAGCATCTAAAAAATTGTGACCAGGGACGTGTTTGACATGAGAATAGATCACATGCCACAGACGGGTCTAAGACTGAAAAAGGTGCAGGTGCAGGATTATACTCAGGAAACCCAAAGACTGGTTCCAGCTATTCATTCGGTGAAAACGCCTTTGTCTTCCAAGCAGAGGTATATGCAATCCTCCAATGCGTGAAAGAAAACAATCGGAAAGCCATCGAAGATGAGCAGATCCACGTGTTGACAGACATTCAGGGTGCACTTAAGGTAATGAGAAGTCAGGAAGTGATATCCCGTCTGGTATGGACATGCGAAGAAGAGCCTGAAATAATGGCAGGCCGAAACCGCGTTAAGCTGATCTGAGTGCCGGGACATCAGGGAACGACAGGCAATGAAAAAGCCGACGAACTTGCAAGAAGAGGATCGGAGGACGCCCCAGATCCAGGACAAACCACGGGAGTACAAAAACGTACAGCACGAAGGTCTGTGGAAGACTGGATCATGGAAAAATACAAGGAATACTGGAAAATCCCAGGAAACGAACATGAAAAGAAATACATCAAAGCCCCGTGTAACAAAAGAACGACAGACCTATTAGCACTAAATAGTGACACACATACCGTGTAAATGAGACACTGGACAGCAAAAGACAGTCAATATCTGGAAAGCCTAACGGCGAACCAGAATTATACAGTTCCCACCCAGCATAGGACTTGAACAAACACGTACAAGGTACAAAACTCGAGTGGAAACCGTAAAGAAACAAAGCTGAGGCGAGATACAATGGACCAACAGGCCTAAGTGTCACCGGAGGCAATAGCCAGACAAGCCTACAAAGGAGGTGAAGTGTTCAGTGAGTATGCATGTAAAAATGACTCAAAGTAGAAAATGAGGTCCAAAGGGTCATAACCTCCTCATAAAGGGTTTTTTCACCTCAGCTGGAGATAAATCTGAATTTAATAAATTTCTTTTCGCTTACACATTTCCATCCCTTCAAATTATCGTATTTGTTCGTACTGTGTTTTAAAAGTGATAATCTTTCTTGAGAAATGGTTTGACCTTTACTTAAGATATGTTCTGGTAATGCTGATATTTCATATTTATTCTTCTTTGTATGGGTAAAATTTTCATCACGAGTTAAAATGTTTCGTCTAGTTTGACCCACATAGCATTTTGAACACAATCAATTTTATCAGTTATTACCTTGTTCTTGCATATATAAACGAGTTTTCTGCAAATTTAGAATACAATTTATGGAATTCATTGATTACTGAAGGACAATAAGTGAAACTTTAGAATTTCATTGAATTATGTAGATGTACACAGTGTTTATAGATTAAATACTGAGGATACCAATTTCTTATGAGTTTACAAATGATTCCTAATAACACATAACATTTACCCTGTTCCACAATTCACTGAGCATTCGCTTTTGGAGTAGGCTGTCCAAGATAATCGACAATGTGTGTTACAGTCCTGTTTGTGAACGATTCCTTGGGTGTCTCGGTCGGCACAATGATAATCGTCAACTTCATGACTGTTGCTGAGTTCTACGCAAACTGGTCTCATGTACTGTGTTCCACTACAGATGGAGCTACATTTAGACCATTGCTTCTGATACAGTATCCATCCATATCTATAAAACATTTGAATATTTATAATTTTCTCTAAGAGTTTACCTATTGGAAATTCGTTATTATATCCCGCACGAACCAGCAACAAACTTGGGAAGCCACGCAGATAGATATTATAGCTCGGTGTTATTTCAATATTAGACAGATTTACAAAGAAGCGTACGAAATTTAATGAGTTCTTGCTTATCACATCGAATTAGCATGAGCTATGCAATATTTCAAAGAAATAAAATGTATTTACTATGTGTTGAACATCCCTATATGTTTATCAAACCATAGAAGTTTACACTTTATTATTGAAACAAACAATAAAAAGTGATGCATAACCGTCCTACAACTTGGTAAAAAGACCGAAATATCTCACGCCATCTATGTATAGATGTCCCACCAAGAAAGTACGACTCCACAAGGTACTAGAAACCGGACCACGACAGAAAGTGGGCTCCTGTGCAAAACCACAAGGATATACCAAAACAAAAGAAGAAATGCTGAAGCTGCTGCTCCAGACTCACATCCCTGGGATCTGGCTCATTAAGAAATTAAAAATCAAAGGGCAATAAATTCATTTCAACAATATAAGTCACCAGGAACCGATGGGATACTGACTGCACCAGGCAATCGATATACTGGCCTCCATCCTGTGTGATCTGAGATACATACCGGAAGAGTGAAGGGTGGCAAAGGTGGTTTTTACACCAAAGTCAGGGCGAGAGTATTACGTCCAGCCATAATCTTTCCGTCCGATCAGTCTTACATCGTTTCTCCTGAAAACTAGAGAAATTGATCGACAGACATGTCAGGGATGGAACTCCCCTACCTCGTAACCACTATACCTACCAAAGAGGGAAATCCTGTGAAATGGCTAATACAGAGAACAGAGAAATCGCAGTAATCGTTGTAATGGTTGTCGGAAGGTCGGTATCAAGTCGTGCTATTCCGTTTGGAAGCCAAGAAGATTTTTCAATGTAAAGAAATTGCGTTGGCGAGCTTTCTGGACATAGAGGGAGCTTTTGATAACACCTCTTTCGAATCAATTCCCCGAGCAACGCGAGAACGAGGGATGGAGCTGTGTAGTCTGGTGGTGGACGAACTTCTAATATTCCTTGAGAAAGGATTCTTCGTAATTGCATATACGGATGACATCGTTATTATAGTACAAGGGGTGTTCGGGAGCACAATAGCATCTCTGATGCAGCAAGTACTGAACACTGTGGGAAAATGGTGCAACACGGAAGGACTCACGGTCAAGTACCTTGGGGTAGGTCTAGAAAAAAGTCTGACCTCTGGGAAGGATATGGAGAAAACCACTAATAAAGCGATAAGGGTCCTGTGGACCTGTCGTCGTACAGTTGGAAGAAACTGGGGACTGAATTATTATTAGCTATTAAGACATTCTAGTTTACCTCTTTTTATTTTGCGATGAATCAAGTTTCTATGGGTATAGTCGAGGAAATAAAGCACTAAAATAGGCCAAACCTTCCAAACTTGGCGCAGTTGGATGGATTGAGATGCAGTTTTCGGCATTCAGAAAGTGATTTAGAAAATTTGTCGGGCATTTTTTTTTGTGGAAAAAATTTATTGCATTTCTACAGCCAAAAAGTGCATTTTTCTGAGTTCACTTTTGGAAGTGAATAAAAAAAACGGCCTCGAATTGGTCTCTCGGGAGGTTTTTGGGGTCGCTGAACACGAATATGGTATCAATAAAATTCCCTGAGGTGCCCTTGGAACTCCGCCGGGGTATCCGGGCGACCTGACGCCCTAGATATCGATATAAAGATTGCTGGTGATGATAACGACGTGAAAAATTAATTTCATCTATATTGTGGGCGTCAGGACGCCCGGATACCCCAGGAATTTTCTTGATATTCGTGTTCAGCGATCCCAAAAACCCTCGAGAAACCAATTCGAGTGTTTTTTTCATTCACCTCAGAAAAGTGCATTTTTTGACTGTAGAAACGCAATACATTTTTTCCGCAAAAAAAAAAACGGACAAATTTTCCAAATCAAATCGAATGCAGGAAATCGTATCTCAATCCATCCAACTGCGCCAGGTTTGGAATGTGGAATGCTTTATTTCCTCGACTTGTATTGTGAACGGTTTTTAATTCTAAATTATTTGGAAAAATTGTTATATTTGTGTACAATTCATGTTTTATGTTAATATGAATTAACATTTCAAAGGTCATCAAGGGTTTATGCTTTTTCCCATTGGCTGATAACTTTTTAATATTAGTTGAATCTTTTATTAATACTTACACTACTTTACAACGTTTCTGTGGAACAATCGACATCATCAAAATTTAATAAACAGTTCCAATTAAACGGTTGAAATTGATTTTTTTTTAAATTTGTTATTATCATTAGTTTGTAAACTATCCACTTATCCAGTTGAAAGAACAATTAGCTAATTGAATCCATTCAAGTAATTGGTAGTTTTTTGTGTGAATCAATTTGGTTAGACCGGACACATTATATACATAAAAGCTGATTTATTATGGTTGGTTATTGTTACATTGAAAGCTTGCTTGGTAAATTGTTTTCTACATACCTAGGAGATCTAAATTTTTGGTATTTCAAAAGTCTAGGGATGTTGCGTAAGTAACTAAACATGATAGTACCAATTAATATTTTTCAAATTTTTCAGTTGGATTTATATTTTAAACTGTAACACTGTTAGAGATAATACAGGAACTTGTATATAAAATCAGATGGTTGGATTTATTAGTTTGATGGTTCAGAAGATACTGAACACAAATAAAGTAGGAAAAACCTGAGTACCACGGATGGTGCACTGGGTGTACACCACCATAGTGAGACTCATTATAACATACGCCGCAATCGTGTGGTGGCCAAAAATAAAAACGAAAGTATTCCAGTGTTCCTTGAACAGAGTTCAGAGGCTGGCGTGCTTAAGAATACACCAGTGTTATGTCGACCACCCCAATGGCTGCGATGGCGATGGAAAGGCTCTTGGGGTTGAAGCCACTGTACCCCGCCGTTCAGACAGAAGCCATAAGAGGAGCGCATCGCTTTGAACTTATTGGACAAGGAAATGCCGGCCAATAAGGCCGAAGCATTCTTGGAGTGCTTAGATCGCCCTGGGTCATTGAGGATGAGATCCAACAGGATCAAGGTTCACAGCACTTCCGTACCGTTCACGATTCAAACCTTGAATGGGAGGGAGAACTCTGGGGGCAATCCTCATGTGATACCAGGGGATTCTGTATGGTTTACCGAAGGCCTCAAGACCAAAAAAAGCACAGGTGCTGGAATAGTCGAGACAAAGGACCAAGGAGAAATAATTCCTTTGAACCTAGGGATCATCTCACGACAGAATTCCAAGACAAAATACTAGCAACTACAACATGTGCTCGAATTATGAGGGACAGATCCTATGAGAATAGACAAATCACAATCATAGCGAGCAACCAAGCAGTGCTTAAGGCACTGGAGTCATACACAATCACCTCATGATGTGTACTCAGTTGTGTCAAGGAGTTAACGGTACTAGTAGAGAACCCAATAGGGTTACACTCGTGGGGAACTAGACGCAAAGTGACTGAAACTACCATCCCACTCGCTCAGGCGGGGGCGAAATGGCTCGAGGCAGAGCACCGTGCCTACACTGGAACTGCCCCGTATGTCGCACTCCGAGAGACTAATCGGAGAACTCCAGTAGCAATGAGTGAAAAATCTACGTTCAGCAGATGAGAAATAAGGAATCTTGTTGTATTCCTGACCGGCCACGCCCCATGCTACAAACTCCGTCTAATGTGCTCTTGTTTGTCCAATACCTAAGGTGTCTGGACAGCTGACCTATAGGTGACCCTAATGATCACTTCTTCTGTGAATCGACTGAACCAGGTTTTACTAATCTTAGACTGCAGTGCTTATGGACTTTCAAAAAATACGTATTAACAAGTTTCCCATATTATCTTTTATATCATCTTGTAAAAGCAACTTACCTTGGAGCATTATCTTTACCAATGATGTACCGATAAGTGACGTCTGGTGGTGGGCTGTTGTCAATACCTAAAACTTCGAGTATCAAATCTTTGGTGAGTTTGTCATTTTTGCCAGTTCTTATCGTTTCTATCAACGTGTCGGATCCATTGTATTTGATGATCGTGCTCCCGAAAATAATATCTTTAGCTTGAGCCGATATTATGTTATTTCCGTTGAGGATGTATTTTCCAGTATCACCGTCCACCAATGCTGATCAAAAACGAAAAATATTCTTAGACAAAAAAAGTCACGTTAATATAACATACAGTTACACAAATGTGTTTCCTTTTATAGATTTTGAGAGGAATAATTGCATTTTTAAAGCTATTGCACAATACCAAACTATCTGAAAGCCTTATTATGTAAACTATAATCCAATTCTTATTATTATGAAACTGAACATTCTTCTGGGAGATGACGACCCTCTAATCTAATAATAGTACCGGGATATCAAAAATTATCTTGGTCAAGGGTGGTTGTGGAATCTAAAACGTGTGTTTTACTTTAAGTTTGAAATAATTATGTCACTGTCACACTGACATCATCAACATCCTACAAATTTCATATCTATTTATTTCAGTTGTAAAACAATAATGAACTACAAATTATGAAATAATTGTGTGAACTTTGAACCTTTTCGGAGGTCGTGATAGCCACAATCTGGGTCGAAAACTGTTTTGAAATAGTTGATTTTCCGTAAATCGAGTGACGTTCACGTGAGAAGCCCATATCACGCGAGTTGGAAAAGTGCAAACTGGTTGTACCTAATACGGCTTTACGACGACTTTTCGCGTGCCGTTTTCGGTCCATGTAGTTAGATTCAGTATCGGACCGTGCCCGACGGCCCTTCTTTTTCCGATAAATGTCCATTAAATAGGAAAATTTAATTAAAACAGTTTGAGCTATTCTCAGATCTCAGCTACGCGCGTCTAACGTGCGACGTACCAAAGGGAATTTTCTCGCGACTAAAATATACACGAAGCGGGTAAAAGCTAGCGGCCCATAGCCAAAAACACTTTTTACAACTGGCGCCGGTCGCACGGGGCAAGAAACGGCCCCAAATTAACAAGACCGAGGTAAAATGTATAAATTCAAACTTACGCGCAGCGAGCTCCTCGAGGCGTATGTCAAAATGATTTTGTTCGTAGCTAATTACATAGGACGTCTGGCGTTCATGCAATTACGTTTTTATATAATTCGAACCTTCTAATTTCGATAGGCCACGTGAAAATTTCGGAGTCCAAAGCGCTAAAGACTTCTGAGTGTTACAATATTCGTATAAAATTGCGAAATTTCGCACTTTTAGAAACTTCAAATTAATTATGACATAATTATTTCAAACGTAAAGTAAGACACACGTTTTAGATTCCACAACCACCCTTGACCAAGATAATTTTTGATATCCCGGTACTTAAAAAAGCTTATATTATGACCTATTGCGGTTGTTACTTTTCTGTAGGGAAGGGGTCGCCAAAGCTATTTATTATTTCTTTGAGCTGACATATCGAATGACAGGTAGCAACTACGATAATCAAGGAAAAAATTAGTTGGCCCTCCGAAGGAATTGAGATGTAGAAATATAATTTTTATATTTTTTATACAAAACGAACCAAGATATCAAAATTTGTGTAGAGATAAAAAAGTTTTCATATTAATTAGGCTAGCCGGGAATATATTTTTAAAGCATATATTTCATTTTCAAGTCATTGCCGACTATTTTTCGAGTGTCTATGAGCCTAATAATACACTATCCACAATACCATTACATTCGCCTTCGCTTCAAATCGACGTCGAATCGATCCAACAGTTTTGCATAATATACGCCGGTGATCATTTTGCCCTTTTCAAGGTAATCGATATGGACGATACTGTATGAATCCCAAAAAACTGTCGCATTGACTTTGTTTGGTCGATAAACCCATTTTGGCCTTTTTCGGCTTCAATTCGCCAGAACAAGTCCACTGTTTCGACCGTTCTTTGTTCTCTGGTGTGTTGTGATGGATCGATGTTTCGTCCACGGTTACAAAACGGCGCAAAAAGTTAAGAATATCGCGCTTGAACATCGCCAAACACTCCTTTGAAGCTGTCACCAGAGAGCAAATAATCTGGCAGATAGCTTTCTCATATTCAAAAATGCAAAATGTTCCGTACAAGTTCAGTTGAGATACTCATAGCCTTAGCAATCTAGTGCACTTTAACTTGCCGATCGTCCAATATCATGCCATAGATTTTATCGACGATTTCTGGCGTCGTAGCCTCAATTAGGCCTCCAGAACGTTCGGCGTCCTTTGTGGTCATACTAGGGGTACTCATGATTATTACCATCAATAAACAATGAACATACATTTTCGATTAACAACTGGTATGTCTTTTATAACAAATGAAATATCTCGGGCTCTTTTAACCCAAAGTTTCTGAAATTCGTATCGGGGGTTTTTTTGGGCCGTCGAACCCGAATCTGGAGTCGGAAAATGGAACGGCTCGTTTGCTGGAAAAGCCGGAAAATTTTACCAAATCTTAGCAACAAACGACATTTTTTCTCGGACTTGAGCGGTATTGAAATAATAAGATGCCGTGATATGTCTCTGTATAATTTTCACTGAAAGAAAGAAAATTCTGGAAAATTGGTGAAAAATCGCGTTGTTTTTCCTTCATTTTCCTATCTCGGTTCTCGTCCAAAGTGTCTAATTATATATTTTCGTGGCCGCTGAGTATTATTTTATGATCATAAAATCAAAACCGACGATAGTTTTCCGGAAAACTTTTGAAGATGAAAATTCACCATTTCTAGTTTCACCCTTGTGAACACATTATATTTCCGGTTCCTATAAGTGAGGAAAGTTAGTGACGGATCATAGAAGAGTGATCCAGAGTATTTTTCCGGGAAGAAGAAGGCTCGAAAGTTTGTACAGGGTGTCCCATTTTAGGTACTTTTGCGGGTTATCTCCTTTATTTTTAAAGATAGAGAGTTGCGGTTTTCGCGACACTGTGCTACTTTTTCGTAAAACTCAAGATGCCGTCAACAGAATCTTCATAGCCCTCTTAGTTTTTAAGATACAGGGCATTTCTGAAAATGTTGCATTTTGTAACCCCCCTCGTATCTCCGTTATCCTTCAACTTATCGGAAAGGTAAAATAACATTCTTATAGTTTTTTTTTCCGTAGAATGCAGTGGTGTAGATAAATTTTGTTACATATTTACTGTTTTTGAGTTATAAAGCAAACTTATGTTTTTTTAAATGGAACACCCTGTATATTTATAGACTATAAAATTTGTCTTTTTTTTACCTTTTCAAAAATATATGATAGTATAAACTTTTTTTCAGAAACACGCAAATATTTGACAATTTTCAGAAATTAAATACATATTTTAATAGTAGGGCATTGATATTGTTTATGAGAAGAAACAGAAATAAACATCAAATCTCTATTGCATTTAAGCTGTTTATTTTCGTTCTTTTGGTATCATTATTCAATAGATATTTATCAATTTTTCCGAATAATGGCAGTTTACGAAAATTATGAGAAATATGATATGATGGTATGTTTTATACAGAGTAATGAAAATTCTGAAGAAGCTTCGGAATTATACTTCCAAAGGTGAGTAAGCTATTATGGCTATGAAAATCTCTATTATCATTTAAATTTCTGCTTGTTAGATATCCAGAAAGAAGGCAACCGTTTTTTGGGATATTTGCCCGTTTAAAAGCAAATTTAGTTGAGAACGGATCATTTGTTCACCCGCGCCCTAAAACATACAACAAAGAGAACAGGGAAAGAAAAGAGATAGATACTTTAAGATATATAGAAGCAACATCTTCGTCCTCATGTAGAAAAATTGAGAAGGAAATTGGTGTGCCAAAAACTAACGCTCAGAGGATCTTGAAGAAATATAAGTATCATTCATACAAATTTAATATACTACAACATTTGCATCCTGGCGATGCCGAGCGCCGGGCACTGTTTTGCCAGTGGTATTTGCAACAAATCGATGCTAACGATTTATTTGGCAGACTTGTTATCTGATCAGACGAATGCTTTATTTCAAGTGCTGGCATTTTCAATCGTCACAACACCAGGAACTGGCGTAGTGAAAATCTGCATTTAATGTTTGAAAGGGCACAAGAAGGACGCTTTGGAGTTGGGGTTTCATGTTTTATTTTGGGTAGACATATAGTTTATAGGATTTTTGAAGGAGGTCTTACAGCAGGTAGATACCTAGAAATTCTTGAGGAAGTTATTCCAGAACTGCTCGAAAACATTCCATTAGCCCAGTATAATGCTGTTTACCTACAGCAAGGTGCCCCAAGTCATAACTCTAGGCTCTTAAGGGCCTTTCTAAATAATAACTTTCCTCAAAGATGGATAGGTACCAACGGACCTGTTAGATGGCCTCCACGATCACCAGATCTCTCAATTTTAGATTTTTTTTATGGGGCTATATACAAAATGAAGTATATAAAACTCGATATGACGGCATTGCAAATCTTCGAGAGGCAATTCATTTAGCTTTTCGAAATCTGCGAATGAAAACAATGGTTCTTTTGAACGCTATTCAAAGAATCTCAAAGATGTGCCAATTTTGCATTAGAGAAAATGGTGTTCAATTTGAACATCACATTTAATTTTTTTTAATAATGTTATTTTTTTGTGTTTTTGTTATATTGTCACTTTACGCCACAAAACTGTTGTTACAAACTTACTGTTAGAAAAAAGATCTATGGGAATTTTTTTAATAGATACCTATATACAAGGTATCCAATTATTTGTTAGTAATATGTAAGTTGCACTTGTTTATTATTGTTATCCATAGCCTACTATTAAAATATGTATTTAATTTCTGAAAATTGTCAATTATTTGCGTGTTTCTGAAAAAAAGTTTATACTATCATATATTTTTGAAAAGGTAAAAAAAAGACAAATTTTATAGTCTATAAATATACAGGGTGTTCCATTTAAAAAAACATAAGTTTACTTTATAACTCAAAAACAGTAAATATGTAACAAAAGTTATCTACACCACTGCATTCTACGGAAAAAAGTCTATTAGAATGTTATTTTACCTTTTCAATAAGTTGAAGGATAACGGAGATACGAGGGGGGTCACAAAATGCAACATTTTCAGAAATGCCCTGTATCTTAAAAACTAAGAGGGCTATGAAAATTCTGTTGACGGCATCTTGAGTTTTACAAAAAAGTAGCACAGTGTCGCGAAAACCGCAACTCTCTATCTTTAAAAATAAAGGAGATACCCCGCAAAAGTACCCAAAATGGGACACCCTGTACTTGCATTTGGAACTCACAGTTAATTTGGCAAATTTGGACAGATTGCAAGAGGCAGTTACAAAATATTCCCAATCAATATAAACTTGGTAAATAGGTCCATCTGATATCAAATTTGATCTCATTACTTACCCAAGTAACTTCTGGATTGCGTTTTGTGAGTTATAATTTCTCTTTGTCGAATATTCAGATGCGAACAGCCTTTTGGGAATTTCACAATTCTGTGATATCCGTTACTTGAGATATTGTAACTCCCTAAAATCTCTTCGCATTGACTATTGTCGCCTCCACAAATTCCACAATCATCTAAAACGAGAAATCGTCAGTATACAGGATGGTCCAGTTTCGGAAGCGGAAACTTTACAGGCAGACAGATAGATCAGTTTGTACTATGAACTATATCCGAAAAATGCTTCGTTACAAAGATATAGGGTATCAAAATTTTTATAAAGGAAATCCAGATTTAATAATATTTTCAAAACTACTTTAGATATTTGCATGAAATTTGGCACATTTGAATAGACAATTTGAATACATCTTTTTACGTAAAAAATATTATTTTACTCTCACAGTGGCGTGCTTACAGACACATTTTCGGCTATTTTTCATAAAAAGTATGGTACGCCACTGATTTTTTCAGAAGCAAAAATTATTTCTAGAATCCTTGTTCAATTTACAACAAAAAGGACTCTTTACTTTTTTTGTTTGACACATCGTTTGCCAGTAAAAAATTAAAATACCTGATTTCTGAAAAACAATTAAACAAAAACGAAAATAAGAAATTTAATTAGTGGCTTACAACAACAATAACAAAATGAGAGAAAATTAAAGGTGAAATCACAAAAATTGCTCGAAATGTAGTCCACCCACCTCAATACATTTTAGACGTCTATTCACTAACGCATTTACTGCAGCAGATGCTTCATGCGGATTTTGCCGCATATCCATCGTCGAGGATAATTGGAATTGAGCCATTCTCTTACAACTATTCCAAAATGCGGGGGAGCTCCATCCAGTTGTATCCAACTTTCATGCCTCAAATTAATGGGTAAATCCTCTAGATAGTCCTGCAGCTTATTGTTAAGAAACTCCATAAAAAGTTGCGAGTTCAAACTTGGGGGTAGGAAATGTGGACCACAAACATTAACATCAATAACGCCGAACCGAACATTTACAGAAAATTCATTTTGAAATGATCTTGGCCGAATTTCTCTAGGATTCTGATGTGCCCAAATATGGGTATCATGGTAATTTGTTACCCCACGTCTGGTAAAAGAGGATTCATCCGTCCGAAGAATCTTATGGAAAAAGTCAGGATTTTCTTCCATTGAGTTTAAATGCCACTGGCAAAATCTTGTTCTATTTTCATCATCACAAGGATGCAAATCCTGAACACGCTATAGGTGATAGGCATGTCTGTGGTCATCGTGTATTGTTCGTAATATTGTAGACTTCGGCATGTGAAGGTTCTGAGCTGCCTTCCGAGAGCTCAGCATCGGATTGTTATCAAAAGTACGAAGTATACGATTATTCTGAATATTATATCGACGGTTTCTGTTCCGTTCGTTATTAACACGCAGGCCAAAGTTACTAAAATTCTGATGTGTTCTGATGAAAACGCGAGCATCTGGAACTCTTCTACTTGGATAGCGTCTACGATATTCACAAACTGCCGCTTCTGCATTTCCATCACAAAATTCGTCGTAAAAATGAATTTCTGCGTATTCGTTGTTAGAAAGGAGCATTTTTCAGATTAATACTTGCGCAACACTAATGTTAACAATAACTCGAAATTGAATCACCTCACACAATTCAATCAACTGTCATAATAAAATGAAAGAACACTTAACAGTAGTAGTTGTTTATTCAATGGCCTACTACGACAGATTGAATTTTTGCCTGAATTCCAGTTGCTTAAAGAATTTTAAATTTTTACTGGCAAACGATGTGTCGATCGGAAAAAGTAAAGAACCTTTTTTTGTTGTAAATTGAACAAGGATTCTAGAAATAATTTTTGCTTCTAAAAAAATCAGTAGCATATTTTTTATGAAAAATAATTGAAGATGTGTCTGTAAGCACGCCACTGGTGGGAGTGAAATAATATTTTTTACGTAAAAAGATGTATTTAAATTGTCTTATTCAAACGTTCCAACTTTCATTTAAATATCTGGAGTAGTTTTAAAAATATTATTAAATCTGGATTTTTTTATACAAATTTTGACAACCTGTATCTTTGTTACGAAGCATTTTTCGAATATAGTTTATGGTAATAACTGATATTATTCTGTAGTTATCTGTCTGCCTGTAAAGTTTCCGCTTTCGAAACTGGACCAGCCTGTATAAGGTAAAACCTTTTTTTTACAAATATATCCGGTCATCTAACAAGATGATTAACTAAATTAACAAAAGCGGAACTTACCTAAAATGACTTTAGAATTCAATTTGTTGTCGCAACCGCCCGGTTTACAGATACCGTTCACGCATATGTCGAAACTGTTTAGGCCACATTTGGTGCCATCAACAACTTTCTCTTTGAGCAGATAATACGCGTTCGACTGTTTAGGCCTGCAATAAAGGTTGCACAAACCCGTTTGATCTGCAATCAGACAGTTCCAATGGAATCAATTCAAAATTTAATATGTGATGTTAACAGCAATATACCTAATCCATATTTGGGTACCCATTCGACGTCGGTGGTTAAGTTTGGCAAGTTCTTGGTGATACCATTGAAATCGGCACACTGCACCGCTCTGAAATTAAATTTAAACAAAAGAGATATTTTTATTTAACAAGGCAGTAGTGATAACTTTTTAACTTTTTTCTTTTCACAAATTAAAAAACATATAAAGTGGACCCAGTACTGAGCTTTGAGATGCACCCTTTTTATTATACTTTGACTACACGAGAGGGAAGAAGAACACCATGTGAGTCAGCCGTGGAATGTTGGGAGAGGAGATAGGCATTCAAATTTTTCTTGATTAAATGTCGATATAATCTAAACTACCATGGTTTGACAATGAGATGTATGATATAATGAGAGATCGGGACAGAGCTTATGAACTATTCAAATCTTGCTGTATGGGTGAGAAAGAGACCGAATGGGAAGCCTTCAAAAAACTTAGAAACGATGATCAATCTGATGAAATCTAAAAAACAACAATATTATATCGATAAAATAGATAGATATAGGAACAATCCCAAACAAATGTGGAAGACTTTGAAGAATATAATTAAAACAAAAATTGAGGATCATCCAAATGTTGTTATGTTTAAAGATGGCAATAACCAAATAATGATAAAAGATAATGAAATCATAGCTGTGCATTTCAAACACTATTTCATTGAAAGTATAAAGGAAATCATAGAAAGTTTTAATTCCCCGAGAGTTTGGTCTAACACAAATTATAATATGTAACCCTTAATGGATAAATTCCGATTACTTACGTTGACTGAATTGAGAGAAATAGTTGAAACCTTGAATTCGAAGATATCGGTTCATGAAATTCTTAATGCCAAAATGCTAAAAAATATTTTTGAAACAATTGGTCATATTATTCTGAACTTAGTCAATTCTTCATTTGAAACTGGTATAATACTCGATGCACTCAAAACTAGTACCATCATTCCCATCCAGAAAATAGTTAATATCGTTAATGCCTCTGAATTCAGACCGGTTAATACACTGCCTCCATTGGAAAAAATCCTAGAATTAGCTGTATATCAACAATTAATGGATCACTTCGTAACTAATGAAATTTTGATAAATAACCAATCGGGCTTTAGAAAAAACTATTTCTACAACTAACGCTTTGTGAATTAAAAAAAGAGATGGACAATGACAAATATGTTGTGAGTATTTTCCTTGATTTAAAAAGAGCTTTTGAGACCACTGATCGTAAAATATTATTAAAAAAATTATCAACCTATGGAATAGAGGGTAAGGTATATCACTGGCTGAATAACTATCTCGGTAGTCGTTGTCAAAGAGTTCGTTCCAAGCGGTATGTATCACCAGAAGTGTCTATTAATGTGGGAGTTCCTCAAGGAAGTGTCATAGGCCCCTTACTTTTCATTTTATATTTAAATGATATCGAACTATTCATTGACTGTGAATTTATCAATCTTTTTGTCGATGACACGTTATTAGCGATAGAAATTTAGATGAAGCAATTGAAAAAATGAATTCAATGTTGGAAGAAGTTCAAGATTATTTGTCGTTAAATAAACTCAAACTTAATGTTCCGAAAACGAAAGGAATGATTTTAACATCTAAACACAAATATACAGCTCTAAATATCAATAATATAAATTTGATCATAAATGATGAAAAAATTGAAATAGTCAACATTCAAATGTTTAGGTTTCCACTTAGATAACGTTCTGTCATTTGACAATCGTTTTGAGTATATTTTTAGAAAAATACGGAAGAAATTATTCTTCTTTTCTAGAATTTCACAAACGCTATCAATGGAAACTAAAATAACGGTGTACAAGACAATAATACAACCACATTATGATGATTAAAAATTCTCATATTTCACCTGGAGGACAGTAACCTTGGGTACCACGTCGGTCTCAGGTAATTTACAGAAATTTTATTGAAACCAAATTATCTCAAATCTGTCACTCGAAGGGTTTCAAGGGTGATGAACACGAACATGATTGTAATCCTCATAATTCACCTGGAGATCAGTAACCCTGGGTACCACGTCGGTATCAGGAGATTTACAGGAATTTTATTGAAACCAAATTAGTTACTGAGTTACTTCGAAGAAGTATACTCAACAGATAAGAAATGTAATATCTCAACCAAATGCCATCCACGATTCAGCTGACATGGTACTGTCCACGATGCTTTCACATAAATCCGAATCTATTTCAGCAGAATCCTAAAGTGCAATTTCGGCCATTCTTTATAATTAACATAGAGTTTATTAAAATGAACATCGAATAAACTTGGACACTAACCTAAAATCGATGTCGCCGTCGCAGGCCTCCGCATTGCACGAAGAATATTTCAGACCCTTTCCGTGGCAGTAATCCCCTTCGTATTGCGGAACGGGAGAATCGCAAGATCTCTTCGATATCATCACACCACCACCACATGTCCTACTGCAAACTCCCCATCTGAAAAAAAATACTATGAATCTTTGAAGCAAAATGAACGTTCGGGGTGAAATTTCGTCGACAGCTTCTCATAATAAATTGAAAAGGAAAAGTGAAATCAAATCAGGGTATTGAGAAGGCCGCCAACGCTGACACTCTGAAATGATGTGAAGCATGAAATTCATATAATGAACAATAGTCGAAATAATATATTATATATATTATATAGGCTGTCCGGTAATTCATATCCCAAAATTGAGGTGAATATACACGAAGAAATAAAAAAAATTCAATTCGACATATGTTCTGAGATGCTTCAATAAAGGGATTGGGTCTAAACGATGGTTTTCCTTCTATATCTCATAATATGCCAATCTTTCAATTTTAGTAATTTAACTATCATCGAATTTTTTTTACGGAAATTTCTTACCAGGGGCGGCGCTACGGGGAACCTGGAATACATTTTCTGCTTTAGTTATTGGATTAAATTTGCTCCAAAAAGATATCCTAGGAAACTTTTGACAAACAAACCATTTTTCGAGAAAAATCCATTTGAAAATAGTCAGTCGTGCAATCTCTTATTTAAAAGAATAAATTGATTATTAAATCAATAGAATAAAATAGTCAAAGGCAGCTTTGAAACTTCGGGGTGATCATTGAATTTTATTGTCACTTTGCTCAACTTTTAGTTTTGCTATAGCTTTATTTGCAAAATTAAGTGACTCCGATCATTAGCATATGCATTTCATGTACGGCAAAGCAAATGAATGAAGTCGTGAAGGTATGACTTTCCCAGAAAGCATTTCCGAATAGTAGTAGAGCTCCTTCCAAAAATTGCTCGATTACGTTAACGCTTAAGCGTCAGAAATAACCGATTGTGGTAGAAAGCGTACCACTAGGAATTAGATGGAGAAGAACGTGTTCTAAATTGGATGTCGTATAACCTAGGAACTAGTACCAAGAGACTGGCTGGCGTTGATGGAAATCGTACCTAAGAGCAGTGTATAGGATATTTTGCATGAGCAGTTGATGAAACCTTCAAGCTATTAAACCGTAAGATTTTCATAATGAGAATAACTTACCTCTCATATCTAGCAAAACAATTAATACTTTTTGGTATACTTTAAAATAAAAGCTAGTTTAAAATTTTTTCAATTTTGATTTTAGTTTTTTCTCTTCATGTCGTAAGTAATTAGATGATTCCACGTACTTTTAATTTTTCAAATCCTAGAGCAAAATTTACAGGAGCCATTATCTTGATTTCTTTCTCTATGAAAATGCCATAATGCATTGTCACCCGAATGGTGAGCACCCGCTAAATTTCAAGTTACTCGGAAAACTAGAAGTCGGTTGAAAGATTTCACGCGAACGTACAAATAAACAATAATTATTATATCGCGTCTACGTTATGTGGCAAACGCAACAGTGCCAATTCAATTTCCACGAATTCCTGACCCATACTAAGAAACTAAAGTCTTTTCAATATTAAAATTGTACGTACGGTTGCCATTGTCCCCAACCACCAGTAATTGGAGCCAACTGTTGTCTGTTCAATGGTACGCACACTTTATGTTGGCACCACCTAAAACGGAAATCTGATCAAAAATAAGAAGTTGAATCCATTACGCAAGACTATGGAGAAAGTGTTAGGCAGTTATATTATGTAGAGCTTCAATCAGATCACTTACATGTCATAACCACAGAACGTTCCTTCCGCCCACGGCATATGCTGAGTTTTACAACCCTCTTCCCCACCTTCTTCAGTACACCATAATCGCTCGCAAGCAGGCTGAAAATAGAAATTACCTACTAATAGTATTTTTTTAATCAGTGATCATGTAATGATGGCTAGCAATACATGAGCAAGTTGCGACAAGTTCCTTAGGCGAGTGTCGTAAATCTTGTGCGAGTGTATTAATAGCCATTCAATGTTGCTCCGGACAAAGTGATAAAATACCCCAATAGAAAGAACTCCCCTTCATCATCAGTGCTACATATGTCAAATGAAGATGAAGCAACAGAAGAAGAAATTGAGAGTCAGTTTATAGAAGAAGGGGGAACTTGACTGTGAGCATAGCCGGAACGAGAATAATGAGGAAGTTGATTCATTTGAGAGTCCAGAAAACACCTTTATAGTTAAATTGACCAACAAAAAGACAACAAAAAACTATATCGCCTGTGTCAAGGAAGTCATTTATCCTGATACATATGTGGTTTATTTCCTGAGAAAGCACGATTCTTCCAAGATGAGATTTTATTATTCTTACCCCCAAACTGAAGATGAAAGTGCTATTGAAAGATATCAATTAATCCTTGATCTCCGATCTGTAAAAGATACATGAAGGGGCCGGCCGATATCAGTGTACATTTCCAGATAACAAAACCACTTCTTAGTTTAGAGAAAAGTTCGAATCCCGCTCAAATAATCAAACCCAAGGATTAGTTCAGTTTTTTGCTTTTCCTAAGTGAAAATATATTTTCAGAATTATGTATCATTTTAAAGAATGAGTTTTCTGTTGTTATCTTTAGATTTTTTGTTTTTCATCAGCAAATGAATTTGATTTATTGTTTGTACAAACATTTATGAATAGAATGTTGAGCGTTTTTCAAATCATGTTTTTCCTCCTTCCATGCCAAAATGTTCATCTTTTTCATTCAGACATGTGCCAAATTTCTTTTTTTCAATTTTCGCCGGCCGTCACCGTTTGCTTGGTTCAATGGTCTCCGAGTATTGCCACTGCGATAACGGCAATGTTTATGTAAGTACTCAGGACGAAACACTCAGTTCTTCATCTGGGAAACAGACAATTCAAGAGTATCCTAAGTAGTTTTACGAGAAAAGAAGTCTTGGAATGCATAAGAGCAAGCAGGAACAACCTAACCATCGGCATACTACAAAAATAGTACCGAGAGGGGAATACAATAGTCCTTTCCTTAGGACGCAGTATTAAAGAACTCCCTAGAGTCTAATCTAATTTAAATATCATATACATTTTTTAACCTATTGCAAATAGGTGTGCGAGTTTTTTGGACTCTATACTCTGCTACATGCTGATCTTGTTAGGTCACCTAATCTGGGCTCTGGTTATTATCTCCACTTACGCTACACCTGGACCAAGCTGTACATAGACAGCACTGTGATAGCTCTGGGTTGAGGACTCTAGCTGAAGTTCTCGATGAGTATTAAACCTCAATAATAATCAAAATGAGTCAGTTGAATTCAGATCCGGTAAAGTTAAAGGACCATTGGAAGCCATAGTAAGTGATACAGTTCAAAAGCGAATAGAGCAAGCCACAGTAGAGAGAAGGAAAATATGTCTCTATTGCACGAAAAGTGCATTGGGCATTGATATTTACGTTTCGGCAACCAGCATAGGTTGTAACCTCAAGAACAGGAGACGTTAATGATTTATGATCATCGATTTCTGAACAAATCAATGTTTTGGGAGTTTACCCACGACATAGTATTCACATTTTTAGATAGTTGTATTTTACACCTTCGCTTTTATTCTGTTTACTCAGAGTAATACTGAGATTGTACCTGACGACACCGATAGGTTAGAGCCTATAGCTTATAGCATAGGCAACTAACTGATATGAAACAATGCGCTTGATTTAGTTCATAATCGAGTTGAGATATATGAACAGTTGTAGTGAATTCCATGTAGAAGCGATATTATGTCCCAAGTTTCTACGATCTGCTTAACGCGAATCACAATACCTCCTCAATTAATTTAAATTATCGGACAATCGTCGTCAAAATTGTTCAATTGATAAAATAAGTTACGGAATATCAGTAATACCATGTAGGAACACGTCTTATATTTGCTACCAAATACCAGTTGACATTGCCGATCCACTTCAAACATCTCCCCAGGGAGCTTGGCGAAATTGGAAGGTATAAAATTTCGGTTTGGAGCTCGTAGCATACATTTTGATTTGTTGGATCTGAAATGAAGAGTAATAAACTAAATTAGAGAATGGAATTTCTAGCTGTGATACAATATGTGAATTATTCTTATGTTTCTACGGTTATTACTTGTAAATTCATTTAAATCGAATCATAAAAAGTTAATAAAACACAAAATTATACTTTAATATGGTATATCAACAATTGTTTAACAATAACATTAAAATAGCATGTTTAGAATGGAAATAGGTGGCATGTTTTCATAAATTTGAGTGATTTGTTTTTACAAGTAGAATGTTTTGTTTTAATTCCAATTGAAATTCAACGAATTACTAAAATGATTGTATAAATTATTAATAACTTTGTTAGATATTAACGGGAAAGGTAATTAGGTTTCCTACATCGAAAATAATTATTAATAATGATTCTTGACCCAGGTACAAAAAATATTCCAGGAACCTATCGTCGTTTAAGAAGTTTACTAAATAAGTCAGATATGTCAATGTCTAATTCGGTTTTAAATAAATTAACAACACCGACATATTTTGCATGGTCACACAGTTCACGGAATTGAAAAATTAATTTCGAATGATTTCAATGACCTTAATTTACAATTTGAATAGAGCCAGTCGTTCATTACTTTGTGATATTCAATTTTTATAGATGAAAGAAAAAGAAATTTCACTTTGTTAAATATCCCTATATTTAAAAGAACGTTGATTGAAATTTCGAACTTTTCAGTTCATTATCAAAACATACAATGGGAAACACTGAAACATAATAGTATTCATTCGAAATTTACAATAAAGTGAATCGATTCTAAGAATTAATGGTACACATAGCTACTAAGGTTATTGTATTGAGATAGTAATAGGCAAGTAATTAAAGTATCAGTAATTATATTCTAAGGATAACCACCATGTGGTGGTTGACAGAGTATCCTCCGATAGAATGGATACCAACGCTGGTGTTCAACAGGGAACTGTTTCGGCACCAACTTTGTTTCTACTCCATATGAACGATCTGCCGGAAGTGGAAGTTGTGGAACTCTTTACCTAGTGAGGTCTTCCCCTATGCCTATAATCTCCAAGCCTTCAAGAAAAATACGAATACTTATCTCCTCCACACGAAGTTCTTTTCGAACATTATAGGTTTCCCTCTCGTGTATTCAAAGTATTAAAAAAATTACGTGGAATTTAACAGGGTGAAGAAAGTGAAATTTCCTAAATCTAGTTGCTTGCTGAGTAGATTATTTGAAGGATTATTGTGTTTGAATATTTCTACAGATTCTAATAGATTAAGTTTTCTACTCTTCGTAATTGTATGTAAAATATTTAGGTTTCCTATTGGAGGAAAACGATGTTGGATTAGTGTGATAGAATTAGCTTTTTGGAGTTTTTGATTCTGAGTTCGAACAAAAAAATTGCTTTAAGTAGATAATTATGGAACAAATTAAAGGAACCAAAATCGAACAATTATTAATAATCGCAACAGGTCAAAAAAAAATGGCAAAAATTGCCAAAACCGGTTTTTCGCGTCGGACATCGTCGGATTGAGTTAAAAAGAAAAAATCCTCCAATTGGCTTATGCGCCGTAAAAAGACAGAAAAAATGAGCTGCGAATGAACCCGATTGGAAGAGCGGTGACCCCGCAAATTGCAAAAAACCATCGATTTTGCTCGAAATTTCAAATATTCATAACTCTTGTTCTCTTGAAGATTAAGAGCTGAAATTTTGATAGGTAGTAGCTTTTGTGCCCACCAAGTACCACACGAACTGTTCATTAACTATCGAAGAAAATGATCCCGTGAAAAAAATAGCGCACTACCACACCACAACTTTTTTAGGGCCATTTTACAAAAGTCCTTTTTTTGCATTAAGCTGCGGTTTGCAAAAAGTGTACATACGATCTTACTGAAATTTTGTGTGGTATTTGGTGGGCCCAAAAGCTACAATCTGTTAATATTTCAGATCTTAATCTTTGAAAGCACAAGAGTTATGAATATTTGAAATTTCGAGCAAAATCGGTGATTATTTGCAATTTGCGAGTACATCGCTGGTCCCATCAAGTTCATTCGTAGCTCATTTTTTCCTTCATTTTACGGCGCAAAAGGTTATTGAAAGCTTTTTTCTTTTTAACTCAATCCGACGATGTCCGACGGGAAAAACCGGTTTTGGCCATATTTAAAATTTTTTTCGGACCTGTTGCGACGATTAAAAAGTGTTCGATTTTAGTTCCTTCAATTTGTATCATAATTATCTACTTAAAGTAATTTTTTTCTCCGAACTCAGAATTATACAAAAATTACCGACATTTATTGCTAATTCTATCATACTATTTCTATAAATATGAATTACTTTTATTTAATTGAAATGACTTGAAATGTTCCTTATATCTACCTTCAAACGATCTATCTGTTTGACCAATGTATAGGGCATTATATTCCTCACAAGTTAACTTATAAACTCCTGACTTCCGAAATTTATTAGCTTTTGGATAGAAAAATATGTTTGATAGTGTTTGGCTTGTTCTGAAAGCTACATTTAACTTTTGTTCTTAAAAGTATTCGAGATTTTATAAGATATTGGCCCAAAGTACGTCTAGGTCAAATTTTTCTTTGTTGCACAAACAGAACCATTAGAAGACAGATATTTTACATTAATAAATGCCAATGGACAGGAAGTTTTTATGTATGCCCTAAAGTAAAGTAAAGTGAATCCATTTTCTCAATAATTATTGTTGCAAAATGATAACATGATTATAAGAAAACAAGTCAAACAATAAAGAAAAAATTTAAAATAAAATACAAGGACAAAAACTTACTTAATCAAATATTCATTAACCGTGTAAGATTCATATTGCACAATGAAATTGAATATTTTATTTTAAAATTCACAGAAATTCTTTATACATTGAATATCAATTGACAAGTTGTTGAAAAATTTGATGCACATATAGGAACAATTTTTCTCGGTTAGTGTAAGCGTATGTGCTGGATATACTGGGATATCAAAAATTATCTTGGTCAAGGGTGGTTGTGGAATCTAAAACGTTTGTCTTACTTTACGTTTGAAATAATTACGTCACTGTCACACTGACATCATCTATAACCTACAAATTTCATATCTATTTATTTCAGTTGTAAAACAATAATGAACTACAAATTATGAAATGATTATCTATGCTTTGAACCTTTTCAGAGGTCGTGATAGCCACAATCCGGCTCAAAAACTGTTTTGAAATAGTTAATTTTCCGTAAATCGAATGACGTTCACGTGAGAAGCCCGTAGCACGCGAGTTAGAAAAGTGCAAACTGGTTGTACCTAATACGGCTTTACGACGGCTTTTCGCGTGCCGTTTTCGCTCCATGTAGTTAGATTTAGTATTGGACCGTGCCCAACGGCCCTTCTTTTTTCGATAAATGTCCAATAAATAGGAAAATTTAATTAAAACAGTTTGAGCTATTCTCAGATCTCAGCTACGCGCGTCTAACGTGCGACGTACTAAAGGGAATTTTCTCGCGACTAAAATATAAACGAAGCGGGTAAAAGCTAGCGGCCCATAGCCAAAAATACTTTATTACAACTGGCGCCGGTCGCACGGGGCAAGAAACGGCCCCAAATTAACAAGACCGAGGTAAAATATATAAACTCTAACTGACGCGCAGCGAACTCCTCGAGGCATATGTCAAAATGATTTCGTTCGTAGCTAATTAAATAGGACGTCTGGCATTCATGCAATTATGTTTTTAGATAATTCGAACCTTCTAATTTCGATAGGCCACGTGAAAATCCCGGAGTCCAAAGCGCTAAAGACTTCTGAGTGTTACAATATTCGTATAGAATTGCGAAATTTCGCACTCTTAGAAACTTCAAATTAATTATGACATAATTATTTCAAACGTAAAGTAAGACACACGTTTTAGATTCCACAACCACCCTTGACCAAGATAATTTTTGATATCCCGGTATATATGGAGTGTTACGTGTGTTGTAATTGAAAGATATTTTGGAATCTGTAAAGAATCTTCTATGTTTGAAAATAAAAAAAGGGATTGATAAATATATATTCCAATAACAGTTAGCAAGTTGTTTTTCTTGAAAAAACCTCTGCAACTTTGTTTATACTCTAATCCAAAGGTTATTCGTATTGTTGTTTTTTGCTTCCGGAATATCATATCAACCTGGTAGCTGTCACCCCAAAACTCAACAGAGATTGAAAGTTGGCATAATAAAAACTTTTAATGTATTTTCCTCAAGTTGTGGTTTCATGACACGTAAACTATAAATGATACAACTCAGTCTTTTACATCGTTGTTCGATTTACACCAGTTGAGGATTTCATCTATCTTTATTCCAAGAGATTTCTAATAATCCTTCATTTCCAAATTGTTATTATTTAAATTTAATGTTTCTGGGATTTGCAGTCTATTACGGCTGGACGTAAAGATGATGCAGTTTGTGTTACTTTTGTTCAATGTGAGTTTGTTATTTATACACCAATGTACAATATTTGAGCTGCAGAGGCAATGTCAGTTTCGAGAATAAATAAATCTTTTGTTTTTCTAGTTGCAACATAGCCTCCGGCTTGTGATGTCACGGTCGAGCGTTCATGCCTTCTATTAAAGAGGTTATAGGAACTGCTCCCTGTTTCGATTCCAACTAACGCTGCCTTGAGCGATAGTTGTCTTGACAAGTCCCACTCCTCGTCACGTGATTGTATTCGGTTGCGACTTTGGTCAAATAGAAGTGTTTACAACAAACAAACAAAAAACTGTACGAATTATGTTTCGAAATGAGGTATTTCGGATCTAATTTGCTTTGAATAATGTGGTATTATTACAAACAAATGAATTGAATGGATGTTCTAGTATCTGATATATGTTTTTTGCAGATATTTCAACAGTTGTACTAATAAAATTGAAATTTCGAAGCTTTCACTTACGACCACAAATTTGTAATCTTATTGAATAAGGAGTTATTGGTTTCTTCCTCAGATTCTTGTACTGTCAAGAATTCTGGGAAATTGTTAATCCGGACAAGTAGGTAAAATATGATGTTAACATTACGCTTTCTGCTTTTAATTGTTGAAATACGTAAAGAAAGAATACCATTTTCAGGCATATACCCTGGAACTCTATAAGGGCATTGACATAATAACTAGTGATGTAAACTCTCTCAACAAAAACTAACCGAGACTGATGGACATGTTTAAATTGTCAACGATGACTTTAAAAGGAGATTATGACCTAGATTTATATCAGTTTCAAGCACAATTAATAGGAGATGCGTGTCGATTTGCTAATTTTAAGAATCACTCAATCCATACTTGTTTGTCATCAGTGAGAAGTTGGTTATGAATTATGTACTGCGTCCAATTTGGAGTTTATTTAACTTTCCTTTCGTTTTACATTATCATATTATTTCGAGTTGTTCGTGGATTGGTTAAAAGTGAATTTATTCTGATACATGTCAATATTCTATATTATTGACATTTAGGTCAACCAAGAGAGTTTGTAGGAATGCTTCATCAATGATAATGAATGTGATCTTTTTGAATTACAAGGGAATATTGTCTTGAGTCAGACAGTGGTTATTTTTCCTTCAATAATAATAAAGGTTGACCCGATACAGCGTTGGTTAAATTATGGCAAAGTTGCACAGTTTGATGCCTAATAGAGGATTTTCGGAAACCTTTAACAAAACATTTCGGTGAAATATTATCGCAAAGTATTATAATGTAATAAAATACATATTATTAGTTCATAACAAAACTTACAGCATTTACAATAGTTTCTTCTGCCTCAGCTTCTTAGCATTTCGGGATTTACTAAAGCTACCAAAAATACTCAAATATCTAATAAACTATGAAAGAGATGACTCTGGATACATTATAACTCTAAAAATACTGTTACAGTACTGAGGACCTTTCGGCTAACAATTAGCCATCCGATGGCACGATGAAGGTTTACTGGCAGGCGGTGGAATGTTGGGTGAGGAAATAGGCATTCGAATTTTTCTTGAACCTTTGGAGGTTATAGGCTGGTAGGAAGAAGGTCGGCAAGTCTCGAGATTGACAATCAAGGGGTCACTTGCTTGCCCGCCTATCTCGAATCTCTCGTGGTGGAATAACAAACGAGATTTCTGATGAACACCGACCATCAATTAGACGAATAGCTCTCTTCTGGTTAGGATCCAAAAGCTCAAGCGTATGTTTGGAAATCGAACTTGTAACGTGTAAATTCCACTTAACTGTACTACAATCGGTTAACTCCTGTGACGTCAGCTATGCTAGACCGTATATTCTCCGAGTCATGGTTATTCAGTGTCAGATTCTGTAGTTACCGCTTCTATTTCGAGGTCGTTCTGTGAGACAACGAAGCACCGGAAACGGCCGAGAAAATGGCATACTTCTTGTCAAATCGTCCAAGTGGAAGGTCGTGTTTCTGAGTTATTTCAACAGGGAGGTGATACCAAACTTATGTTTGGAACCAAATTCTGGGAATATTTTTCCGTTGAAAGCAAAGGCATCAATTACCAATTTGGATTGAAATAATTGGAATTATTTGTGTAATTAGTGCACCTTAGGGGATTAAGACTTAGTTTCAACGTGACTGGTTTTGGACAGAAGTAAAGTTGTTTCATAACACTATCGTGATAGAGGTAAATATCGTTGTAATTCCATTTGATTTATTCACTGACTTCAAGAATTAATTTGCCTTCACAGGTGATATCTGACAGGACATAGGTTAGTCCTAATTTTGATCAACAATCGTTATGTATTCCGTTCATGTCTGTCTTCTGAGGAGAATAGAGCAATAGAGGTTTGAACATTTCGTGATTTCAGGGTTTTTTGTTTATGTTGTGGAAAATTCAACAAGTGTACGAGTTCTGAGGTTGGCTTGAATCTGCTGTCAAAAAATTGTTGATTTAGAAGTTGCTGATTGATGTACGAGTACAATCGTGGAAACTGTGTTAGAATCGTGGCAGGAAACCATACATTAAGTAGGAAGTACCAATCCATAGTCGAGCAGGTATAACATCTTGCCCAGCAGTCACCAGGTCAGGCTACCCAACTTTTGGTTTATGTAACATTTGAAATAATCATTTGAGTACTTGTATATGTGTAAATTTAACTGTTCACTTTGATTTAAGCAATTTAACCTCCTTCATATTTCAATTCATTCTCTTAATTAATTAATTAACATAATTCATTTAGTATTAGGTTCTGTGATAAATTGTAACAACAATATTATTTTAATAGTAAGTATATTTCAATCATTCTTGGTACAGGTCTTTTATTTTTTTTTCATACTTTCAGGGTAATTTAGCCTGGGGACATTTGAGTGTTTGAATCCCCTAGTTGAGTAACATAATTTTATTGGTTGGATAAAATACTCTGGTGCCCAAATTTTAACACCTAAAATATAACTCACGACCGTCTTCACTGTAGCTGTCGGCAACCAAGCGATAAAATAGAATTTACAGTTTATCTACAAGTAAGAGTAATTTGTACCCTTACAAACTCCAAACATGTGAATAGTATTCCATGATAGGTTGAGTCTGTGTTTTGTAGATTATGAGAAGCTGCTGGGATGTAAAGGAGCTCTTGGCACGAAATAGAAAACCAAGTTTTTTGAACCGGTTTTCGCAGTGGACCTCCCATGATTGTTCCATGAGAGGGTGCTGTTGGTGGTAATCCCGAGCATGTATTTAGAAGACTTCATCGTATTAGGTATTGTGGGATTCGGCTTCCTAGAGGAGACTCAAGCTTGAGGTTTGGTTGCATTAAACTCTACTACATTATCAAATCACCATTTCAAAAGCATTGCCAGATTTCCAATAATTGCGTCAACCTGTCTCTGTCTCGCTCCTCTGGCTTCATTGGAGATGAGGAAGCGAAATAAAGTGTACCAGCAAAGCTGTGGACCGGACGTTAAGCAATATAGTAAAACCTTATGATATGATCTGCATATATGTCATAAGAGTTATTCAAACCAGAAGTCTTTTTACTAAATCAAAAAAGCGATGTACCTTTCAAAAAGATAACTCATTCTGTATCCTTGTAAAGATTGCGGAAAAGTATACATCGGCCAATCTTCCCAATACCCCGATGAAAGAATGAATGGGCATAAATATACCATGAATTCATCCACTGCACATAGTAAACATGTAAAAGACACAAACGATTCATTTGACTACAACAATGCAACAATTTTGAATATTGTAAAGAATAATGATAAACGTTTGATATTAGAAAGTATCTAAATTGAAAGAAACTATTGTGTTAATGATACAATTTTGATCAGACAATTTTGGCGTTTCACTAAGCCATTTCTTGATTGAAAATAACTTCATTGTTAAATATAAAAATCAGCATCCACTTTTGTATATACGGTGCCATAATAAATTTGACGTACAAAGTATACCTTCTATTCCATGCCAAATAATTGTGGCTAGAAGGATCTGAATACTTAAAGCTATTATGTGAAGAAAATAAATATATAATAGGTGAACAAAAAGTACAAGCACTTTAAGTTTCATAGATACTCACTCAAGAAATTCGGTAAGAAAATGTTTCGAACACGCTGACCAAAGCCAAGGTTTGGTATCACTTTCGATCATCTTACTCATAATGTTTAATTTGGGCTCAGCGTTGAATGAGGTGCATCTCCTATCATCGTCGTGGGGCATACTAAGTAAACAACGAAAAATATATTAATAGATAATTAACAGATGTGTAAATGGGTCTATATCAATTAATTCACTTAAATGAGCTAGTTTCGGACGATAATGTAATCGAAAAGTGATCAAATGGTAGCAATAATACATATGTGAGTTATACAGGGTGTAAATAAATAACTGCGAAAAAATTCAGGGGGTGATTCCTTGTTGAAAAATAAGGTGGGTCTTCCATATAAAAAAAATCATTCGACCCCCTAATGTTAAGATATAGATTAAATGAGGCGCCAAAAAAGTAGTTTTTATATATAATATAATTTTTATCTTCTAAATCCAGAAAGTTACAAAAATAAAATTAAGCATTCATCATTTGCTATTAAGAAGGCATCCAATAACTGAGTTGCTGGTTTTCCACTATGTTTGTGAGGGGTAGAAATAACCACCCCTGAAACTTGTTTTTCACTTAACTTTTTCTCTTATGTGTATATTGTCAATTGAACATTTATTTTAGGTGGCTTCTTTCATTTTGAACAAAAAAGGTCTCTTCAAATCGCCGTCGAATTGATCGAACAGCTCTGCATAATATACGTCGGTGATCGTTTTGCCCTTTTCAATGTAATCGATATGAACGATACCATGTGCATCCCGAGAAATTGTGTCGCCATGAATTTGTTGGCCGATAAACTCACTTTGGTCTTCTTCTGCTTCGATTCGCCAGGACAAGTAAGTCCACTGTTTCGACTGTTCGACGGTTAAGAAAAACTGCAAAAAGTCCTTCTTAACGCGCTAGAACATCACCAAACACTCCTTTGAAGTTGTCACACGGTCGCTTTCAGATATTAATATCCCCGATTATTACTCTTTTTTCATTAAAGGATAAATTACTGTAGAGTTAAGTATTTGATGTTGATAAATCCATTGAGTTTATTTAATAAAATGACACAACTAGGTTGTGAGATGTCAAGATGCCTGTTACCTTTCTACTCTCATAGAGGTGAGAGACCAGCAGAGAACTCGCGATACAGCATGGCGTCAGTTACATCTCTTTTAGAAAAAAACATAAAGGTGCGATATTATGCACACTTTTCATTTGGGATAAATATTATGTGATTAATTATTAAGATTTATTTGATTTGTAGAAAAATATAATGAAGATCATCAAATTGAAGATTTATTTTATCATTCGCTGGCAACTGTTCGGTGAGATTAGCCGCCAGTACATAATGGCTGAGTTATTGTTAAATGCTTACCTTAGTGTGTGTCCGATTTCGTGCGCTATGGTGTATGATGTTGACAAGCCTTTATCAATGGCTATTGCACAACTGCTAGAACGACTGCACATTGAGCCCACTTCGGCCACACCCAAAGTTATGCACGCCTGTTGAGATACATCCGTACAGTAATCTCTGAAATTTATAAATTTATTTAATAAAATCATTGGCTGACTAGATGCAGGTATTATCCTAGAAAAGGCAAATATGGTGGAGGAAACCTCCAATGTTTATACTGGGTTCCCCATAATAGACTACCCATTTTATATTATTAATAAATTCCCTACGAGATAACTAAATAGGTTGTTCTCTGTGGGATCATCTTCTGTAGTCTTTGGGATTTAAGTAAATTATTAATCGAGTAGGCGCCTGTCACAAATAAATTTTAAATTAATGATTTCGTGGAACGCCATTTTTCTACGAGAAGTTTGTTAGTTTCATCAATAATTATTTAATTTCTTTGCTTTGAGACATTATTTCAACATCCGTTTGAACTTTCATGGATTACTCAGTCCAACAACGTGTGTTTTGTGTAGAAACTTACGTAAGAAGCAATTCGATAGAAGAAGGGCGTGCATTCCGGCGTCATCGTCAGTTTAATAACAACAATAGGGGTCACGCGCCAAATCGTAAAACTGTTAAGTTATGGGTTCGTCATTGGGGTGAAAATGCTTCTGTACAAAATTTGAAGAAGCCTGGACGTCGAAGAACAGTTCGTATACCAGAAAATATTGAACGAGTTAGAATTGCGTTTACGAGAAGTCCTAAAAGGTCTGCTAATCGATAAACCCTTATCCTAGGAATATCGAAGGGAAGCTTAGATCGAATTCTTCAAAGGGATTTAAAATTTCATCCCTATAAATACCAAATGGCACAGCACCTTAGCAATCAAGATAAAGAAGCAAGCATTTTGTCAAGAATTTTTGGATTTACATCAAGGAGCAATTCACAGTCTCCTAATGACCGACGAAGCAAATTTTTATTTGAACGGCATGGTCAATAAACATAATTTTAGATACTGGTCAAATGAAAATCCTCGTGATATCTTCACACAGAACCTCCATAATCCAAAAGTTACGAGCGCTACGTTAATATGATGAGATTTCTCATCATTTCAGAATTAAATAGACAAGGATTACTAAACAATGCCTTACTATTCCAACAAGATGGGACAACAGCTCATACCGCCAGAAACTCAATGAGGGTCCTGCGAGAAATGTTTAATGGCCGACTCATTTCTCGATTCGGAGATTTGCCTTAGCCTTCGAGGTTCCCGACTTAACGGCACCCGATTTTTTCCTGTGGGGATATTTAAAAGCCAAAGTGTTTGCGAGTCGTCCAGGTACAATCGAGGAACTGAAACTCAAAATTCGTGAAGAAGTTGAAGGAATAGACGAAGGTTTGCTACGCCGTGTAATGAACCACTTTTTATCTAATATTGAAAAATGTGTTGAAGTTGGTGGAGGTCATTTAGAAGACGTGATTTTTAAAAGTTACAATTAAATTAGCCAAATATTTATAAGTTATCATAAATCCCAAAGAGTTAGCTGTAATCTAGTAAAATAGAAACTTTGTTTTGTTAACTAAAAAAATTTTAATTCAAATATTAAAATGGATAGTCTATTATTGGGAACCCAGTATAGTGATAAATATTAGCCTTTTACCTCAAGGATTACGTTAAAAAAAATAACCAGAACGATTACTTTCAGGTTATAACTAATTGGCACTGAACATATTGATTTATATCTCAAATTAAATTATGTTTCAGATGAACAAATTATTATATCGATTTTTGACAAGAAAGCTTACAAAGCGTAGTTCATTAGATATACTCTTTAGCTACATTCACTCTAATTTGGACTAGGTATCTAGAAAATAGAAGTCAAATAGTTGAAAAAACGGCTCTTTAGATGATCCATTGATGTTCAATATAGGAGTACCATAGGGTACAGTATTGGGTCAGATACTTTTCCTAGTTTACGTCAACACACTTTCTGATTGAAATTAATTCATTCAAGTTATGAGATGGCTTACCTCGTCAACAATAGAGCTACATCATGGTCGACTCCAATGGCATGTTTCTTCTGCCATTCACAGAATTTTCTAAGCATAACTGGAAAACGTTTGGGCTATAACATTTATTTTAGATAAAATAAAGGATAAAGACCACCTTAATCCTTTTCCCTTTTTTGGGAGTTAGCTGCTTGATACTTGGGTTCTCATTCAACCACACATGAGGGAATTTATACCTATTAATATCACTTTAATGACTTACAACTAATTTAATATTACAATCCATAAATACGGCTTCCCTAAGGAAAAAAACAATGTTTTAACTTCGTCTTATTCCGATGAAAGGTTAATCCGGTGTATTGACAATGACATCACCGTGCCGCAAACTTGTGAATTCAGCATGATAATGTTTTTACATGGCTTATTTATAATTCTTACATATTGTGGTTAATACTCCTTCTTGAAAAATTACACGTTTTTCAGAATAACTTTCGACAATGAAAATTAACCGGAATCTAAACAAAAATTGGAGATAGGGTGCGAGACCCACCATTTTCGAGGTCGCTGAAATTTTTCATATAAGGTTTAACGTCGTCATCATCTGTAGCTCTTGAAATTCCCGAAAAGTTAGTTTTTTGAGCGCCCCGATAACTCAAAAATTACTTGAGATTTACTGAAAAACACAATTACAGGCTATCGGTTAGATTTGTTAGTAACATAAAGAATTGAAAAATGATGCAATAGCAAAGATAAAAATAAATACAAATTTTCTCAATATTCCATCAGGTAACATATTCTGGATACAACAATATGATTTCACTGTTTTAAAACATTTATATTTCTTTTTTCCACAATTTCCGGCACAAGGGGTGGTTTTCAAGGGTTCACCCTAAAAAACATGAAGCGCACATCGGGACAGGGTAAAAAATGTTATAGAGCGTGGTCTAACAAGTCTAATCCGAAATTTTCATAAAAATTACGGTTCTCAAAATTAGAAGGTGATAGGTACAAATTTGTCCCGTTATTGACTAGACTAAAATCGTTAATCCGACACGCAATTCGATTTGGATCATACTTTACTTCCTAAAATATATGTTCATCAATAGTAATTCAAAACTGTATTCACCTTGAGAATTGTCACTCTTGAAATCCTTACTCACGAGGACTTTAATATCTATGACAGAAAGTGAAATAGCATTTCCAATAGTAGCATCTTTATAAAGTCTGGCAGTCTGAAACAAAACGAAACAGAGTTGTAGATCACACATTTAGTACCTACGTGTAAATTTATGACAATATACAGTACAAGTGTTCATTGCCCTCCGTCAACCATTTGGCACTGACCGATACCAGTATAAAAACTTTGTACACTTCGCTTAAGTGGAGTGATGTGCTCCACTTCAGCCGGAATTCTTTGCCATAGATCGTCTAAATTACTTGGCCTATTCGAATAAACCTTTGATTCTGAGTAATACCCAAGAAAAAATCTAAGTGGTCAAGTCTGGGGAACGCGGTGGCCACTCAATTGCTTCTCTACGTCCTATCCTAGTGACCCTCCAGGGCGAAGGATACATAACCTTTGGATATGCCGACGACATAGTTGCCATGGTACAAGGAAAATACAACTCCAAGGTCAGAGATCAAATGCAAGAAGCTCTGAACTTGGTAATAATATGGACGGATTAAGAGAGACTGAATATCAGTCTCCACAAAGCCACAATAGCAGCATTCATTGGTAAACGCAAATTAGAGGGCTTGGGATCTCTGAAGATTCGAGGAGAAACTGTACAGATAAAAGGGTAAGTCAAATATCTCGGGGCGACATTAGACTTGAAACTGACTTGAATCCAACATCTGGGTACAGTAATTAGAAAAGAGAAGACCTCATTATTCGAGACCAGACGGTACTTTGGGAAAAAATGGGGGCTACGACCTAACTAGCTCTACTGGTTGTACTACATGGTGGTTAAACCCGCAACAACATAATTCTTTGGTATGGTGGCTCAAAACACAACAAAGAGGCATCACGACAAAACTGATCTAGGTCCATAGACTTGCATGTTTATGAATCACAAGGGCCATGAAACCAACGTCCACTTCAGCAATGGAGACACTACTGGGGTTACCTCCCCTCCAATTGATAATCCAAGGAGAGGCAAGGCTTGGTGCCTTCAAAAGGTGCAGGCGCAGGAGTATACTTAAAAAACCTAAAGACTGACTTCAGCTATTCATTGGGTAAATACACTTCTGTCTTCCAAGCAGTGGTATATGCGATCCTCCAATACGTGAAAGAAAACAATCAGAGCCATCGAAGATGAGCAGATCCACATACTAACCAAATATCTTGATGGGGTACATCTGCTTCGTGATCATTTGGAATCGAAATAAGTAAGGTTGCTTTCAACAAATTAAGGCCTTATTGAACGTTGTCCGATTATTCCAATACAAACATTTAATTTCCCTTGGCGTTGACTGTCTTGAGTTCCCCGAGGATTTTCTCTTGATCAATACCTGCAATTTGGACGATGTACTGTCCCATTCAGGCAACGGCAAAAAAAATTTAAAAAAATTGCTGAATGCCCTCTTTCACACTCAAACTAAAATACCCAAGTGCTGTTTTTAAATCAAAGTTACGAGTATTTTTAATTTGATTCATCCGTCAAAAGTGATAACGATAATACGTAAAAACAAGTTTAAATTTTTAAGTGTTATTTTCTCAAAAAAAGTTATCTAAGGTACCAATTTTTTATACATTTATTTAAGTAATTGAACCATTTATAAAAAACAGCAAAAGGAATTGGGGTTGTCATTGAAAAAAAAGCAATGATTACGTCATTATGCAAAAACACATGACGTCATAAATAAAATTTTTATGTCATAAGGTGGCTAATTGAAAAATAAAATTGACTGTCCGAGTGTTTTGCTTAAAAACATTAAATAACGCAATTATAAATTTATCATCACACTGTATGATTTTTGCATATTTGCCTTTTATATAGTTTTTAACCTCCCTATTTTCGCTCTAAAACGGCTATAGCCCGGGAGGGTGCATTTCCCAATAAAAATTATGTGTGTGAAAAAGTCGCATTATGGACCCAAAAATCCATTTTTATTGCATTTTACAACTATTTCATAGGTTTACTCAATAATTCCTGAAATTTTTGAGTGGGTCGTTCTGATATGCAATACATACTACTAATCCAGGCTGTGAACCGGAAAATAAAAAAAAAACATGTAGGTTTGAATCGAAAAATTGTTGTTGCATAAGCTTCAGGAGGTTCTCAGGATCATTCATACACCTTAAAACCTCTTGGGAACCCCAAGCGCACCCATTGAGGGCGACATTTGCAACATGTCAAGTCTTGAATTGTATTTTCTACAAGAAAACGTATTTTGGAATTTCGAGTGCACCTAAGACGTTTTTTGGGTCGCTGAACACGAATCCGTAGCCAGATTTACTTTCAATTCATCGTAGGGGTGGTCAAATCGACAAAATTGGCCAATTTCGCACCCCTTATATGTTATTCTGCAATTTACGTGTTTTTGTCAATTCGAGTGCACCAAGGAGGTTTTTTGGGTCGCTGAACACGAATCCAAAGCCAGATTCACTTGCAATCCATCGTTGAGGTGGTAAAATTGATAAAATTGGCCAATTTTGCACCCTTAATATGTTGTTTTGCAATTTACGTGTTTTAGGCATTTCGAATGCACCAAGGGGGTTTTTTGGGTCGCTGAATACGATTCCTAAACCAGATTTACTTAAGATTCATCGTTGGGGTGGTGAAATCGACAAAATTGGCCAAGTTTGCACCCCTTATATGTTATTCTGCAATTTACGTGTTTTTGTACATGTATGTGGATATAACCTGTGCAACGATCTCAGGGCTGTAAAATGAGATAAGTTTAGAAGGATACAGTCTTTGGTTTTCTGTATATTAAATATGTATACGAAGGGGCCCAACGCATTAAAAAAAGAAGGAATTTAACAATTATTATGATGAGTACAACACACCTTCTTATATCTACCTTTTTTACATTATATCTGGGTACGTTACTTACAAAATAGTGCACCTGCCGGTATAAAGATAGATGCCTGTATATTAATATCTATAGGTATACTATATACTATACCTGGCGTAGAGATTTTGTATACCTGTGCCTAAAGAAACCTAAAAAGGAAAAAAATATATTTTGAAAACCGTTTTATTCTATTCCAAGATACCAATAATTTGGTGTTGGTGACCAATTTTGTCTATTTCACCACCCCAACGATGAATTTTAAGTAAATCTGGCTTCGGAATCGTATTCAGCGACCCAAAAAACCTCCTTGGTGCGATTTAAATGCCTAAAAGACGTAAATTACAAAATATCATATTAGGGGTGCAAAATTGACCAATTTTTCCGATTTAACACCCCTACAATAGATTGCAAGTAAATCTGTCACCGGATTCGTGTTCAGCGACCCAAAAAACCTCCTTGATGCATTCAAAATGCCAAAATGCGAAATTGGCCAATTTTGTCGATTTGACCACCCCTACGATGTATTGCAAGTAAATCTGGCTACAGATTCGTGTTCAGCGACCCAAAAAACTTCCTAGGTGTACTCGAAATGCCAAAATACCTTTTTTTGTAGAAAATACAATTCAAGACTTGGCACGTTGCAAATTTGAGGGAGATTTCGGACTATTTTCGCCCCCAATGGGTGAGGTTGGGGTTCCCTAGAGGTTTTAAGGTGTATGAATGATCCTGAGAACCTCTTGAAGCTAATGCAAAAAAAATTTTTCGATTCAAACCTACAAGTTTTTTTTTTTTATTATTGCTAAAATCCCGGTTCACAGCCTGGACTATACCCTGAACCCTGGATCCACACAATAAATTTGAAAAAAATCAATTTTTTAACTTTTTTCTGCATTATTGACAGGACTAACAGTATAACTCTCGGGTTTTACATTGTTATTATCAGATGTAATTACCATTATTTTTTAACCATACTTTACCGGGAGCCCAACTAGCTTATAATTAATATCTCATCGATAACAATAATGTAGACATATTAAAGGCATAAAGTGTACAAATTGGGAATTTTCATATTTTATTTGGGAGGTTACGATCTATGTCCAGTTTGAAATGTTAATGTCAGCATTTATTACCTGCGACATGAGAGTTAAAATGTAAAATTTCAGTTCCTCTGGTGTTTTGTGATATTCTGCCATTGACTTATCTGCAACCACCAATACTTTTATAAAATATTCCAAATTGGATCCATCGTCGTCTGATGATATCCAATCGGCTTCTCGTTTTTTTCTTTTACTTTTGTCAAACGGCGGAGCAATGCTTTTGAAAGGTTTGCGCTTGTCCTTTTCCATTGTTCGCTTGTTCAATATATGTTCTTTCCGGTCCATTACAATTGGAAATTGATCTTCTATGATGTTATGATTTTCCAGTTCTGAAAAAATCAGTGTTTTATAGTTCATTTTGTGATACAAGATTAATGGAGCAAAATATAATAAATATTCATCAAGTGCTACTCAGCGTTCAAGAATGAATGTAAACAGTTCATTTCTAGAAAGATCCCTATTCCAAATTAACGACAAATTCATTAAAGAGACCTATACTACCCTTATGGATCAGATTTATTTCTAACAAATAATTGATCAATTATTTTTGCATTGGTTTGTGTCGTCCTCTGGCATACCTCGTACTAACCTTACCCGTCGATTAAGTAGGGAAGATCCATTTAGTCAATATTAATCTATTCGTGGGTAGATGGCGTTAGCTGTTCTATCCCTCTCTATCTCATTCTGTGTTGGTTTATGTATTCATCAGCAGAAAAATCATTCCACTCACCACCAACTTACCCGAAAACGACCTATTTACTGCCCCTACATCGACTGCCGACATTCAATCCTCAATCTCAGCAGCGAGTCGGCCTAACCAGATTCATTATGAAACAGGTTCCGGAATTTTGTCTGAAACTTATTAAGGACATCTTCAACAGATGCCAAGAACTTTGCTACTTCCCCTCGCGTGGAAGCAAGCCATAACAGTAATGATTCCGAAACCTGGAAAAGATGGCCACCTCACCATATAGACCAATATCACTATTGAATGTAATAGGGAAAATATTCTCACAACCTGCCTAAGGTATTACGTAGAACCGAACCGATTTATCCATAATTTCCAACACAGTTTTAGAGAAGCCCATTCCACACCAAACTCAATAATAAAACTCCATGCCGATGCTACGAGATCAATAAACCAGGGCCATTGCACTCTGACCGTGTTTCTTGATATCAAACAAACCTTCGATAGAGTCTGGAATGCGGGACTAATACACAAGCTAAACACCCTTCAAATCCCTCCTCACTTCACCAAACTCATACTTTCTTATCTGACCGATCGTTCCATAACAGTGAAGGAAAAAAAATCCTGTTCTGACTCTTTCTCCCTTTCAGTTGGAGTACCCCAAGGATCGGTCATTGCTCCTCTTCTCTTCCTCATCTATGCCTGCGACACCCCTCCCGCCATTAATAACCTCCCTACAAAAATTTCTTCATTTGCAGATGACACGGGGAAGTGGACGTTTGCGGAATCCAATCAGAGGAGGATGCAGAGCCAACTCGATGAGTTCAGTTCTTGGGCGTGCAAATGGAGAGTCACACTAAATCCACATAAGACACAGGCTATACTTCCGTCATCACAGACTCTGGAACAATCGGTAGCTGGATCCGAGTAATGTCTGGCTGGAGCTATGGGGCGAGCCTCTACGCCTAACCTCTGGAGTAACATTATTGGGGATCACCTTCGACTAGTACTTCAACTGGTCTGCAGATCTCCGGAAAACGCTTAAGGAGGTCAGGAATAGGAGCAACCTGCTCTCCGCTCTAGCCGGCAGATTTCGAGGATGCAGCACCGATAACCTCCAGCACACATACAAACAATTTGTCCGCTCAGTCATCGACTACCGAGCCCTGATATACTCTACCCTTCCTGGAACGGAGCTAAAGCAATTAAAATCCTGTGAGCGCCAAATATTGCGCAGGATTCACAGGCTCCACTATCGACACCCATACTGGTTAGTCGTTGAACTGGTGAACATTACCTTCATCGATCAAGGCCTACACACACTCCAAAAGTATTATACCAACCGCACATTGCACGGACCCAACGAGAAGGCGAAAGCTACCCTCCTTACTCCATGGCATGGACACCGCAGGGTTATTAGTTGGCATTTCGAGTGCATCTAGGGAGTTTTTTGGGTCGCTGAACACGGATCCGTAGCCAGATTTACTTGCAATCCATCGTAGGGGTGGTAACATCGACAAAATTGGCCAAATTTGCACCCCTAATATGTTATTTTGCAATTTACGTGTTTTAGGCATTTCGAAATGCACCAAGGAGGTTTTTGGGTCGCTGAATACGATTCCGAAGCCAGATTTACTCGAATATCATCGTAGGGGTGGGAAATTTACAAAAATGGCTAATTTGACACGCTTCTAAATTTCTATTATTTTTGGATTTTAAAATACTTCGGAGTAAATCTGGCTTCGGAATCGAATTCAGCAACCCAAAAAACCCCCTTGGTGCATTCGAAATGCCAAAAACACGTAAATTTCAAAATAACATATAGGGGTGCAAAATTGGCAAATTTCGTCGATTTAACCACCCCTACGATGGATTGCAAGTAAATGTGGCTACGGATTCGTGATCAGCGACCCAAAAAAAAATCCTCCTTGGTGCATTCGAAATGCCTAAAACTCGTAAATTGCAAAATAACATATTAGAGGTGCGAAATTGGCAAATTTTGTCGATTTGACCACCCCTACGATGAATTTCAAGTAAATTTGGCTACGGATTCGTGTTAAGTGACCCAAAAAAAAACCTAAGTGCTCTCGAAATGCCAAAATACCTTCTTTTGTAGAAAATACAATTCAAGACTTGTAGATTTCGGGCCATTTTGACCCCCAATGGGTGGGGTTGGGGTTCCCAAGAGGTTTTGGGGTGTATTAATGATCCTGAGAACCTCCTGAAGCCAATGCAAAAAAAATTGTTTGATTCGAAATTACATGTTTTTTTTTTATTTCCCGGTTCATAGCCTGGACTATATGGTTCATCGTTAGAGGACGGCTTAGCGACCAATTTATCTCACAGATCGAATTTTCGCCGGCTATTAGATCTCGAGATACAGCTTCCGCAAATTATTTATTTTTTGACTGGAGGTTAACCCTTTCCAATCTGCGGTTACTTGAGAAGCCTGCCACTCTTATACACTTCCACCATGTGCCATCATTTTTTATCGTGTCCGTTTATCAGGCTGACCAGTTAAAATTGGACCGAAAATGGATTGCAAGTTAACCTTCCTAAGCCAGGTGGAAAATGTTCATTGGTGTTGGCAATTGTTAAAATGCCCAATGCCATCAGAAGTTACTGGTCTGTTTCCGAGTAATTGGCCATTATTTGGACCAAGAATGTTTTTATTCCTCATTTTATGGCTAAACCTTGCAACCTTACAAGGTAACATGATGGCACCATGTGAAATAACTTCATTGGACGTCAAATAAAGATTTAAACCTATTGCCATCACTCCTTGATTATTCCAACCCCCCAAAACCCCCCGAAAACAAAAAAAAAAACAAAAAACGGCCGTTTCGATTTTAAACCCAGCCAGAATCTGAATAATTGACTAATTTATTATAAAATTGGTCATATTATCCATATTATTCTTTTTTTTTGGGGGTTGGTTTTAGGGGTTGAAATAGGCAAGGAGTGGTGGCAATGATTTCAAATCTTTATTTGATCTCCAATGAAGTTATTTAACATGGTGCCTTCATGCTACCTTGTAATTCGCAAGGTTTAGCCACAAAATGAGAAAAAAAACCATTGATGGTCCAAATAATGGCCAATTACTCGGAAATGGACCGAGAAATTTATATGGCATAGAGTATCTTAACAATTGCTAACACCAATGAACATTTTCCACCAGGTTTGGGAGGGTTAACTTGCAGTCCATTTTCGGGGGAATTTTAACTGGTCAGCCTAAACGGACACGATGAAAAATGATGGAAGTGTATAAGAATGGCATGCTTTTCAAGTAACCGCAACTTGAAAAGGGTTAACCTCCAGTCAAAAAATAAATAATTTGCGGAGGCTGTATCTCGAGATCTAGCAGCCGGTGAAAATTCGGTCTGTGAGATGAATTGGTCATTGAACCGTCGTCTAATGTTCAGACCATCAATATCGCTCAGACTCCAAGACTATAAGTATTTCTTTCTAATTTGTAGTCGGCATCGTCGTGGACGCGGACGGGACGGAGTGAACTGTCAATTCCGTCTTACTGTCAATCTGTCAATCCGATCCGAGTCAGCGTCGGAACGAATTAGTCAAAATAATAAATTGCCTGAAACAGTTCTAAGCTGAGTTCAATAACAAAAAAAAAGCCCATTTAACTTTTCACTGTACGGGTTGTAAATGGTATTGGACGTGAAAGATTATAATGCAATATAAGAATGATTTGGATTCGATATATCTGTGTCGTATGTTAACTTGAATGTATTAAATCAGAAGTGGTACGTCACTGGCCACCAAAACAAGTTAGTGTTTTCCCGTCTTATAAAAAGGAGCCGCGCTGTCTGCCTTCTCTAGGATTATTGATAAATACCGTAACAAGACGAGTATAACGTGTTGTAATGTAACCTCTTCAACGACACACCACTCCTATTTTGGAATCGTTGTTTGTAATTATTATTCTGAATTCTTGAATATATTACGAACATTCATCCAGAATTTAAGTTGACGTACAGGTTCTTCAGATTCGGCTGGTTTCATAAGGTATCTCGCTTATTTTTAAGGAGGAAAGATGCTGTTTTCGAGAAAACAACAGATTTTTGATATGTCTTTTAGTTTTTAAGAATCTACAGCCTAAAATTGGAATATCTTCGATTTCAGGTGACTTCTGTAGTGACCCCTATGTAAGTATTTTGAAAAATGTTTCCAACTCATCTTAAAGATTTTTTACGTAGAATCCAATGGAGTTTGTATCTTTTTTGTCGGTCTAACCGTTTTCGAGATATATGCCAAAGTTACATTTTACAAAATGGGAACCATAGTAGGCCATGACAAAAAAACCGTTATAACTTCCCTATTTATGAAAATAAACATATAATGTCATATTTTTGGAAAGTCTGAACTCTTTCTAACGGTGTCATTGGCTACTATAGTTTACATTAACAAAATGCAAGTTTGGCATATATCTCGAAAACGGTTGTATCGGCAAAAAAGATACAACTTCCATTGGATTGTACGTAAAAAAAATCTATAAAATAGGGTGAAAACATTTCTCAAAATATTTACACAGGGGCCGGCCGACCGCTACAGAAGTCACTTGAAATAGAATATTTTTCAACTAAAAGGCATACCAAAAATCTGTCTTCACCAGCGTTGTTTTCTCGAATTTCTCGAGACAGTAGAACAGGGTCCCGAAACTTCCAAAATAAGTGAGATACCTTACAAAACCAACGAAATCTGAACTCCTGAACACTTGAAATGGAAAAATATTCTATGAATATTTCTCTTAATTTAACATTGATAAATCGGAACAAACTAATAAATTTTTATGTTTATAAAAAACCTTATACAGATACCGGGATATCAAAAATTATTTTGGTCAATGGTGGTTGTGGAATCTAAAACGTGTGTCTTACTTTACGTTTGAAATAATTATGTCAAATTAATTTGAAGATTCTAAAAGTGCGAAATTTCGCAATTTTATACGAATGTTATAACACTCAGAAGTCTTTAGCGCTTTGGACTCCGGGATTTTCACGTGGCCTATCGAAATAAGAAGGTTCGAATTATCTGAAAAACATAATTGCATGAACGCTAGACGTCCTATGTAATTAGCTACGAACGAAATCATTCTGACATATGCCTCGAGGAGCTCGCTGCGCGTAAGTTAGAGTTTATACATTTTACCTCGGTCTTGTTAATTTGAGGCCGTTTCTTGCCCCGTGCGACCGGCGCCAGTTGTAATAAAGTGTTTTTGGTTATGGGCCTCTAGTTTTTACCCGCTTCGTGTATATTTTAGTCGCGAGAAAATTCCCTTTGGTACTTCGCACGTTAGACGCGCGTAGCTGAGATCTGAGAATAGCTCAAACTGTTTTAGATAAATTTTCCTATTTAATGGACATTTATCGGAAAAAAAAGGGCTGTCGGGCACGGTCCGATACTAAATCTAACTACATGGAGCGAAAACGGCACGCGAAAAGTCGTCGTAAAGCCGTATTAGGTACAACCAGTTTGCACTTTTCTAACTCGCTTGCTACGGGCTTCTCACGTGAACGTCATTCGATTTACGGAAAATTAACTATTTCAAAACAGTTTTTGACCCAGATTGTGGCTATCATGACCTCTGGAAAGGTTCAAAGTTCACATAATTATTTCATAATTTGTAGTTCATTATTTTTTTACAACTGAAATAAATAGGTATGACCTTTGTAGGTTATTGATGATGTCAGTGTGACAGTGACATAATTATTTCAAACGTGAAGTAAGACACACGTTTTAGATTCCACAACCACCCTTGACCAAGATAATTTTTGATATCCCGGTATCTTATGCAATATTTTTGTATTAAAATAAACTGTATGCAGTTACCCATCTGTTAAAAATCCTGGCTACGCTTTTGGTATCGCCTAATTGGGTCGCCGTAAATTGAGTTCGGCATCTATTAATTGCCTTTCTATGTAGGTAAATTCAGTCCCAGGTGTTTTTTTTTGGTCTACGTAAACTGATTCTCAGGATGTATTATCAAGTCAGATAATTAGCATGTAGTACCTGCTGCCTAGGTCTACCACCTTTCGCAAGTATATATTTGCACTATAACCAATAATGATTGTTTATTGTATCCCTTCGTTTATAACCTAACCTAACTTTGTTGATATAGAATGCAAATATTGTAATCGCGCTAATCTGAACACTCTCATAATAACCTATAATGATTGTTCATTGTACCCCCTTTATTCTAACCTTACCTAACATAACCTAACTTACTAACCTTCTTACCTAACTTAACCAAACTTCGTTGACATAGAATGCAAATATTGTAATCGTGCTAATCTTAGCACTCTCATAATAACCAATAATTATTGTTTATTGTACTTCCTTTGTTTCTAACCGAACCTAACATAACCTAACCTACTAGCCTTCTAACCTAACCAAACTTCGTTGACATAGAATGCAAATATTGTAATCGTGCTAATCTTAGGACTCTCATAATAACCAATAATTATTGTTTATTGTACTTCCTTTGTTTCTAACCAAACCTAACATAACCTAACCTACTAACCTTCTAACCTAACCAAACTTCGTTGAAATAGAATGCAAATATTGTAATCGTGCTAATCTTAGGACTCTCATAATAACCAATAATTATTGTTTATTGTACTTCCTTTGTTTCTAACCGAACCTAACATAACCTAACCTACTAGCCTTCTAACCTAACCAAACTTCGTTGACATAGAATGCAAATATTGTAATCGTGCTAATCTTAGGACTCTCATAAAAACAGTAATTATTGTTTATTGTACTTCCTTTGTTTCTAACCGAACCTAACATAACCTAACCTACTAGCCTTCTAACCTAATCAAACTTCGTTGTCATAGAATGCAAATATTGTAATCGTGCTAATCTTAGGACTCTCATAATAACCAATAATTATTGTTTATTGTACTTCCTTTGCTTCAACCAAACCTAACATAACCTAACCTACTAACCTTCTAACCTAACATAACCTAACCTACTAACCTTCAAACCTAACCAAACTTCGTTGACATAGAATGCAAATATTGTAATCGTGCTAATCTTAGCACTCTCATAATAACCAATAATTATTGTTCATTGCACCTCTCTTGTTTCTAACCTAACATAACCTAACCTACTAACCTTCTAACCTAACCTAACCAAACTTCGTTGATATAGAATGCAAAATGTTGTAATCGCGCTTATCTTAACACTCTCATTTATAAGAATATTCTGAGAATTATATTGAAACCCGGGACTCAATTTATGTACTATGATTTGATTAGTGAGACTAAATTTACGTAGGCCTAATTTGCAAACAATTTTAGCACATTGGAAAAAAAAATTTCATTAATTTGAGTAGGGTCTTAGGTGAGTCTGTAAGATTTACCGACTCTTACGTTTCTCAATAGTTTAAACGGATTCACATTATAATAAATTATTTTGTTGTGTACCTTCTTAGGCCAACAGTTGATTTCCCGCAGCATTCATGATTCAACATCCTGTCACCCGCAATGTGATTTCCATGTTTTCATCCAAATACATTTCGGTTGTCTGAATAATGCCGCAATGTAATCTTGAAATAAACAACTTCAAAATACGTTTTGCATGCTCACAATCGAATAGCGTTTAACTTTATAATGAAACGCGAGTCGCGCTGATTTTATTGGCAATTCAAGTGTCCGTTGCGGTCAAAGAGAGCCGTAAAATACGGCGAGAAATCTTGTTTTAAATATGTGGTCATGTTCCGTTTATCGGACGAAATATGATCACAATTTAGAGAAAATCCTCTTCGTCCATGATTATTATTTCCTAAGCTGGATAAGAATTTCGACAGCGAAATGCAACTTATTAAATGAGACTTCTATAAATATAGACAGTCATTAGGGAAAGTATATAGTAATAAATATTGTAGCATTCACATAATTATCGTTTCCTCAATAGAAACATTGGTAAATTTATTATAGTGGAATTCCTAAAATAGACTAGAGCTTTGTCGTAAGGAGAAAGGTTATTATAAGCTTCTATATTTTCTGGATAAGTCAAATTCTTTTGGTTGAGTTCCACCTATATTCATTGACAAGTTGGGAAAATATCATTTTGATGATTTTAGTTTAGCTATGATTCGCTCATATCTAACCAACAGATACCAAGCGGTCAATGTAAATGAAAATTGGTCTGACCCTGAACTTGTTGATATCGGGGTACCTCAGGGCTCAGTGCTTGGCCCGTTACTATTTTTGATCTACGTAAGCGATTCAGCATTCATGGAAGAATTTGTAACACTGCTTTTTGCAGATGACAACAATGTGTCTTTTGGGTGTTCTGATGTTTATACAGCTGCCGAAATATTGTTAGTAAGAAAGGCAGAGAGATGGATTTTCTGGTACCAGGCTCGATTTGGACCATGAAAAAACTCGAGGTTTGCCTGGAGTATTCATACAAACCAACTGGCACAAAAATTGAGAACAAACATTTATGCACTGTGGCGCCTATCCAACCCCGTTTCACCAAGTTCTGAGAATAGCTTATTTTGCTCTGTGAATCTCATTTAAAATATGGCATCATTTTTTGGGGTGACTGTAGTGAATTTGAACGCATATTTCGACTACAACGCAGGGCAGTTCGTATTGTAAGCAATATTAAATATAGAGAATGTTGTAAAAAATTATTCAAAGAACTGATGATTCTTATACTACCATCTCTTTTTATCTTGGACGGTTTAATATTTACACAAAAATGACAAAGAGGCCTTAATAAATGCTGATATTCATTCCCACATTTCAAGGATTAACAAACATATTAGATGACCAAAATATAGGGTGTCTAAATCACAAAATGCGCCAAGTTTTAAAAAATTTTTAAATGCTCTACCTAATGGAATTATTAATATGAAGTTAAAATAAGTTCAAAACCATAGTAAAACAAATTCTCTGTGATAACTGATGAATTTTTCAATATTGATTTTATCCTCTATATATGAATAATGTATTAGATCTTTTTAATTACTTATGCAAATACTCCATTGTATAGATTAGATTTGTATGGGGCTTAGGCTAGAAGCCTCACCACCGCGACCTTTGCAGATCTATTGTGTATGCCCTCTTGTTATGTTAGAGTTCCCTGTCTAGACCCACCTTTATTACTAAACTCCATAGGCCAGATCTCAGGTCCTCCATATAATGGGAGGGTTGTGGTTTTTCCTTTCCTGTCGTTGAGAACCTTAGCCTTGTTAGGCATTCGCAGTAGCGTATGTGTACTGAGGTCTTCTCGTCTTCTTGACAGAACCTGCATAGGGTTGTATCTGCCAGTCCGATGTTGTTGAGTCTACAATCCCCAAACATGATTCCAGTTGATCTTCTATTCTTTGTCTCATTCCTGGATAGAAAGGTTCTGGATCAATTAGAGCCCTACGTGCTTTTTCCTCGGGCCAGTGAATAAGCTTCTTCGTTGCCTTTGTGGCCTGGTACTCAGGCTAAAGATAGTTTGTTCTGACTGAGTACATGGCGATGATTTTTCCCTGAAACTCTTGCCTTAATAGCTCTTCAGCACAGTGATTCTTGTCTTTGACTTGGCTATATATATATTTCTGCTCTTGCACCTTCCTCGGTTTTTGAGTCATCTATGTAGCAGGCCATTTCTGCATTTATTGAAGGTATTCTCTTCCATGCCTCTCTGCCTGTTATGACCATTTTGAAGTTTTTCTCGAAGCTATACTTGGGAAGCAACATATCCAATCATTATGGGGTCGGTTTCCAAACCTTTGTATAGCTCATTGTACATGATACCGTGCACTTTGCGTATGTGCGCTCGCCCTCTGACCAGTCTGCTGGTGACTGACCTGGCTTCGTCTTGTATGTAAATGTGAAGTGGCGGTATGTTCAGCAATATTTCTAAAGAGGCTGTTGTGTTTGTTCTCCTAGCTCCCGTGGCAGCCAGGCAAGCTTGCCTTTGAATACTCCTTAGTCTTCGGATCGCCTTATCCTGCTGAGTCTTTGGCCACCATACCACCGAGCCATATGCTATCTTCTGCATAGGTTGAGGGCTAGAGTGCTCTTGTGGACTTTCCTCACTTAGAGCGACTCACGACCTTACTCTGAGACTATTACTCGGTCTAGGGGACTTCGAAGGTGTTTGAAAGAGCATCAAATACAAACCATTCGATGGAGCTCCCCGTCCCATCCCATACCAAGAGTATGGACGCGAGGTAACGGAAATAATAGCCACTTCAACTCAGTCAGAAAAATCCCATATGAAAAACTGTGCAAGATGGGTCGCGTTCAATTGACTGTATGTTCAAGGAAAATTTCACGGTTTTCTTACCTTTGATGAATCGCGTGCTCCCAATTATAACATGAAACGACATTGCAATCCACTCTGTGGACTAGATGAGGTAAGCCGGCTCTAAGAAAGGAGGAGGGATTAAGTGCTAACTTGTAGGTATCAAAGTCTTGGAACGCAGAAAGAATTATCATTGATTACCTTATTAGTACTGGCCAATATTATGCAGCAAAATTGCAGGCATTGATCTCCGGCTCTTACGATAGCTAAGGTTACAATGATGTTCAACAATAACGAAACAACAGTTGAATACATCCCATTGTATTGTTTTTGTAGGGGATATCTACAAAATGCGACCATAAAAGATATAGCTCAGGCAATGAGCCGGGATTTCTGCTATAATCAAAAAAAGACATGTAGGTCAGAATTGGAAAATTACTATGAGATTCGATTCGTGGGGTTATCAGGATCATTCATAACACATAAACCCTCACCGGTCACCCCCCTCCCCATACCTGGCTTCCAAAAGGGTAATTTGTATTTAAAATGCACCAAGGAGGTTTTTTGGGTTGCTGATCACGATTCTGACGTCAGATTTACTTGAAATCAATTCTAGGGGTGGAAAATTGATCAAACTGGCCAATTTTGCACCCTTATAGATTATTTTGGCTATATGTATTATGTTTGTATTTTAAATCCACCAAGTAGGTTTTTTGGGTCGCTGATCACGATTTTGACGTCAGATTTACTTGAAATCAATTCTGGGGGTGAAGAATGGATCAAATTGGCCATTTGACTTTATTTATATTTAGTTTGTCTGTTTATCTATGGTGAATGTTTTCTTATACAGTGGATTAACCAACTATTTGATGACAATATAATTATTAACGACCCTTGGTGGATTTGAAATCCAAACATAATATATATTGCCAAAATAATCTATAAGTCAATTCGATCGATTTCCACCAGTAGAATTGATTTCAAGTGAATCTGATGTCAGAATCGTGATCAGCGACCCAAAAAAAAACATTGGTGCATGTTGATTCCGAAATTACCCTTTTAGGGGCCATTTATGGCCCCCAAGGGAGGGAGGTGGGAAGTGACGGATGAGGTTTTATATGTTACGAATGATCCTGATAACCCCACGAATCGAATGCCACAAAAATTTTTCGATTCTGCCCGGTCTATTATAGATTTGACGAATTTCGGTTTGGAATTTTTCCGTATTCACCCTTTCACAGCTGTTCCAGAAACTCAAAAGTTACCTTGATGGAGTGATATACCAGGAGTATCTTGAGGAGCTCGAAAATACTCCGGACCGGTATCCATGAACCGGAAACCTTGGGAATAATGCTTCGAAGCTCGAGATAATTTTAGCGAGCGATCAAGTACTTTGTTGTTTAACTAAAAATATTTCCTTCATTATCAAACCAAGCTATATGTCAGACCACCCTCGCACAAGATTGATAAATGTACGCATATTATGTATTAAGTCACTGAATTACAGCTATGGGTTGTTGTGCATTATGTTATGTAAGCTGCGTTTACTAGAAAATTCAGTATTATGAAATCTAGTTTTGTAATACTAAAGGTTATTCATCACCCACATATTACATTAACATTTTATAATGATCATTATTCTTGCACTGAATCCCACATTTAGTCCATTATATCATTGTCTAATAGACACGTTTGACAAATTGGTTGCTGCTGTAAAGTCGTATAATTATGATGTAAAAAATACACTTTTCCGAAAACACATTCAAATATGGCGATGTGATACGATTTTATAACCAAAGTATATATTGCTTCAAGCATTGCCAAATATCTTCGTTTCAAAATAATCACCGTTTAGGTCAGTCTAGTGTTTTGTTCAACCAAAATTTATTCTTACGAAAAGCAAAACAGAAAAAATATCAGAGGAATGTACTTTGGTTAGAAAATAGGGAGCGATGACTCAATGGGGTATCATGATAGCTAGCCTGAAAAAGTATAAGAAACAACTGTTTAACAAATCATATATCTTGATCCCTGAGGTGACCATACTATTAAATGATCTGGTCATCTATGAGAGGAATAGGGGATCATGTTTGGGGAATTAATTACGATTTTTACTGTCAAGTTCATATTATGAGTTTACTGAATTGTAACTTCATTCATTATATTTTAAATTTCCAACCCTTCAAAGTGTTTTCTATGAAATTATATCATCAAACTATTAATATTCTTTTATAACTCATTACGTTTGGTAATGATTCATTCAATCAAAGCCTCCTTGGGAAACTTCCGACGTACGTATGGTTTGCCGCCTTAACTTTTTCGCTAACATCGAGTTTTCTCTCAGATAGATCACTCCATGTGCTGGTTGACGGAGTATCCTCCGATACAATGACTATCAATTCTGGTGTTCCACAGGGATCTGTCTTGGCACCAAATCAACGATCTGGTTGAAGTGAGTACTTGTCCTGTCCACAAGTTTACATATGGTGGTACACTTCATACCTCTTCCTCATCTAGAGCCCACATACCATCCAACAAAGTCAGAGGAACAAGATAGAGACATGTTGACGCAATAAATGGAGATCTGGCGAAGATTTTGAAATGGGATCTGATAATCTAGTAGAGTTTAATGCAGCCAAAACACAAGCTTGCGCCTTCTCCAGGTAGGTGGATCCCACAATCCCTAACACGATGATGTCAGGTACAACTATTCATGTGAAGTCTTTCATATCGTTGCTCGGAATCATCACCAAGAACACCCTCTCATGGGATGATCATGTGAGATCCATTCCGCTTCACGAAAACCTGATTTTGTATTCCGTGCCAAGAACTACTTTACATCCTAGTAGCTCCTCATAATCTACATAGCCCAGATTCGACCTGCCCTGGAATACTGTTCAGGTTACTCCCAAACATACGCTCTTGAATTCTATTCAGATGAGAGCTATTCGCCTGATTGACTGATGTCAGACTTACGAGTTCATTGACCTCTCTAGAACATCGTAGAAAGGTGAGAGATCTCACCCTTTCCTATAGATATTTCCATGGTCGGTATTCATCAGAAATCTTGTATGTTGTTCCACCACAAGAGATTTGAGATAGACAGATTAGACGAGCTCAACCTAGTCACCCCTTCATTGTCAAGCTCGAGACCTACCGAACTTCTTCCTACTAGACTTCATTTTTCTATCGAACAGCGAAGTTGTGGTATTCTTCACCTAGTGAGGTATTTCCCTATGCCTATAACCTCCAAGCCTTCAAGAAAACTTAGAATGCCTATCTCCTCTCTCAACGTTCCACTGATGGCTTACACGATGCTCTCCGAACATTATAGGTTTCCTCTCGTGTGGTCAAAGTATAATATTTTTTTTTGAATTTTCACCATATTGCATATTCGGTATACTGTAGACATTTTTCGAGTCATAAAAAGAGCCCAATTTGTTGATGTTATGTTTTCATTGAAGAATTATGACAATTTTCATTTATAATAATAATAATAATAATAATAATATTTCTTTATTTCTGAATTAACCTCATATATACATGTATACATAAAGCAAAAAAAGATATGACGTCAAATGTATGGCACATTTCAGAAGATATGGTTCATATAGTCATCTACATTGTACGGTTCTAGATCTAGGAGCAATTTTTTTATTTTTGTTTCGAACAGATTCTGGCTTCCTATTGATTCAATAGTATTCGGTAGCCTATTAAATATTCTTATACACATGTAAGACGGATTTTTTCCAGTCAAACAAAGTCGATTTTTAGGGTAGTTCATGTTAATGGATCTGGTTTCATATCTGGTGTTTGATTCTTTGATTATTCCAAATCTACTCTAGTTTCTTTGTAAGAACATCAGGCACTCGTATAGATAAAGACCATATACAGTGAAAATTCTTTTCTCTCTGAAAAGTCCTCTGCATGACTGTCTAAAATCCCTCTTATATATGATTCGGAGTACTTTTTTTGGATAATAAAAATGTTCTCTACAGTTGAGCCTATTCCCCAAAATATTATTCCATATCGCATGATAGATTCAAAATTGGCATGGTATAGCGTTCTTAATGTTGGTTCATTTAAGTATTTTGCAGTTATTCTAATTGCATAGCAAACCTTATTTAGCTTACTAGCAACATATTCTATATGTTCTTTCCAGTCCAGAAAGCGGTCTAGTATGATGCCTAAGAACTTAGTATGATGATTTATTTTCGTCTTTATGTACGTTTCGGTCTCACGACTATCATCAAAAAACGTTTGAAAACTGGTTTACATCAACTAAAGGGCTGGATTTCTTGAACTAATTGTATCAAGCACTAAGCGTCTTTATCGTATTAATTTCATTTAAAAATGTCTACGTCGCAATAAAGAACAAATAATTGGTTTCTTAAACTAAAATATTAACATTTCATAATCGAACTGATGGTTATAATCAGAACAGTGTTTAGTAAGGGCATTGGAATTTTCTGAGTTTGTGTTTCTTGAACTATATTTATGGTCAAACATTATTTTGTGTGAATATTGTTTACAGATTCCCGTATAAGTCCCATCGCAATCTAAACAATTTAATTTATATTGGTATCGTGTGGGTTTGTTTATTTCCAGATATTAATGGTTTTACATTTGAAAAATATTTATTAATACAGTTAGTAAGTTTATGCGCAACATTTATGTCATACTTTTTGAACATTTCTTAATGTTCTCTGTCTCTGGAATTCATGGTAAGGTACTTATATATTAAAGATTTTCTTTGATCTTTCTTGACCGGAGATCAGATAATCGGATAAATTTGACTGTTTTCCAGTTATTTTTCCAAACTTTGTACTTTTTGCCTTTAAGAATGTCTTCAAGATAGTTTTTCGGGTCGCTGATCACGAATCCAAGGTCAGTTGTGTGGAAAATTGATCAAACATTTTTCCGATTGTCCGGTCTTCGGTCGAGTTTTCCGCATAACTGATCTCGGATTATTGATCAGCGACCCATAAACTTCATAGAAGCCAGTGTTGACGTCAAAAATGAAATGTTTGAAAAATAAAAGGATAATAGCTGAATTTTCCCGATTTTCTGGTCTCCGGTTGAGCTTCCGGATAACTGACCTCGGATTCGTGATCAGCGACACAAAAAACCTATCGGATACCATTTTCGGAGCATAATTTTCATTTTTTGAATAAATCATATCGTTTGATTTTTGAGGGGTAAAAATGGGCCAATTTTGACGTTCTGCGGGTGAAGGGGGGGCTAGGGCATATCGTTATGGTATCACGAATTACCTTTGGGGTCTATAAAACATCTAAACAAAAGTTTTTCAATTTCCCAGCTTATAGCCTAGACTATTTGTAAACCACGATGTTTTTATTTTTCCATCTGAAACATGTTCATTGTTCACAAGTAGGAAATTTATGTTTTTGTTTATTTCTATTCAAAAGGTAAATAATTGAAGTTTCCAGAGGAAATTGTTTGAATTTATTCGTTACATATTGAATATTACCCTTGGGAACACACATTAGGTAATCATCTACATACCGTTTTAAGATACAGGTCGTGTTCATTCATATACCCAAGCCAAGGCATTCCGCCCTATTAGTCTAACCTCATTCCTATTAAAGGCAATGAACAGACTGATTGACAGACACTTAAGAGATGGCCCACTGAAGACCCATCCCTTACACTGTCGTCAACACGCCTACCAGGCTGGCCTCTGACTGAAACGGCTTTGTATCATCTAGTAACAAGAACAGATGGTGCTATGGCCCGGAGGAACACGCCCTGAGGTATTTATGGATATCGAAGGGGCATTTGATAACACGTCCGTCGAGTCTATCTGCTCAGCCGCGGAGAAGGATCGAGTCAGTTCAACATTGATTCGGTGGATTGAAGCCATGCTATCTATGCGTGCGGTAAAGGCGCAACATAACGAATGGGTTTTACAAACCACCCCTTCAAAAGGCTGTCCACAAGGAGGTGTCCTGTATCCGTTTCTGTGGTGTCTTGTAGTCGATGGACTCTTGGAGAAATCGGAAGAGCCTGGGTTTTATGCCCAAGCCTATGCCGATGACTTGGTTGGAGTCACCTTCAGGCACCTGGGGACACTGCCAGAGATCAGTTTCTCCGGCAAGGTCCTGCAAAGGGTCGGTGAAGTTTCTGGGAATAATCCTAGACCTGGCGCGAACACCTCGAATATCGGGTGAGGAAGGACTCAGCGTCTTTTTGGGCGTGCAAAAGATCTTTCAGCGGCACATGGAGATTACAGCCAAAGATTCTTTATTGGATCTATACCGTTATGATCAGGCTTATGGTTACCTATGCTGCGGTAGTGTGGTGGTCGAGGACAAGGACTTTACAGCACCCACTGAACCGACTGCATGCGTAGGCATATTGAGCGGTATGAGGTTGGTTCCAACGAGAGCCCTTGAACCTTTCGCCGGATTATCACCTCTACACTTGTACATAAAAACTGAGGTTATGAGAACGGCAAATAGGTTAAAAGGCCTAGGCCACTGGACCAAAACGCACTACTCTCGTGGATATTCATCGATTTTAAGTGAGTCAATCTCTAAATGCCTCATACTAGAAATGAAGCAAAATAGCATGATCCCAGCTATATGTCTCACTTCTCCCAAAATCCCCATCCCGGATAGAGGAGATTGGAGTAACGAAATTCTCACCTTATTGCCACCAAACGGGCTCGTATGGTTCACAGATGAGTCCAAGGTTGGTCAGGCCTCTGGGGCGGGAGTGTACCTGAAAAGGTCAAAGACCACTATTTCAGTGACTCTAGGCGCTTACTGCACGGTTTTTCAGGCGGAGGTCTACGCAATATTGACTTCTGCCATGGAAAACCTGAGAAGAAACTATGTAAATACGCGCATATATATTTGCACAGACAGTCGGTTGGCCCTGGGAGCTCCCAAATTACCCAGAGTCACATCAAGGCTTGTCAAAGAATGCAGTGATACACTGGCTGAACGAACGAGCGAGGGTCCTCTAGAGCCCCCGTTGGGCCGAAGCCACTGATCGATTCATCAAATTGCGTGGGGGTTTTCGCCCTTTTAGGCCAACTGAATAAAGAGTGGTCTGAACTGTGGCGAGAATCACCACGCATGAGGCAGGCCAGGCTCTTCAACAAAGAGCATGTGCCTAGGCTCTCAAAGAAACTCCTATCTCTGAACAGAAAGGACATCAGAGAGATGACTGGAATCCTAACCGGTCACTGTCGTCTTAACAAACACCTATACAATATGGGCATCACAGATGACCCAATATATAGGAAATGCAGAAAGGCGGAAGAAGCTGCTCCTCACATCCTGTTGGAATGCCCAGCATCAGCAACCCTCAGGCACCGACACTCCGAAGAATCAAAACTGCTCCCAGAAGAACTTATGGGAGCCAGCACTGGCAATATTCTGTGTTTCTGGCGAGCCACAAACCTGCTAGGATAGAATAGGCTTCTGATCACGAGGCGCACAATGGGCCCAACTAAGTGGCCTAAGTGATGATGAAGATACGTGTTGAAAATCTAGTGAATTTTATAGATTCTTGTAGGCATTCCATAACTAGATTAGCGATAGTAGGGGAAATAGGAGATCACATTGCTGTGCCGAATAGTTGTCCAAAACATTGTTCACCGTATCGAAATAAGTGCATTGTAAACAAAACAATACTGCATTTATAAATTCAGACTGATCTAGAGGCTGCTCAAAACATTTAGGATCTGGTCAACCTGACAAGACTGTATCACAAGCTGCTTAGACGTCATTTCTTTCTTTACGTGAACAGGCTATATCATCAATTTTAAGGGAACGCTCGACGCGAGCTATCCGTTGTGGCATAGTCGGTTACATATAAATAATTAACTAATTGAATTACCGCAGATAGTTTTTGAAACGACTAGATATCATTAACAACTGAAACTCAAACTACAGGATCATTAGAAAGTATTTATCAACATAGCATCGTTGTAATGAAGCTACAACAAGGCTCGTGTGATGCGAGTTTCGGGCATGATTTACACGGTATGGCCGGCGGCGCAACACCTGTATATTGTTGGTACAAACAAGTCAGAGATACATGCGGCCCCCGACTTCGCGGCCGATAAAAATATTTTTACGAGCGTATTGTTTGTTGGTTATTTTACGAGCGATTATTTCGTGGCATTTTTACCTAATTGTTACTTTACTAGCGATCATAATTCAAATTAACTGTTCAGGCTAGAGGATGCGTTTTAACAATCAATCTTGCACCGGAATTTAACGATAACTCATCCATCTTGACACTTTCACCCACTTAATGTCATTCTAAACGCTAACTACAAAGTAGAAACTTTCGGTATGAAATGAGCAAAATCAAGATTCATCAACCTTACTATACTTCAAACACGTAGTCAGAAAAACTTCTGGTTAAAATTATTGTACCTCCTAGTACTTTTATTCATTTATAGCATGGACTATTTCAAAAATTGATTTGAATGTCCGTTAATTCGTGATATTTCATTTTAAATAATTACAACACAATTCACTTAGTTACATCATATTAAATGGATACGAGAAATATTTAATAAATAAATAATTCAATAGCCAACTTCATTCAACCAAATTCCAGAAAGTTACAATAAATTTCTGATTTTAAAGTTTTACGTATCATTCCAGCCTGCTTGATATATTTTTGAAAATTTTTACTCACCTCCTCACAGTATACGAGGACAACATGAAAAGTCCCTGACAAATGAAACAAGAAATGATTTATTTGGTCAAAACTTATTTTATTTCTCAACCTAATCTCGCTAAAGGCCTGATGCACTTCGTCCAACGTTCTTCTAATTTTTCGATCCCTCCCAAATAATACGATTTCGGCAATCCTTCAAAATAGGCGATGACCTCATCGTTGATGCCGAATCTCTTTCCGCCGAGCCATATCTTCAAGTTTGGAAATAGATAAAAATCACAAGGGGCCAAATCTTGGGAAAATGGTGGATGACGAACCAATTTGTAGCATAATTCATGCAATTTTGCCATTGCCGGTGCATTGTCCTGGTGGAAAAGCACTTTTTTCTTTGCCAAATGCTACTGCTTTCGCTACAAATCAGCGTCGAATCGATCAATTAGCTCTGCATAATATATGCTGGTGATCGTGTTGCCCTTTTCAAGGTAATCGATATTGACGATACCGTGTGCATACCAAAAAACTGTCGCCATGACTTTGTTGGCACATAAGCCCACTTTGGAACAGCGTGTTTTGCAGATTGGACAGCGTCCTCAAGTGCCGCCCGAAGGTGACGCCAACCAAGTCATCGGCATAGGGTTGGGCATAAAACTCAGTCTCACAATTTCTCCAAGAATCCATCGACTACAAGACACCACAGAAGAGGAGATAGGACACCTCCCTGTGGACAGCCTTTTGAAGCGGTGGTTTGTACAACGCATTCATTGTCTGTCCATCGACTCTGTCGGTTGTCAGATCTCTATCTCCAGAGTCAGGGAACTTGAATCGACACTAGGTGTCACAGTGTCTCTTCCGGAGACGTGGTATAATGATGATCCCTCGGAAGAATCACTGGTCCAATTCTGGCTCTGTTATCTTCTGAAAGGACTTTGCAGAGCCTTGCTGTAGAGGGCATCTTGTTGATATTCCCGTAGAAAGTCGTGGCGGTCATTTACTCGATGCAGTTTTTCATAAACAATTTTACATGTTTTAATAAATAGTTTTAATAGAAGAAAAATCTCTTTGTGCGCTTCAGTTTTTTTTAAATTAAGAAATAACTTGGCTGGGTAATTTTTGCAGCATCTTACATAAATAGTATCAGATGATGAATTTCTAATCAAACACGTCAAAGCAACATCACTAACTCATATCTACTCAATTCTTCCCATAGTGCTTCTTATAGTTCACCGGAATTATTTAAGATGGCAAATTATAAACCAAATTAGTGACACATAGAACAAGAACGTTGTAAAATGAGGTACGATTACAGTATACATTACGAATTTCTTAATCATCTTTGGTGAGTCAGTTTCATCGTAATGCATAATGTTTTTATTTTTTTTTCTGTAATGTTCCATTTTTCATTTCAATAACACATAACGTGTCATTGTTTTTCAGTCACGTCACTTATATGATCGATTCATTTTCAGTCGAATTCAAATTATTTACCGCGGTTATTGACAAACTTATTTGAATTTGAAATTTTAATATATATCTAAAAATTATCTCACTGTGAATTTTTCTAGATAGTCTGGTTCCAATTAGAACCATTTATTTTATATTCCAGTTTGAAATATGTTCGTAGTCAATATTTAACAAAATTGCAATTTTTAAATTTAAATTAACGAATGAATGGCTATTTTAGTGAGTAAAAAGCTACTTATGTACTAAATGTGTTACTAAGATGATAACCCACGGAGAAGCGACATAATTCAGCCCGAGGAAGTTAACTATCGCTCGATGGGCGTAATTATCTAGTAACGCCAGTGATACAAAAATATTTCATTTTTCACTTTGACAAAAATAACATAAATCATCAATTAATTTCCTTCGACGTTGTTTCTTTATTTATAAATATTCCAATCGAATTAGCATTGAGAAGCTTCAAAAAAAGTAGGGTAGAGATTAAAAACCAGAACCACACACCTCTAGATCAGTCTAACTTTTTAAATGCATTAAAGTTTTGTTTTTTCAATACGGTGAACACTATTTTGGACAAATATACGACACAGCAGTGGGATCTTCTATTTCAGCTACTATTGCTAACCTAGTTATGGAATTCCTAGAGGAATCTGTAATAAATTCATTAGATTTTCAGCCCGTATTCATTAAATGGTATGTAGATGATCGCCTAATGTGTCCCACTCAGAACACCGTCCATAAATTGGAAAATTGTTCGTAAAACACTGGAAATGAATGGCTGCCAAAAACATTTTTCAAACCCATCATTAAAGAAAGAATAGACAAAATCTATAATGGTACGTCATATATAAATAATATAAACGATAATAATTTATAATATTACCGTACATTCTGGAGACCTCAGAGAAAATTGAGAAATGTTTAAAAAAGTATGATATAAATGTTGCGCAAAAACCTACTAATTGTGTTGGTAAATATTTTTCAAATCTAAAACCTTCAATACCTGAACATGAACAAACCCACACAGTATATCAATATTATTCAAAATTCGATGGATCTATGGTCATTAGTTTAATAGTACTAGAAACAAAAACTTTCGAATACAAAAATGTTAATATTTCAACTAAAGAAACCAATTATTATGTAAAACTCCATCCTGGAGATGATTCACATAAAACGTGACTCCAAATCTGTAAATCATAGGACAGACATTCAATCACTAAGTCAGATTTATACTAATTTAAACAATTGAAATTCCTACAAGTCTTTATAATGTTAAAATGTAAGAAGAATATTTTGAAATAGCAATATTTCTAGTCTGACAACCTTTTCCTATTACCTCATAAATCTTTAACATCTGGTTCGATACTTGATCATTATATTTTGGTTTCAGTCTTACTCAAACATTGCTTAAGATTATCGATAAGAAATAATCACCCTTATCCACTAAAAATACTATTAAAGTACTGAGGACTTTTCGGCTACCAAGTAGCCATCATCACAGTAAGCTAATTGCTTAAGATGACTTTCAATATTATAAGTGGATTGCTATGCAGTGAATTCTTGCTATATATTCATATGCTAAAGACATTAGTGTGTTACAATTTCTATTACTCGTGTTTCTATTCGTTTCGGCGACGTAGGCATTTTTAATTGAAATTAGTGCGATAAGAACGCTTAGTGAATGATACAAATTAGTTTTAAGAAATCCCATTGTAGACATTAATGCGTCTTCTGATGATGACTTAACGTAAAGACGAAAATGATATGTGTTAGTGTGACTTATTTCCCGAGAATTTATATATAATTCATACCTGGATCAAGAATCATTATTAATGATATACGTATATTAATATTACAATATTTAATTGTCACAATCCATTTTTTTGTAGATCCGTACTACCAGGTTTCGAGGTCAATTATTACACCTCATCCTCAGGTATATATAAAGAATGGATTCGATATATGAAATTATTTATACATCATATGGCTTCATTTCGAGATAATTAAAGTTTATATGTAAAATTTCATTTTTGATTTATATAATTCATGTTCAACAGTTGACATTCAGGAAGATATGTATTGAATCCATTCTTTATATATACCTGAGCATGAGGTGTAATAATTGACCTCGAAACCTGGTAGTACGAATCTACAAAAAAAAAAATGGATTGTGAGAATTAAACATTACAATATAAATATCAATATGAATTCACACTTGGGTGAAGCCAAATTTTTGATATACGTATAGATGATCTTGAATAAAATAAATTATAATGAGCCTACTCATTAATATAGTCCATAAAAAATTCCGCCAAAGGTAATTAGAGTTCTCTAGATCAATGCGCCCTCTAGTAGTATAGATGACTCAACGCTCTGTAAAACATATACTAAATGGATATCTCAAACTTCAATGAAGTCACGGTAATGTTAATAACCTAAGGCAAAGACTACGACACCAAACACTGTAATTGCCTGGAACCCCATCCCGAGGAACAGTTCGAACACCCTCGAGCCGGCCCTGAGTAGGGGAATGTACTAAAAATAGCAGTTTAAATTCACGTTCTGAAGCAGATCTTTCAAATGACTCCAATACATTCCCCCACACCTTTAACTCCATCCTAAAGCTGTTCGGGATATAGAAAAACATCTTACATTGACAAATGGGCGTAATAAAGAACGGTTAACGTACCATTAGTTCCACAATGGTCGGTTTCTTCGGCAGTGACTTCGTTACTTAATTTGAAGGAATGAGGAACTTTTTTGATCCTATGCAGGAAACTACTCAGAGTGTCGTTTTTGAATTTTTCAACCGGTTCTATGTAATAGTAATTGTCCGATGTTCTTATATATCCAGTCTGAAACAAAAAACACATCAGAGCTACAATTACTATGTTGATATAATTATCATATATACTATTTCGTTTGGTGTTGGTATTTAATTCTGGCATTAAGACAATTATTTGGTTTTGAATTGCTTTTCTCACGATGGGAATATTGTTTATTAATGCATAGGAGGAATATGAAGAGTAGTAGTTAAAATATCTTATCGCCTGTACCGTGCATTCCCATCATCAGTGATGTTTATGCTACATTATAGTTGCATTAGATGTTTTTATCGCGAGCTTTCTGCAACTTCACTTGTAAATTAGCCAGTGTATTAGAATTGGATCCCATGATCCCTTCTATAAATTTGATCAAGTTGAAATTTAGCACAATGAAGCGTTCCGAAAGATAATACAACAAACAATCACTAGGTGTACGAATTTATCGAATTACCACAATAAACTGGAAAAATTTTCAATGCCCTGTGTGGTGAAACTATTAAAAGGTTCTGATACGTTAAGCCTATTTAGGCCATTACTAATATGAGAAAATATTAGAAATAAAAATAATAATTCTTTACAGCAATCTGACAGCGGGATATTGTAGAACAAGATATTATTAAAGGGGGGAAAAATAAATCGAACCGACAGCTGCTATCCGGGATGTGTGTGGGGTGTGTTTTAGGGGTTGAAAATAGTTTTTCGTGATTTCTGGCTAAACCGTGCATTTTATCGAAAAAAGTTGATGATAAAAGTTGTAGGGAATAAAAAGGTCTACCACCATTTACCCACCATTTTTACCCTTACCTCAGAACTTTTCGACTAAAATGCGAAAAACTAATTTTTCGTTTTTTAATTCTTTTCTTTGACAAATAAAACTTTATGAAGCTCAAACTTTGGCAAAAGGTACCTCTGTTTATTGCAAAAAGGCAGTAATTTTTTGCAAGGGAAATATCTGGAGGTTGTTGTTGAATTTAATTTAAAAAAAAAGCAAATTTTTAACTGCGATTCCTCTTAAAACTACGCCTGCTACAGAGTTCAGTTTTGGCTCACTTACTCTTTGTTACATCTTCTTTCGATAAACGGTAAACAAAGGTATACTGCAATGGGAAAAATGGCGGGACAAATTGAAAAAACCAAAAAAGTCGCTGTTTTCGTGATAATTTGCATATTTATCGTTGAATAATTGTTATTAATTAATAAAATCATTTTAACTTTTTTATGTTTATGGAAACTATATAATTATTTCTTTGATTATTGTATAGATCGAGTTTTGATACGTGCAAAAATGGGTAGAAATTTTTTTTCGATACAAGTTATTCACAATGCCGGCTTCCCAACTGAGGAGAAATATGGGTACATCCCTGTAGGAGAAAACTTATTTCCAAAAATGTTTTTCATAGTTTTGACTCAACGAGATTTATGAAGAAGATCTGGTCAAAATGCTCTACATCTTTCCACTGGTTCTGATATAATCAATTTTTTTTAATACTTTGACTACAAGAGAAGCAAACCTACAATGTTCGAAGAACATCGTTTGAGTCAGCGGTGAAATTTTGGGAGAGGAGATAGGCATTCGAATTTCTCTTGAAGGTTTCGAGGTTATAGCCAAATGGAAAGACCTCACTATATAAATTATTATCTAAATGTTCTTCGTCAATTTTGAAACTTGTTCAGTCATAATTGTTTAGACTACACTTATCTTTGAACTTGTTATTATAAATTGTTCAATAAGTACTTTAATTTCTGAATATTCTTTCAGGTTTAATGATTTCAATTATTTTCCTTTGCAAGATTCCAAATCTTTCATAACATTTGGTACATACAATTTGGGAAGATAGCATGATCAGTCGTGGAATAACATTGGCTATTCCTGCTGATTTAGTTATATGTCCCTCGAACTTGTGCCAAAGTATTGCTCATTTAGTTGTATTGCAGGGTTTTGAGCGATCGAGACGTCTCTATCCTTTCTCCCATGACGTGTGTAGAGGGAATTTCGGCAGAGCCCTACATCCAGCTCATCCAAGTTCAAAGAACGGTAAAATTATTTTAGTTTGAATAACCAAATTTTCATTTCGCTGATCCATGTTATCTGACCAGAATTATTGTTAATCGTTAACCTCATGTAATTTGCTGAGTTCATAATTTACATTTTTTATTAATCATATAACTTAATTTGTATTTAATTCATCAAAAATTAACATTGTTTTACTTTCAATATTTCCAAATATTATTTATTTTGCTATAACAATAATTGTATTTGTTATTTTATGAGTTGTTAAAATTTCAAATTCCTTACCAGGAATAAAGCCAAATTGTTAAGTTTGAACATGTCTTTATTTCTTCGAAATATCCGCCTCGTAGTGCCTGAAATTCTTGATTGTGGATTCTATATTATTTTGTTGTGCTAAAGCAGTTGGCGCTCAGGGTAATCCATTCAGTCACGAATCTCGGGACACGTTTCACTACGAGTCCTGAGAGAAAATAAACCTAGTGAGCTAGTTGGGGCCATTGAACACTAAAGATCCTCAAAGATCTTAACAAAAGAGTTCTACATCTTCACTGTTCAATAGAAAAATTGAGTCTGGTACGAATAAGTTCGGTAGGTCTCGATCTTGACAACGAAGAACCACATTGCCGGTCATATCGTATTTCGGAGCTCTCTAGGTATTGGATGAGCTCGATTACTTTCTCCATCACTATAGAGATTACAGATAATAGTGAAATTAAGTATTCCTTGAGAACGATAGGGAGATATGTATGACCCCATATTTTTGGTATGGCGATCAAGCAGAATACGCCTAATTGTGCGCTGAGGGAAGACAATTTCAAACGTATGGCTGGCTATAGATGGCAGCAATATAAGGAGGGTCCTTCCCTTGTGGGTACAAAGTGGAATTTACTGCAAACATTCCAGCGAAAAGGTTGGCTTGTGGTGTATTAGCCAGTGTGCCATCATCTTTAGTTAGGGGAGGGGATGAGCTTTAAGTAAATTCTAACAATTTTGTAATGATTTTCTAATTTTATTTCAAATATCTATTTGAAAAATTTTAATAAATTTTACAATTGTTGAACAACATTTTTTTAATAGTGCTTGAAGATGAGATGTAACCTTTGTCCTCGAAACCTTGTAGTACCGATTTAAACACCTGGGTGATACCAATAATTATTTGATAGCAAAGATTCTTAGAAGGCAAAAAATCGCAGTCATCCCAAATATAACATCAGTAATAAAATGTCGCAAAGAAATGTGGTTCAATTAGTTTTATTGATGGAAAAAGTCGGTGACCGGTTTCTGAAAGACTTAAAACGTATATGGTGGTAATACGTTTTAGAATGGAATTTACTACCAACTGCGAGATTTTATTGAGGATTCTTAAGTTTATTTTATGTGGTACATGCATATTTACTTAAGTCTACACAATAGATGGAACGTAACACAGTTTTACATTCAGATTTTGTTGAGTACTTTCAACTATTTTCAATGCTGCAACGATTATAATAGCTTCTACAAAGAGCATCACATTGGTCGATCAGTCATTCATTCAAAGAAGCGTAAATTCAATTAGAAAAGTAGCATGTGCTAAAATGGAAAGTGCGAGATGAATAGCGTTTTACGAGAATATTTACTAATAATTTCTCATAGATTATAATTTAAGCGTACAATCCAACAGTGTAAATAGCAAATATATCACGATGAGCACATTCCTGCTGTCCACGGTTTCAGTTGATTAGCCAGTCGACCTTGCCAGCAATAGTCCAGTTGAAGTATGATGTTAATAAATAAGTGAACAATCTTGGCTCAGGGAGATTAATTTCTATTACTTTTTTTGGAATTATGTAGAAATTGATTATTCTAACTTTTTTATCACTCGTTGCAAATAGAACCTGAGCCAATGCACTTTGCCAGCAATAGAACATATTGAAGTATGGTGTTAATAAATGATTAAGCATTCTTGCAAATCAACGATCAAATTCTACCCGTTTTTCGAATTACTAAAATTACTTTTCTGACGTTAATTTGTCACTCCTTGGAAAATAATTCAAGTTAGTCGATATTGCCAGCAATAGAGAAAAATTAAGGCATAATGTCAATGAATAACTGAAATTTCTTTGTCACTCGTTGCAAAATGACTGGAACCAGTTAACTATGGTAGCAATAGAATATATTGGAGTATGGTGTTAATGAATAACAGATATTCTTGGCTATGGAAGATCAAATTATATCCATCGTTTTTCGATTCACTACAATCACTTCAATAACGTTAAATCCACAGACAACTATGGCAGAAATAGAACATTGAAGTGTGGTGTTAATAAATAACTAAAAAATGTATGGTCTTGCTCTTGCTATTCTGCAGTTCATACCAAAACATCATATCAAATGAACTCATGAACAATGCCAACCGGGCCTGAGTGCTCGAGGTTTTAGCTGGTATAGCGAGTGGTTGATCCCCATGGCATTAGCATCATATATTAAGGAATTGAAATCAATCATATCACATATTTTTCTGAAAAGAAAAACAGTTCAGGACAATTTCTTATTCAGGTATGCTGTCTGGCATCGTGTTAACTATAACGTTTTTAGGTAAACACTCACAAAAATATTTCAATTTCTTAAAAACCAAAATAAAAACGTCGCCTTCAAAGCAAAAGATATCTATACTCTTATATTAATAATTCTATATATAAAAAAGATAAATTAAATACTCTGGTCTGATGATTGTATTGCCTTGTATATAGGACAAACTGGACGCAATTTCAGTGGAAAGTTGTCCGAAAATTTGAAAACTTAGAGGTTCAAAAGAGGACACTAATTACGCGAACCACCTTTCGGAACATGACCAAAATTTCTCCCTTAATCCGAATATTTTACTCATTCAGGAAAAAGTGCCTAATCTCAATATTCTAGAATCAATAGAAATTGTAAAACATTCAAAAAACAAAAGTAACATAATATCAAATGATCAAATCGATACCTCTAATTCAACACTTTTGCATAAAATCCCACCCAAACCATTCGCTACCCCCACCCCTCAATTTCTACCATATCAGGGTTGATTTATAATATTTAAGGACATAATTTTAGATTCAGCTTTAGTTGGTTCATCGTTCATCGTTTAAGGGAGGGAGCTTAGTCCCCAATTGTACTGAGGGCACTTAGTTGGGCCCATTTTTTGCCCCATGGTTAGGAGCCTATTCTATTCTACAAGGTTTGTGGTCCGCCAGAAACCCAGAACATTTCCAGTGCTGGCTTCGATAAGTTGTTCTGGGTGCAGTTTTGATTCTCTGAAGTGTCGGTGGCTGAGGGTTGCTAATGCTGGGCATTCCAACAGGATGTGAGAGGCAGTTTCTTCCGCCTCTCTATATTTCCTACATATTGGGGCATCTGGGATACCCATAGTGTGGAGGTGTTTGTTAAAACGACAATGACCAGTTAGGATTCCAGTCATCTCTCTGATGTCCCTCCTATTCAGAGAAAGGAATTTCTTTGAGAGCCTAGGCACAAACTCTTTGATGAAGTGCTTGGGTTGCCCCATGCATGGTGATTCTCACCACAGTTTAGACCACTCTTCATACAGTTGGCCCAGAAGGGCGGGACCCCCACGCAATTTGATAAAGCGACCATTGGCTTCGGTCCGACAGGAACGTCAGATGACCTTCATCTAGCCAGGGAGTCGGCCATTTCATGTCCTTCAACTCCACTGTGTCCAGGGACCCAGATGAGTTGATCTTTATTCCTCCTGGCTAGTTCAGCCAGTATATCCCTGCATTCTTTGACAGGCCTTGGTGTGACTGGGTGATTTAAGAGCTCCCAGAGCCGAACGGATGTCTGTGCAAATATATATGCGCCTCTAATATGATCTTTTGACCTTTTCAGGTATATTCTCTCTCCAGAAGCCCGACCTATCTTGGACCCATCTGTGAACCATACGAGCCCGTCTGGTGGCAGTAGGGTGTTTCGTTACTCCAATCTCTTCTATCCGGGGATGAGGATTTTGGGAGAAGTGAGACATACAGCTGGGATCATGCTATTTTGTTTCATTTCTAGTATGGGGCATTTTTGAGGTTGCCTCCTTAAAATCGATGTGTCCACGAGAGTAGAGCGTTTTGGTCCATTGGCCTAGGCCCTTTAACCTAGTGGCCTAAGTTTTTATGTATAAGTGTAGAAATGGTAATTCGGCGAGAGCTTCGAGGGCTCTCGTTGGAGCCGACCTCATACCGCTCAATATGCCTACGCATGCAAGCCGCTGCAGTCGGTCCAGGAGGCGCTAAGATATACCAATCCTTGTCCTCGACCACCACACTACCGCAGCATAGGTAACCATAGGCCTGATCACAGCGGTATAGATCCAAGAAAAAATCTTTGGCTGTAATCCCCATGTGCTGCTGAAAGCTCTTCTGTACGCCCAAAATGACGCAGATGCCGTCCTCACTCGATGTTCGAGGTGTTGGCGCCAAGTCAGTTTAGAGTATAGGATTACTCCCAGAAACTTCACCGACCTTTTGAATTGCAGGACCTTGCCAGAGAAAGTAATCTCTGGCAGAGTATCCAGCTTACGTTTCCTTGTAAACAGTACAATTTCCGTTTTGTCAGGATTTACCCTGAGCCCCTCTATGCGGCACCAGCCGTCCACTATGCTGAGCAGCGAGCTTTGTAGTTGGCACAGCGTCCCCAAGTGCTGCCCGAAGGTGACGCAACCAAGTCATCGGCATAAAACCCAGCCTCTTCCAGTTCCTTCAAGAGTACATCCACTACAAGGCACCACATAAGCGGAGATAGGACACCTCCTTGTGAACAGCCTTTTGTAGCGGTGGTTTGTACAACGCATCCTTTATGTTGAGTCCTTATCGCACGCTTAGATACCATGGCTTCAATCCACTGGACCTTTAGTTGGTAACTCATTACTTTGAGAATGCCACAGTGTGGTGAAACAATTCGTCCGCATTATTTCTAAATTAAATGTTATATGTCTTGTGTGAATTCGAATTTAATTTAATTAATTCAACTCCCGAAGTATACAAATACTGTTTATTAACTGAACAAACTGTAGCGATAGCACATAAATCCAATTCCATCAAATTATCCAGCAAAAATGAATGCATGACTTGATCAAATATTTGCTCAAAGCGAAATAATTTGCGTGGAAGAAATAAGTTCGTTGGGTCTAGTATTTACTTTTTCATTCGGTTGAATATCTTAGCATCGATGAAATATTGATTAATAAATTTAGCTTCACGAAACGCAGCTGATAGCATAGATATGCAAATTAAATTACACGTTATTTTTAAGGATAATTGGATAATTTTGAAGTTAATTTAACGTATTCAAAGTTATTTTCTCGGTATATTATTAAGGCAACATTTGTTATTATTGAAGCGGTTAAGGATTTTATTGACTAATAATTACTGTATCCACATCTTCCACGGTGAATTTTAATTGAATTCTCATGCGATTATTATAATTAAATTATGGCAAGTAAATCTGCGAATATACAGAATGAGTATGCTGTTGAGAAATCTATAGTTCATTCCTTATAATATCATATGAACTTATCTATACTACTATATATTAATAGAGTAGTGTAAAGGAGTGTCAGGAGTTCGATAGAGAAAAGTATAGAGGGTACGGTGCTGGTTGAGGTATCGTTAGAACGAGATTGGACTGTCTATGTGCGAAAAACTGTAACAATTGAAAAAGTTATATCGTTTGGCGAGAATGAGCCACTGAATATACGCGCTACTAATATTGGTGCCATCGATAGCAATATGTCTGAAATTGTCTTTCGTCCTCGCACATTTAGACGCATTCTGCTCAATACCAGAAAGTCTGTGGGGCCTGACAGAATTCCACTTGTCGTTCTCAGTGAATGTGAGCCTGAATTAACACCAGTTTTCTGCAGATTGTTTACCCTTTCAAACAAACTTGGTGTATTTCCTTCCAGTTGGAAGACAGCTAGAGTTCAACCAATCCCAAGAAAAGGAGAGAAGACCCTTCCTAATAATTATAGACCCATTGCAATATTATCAGTGATGGAGGAAGCAATCAACATCGAGCTCATCCGATACCTAGCGAGCTCCAAAATCGTGAATGACCGGCAATATGGTTTTCGTCATCAGAGCTTGTCTACGTGGAACATGTATGGCAGAAATCTATTGAAAAATATGGGGAATCTCTAGATGTATCATGGGATACATCCAAAGCATTTGACCGAGTCTGACCAAAGCCTTCTTGAGAAACTTCCCGTCCACAGCTTTGCAGATGATGGTACATTTCATACTGCATTCTTATTCAGAGCCCCTATACCATCCAATGAAGCCAGAAGAGTGAAATAGAAACAAGTTGACGCATTTAACGGAGATCTGGCACAGATTTTGAAACTGGGATCTGATAATCTAATACAGTTTAATGCAATCAAAAATCAAGCTTGCGTCTCTTCCAGGATGTCGGATCCAACAATCCCTAATATGATGATGTCTGGTACAACTATTCCTATGAAGTCTTTCATAGCAATGCTCGGGATCACCACCAACAGCTCCTTCTCATGGGAAGATCATGTGATGTCCATTGCGAAAACCGTTTCACAAAAACATGGTTTTCTATTCCGTGCAAAGAGCTACTTTACATCCCAGCAGCTCCTCATAATCTACAATTCACAGATCCGACCTGTCCTGGAGTAATGTTCACATGTTTGGAGTTCGCTGAAGCTGAAGCTCTTGGATTCTATCCTTCGGGTTGTGCCAATGTATCACAAAAGAGATTATTGAGATTAATTTTCGACTTAGACTTCCGTGCAAGTTGTAGGGGAGCATTCAAGGAATACTCAATTTTAACTATCCCTTCTATTTACATCATGAAGTGCGTTAACTTTACTAGGACATATTTCAACACTTTTCATCAATAATCTGATGTTCATAACTATAACAAAAGGACCAGAAATCTCCGTTTACCTCCTCACAAAACAACTGTGTTTCGCAAATCTCCAGTTTATAAATGTATTGTGTTTTATAACGCTTTACCAGATGACATCGAATCAAAACCCACTTACAATTCATTCAAGATTGGCGTTAAATCATTCTTCTAAAAAAAACCTGTTTACTCCATCAGGGAATTTTTGTTTCATGATGTGATTCCTAAACATTCAACCTCCATTTTCACTCGCAGTTTCTCGTACAACGCACCCAAATTGTACAATGATCTTCCCAGTGAGTACAGACATTATACAATATACAATCTCCAACTTCAAAAAGAGACTTAAGCGTCACTTACTAGAAAAGTGACCGACAGTTTGGCTACTAACCTGGCGTATTTTCTTTGGCTAAATTCTCTTCTCCGAGAGGTACTCGTAGATATTTTACTTATTTTCGCTTTTTCTAGGAGTAAATTACATACATTTATATTTTACCCTTTTGCTAATGTGCTATATTCCGCTATTTTTTATGATGTTTGTTATAGTTTTATATTTATTTTTACATTCACATCTTATATTAACGTTTATTTGTAAAGATCCCCTAGAAGGATCTCCTTAGGGTTGAGTTGAAAAACAGCTACTGCTGACACTTCACCTTTTCTTATGAATAAAGTCGATTTATTATTATTATTATATATAAGCATGTTCTTCTAGGCAGAAAATGCACATAAAATTATATTCGGAACATTTTTAATTATATTATATCATACATATTTCTTACACGTACACTATTTACATCTATTTGTTTCAGAAATCAATGTACCAATTCTTTATCTAACTTACCTTCTGTACTTTATATGTTATTAAAAAGATTATTATTATCTAAAAGAGATTGATGATGTCACACTTATGAGTTCATTGACCTCTCTAGAATATCGTAGAAAGGTGAGAGATCTATCCTCCTTCTATATATATTTCCATGGTCGGAGTTCATCAGAAATCTCGTCTGTTGTTCCACCAAGAGACTAGACGGCGGACTAGACGAACTCAAACTAGTCGCCCATTCATTGTCAAGCTCGAGACGAGAGAGGGTGCTGTTGGTGGTGATCCCGAGCATGGATAAGGAAGACTTCATAGGAACAGTTGTATCTGACATCATCATATTAGGGATTGTGGGATCTGCTTTTATGGAAAAAATAATGCCAGATCATCAGATCCCCATTTCAAAATCGTTACCAGATCTCCATTAATTGCGTCAATCTCTCTGTCTCGCTCCCCCGACTTCATTGGATGGTATAGGAGCTATAGATAAGAAAGTGGTATGAAGTGTACCATCATCTGCAAAGCTGTGGACGAAACAGGTGGTAACCTCCAACATATCGTTGATATGGAGCAGAAGCAAAGTATCCCTGTGGAACACCACCGTTGATAGCCATTGTATCAAAGGATACTCAGTTAACCGCCAGATGGAGTGATCTATTCAAAGTGGAGTCAATCTACGGAAAAATAGTACGAGGTTCGTAAAAATTTGATAAAGGTCAGCGACTTGAAAAAAATGGTGTCTTATGATAAAAATAATAAGACCCTAAAATTTCTATCTGCAATATTGGTTGGAACCATGTCTAACCTTCAAAAAACTGTTTTTTTGCCATTTTTTAAGGTCAGTTTTGGAGTTTTATGCTTTTTTGAACCTCTTAGACTTCCGGCTAAGATTTGAAATTTGTACCATCTTATTATTGATATTTGAGGAACTTTCAATCCGAATTTCGTGACTTTCCTTCCACCCCCTCTCCTGGAATACATATTTATACGTTTTTTGGAGAAAATTCAAATGTGAATTTTAGGCAAAACTATTGAATATTTTTAGCCCACATCTGGACCACTTATTGTGACCGCCACGATCTACTTTTTCATGAAATTTCATTCAATTTGGTTGCAAGTTGCCCAAAATAGCCCAATTTAATTTTTTTTTCCAAAAAACGTATAAATATGTATTCCAGGAGAGGGGGTGAATGGCATGTCACGAAATTTGGATTGAAAGTTCTTTAAGCCAAAAGTCGAAGAGGTGCAAAAAACATAAAACTCCAAAAGTGACCTTAAAAAGGGCAAAAAAACAGTTTTTTGAAGGTCAGACATGGTTCCACCCAATATTGCCAATACAAATTTTGGGATCTTATTATTTTTATCATAAGACATTGTTTTTTTCAGGTCGCTAACCTCTAACAAATATTCATGAACCTCATCCTATTCCGTAGATTGACTTCACTATCAATGAATTCATATTTAACGCCAGCTGAGGATAATAAATTATTGACACTATTCATTCCAAATAGTATTTAAACAGGCACATTTTGATTGACAGTGCCGGATCATCTGTTTTCATCTATTCCTGCTCTAGTAATGTCTTTGAAACGTGAAATGTGTAACCCTGACAGAAAATCTTGACTTGTATGTTTTGTAAGATAATTGTAATTTATTATAAATATAATACACTTGAATTTAGTATTTCATTATTTTGGTTATTTTTCTTATTTAAAAAAGGGGCCGGTATTAGAGACCGTCCCGGGCCTCAGATGAAATAAGTCTGCCACTGAATATAATAAAAATTATTTCTTCGTATCTGTGGTTTTAACAATCGCAATGTATATTCAACCACAAAACGCATTCTACTACTTCTTAGTAAGTAGAAACACTTACAAAAAACATATCTTAAGGCGAGTGTAGCAGTTGCGGGATATAATAACCGCAAATTATTGCTACGTGCACATTACGCTGACCTACGCTAAAGACTAAAAAGTTACAGTAATTTTTACAAGATAATGATTCAAGTACGTTACACCCGGTAATTGTAAAAACGAGGTGATGATCCGAGAAGTGTCGGCTTGTTTTAATCGCTTGTCTATCTCTTTGAATGACCAACAATTATCTGAAATCACGATTTTCACGTCAGAATGTCAGTGAAAAGCAGTAATTATGGCACCTGTCGGTATATGCAACTCATTTGCATATCGCATTAAAAGTCCATATCATATGTATATGAAATTAAAATACTTGTGACGAACTTAAAGTTGAAGATTGCATTCTCCAGGTGTCTGTTACAGGCATTTCAACGTTGCATAAATTAATTTTTAATCGAACGAGAAAACAACCAAATCGAACTCAGTTTTAGTATTCGGCGATATCTGTTTTGATCTGTAGTCAGGTTATATGTGACATACGAATCGATTTAAATTCGTCGGGATTAAATGCGTGAGGAAATGCAATTTTTTATTGGATCAAATTGACATGAATATTTTGGTTATGCCGATAGATGATTTAAAAGAACAGAAACAACGAGAAAGCTTGCTCGAGGCATTTATATTTAACAAATGGAACTGATACAGGAGGCTGGTTTGAAAGTAGCTTGGTTCGAATACCCATAGAAGGTACAGCCACGGATAAACAGGGCTGTTCCGCATAATAACTGACACAGAGCAGAGGCGTGTTTGGAAAACCGATATATACAGTGTGTCTCAGATAAGGATGTGTATCATGGAGATATCGGAAACGGTCAATAGATACAGTTTTGGTTAAATGGGAAAGGATTTCAATTTCTTGATTCCCTATTTTATTTTTACTTCCTCCACTATACGTAATATACGAGGGCAAGGTGAAACAAGAAATGATTAATTTGGTCAAAACTTATATTATTTCTCAACATAATCTCCTTCCAGCCCGATACACTTCGTCCAACGTATTTCTAATGTTTCGATTCCTTCCAAATAATAAGATTTTGACAATCCTTCAAAATAGGCTTTGTTTCAGCGATGAACTCACTCTCTTTCTGCTGAGCCATTTTTGGAACTGGATAAAAATCGCAGGTGATTAAATCTGGAGAATATGGTGGACGATGAACCAATTCGTAGCGCAATTCATGCAAATGCCACTGATTTTAGACAAAAGTGTTTAGAATTAAATTTTACATAATCTAAGTATATTTATATCTTCACTTTTCAACCTTTTTCCACCGTAAGAGGGTGAACATCCCCACTTCGTAGATTAATGAGCAGGATTTCTGCATGAAAATGGGGAAATGTTATATAAAAAGATATGAAAAATATTGTTGAAGAATATGCCTTCTTTTTGCACCCTATCAGAAAGGGCTGCAAGAGGTGGGAGTGTAGTAACTTGCGAATTCGATATAAAAGATGAATTTAAAGAAATATTTCTTCATATTGCATTACGAAAATTAAATCATAAATGTCAAAGTTAATATTGTTTTTTTTCAGCGATAAAGTCATCGTTGGAGCCAAATCTCTTTCCGCCGAGCCATTTCTTCAAGTTTGGGAATAGATAAAATCGCAGGGGGCCGCTTTCGCTTCAAATCGTGCTGTTTACTGACTAGCTATATCCCAAGAGGCGAAATGTGCAGTTTACGGGCTAGCTATATCCCAAGACGCCAAATGTAGCTGTTTACTGGCTGGCTATATACCAAGCAGCTGAATCGTGCTGTTTACTGGCTAGCTATATCCCAAGAGCCTAAGTCGTGCCATTTACTGGCTAGCTATATCCCGAAAAACTAAATCGTGCCGTTTGCTGGTTAGCTATATCCCAAGAGGCTGAATCATCCTGTTTACTGGCTAGCTATATCCCAAGAGGCTAAATAACGCTATTACTGGCTAGCTATATCCCAAGAGGCTAAATCCTGCTTTTTACTAGCTGGCTATACATCAAGAGGCTAAATAATGCTGTTTACTGTCTTGCTATACACCAAGAGGCTAAATCGTGCTGTTTTCTGGCTAGCTATATCCCAAGAAGATAAACCGTGCTGTCTACTGGCTGACTATATCCCAAGAAGCTGAATCGTGCTGTTTACTGGCTATCTATATTCCAAGAAGCTGAATCGTGCTGTTTACTGGCTAGCTACATGCCAAGAGGCTAAATCGTCCTGTTTACTGGCTAGTTATATACCAAGAGGCTAAATCGTGCTGTTTACTGGAGAGTTATATCCCTAGAGGCTAAACCATGCTGTTTACTGGCTAGCTATATTCCAAGAGGTTAAATCGTGCTGTTTACTGGCTAGCTATATCCCAAGAAGCCAAATTGTGCTCATAACTGGCTAGCTATACCTCAAGAGGCTAAATCGTGCTATTTACTGACTAGCTATATCTCAAGAGGCTGAATCGTGATGTTTACTGGCTAGCTATATCCCAAGAAGATGAACCGTGTTGCTTACTGGCTGGCTATCTATATCCCAAGAGGCTTAATCGTCATGTTTACTGACTAGCTATATCCCAAGAAGCTAAAATCGTGCTGTTTACTGGCTAGCTACATCCCAAGAGGCTAAATCGTGCTATTTACTGGCTAGTTATATACCTAGAGGCTAAATCGTGCTGTTTAGTGGCGAGTTATATCCCTAGAGGCTAAACCATGCTGTTTACTGGCTAGCTATATTCCAAGAAGTTAAATCGTGCTGTTTACTGGCTAGCTACATTCCAAGAGTTTAAATCGTCCTGTTGACTAGCTAGTTATATTCCAAGACACTCTATCATTATTATTTGGAATACACGAGAGGAAAACCTATAATGTTCATTGTATGAACCAGCGGTGGAATGTTGCGAGAGGAGGTAGGATATAGGGATTCAAATTCCCCTTGCAAGTGGATAAACTAATATTGCAATTTTATCTTTATCTCAAAGAGCTTGCGCCTAGGCTTTCAAGGAAATTCCTCCTCCTCAACACTTTTTTCTTCGCCAAATGAGGCCGCTTTCGCTTCAAATCGGCGTCGAATCGATCCAATAGCTATACATAATATAATGCGGTGATAGTTTTGCCTTTTCAAGGTAACCGATATGAACGATACCGTATGAATCCCTCAAAACTGTCACTATGATTTTGTTAGTTAGAAGTTAGGATAGTAGATCATTGATGAACACACACAATTCGATTCGATGCTCCGCTATAGATCAACTATCCACGGACATTCATCTAAAGTTCTATCGTTTACACTTACCCAGAACATTCAGTCAGTTGTTGTGAAATATTTAAGAACCGGGATGCTGTCATTGAATGAGTACTGACAGAGTAACTGCCTTCCATAGCCATACTCATAGCTACGCTCCTCAATTCAAAACGATTGAACTTTAGATGAATGTACGTGAATAGTTAATCTATAGCGGACCAGCGAATCGCATTGTGTTCATCATGATTTACTTATCATTCCAGAGGTTTATATTCACAAAAATATAAGACTGACGGGACCAAAGTGGTGTAATTGGTAAGCACGCAGGACTAGACGTCCAGGAATGTGGGTTCGAATCCTGCCTATGGTTCAATGTTTTACGTTTATTCATCTGTATAATCCTATGTTATCTAAGTTATCTTCATAATTCAGGAAATTTAATTCTATCACAAGATTATAGTAACATTTGAATTGAATGTTCCTCATGGTCAACCATCGAGAATGCTAGGGAAACATGAATTTAGAATAAAAACCTGTAAATACCATGGCTCCTTGATACTAAAATATTTCTGACTACGTTATTGCCATCATACATAGAATAACCATTAAAAAAAGATAAATCATACGTATAACTCATATAAGATTAGTTTCTTCTATTACGACTTATAATGGACTTTCGCAGACTGAATGCAGGCAGCTTCGATTAATTATTCGTAGTATAATAGTACCTTATTCGTTCATTGTGGTGCTAATAACCCCTACACATGTTACTTACGAACCACTAATGATATGTGTCAGATTTCATCGGCCACATTCAAAAGCCATTAATCATAAAGCATATGTAGATAGCAGGCGGTGAATTTTGTTTTAAATATTACACAACACCTTTATTCATATGTTCATCTTACGCTCACTCAAGAGTGCACCGCCAATGGACTCGCATGCACACACACACACTCGGCGGTGTTAAGAGTGGATTTCCGTGTTGTTACTCTAAAGTTATTTTGATAATCGCTTGAATAAACATGGAAAGAAATTAACGTGGCCGTAATCGTATACGCACGATGGATAATTTGTCTGAGGAGAAAGCAATTTCAGAGAACGTGTGTTCGAATCGTATCTAAATACGATTAATGAACATGTTTCCAGTGTTAGTAATAGTTTGATCTAAGAATATGCAGGTATCCACGGAAACTATTCATATTGGAATTTTAATGCCGTCCTAAAGTATCTTCCATTCATGAAAATAATCTTGATTGGAGATGGTCTTAGGTTTCTTTCAAAGTAACGATCGTATCGGGTGTACATATCGGAGAAACTTCGAAAAAAATTCCAATTGTCTTGCATAATAGACTGCTTTATTCTAATATCGTTGTTATTCGTGCTGTTTACAGGCTAGCTATGTATCAAGGGGCTGAATTGTGTCGTTTACTGGCTAGTTATATCCCAAGAGGCTAAATCCTGTCGTTTACTGGCTAGCTATATCCCAAAAGGCTAAATCGTGCCGTTTACTGGCTAACTATATCCCAAGATACTGAATCGTGCCGTTTACTGACTAGCTATATCCCAAGACGCTAAATCATGCCGTTCACTTCCTAGCTATATCCCAATCGTGCTGTTCACTGGCTAGCTATATCCTAAGAGGCTAGATCATGCAGTTTACTGGCTCGCAATATACCAAGATGCTAAATCATGCTGTTTACTGGCTAGATATATCTCTAGAGGCTGAATCGTGCTATTTACTGACTAGTTATATCCCAAGCAGCTGAATCGTGCCATTTACTGGCTAGCTATAGCCCAATCGTGCTGTTCACTGGCTAGCTATATCCCAAGAGGCTAAATCATGCTGTTCACTGGCTAGCTGGATCCCAAGAGGCTGAATCTAACTGTTTACTGACTAGCTATATAGCAAGAGGCTGAATCGTGCTGTTCACTGGCTAGTTATATCCAAAGAGGTTTAATGTTGGTGTTCATTGGCTAGCTATATCTCAAGAGGCTGAATCGTGCCGTTTACTGGCTAGATATATCCCAAGAGGCTAAATCGAGCTGATTACGGGCTAGATATATCCCCCTGGGCTAAATCGTGGCTCTATTATTGTTTCGTTACTTTTTTTATATCTTTTGAATACATGAGAGGGAAACCAATAATGTTCATTGTATAAACCAGCGGTGGAATGTTGCTAGAGTAGGTAGGATATAGGGATTCAAATTCCCCTTGCCAGTGGATAAACTAATATTGCAATTTTATCTTTATCTCAGAGAACTTGCGCCTAGGCTCTCAAGGAAATTCCTTCTCCTTAACAGGAGATTCCTTAGGTAGTTGAATGGAACCCTTACAGATCACTGCCACTGTCATCCTAACGGACATCTGCATATTAAGGGCATCGTAAATGACCCTGCATGTGTTGTATTGTGTTGTGCATCTACTGTGTCCCCTTCTGCTGCTGGGCCATTCAGGGTGTCTAAACGGCTAGTGCAGTTCCTTCAACCATGTAGCTCTCATTGGCGGATGGCTTCAATTGAGATGAATTCCTTCTTCTATTTGGTACGCTCCAAGGTATCGTCGACTGGGACTGGGGTTTCTTTGAGGAAGCGTATATTTTGAATCTGATGACCCATCACAATGTGCCACAGAAATCTCGGATATTATTAGGCTAGGAATATAAACTTACATACCCCATACAAATAATTTACCATCACCTGGTGTACGACGGTTCAACAAAATCTATCCTAGGGTCGTCGCTTCAAAACAAACAGCATATCGTCGTCTGGAGACCAGAACAGAATATGTTCAAGTCAGAATTTTTTGCAATGAAACAATAAACGCTTCGAGAAAGGCATATGATGCCGAAATGAGATCAAAGCTCATTGAATGCGTTTTGGACTTTTGTCAAAGCAGTTTGTAGAACTTCCACTCCCAGTGTGGGAAAACTTTCGTCATACGCTTTGCCGCCTCAACTTTGTCGCTTATTGTCGAGTTTTCTCTCAGGTAGATCACTCCATGTGGCCGTTGACGGAGAATCCCTCGATACAATGACTATCAACGTTGGTGTTCCACAGAGATCTGTCTTGGCATCAACTTTATTTCTGCTCCATGTTTTGAGTTCGGCTTCCAAATATACGCTGAAGGTCTTGGATTCCAGAAGATCACACTTACGAATTCATTGATCTTTCTTAAACATCCTAGAAAGGTCTCTAACTTTTCTGTAGATCTTTCCATGGTAGGAGTTCATCAGAAATCCCGCCTGTCGTTCCACCATGAGATGCCAGAAGGGTGAACAAGACGAACTCAAATTAGTCACCTTCATTGTCTAGCTCGAGCCCTGCCACAACGACAAATTTGTGAAACTCTTTGCCAAGTAAGGTCTTTCCCTATGCTCATAACCTTCAAAATCCGAATGGCTATCTCGTCTCCCAACTTTCCACCGCTGGTTCACACGATGTTCTCCGAACATCATAGATTTTCCTCTCATGTAGTGGTGTAGTATAGAAAAAAAATTTGATTGCAATTCATATGCATTCGGCATCATAGCAAATGCTCTACTGATTTAGATTGACACGGAATGCTGCAGTTACAATTAATTTGGTTGAAACAGTTTTCGTGAAACAAAGTAATACGATTCGATGCGATACATTTAATTGGTGTTACAAATTTTAAATTAAAGAAGAAATCATAAGAACGCTTGGTATTTCCAGATCCCCGGCTTCGTGAATTGATCAGAGATAAGTGTATGGTTTATTTTTTCTTATCGCTGATGATGTGCATGTTGAAAGTAAAGGATACCAATGACATCGTATTTTAAATCGTGGTGCGAGTGGGTTTAACACGATATCTAAGCCGGAGGAACATGCGTGTTTAATACGTATAAATTGTTTTGAATTTATCCAGATATCGTAACTTTGAAACTGGCTGCATTGTTGTTCAACGAACATATAGTATTTTTCGGGAGTGTCTTTTCAGTTATATCGGTAATTTCATGGCTCGTTTTCATAATTTAATACGCTCCGAGACGTTCAATTTTAAATGTCAGTCCTGATAGCTCAAAATTAATCACCTGTTGCGGCGATACCAACTTGGGCAAAAATGCCTTTGAGAAAATACGGCGAGATTTTATCATTCTATCTCAGTCTTTATCTTTGTTGCAGGAGATTTTCTTGAAAAAATGCCGAAAGTTTTCGCCGATAGGTAGATTCAACAAATGTATTTCATCCTGGATTGTTTAATTTGAATGAAATAATCGATTATTCCAGCGGTTCGATTGATCGTTGCCATTTCTACTTGCACCCTAAATATTTTGACTCAATGTTGTGTGAGTGAGCTAAATACGTAATTTTCCAAAAACAAAAAAGATGCCCACACGAGCATATCTAACTATCAAAATTAGTTGGGAGAGAGAGACAAAAAGAGACCGACAGACAGAGAGTAACTACCTATTAGCCATCAGAGCATCAGAGTAGCCTAAATTAGAAAACAGCATGTGCCTGTTTAAATAATATTTGAGATTAGTAATGCAAATGCAAATGCATTTTCATCCCTTCTAAATGACCGTGATATTAGTCCGTAGGTACTCTTTTCTAAAAGTGATAACATTTCTTGAGAAATTGTGTGACCTTATTTAAAATATGTATAGGTTTTAAGCTATTGCATATAGCTTTTATCGCGGGCTTTGAGCGCGGCGACCGAATCAAGAAATTCCGTAACGAAAAATAATGTAAGACCTAAGCACCTAACATGTGTCAAATTAATTAATTAATTCGAAGTTTCTAAAAGTGAGAAATTTCGCTATTTTATACGAATGTTATAACATTCTAGCGCTTTAGACTCCGGGATTTTCACGTGGCCTATCGAAATTAGAAGGTTCGAATTATCTAAAAACATAATTGCATGAACTCCAGACGTCCTATGTAATTAGCTACGAACGAAATCATTTTGACATATGCCTCTAGGAGCTCGCTACGCGTCCGTTAGAGTTTATACGTTAGACGCGCGTAGCAGAGACCTGAGAGTACCTGTTTCTATTAAGCTATTGCATATATTGCATATAGCTTTTATCGCGGGCTTTGAGCGCGGCGACCGAATCAAGAAATTCGGTAACGAAAAATAACAGGAACTCGTTTACGTTGCGCTTTCTCGGGTGACTAATATTGAAAAATTGTATATCACGACAAAAAACGATAATTTTACATTCAAGTTTTATAATAATCGAAGGCAATCTGCATTGGCTGCATCTTTGTTGCAAGAATTCAAAAGACTGCCTTTAAATAGTGTTCAGACGACAGCTCAAAGTGTCTTAGATTTCATTAGTAATAGAAATGGCATTTCAATAATGACTTTCAATTGCCAAAGTCTAAATAGTCACAAATACGATTTACAAGATTCAGTTACAAGACAAACAAATGTGTTACTTCTTACCGAAACTTGCATGGCGCATGATAATCCGATTGAAATACCTAATTTCAATTGTATTGTTCAATTCAAACAAGACTCTGTTCCAGAAGGTGAGGTAGCTATTTACCAAAATAATAATAATGTAACTAATATTATGACTCCGAATATTGAAATAAATATTGCACACGTTAACGATGTTAATGTTAGGCGCTCATTTGTTGGAGATATTTGTGCGTGCTCATGCAAACTTAGAAATGGCCTACACATAGTCATGGTAGCAATTTACATTTCTCCAAATCCAAAATTGGACGAGGTGGAGCATTTTATTCATCGCACTTTACTGGAGTACACTGAAGAAGGGTCGAAAATACTTGGTACAAATGTTAATAAATTTCCACTTATCTAGGCTGGCGATTTCAACATCAACTTCGCTGATGAAAAATCAGAGCGGTTGACAACTTTTCTTTCGGAAAAATTGAATTTGAAAATGAATAATGATCCACAAGAAAATATGGGACCACCATTGACGCGGTATTTTCCAGTTATTTAGAGGATATCAAGTCTCAAACTTATGTCTCTTATTTCAGTTATTCAGTTACCATAAACCTATAGTTTCAATGATAACAAATTCCTGAGTAACCTACATGTATTGTGAGATAATAAAAATATTTTAAACGATATTAACTTCTCATTTATTCAATAAAAGAGAAAAAAATGTTTTCTTATCGGTCACCACGCTCAAAAAGTGTAACTTGAATTAATATCAAAGAAAAAACTTGAATTAAAATATCAAAGAAAAAAAAATACTGCATAAATTTTAAAAAATGAATAATTATAATTGCATAAGTTGAGAAAAAATGCTATGCAATAGCTTTACCGCGGCAGTCCCCGAGTGCCACACGTATTTTTTTTGTTTTTTACTTCGGAAGTTGGAGAATAGAACTCAAATTTCACACAAGACTTTTAACATTTAATTTAAAAATGCTGACAAATTGTTTCACCACACTGTGGCATTTTCAAAGCAAGGAGTTATCAACTAAAGCTAAATCTAAAAGTATCTCCTTAAATATCAGGGATCAGAATGTGGTACAAATCCACCTTCATCCCTCAATTTGTACCACATTCTGATCCCTGATATTTAAGGACATACTTTTAGATTTAGCTTTGGTTGATAACTCCTTGGTTTGAAAATGCCACAGTGTGGTGAAACAATTAGTCAGCATTTTTAAATTAAATGTTAAAAGTCTTGTGTAATATTTGAGTTTTATTCTCCAACTTCCGAAGTATTATGAATTTACACTACGTAAACGCCGAAACCATAGATATATGTATAGGTATTGATCCGCCAAGATGAGTTTTGTGATTATGGACAGTTTTTATTCAAAATTTGGTATATGGAGGTTTTTGGGGTCGGAGATCATGATCTTTTAGTCAAAATTAAAAAATTCGAGATGGCAGACGAGTTAAGTGATTATATGGGGTTTTTGGGATCGGAGATCATGATGTACAATTTAAAATACAAGCTTGCCTTTAAAATTTTTTTCTCATTCCTATATATTTTCTTTTTCTACAATCATATACATTTGGTCCGCAGGAGTGTTCGAAAGCTGGTTTGCTAACAAAAGTGAGGGAAGTTACGTGATCAATTGATCACAGCATAAACTGGTTTTATTGCAAACTTTTTTATTAATTATTGTAGGATGATAATTTAAAATTTGGAATTTCATTGGATTATTTGAAAGTAATAGCTGTAATTTGGTTAATTTATTGATAGTTGGCGAAACGTCGGCATCCAGTCGTGTTATTGTGACGCGGAATCCATCCGAAAGCCAAGAGTTTTCAAGTGTTATAGGTTATAGTGCATCCACAGTGTGAACTATTTTACAATTTGTCAGATATTTACGATACACCAATTATAACACTTTTATTAATGTGTAAATATACATTTTTTTAATTTAACCAATGAATGTTTTTTCGCGGATAACTGAACTCTTTTTATCCACGTATATCTAGCACATAACAATTCAAGATTGATAATCATAGATAACAACCAGATGATTGTCATATTGGCACGTCCATAACCAAATAGCTCATCTCTAATCTCATGAGAATGTTCAACACTTTCAATCATCCGTTATAATTTCCTATTTCTCTATCTCACAATATATCTCTACAGGCACGCATACAAAATGATCTAACCTTGAATGTAGCCAGCAATGAACTATTATGATGTATTTTAGAACGAATGATGTCAATGATATATTTCTGGACACAATGTTTAGTAGTAAAATTTCAACTCACATCCTAGTTGAACCATTATTTATGTACATTGTTTCGAATATCACTTTGGAACGTGCCACATTTTCAATTCTGCTTTTATCTAGGTAGTCTATGAATCGATCGTGTTTTATGTATAAAACGTTTTATTTGATCTTCATGCCATCATAACAATGTGGAATTTAGTTTGGTACTTCTTTGTTTTATTTCCGAATCGATGACTTCAACAAACCACGTGAATCACAGACAATATACCGGCTGTCCCATAGGCTGTGCCAAAAAAAAATCGATATTTTTTATTTCGCTCTTCTTCGAGTATATCATTCCCCGTTCAAATTCATTCAAGTCCCCCAAATTTGAAACAAATCGGCTAATATTTAGAGGTGCATCAAGCCCAAAACGGGTTTTTGAAGTTTTTCCTGAATTTTTGGGAGGTTTCATAACACTGTTCTACAATAACGGGATGTTTGACACTTGGGAGACATTATTACATTTAAACACAAATTATTTAATGCATTTCAGTCGCCACATCCACTTTCCAACTGATATATTGGCGAAAAGAACCATCTTTTTAAGGCCTAAAAACTGTAATTTCAACTTTCAACTTCAACAATTTCATATTTTCAGGTTCGTGATGCGTCATATGCTCTTTTAACGTAGTATAGTATCACGTAGCATTAATTGGATTAAGTGCCTTAACTCGGTTGCATTTAGCTGAAATTGGATGAATCCTTTGAGTTCAGAAAAGGTTAGAACTTTCCCTTTAATGTGATGCTAGTTAATGTGATACCAAATCAATTCCACCCCCTCCCACCTCGCTAAGAAAAATATTTTCCTGGAGTCAAAAAGCCAAAACAATCATGGACTCAATTAGACAACAGGTCAATAAATTTCAATAAATTGTCTTTAAATTCTTTAAAAATTCGAGTTTCTACGATGATTTGGCGGGAAGTTATGAATTTTACAAAAAAAAAGTACCATTTTGCGTTTTTTTTGGCCACAACTTTGCCAATTTTGTACATCAATCAATGAATCTTTATAAAATGAATTGACGAGTCATAAAGTTAATAGAATGTGTTGAGTACAGAGTATATTCTAGTATTTACAATCAAATATTTTTAACAATTATTTAATAATTTATAATCATATATTTAATAATTTGTAATCATACATCACATTAACGCTTTTTTCGACGCCCGTGCTCTTCGACAACTTTCAACAGGTACTGCTTTTGCTCTTCGTTCTTCGTCAATTCGGAATTATATATAAAATGAAAATTTTCCTTTCGCTTCTATATAAGACTCGTTGTTTTTCCACGCAGATGGATCTTCAGTTAAAAAGTCGCAGTTCACGTCAAACCTTTTCAACAAGTTACGTGTATGTTGAAAGAATAGTTCATCGATACAACGCGATCTCGACATCTTTAATTCGGTGTAAGAATTTGGATTTATTAATAACCTTTTAACCGGCCACGAGCTGTCAAAGTGAGATATTTTTTGACACCAGGAACATATTTTTCTTAGCTGGATGGGAGGGAGTGGAATGGAATAAGTAGCATCACATTAAAGGGAAGATTCTAACCTTTTTAGAACTCAAAGATTCATCTATTTTCGACTAAATGCAACCGAGTTATGGCACTCTGAATTTTTGCCATGTTTGGTGCATTTTCAAGTGGTGCGTTTTTCCACTCGAATGTAGATTATCATAACTGATGGGCGATTTTCTCTGAAATTATCAATTCAATTAATGCCACGTGATACTAGACTACGTTAAAAGAGCATATAACGCATCACTAACCTAATAATATGAAGTTATTTAGGTTGAAAGTTGAAATTACAGTTTTTAGGCCTTAAAAAATGGTTCTTTTCGCCAATATATCTGTGGGAAAGGTAATGTGGAGACTGAAATACATTAAATACTTTGTGTTTGAATATAATAATGTCTCCCAATCGTCAAACATCCCGTTATTGTAGAACAATGTTATGAAACATCTCAAAAATTGAGGGTAAACTTCAAAAAACACGTTTTGGGCTTGATGCACCTCTAAATATTAACCGATTTGTTTCAAATTTGCTGGACCTGAATGAATTTGAACGGGGAATGATATACTTGACGAAGAGCGAAAAAAAAATATCGATTTTTTTGGCACAGCATGTCTTTAGTGTAAATTTTTGGTCTGTTTCGTTATTCATTGTTCTCTATCAACCTTTACCTCTGTTTTATTCAGATGTGTCGAAAGTAAACACCTCTCTTATCATAACACAAACATCTACGAAGATAAAACTGGAAGAACTGATACAAATTGTAAACTTTTCGTTTTATAGTCAGTCGTTGTACTATAGTTTAATATTTGTTCGTTGTCTCTCTAAATATCATATGTGATTACATTATATTGTGTCTGTATAGACTAGTCAACAAATTATACGGTTTATTTCATACAAACATTTCTGACGAAAAGAAATGAATCTAGGTAGCTATAGCTACCCAAATTTCTCTTTAAAATATTTCAAAATACCAGTATATTTTAACACTTTCTTCGAAATACAGCTTTGAGAAGGAATAACTAGCTAACTAATGAAACTAAGGATTATTTTGATAATACATTTATGTAGATTTGGTTGCCACATTCAACCATCATTAAATTGTCTGAACTATATTGGTGGTAAAATAAATATATTTTCAGCTTGTATCATATTTTATTACGTAATGGGGAAATTTTATATTTTGTTAAATTAAACTGTACTAAATTTAAAATATAGAGTTACGAATTCATTGACCTCTCTAGAACGTCCTAGTAAGGTGAGCGATCTCTACCTTTTCTATAGATATTTTCATGGTTGGTGGACTAGACTAGCTCAAGCTAGACACCCCTTCATTGCGAAGCTCGAGACCTGCCGAACTTGTTCCTACCAGACTTCATTTTTTCATCGAATTTTCCTTTGCCTATAACCTCCAAACTTTTAAGACAAATTCGAATGCCCATCTCTTCTTCCAACATTCCACCGCTGGCTCACACCATGGTTTTCGAACATTATAGTAGTCATTTGGTGATCAAATAAGAGGTTACCTGGAAAGTTTTCCGGGAATTTTGAAAATTGGTGATTTCATAGATTTTAACATGCTCCTTTCGAATTTCTACTTTGCCACCTCGTATTTTCACCGCTCCCGCCGCCATTTTGGAAAAATTGAGCCTAAAAACGTTTTTCGATAATATCTCCTTTCCGACTCATTTTACGATTAAAATAGTTATGTAATAAATTAAACTAGAGAAAATTTCCTATAATTTATGTAGTGACCTTTTTTTAGTATAATGAATAGTTTTAGCGTATACCAGTGTCACAAACCAACATGCATCTACACCTACACGCGTGTTTCGTATATTAACGAAAATTATAAATTGAAAAACCGGCCTTCTACGGCCTGTAGAGTCCATCGCGTGTATGAAAGAACAAGCCGCCTTTGTGTCGTGCCCCCCTCTCTCCCTTCTACGAAACATCTGCCGACAGAATTCAAGTATTCTGGCTGAATCATTAGTACACATGCCAGTGGACACTTCTTATATGCAAAGTTTTGTCACTTATATTTGCAAGATATGCTTGATTTGAAGGAAAGAATGACAGCTGAAGAATACGAACATTTCACAACTAAAGGATACTTTACAATTAGACGTTCCGACAAATTTTGGTGTGGTACGTGGTCAGATATGAAGATTGAACAATCGTTGATGAGAACGATGAAATGTCTTGGCGCCCTAACTCATGGACGAGGAGTCAAGGACAGCGTGCTCTCCAAGTGGACTTTGGGAATAGTATTCTTGCACATTATTTGCGACGAAGTTAAAAAGTTTTGCAACGTAACTTTTTCCACTTCCGAGCAGCATGTTGAAATGAGAAGGATTAATCGTAACAATGACGACATAAAACAACTGATGGATTGGTTGTGCCAATATTCTCCTTTTCCAGAAGTACAGGAACTCATGTCAATTAGGAGTTATCGCAGATGAAATGATTAACTGTCACATGTCTCAATAAGTTGGTAGTGCTGGTATTTCAAAAATCATCGGCGGCTATTTCTTTACCGTAAAATTCAAACGAATTGATAGAATAAAACCACTTGGCGTTAGGAATGCAGGCGTCTGGATAGAAGACGACATTGTTCCGATTAACCCTGTATTAATTTTTCAAGGAAAGAAGATGTAGCAAACCGTAGTACCAAATATGCGGAGCGATACCGATGATCACGGAAAACTGCTACAGTAGACATACTTTTTGAGGAGACAATGATCCCAACTATGTCACAAGATAAATTCCTAGGCAACGATGCAACCAAGAAAAGCCTCATTGGATTGTTGAAGACAAAATTTGAAGCTGCAAACTTCACGGTCGAACAAGCCACGGAAGATGCGGATACGCTAATAATCAATACAGCAATCAGCATTTCATCCACATTCGACACCGTAATAGTTGTCGGCGAAGATGTAGATCTTCTTATTCTTTTGACGGCTCTATCTAGACGTTCAAACATATATATTCTCAAACCAGGAAAAGGGAAAATTTGCAAACAAATATATTCAACAAAAAGTATCAAGGATAAAACAGCCGAAGATCACATATTATTCTTGCACGCCTTTAGTGGCTGTGATACAACATCAGCACTCTTTGATAAAGGAAAAATAAAATGTGTTAATGAACTTCGAAAAAACCCAGAATTAAATGAGGTTGTCCAGGTTATCAAAAACCCAAATGCTGATCCAGATATCATTGCTAAAGCTGGAGAACGCTTCCTTCTTGCATTGTACGGTTACAGTGACGTAACAAGTATGTCATTAAACAGCTATAGATATGTATGCTCCACAAAATCAGCATATAAAAATTAATTTAATATTGCATCGCTACCACCGACAGAAGCAGCAGCACGACAACATTTCTTCCAAACCTATCACCAGGTTCAGCAGTGGTATGGAGTTGGACAAAATGCAGTACGATGGGGATGTAAAAAAGCAAGAATGGCCTACTTCCTGTCACCACACTAGAGCCCCCAGCTCCAGCAGCCTTGTTAAAACTAATTTCTTGCAAATGCAAAAAGGCATGTGAGAGAGCCTATGGATGCAGAAAGACTGGATTAAAGTGCTCCATTATATGCACGAATTGCAATGGTTCCTGTAATAATTCGCAAGTTCCATTACAAGATATCGATGAAGAGGAAGAAAAGGAGACTGTTCTCGAGCAATCATATGAACAAATCGAGGAAGAGATAAAAAACGAGTTTTGTGGCCAAAATTCGTGTTGAAGTAGAATTTGCGCCGCTCGTACGCTATAACTATTCAATATACAAAAAAAGGTTACTACATGAATTATAGGAAATTTTCTCTAGTTTAATTTATTAAATAACTATTTTAATCGTAAAATGAGTCGGAAAGGAGATGTAATCGAAAAACGTTTTTAGGCGCCATTTTTCCAAAATGGCGGCGCGAGCGGAAAAAATACAAGGTGGCAAAGTAGAAATTGGGAAAGAGCATGTCGAAATCTATGAAATCACCAGTTTTCATAACTCCCGGAAAACTTTCCAGGTAAAAGTACCAAATGACTGTACTATTATAGGTTTCCCTCTTGTGAAGTCAAAGTACAGAAAAAAAATACAACCAAACCAAGATACGTAATTCTCAGCCACGAAGCTTGAAGTATTAATATTATTGGATGATGCTTTATTGTAGTCAGAAAATCTTTCACTCCTCTCCTCATATCCAATAACTTATACTTATGTGACGAACTTACAGATTATTAATTTCTGAACATACACCACTGTCTACATTTTGGTTGTTCGGGCGCGTTTTTCAATGACGACGAAATCTATCAAAATAATCTGAAGTAACCAGATAGACGTATGAATACCGAAATTCTGTTTTTCCGAGTTGAAGTGTACGAGATTGCTGAAGCTGGGGGCATCCCAACCGAACGAGTACTGTACATTTTGCATACATTTCAGAATATGAGACAGCTATCTGACAGATGGGTGCGGCATTTGCTCTCTGTTAACAACAATCGCGACCGTGTGATAACTTCTATGGAGTGTTTGGCGATGTTCAAGCATGATAAGAACTTTTTAAAACAATTTAATAGCTTCAATTAGATGCTCCAATATTTATTTCTTCAATATAATAATTTATAGATCATATTTATACTATTTTAAATTATAGACTTACAATTTTAATATTTATTCTATCAATACAATCATATATATACAATTTTAAACATCAAACAAGTACATATTATCAAAAAAAGTTATACTCAATATACTTTTCTTTCAGCCTTTCTTATAATACTTGAAAATGAGGTGTAAGTGATTGACCTCGAAACATGTAGTAAAGATCTAAAATTTGGATTGTGAAATTTCATAAACTTCTTTTACAAATGTATAAAAGAAGTTTTGACCAAATGAATAATTTTTCAGCGACTTTTCACATTCCCTCGTATACAGATTCTCTTTTTTTAGTGATATTGAATTTGTTCCACACTCGCTATCTATGGAACTATTTATCGAAAGCACAAACAACTAACTCAAGAAAAGAATGACCAGTATCAATGAGGAAAGAAAATATTAAGCATACTTGGCAATCAGCTAAATGGTGAACACACAATAGCGATGATATTACACAATTTCCTATCAACAATTTGTTGATATTACATGTCCTATTAATCTATTTTCTCTATCGAAGATTACCTTGACAATATGAATATTATTTATGTCAATCGTCACACGCTATCAATCTTTAAGATTAACCTTTAAAAATAACATCGACTTCGACTATTTTTGCTATATTTTATAGGTCGATTCTCATCACAGTTGACGTAACGATGGCGGTGCTAATTGCCTAACCTTTAGACTAAACAGGCCGTCCAGACTCTATCGAATTTGTGCGTGAAATAGACTTGGAATAATAAACTAATCAACAAAAGTAGCCTATTTTCTTGATAGCTTCGTACGTGAATCAACTAACTATAGTAAAATGGAAAATATAATTGCTGGTTCTTTTCAAAAATTGGGTGAATTATTTCATAAATATATTTAGTTTACAAATAATCAGTTATAGTAGAGGAAATAAATGCAAGAACCTCTTATTTTTTTGTAATGGGGTGGATTTGAATGAAACCTTTTCCATTCGCTTCATTTTTGAACCAATAAACTTTGTTGACCATTAGATTTTGGCGGTCGCACCCCCTCTTTTTGCTAGAGGGGTTGTTAGCAACCCCATTTACTATTTCGCTGAGTTCTTGACCGAATTCCTTCAAATTTACAGACAGGGATTTTGAGGGGTCAGCGATTACGAATCCGACGAGAAAATTTGAAAATTCGAAATGGCGACTACAAAATAGCGGGTTAAAATATAAAAATGCATTTTAGAGAAAAATACCAGGAGTCCAAAAGTGTTTTGGAATTCAATTTTGCATAAGAATACTTTATTTTTATGACTCATATATCACCACTCATCAACCACCCCTCAGCCGAACTCTTAGTTACACCCACGCTGCAAATCTAAAATTGCCATTTGCAGCTTTGATTTTGATTTTAGAGAAAAATTTCAATATAAGAAAAATGTTCTAAATGCAGGTTTTTGTAGGAATTAGCCATTTTTACTGTCATTTACTACCCCTCTTCACATTCCCCCACCCCTAAAATTTTAAATGCATTTTCGGGCTATTCTATTGGTTTTAAGCAAAATGGACAGGATACAAAAAGTGTTTAGAATTCAATTTTACGTGATAAAAGTATATTCATATGTTCACTTTCAACCCTTTTTCACCTTGAGAGGGTGAACATCCCTACTTATTTCGTAAAAGAGCCGGATTTTTCCATGTTAATAGGGAAATGTTATATAAAAACACGTGAAAAATATATTTGAAGAATATCCCTTCATTCTGCACCCTATCAGATAGATCTCCAAGGGGTGGGGGTGAAGTCATATACTGCATCGCTATATACAAGACGAAATAAAATGTCTATTTTTTCTTGGTCACCTGAGCTGCTATGGTTCTTTGGTACAGTTTTATACTTCCTAGTGAAAACTAGAGTTTCTGTTTTCGAGTTCACAAGTGTTCAAAGGCGTCTCAAAAACTATTCAGAACGAATTGCTAGATGCAATAGTGCAAATTTACAAGAATACAAGCAGGAAACATTAAAAGCAATTAAATCTACAAATTTCATTGCTTTCGAGGCCGATTCAACCAGGATTCTTTCAAAGAATGTTTAGACAAAAGTATTGACGAAGATGGGATGGATTCAGTTACTATTGGTGAAGCAAGTGGTTCATTGAAACATTTGAATTGCCCGGAATTTTTCTACTTGTTGAAAATATTTAATTTCTTTATGCCACATGTTCAAATATTATTTAATCAGACTTAAAAGCGCGGGATTGACAGTGCTCAACAGCAAAAGGCAATTGAACAGTTCCAACAGCAAATTATTCGAATTATAAATTCTACTGATAATGACAATCAAGAACGCAATAATGAAGAGCCTGCTAGGAAAAGACAAAAAACGACTGCTGGAGATAACAGAGCTGTTATTGCAAAGGGAGTATGTGACACTATTTTAGGCCAAATTAGCGACTGATTTGATTTAAGGGATCACTTAAGTGCAACAAAATTATTTGATTCTCAAAATTTCAAAACTTATAGACATGCATTTCCACAAAAACATTTTGCTGAAACTGTGAAATGTAAAATGTGAACTTTCAGCAATTTATGAGCACGTTGACATGTGTGACGTATGTGGTACTTTGCTACTTTTAGTGGTCAAACAGACAACAACCTAAAAAAGGTTTTGACGATAATATACAAACTGTTGGATATTATTTGTACAACGCCCATGTCGACGGCAGAATGTGAACGGTGTTTTTCCACCCTCAAACGCATTAAAACTTTTCTGAGAAGCACAATTACAGAAGATCGACTGAACGCATTGGCGGTTTTCCAGCATGAAAAATAGGAGAATGGATTTCATGTACATAAAATAGTTAATTTTTTGCTTGTGCCCACCCTCTTTCACAACTCTGAGCCACCACTATTAGTTCCAGATAGCTGTTTCACTCTTCTCGAGAGCTCGCTGTTCAACCATCTCTGGGACTAATAGACGTGCTGGCACTGCATTCCTATTTTATTGTTGCCTAGTTTTACATTTTTCAATATGATTAATGATAAATTAATAGGTCAACAGGAAAAGCATGTGTCGACTTCGTTCAAAATATTCAAATATTTCATGAGAATAAACGTAAACTTATTCTATTATGCTATGGCTCAATTACGGTTTTCACTATTGTTAATGTAAGCGTTGAAGAAAAAAAATTTGGCAATCAAGATCTGAGGTTCTTCGATGTCCAAGAATACGACTAAGGCGGACTCTCATCGATCTGGGTAACCAGTCTCGGTTGGTAGGCGTACTGTCGAAGATGAAACAGTCACACGTATGTTTTGTTGTGAGTAGTACAACCTCCACCAACTTAAGAAAGAGTGAAAACATTCCGACATTCGCAAGGAAGATACAGAATAACGGAAAAATTCCATTAGAGAAAATCTTTCAACTGCTGAAGCAGCGATTACGACTAGTTTATCGCAAACTCAACATCCAAAATTAATTTCTCCAAAAAGACTTACCATCCCATTACACAGTGAAACGGCTACATCTGAATCAGGATCTCCTTGGACGGTTCCCGTGTAAAAGCAACTTGACATCCTTGGATCTTGAGGCACCCGTTGAGTATAATTATCCCATATGTGAGTTATCTGAAATGAAATATTGATATTATAGATTATTATTATCAAAAATAAATAACAGAAGTATTCTTGGTATAGCGATTTCTTCTGCAAATGCTTGTCGAACTCTAAGGAAACTACTACAACATATTCCTTTTAGTTCCTTTCCTAGATGAAAAGAATTTACCAAGGAAGTGATTATTTTTAGTGAATGGACATTGGGGATAACAGAATGTTAGCAAAGCATATCTCCTGCCAGTGGATCTGGATAAGCTTCCAAATATTATCGTCGTTTCCAGGGAATTCCCAGAAATATCTTCTGCAAAGGAATGAAACCTGTTAGGGAGGTTCTCTTGAGCATACAGGTCATGACCATAATACTCAATAGTCACCTGGTGCTCAGGATACTCTGATGACCTAGGTCATCTCGATGGATTGATTTTTAATATTCTCTGAAATGCAATCAAATTCGTCTCTCGGGGGTTTTCGGAACCGCGGAAAGCGATTCCGGTGCTAGATTCGATAATAACAGTTTTGACATTAAAATAGAAAATATTTCAGTAATACTTTTTTCGCATTAGAAAAAATCAGTAAAGTTTCATTGTAGTGCAAACGGATTCGAATTCTTTGTTGTCGATATCACAGATCTGTTCACCAGATGCTCCGGTGATTGGTCTGAACTTCAGAAAAGTTATCAGCGATTCGAAAAACCTTAGGGATACGAATTCAGTTTTATTTCAGAGAATATTAAAAAACAATCCATGGAGATGACCTTGGTCATCAGAGTATCCTGACCACCAGGTGACTATGGAAGGTCACGGTCACAACCGCCAACCTCAAAATAACCTCCCTCACAAGTTCCATCCCATTCCAAAAGATAATTTCACGAATTCACTGGAGATGACGATAGTACCAGGATGTCCTCAGCCTCAGGTGCGTCTTAGTTCAAATCTGGCAACGGAATCGTGTTCAGCGACTCCTAAAACCCCCGATAGACGAATTTGGTTGCATTTAAAAGCATATTACGAATCAGTCCATGAAGATGACCTAGGTGATCAGGATATGTTGAGCACCAGGTAACTATTGAGTGTCATGGTCATGACCCATATGCTCAAGAGAACCTCCATAACAGGTTCCATTCCTTTGCAGAAGGCATTTCTGCGAATTCCCTGGAGACAACAATAGTACCAGGACGTCCTGAGCCCCAGGTGCGTCATAGTTCAAATCTGACACCGGAATCGTGATCAGCGATCCCAAAAGCCCCGAGTGAGAAATTTTGGCTACATTTGAACATTCTTAATATTATCTCCTGAAAGTGCATTCAAAGAGATGCATTTTCCTCTGTAGAAATGATAAAATGTACATTAGGAGAAAAAAATGGTAAAATTTTTTCTAAATGACTTCCTTAATCGATTTAAAAAAATTATCAAAAGCGGTTCATCCGATTTTTTTTTCACTTTGTCATTTTAGGTCCCGGGATATCAAAAATTATCTTGGTCAAGGGTGGTTGCGGAATCTAAAACGTGTGTCTTACTTTACGTTTGAAATAATTATGTCACTGTCACACTGACATCATCAATAACCTACAAATTTCATATCTATTTATTTCAGTTGTAAAACAATAATGAACTTCAAATTATGAAATGACGGTTTTAGTAACAAGAAAAACTAAATTACAATAATTGTTGAAAATGTCCCCCGTTTTGTTCGATGCACATTAACCAGCGCACCCGTCCGAAAATAGGCTTCAATTATGAAAATTTTGTGCTGTGTGGTAAGAGGCATGATTCAAAAACTGGATTAGAAAATTCCAGCACAAATACTTAACAGATTCTGACACAACAAAACATATTCAAAAATTTAAAGTAAGACACACGTTCTACATTCCACAACCACCCTTGACCAAAATAATTTTTAATTTGTAGTTCATTATTGTTTTACAACTGAAATAAATAGGTATGAAATTTGTAGGTTATTGATGATGTCAGTGTGACAGTGACATAATTATTTCAATCGTAAACTAAGACACACGTTTTAGATTCCACAACCACCCTTGACCAAGACAATTTTTGATATCCCGGTATGTTTGATAATGGCATTTCGAGGTTGAAACTATAGTAACATGTTATTAATAAAAGTGGTATAAAAACAAAGTTTTTGTTGTTTCATTTAATGAAAACGAATTATATTACGACCAAAGTTCAATTTGCCTAAATACACTGTCATTATTTCGCATAAAGCTCCCACACTTTAATACGCAATCAATAAAGCTCTATTACGAGAGTGTTGAACATTCATTCTTACCTCACACGATGCGTATAAAAGTGATTTATATCTTTGAATTGATATGTTCACTGGTAGAAACAACTATTCAGCATATAGGAGCGGTCTAAAACTTTCGTTGAAACATGTCTTAATAATGATATATCTGGATGTATAGCAAAGATTAAGTCGTCGTATATTCGCAAATACGAGTTTATTATTACTGACACTACGTCTGATGTACATTATAATATTGTGGATCGTTTCGAATCGTATAATACCAGATAGAGCTCGAAAGTTTCGTAATAGGTTGAATTTATGCATAGCAAGTCAATTTATTTTAATTATTAATGTGTTAGCATAATAATAGACTGTTGGGTGTATATCCAGAATATTCTATAATTAATATTCATAAAAACAAATTGGACGGCTTGAGGTCGAGGGAGATTCAATTTGTTCCCCAGAATGCAATTACTGGTTAGGTTTCTTTATTAATGGATGTGTAATAACTGAACAATTCGTTTATTGTGCTATGTACAATCCGTTGATTGTCCAATGACTAATTCATTAATTGCATCGCTAACTGCAGTCAGGGATTTTAAATCATTTATAACGTGGCGACTTGGACATCTGAATGAATTGAAATCTGAGATGAAATTCAAGAACATGATTACAAAAACCATTCATTACATAGTGCATAAAGAATTCTGCCGAAATGTGGAGTGATAATAGACAAAAAACTATGATTAATTGATCAAGTGACTTCCCTATCTTTTGTTAGCAAAATAGCCTTCGGATCCTACTGCGGGTCAAATGTAAATGATTGTAGCAACAAAAAATATATTGGAATTGATTTACAAACCAATAAAGTATTAACCGAGTGTGAGTTCATTTTAACAATTATAGATTTGTAATTTGATCCTCACAGTCTATATTTTAGATATTAACTACATGTTTCGGGAACTACACACCTTTCACCCCATTATAACGAATAAAATAAGACATTTTGCTTTATTAAATATCACTTTATATAAAAGAAAGCAGCTAAGCTGCCTTATTAATTATCAATTAGAATTCGTTCAGATATAAAACAAGTTCCTGGAATTCAAGCTGTTGTAAGAACACCCATGAACGTAAATAGGAATAGGATATTCTTTGTTGCTTTTTATTACGGACAGATCAAGTACATGAGTTCATTTCTTAGTACGACCGTTCCGTCATAAATTAATACAGTTTATTATTTAAATCTGTGGGTCTGGACCGGAGTGTATTGTCTCTGAATCCTTGTGAAGGAAAGGTCATCATAATTTGTAAGATATCGACAAAGTCGAAGAGGTTCCTCACAGTTTAAATAGGAAATCATAAATTACATATTTAACTGAAATGGTTCTAAAGAAAACAAGTGTTTTACAGTATATTGGTAGCTGAGATTTATTTTCATGATTTAATTCGAAACATCAGGTTGATCACTTGCTGTGGTTCAAATGAAGATTTTTTGCCCTGTCTTTTCCTCTGAAACTACAATATATTCACGTATCGATAACATAAGACATTTGACTATTTCACGAATCATATTTTAGAAAACTTTCTGAGTTTTCTAGTTAAGCTTACGTTGTGCTGTTTATGGTAGAATTTCCATTTTTTCATTTTCAAATGAATAATTAAATCATATTAGTTTTGTTAAACTCTTTACCCTGGTACATCCGGGTTGAGTTAAATTAGTTTTCACTTCATCTAGGTCCTAATAAGATTAATTTAAAATTAATGATAGATTAATTGTTTTCTAAATTTAACTTAATTTCCTAATCAATACTTTAGTTTTACTTAATCTTTTAACTATTAATTCATTTTCATAATTGTTTTATTTCTTTATTATTATTAAATATTTTATATTCGTTTCGATCCAGAGTTTTTCTACTTGAAGTAATTTATCAACTACCCTCGATCACACAGTGCTTGATTAATGTGTAAGGGTCTCAACCGAAGAAGAGTGAGTATTACATAAATCTATTGACCGTATTGTTGCCTGATTTGCCTAATGAGAAATCCGTGATATTGGATCACTTCCTGGTTATCGGTACACGTACTGTAAGTTATATTGATATCAATTAGTCAAGTCAAATGATAAATATGAATGAATTTGATAAAATAAGTAAATTGATAACCTTTAGTAAACAAAGAGAACCAGAGAAGGGCTTATTATTACAATTATCAAAACATACAATGAGAAAACTCTGGAACATCATAGTATTGATACGAAATTTACAATGAAGTGAATCGATTTTAATGATAATGGTACACATAGCTAATAAGGTTAATTATGTTGAGGTAGTTAATGAAAAGGAATTGAACTGTCGGTAATTACATTCTCAGGATTGTACTACGTGAAATTTAACAGGGTGGATAAAGTGGAAATTCCTAAATCTAGTTGCTCGTATAAGTAGATTGATGGATTATTGTAACACATTTTTCCTCTCTCTTTTGTTGCACGTTGGAATAAATTTGATTAACAGTTAATTTAAAAAGGTTTCCTCTTGATTGATTTTTTTATTAGCGATACAAAATAGCCGTTATATATCGCAATGTATCTTATACATAACAGCTATTCTGTATTACTAATAAATAATTTAATTAAGAGAAAATCTTTAAAATGAACTGTTGATCAAATTATCCCAACGTGCAACTAAAAATGAAGAAAAAATATGTTACCTTGACGTACTTTGGGCCAATATCTGATAAAATCTCAAATATAGTCAAGAAACAAATGTTGAATGTAGCTTTCAGACCAAGCCAAAAACTTTCAAACATATTTTTTAATGCAAAAACTATACTAAATCTAAAAAATTTCGGAAGTCAAGAGTTTATAAGTTAACTTGTGAGGAATGTAATGCCCCATACCTTGGTCGAACAGGTAGACCGTTTGATTTTAGATGTAAGAAACATTTTCAATTAAATATAAGTAATTGAAATTTTTCAAAACACTTTATAGAAACCAACACCGTTTTCCTCCCCTAGAAACTCTGAATATTTTACATACAATTACGAAGAGTAGAAAACCTAATCTATTATAATCTACAGGAATATTTAAGCACAATAATCCTTCACACAATCTACTTACCGAGAAACTACATTTAGAAAATTTTACTTTGTTAACCCTGTTAAATTCCACGTAACACAATCCGTAGAATGTAATTACCGGCAGTTGAATTCCTTTCCGTTTACTATCTCAACATAATTAACCTTAGTAGCTTTGTGTACCATTAATTCTTAGAAACGATTCACTTCATTAAAAATTTTATATGAATACTATGATGTTTCGTGTTTTCTCATTGTATGTATTGATAATGAACTTTAAAGTTCGAAATAACACTTTCTTTTAAATAAAATGATATTTAACAAAGTAAAATTTCTTTTTTTATCTGTAAAAATGGAATATCAAAAAGTAATGGACAGCTCCATTCTAACCCCACTATCAAATATTATTAGGGGCTACAAGAAAAATTACGTTTCAAATATTGGTATTTATTAATATATTGTCACGTTTCCGTTTTTACCAAATTCAATTATTACCAATCTATATATTTCTTCATTATTGTATGTCATTCTGATTCCCATTATAATCTTTCAGATATTTTATTTCAATGTATTATCTGATTACGAAACTTACTTCGAACCATTTCCTGTCAGTTGGTATTAATTTCATTCTCAGATACTTTCATATTGCAAATAATAAGTAAAACTGTGTTAGGGTTCATTATTCTGCCGGACAAGTTAACTTACCGTGTGAATCCTAAATTGCTAGATTTCATCAATGAAGTCTATATAAGCGACCGATAGAAGAAAAGGGGGATATTCGAAATTTCGTCTTGCATGTGTACGGTTCGATCTGAATGATGTAAGTAATATATTCTCATTCACACTTAATGAATTAATTGAACTGATTTCAAAACTAGTTATCATCATGGTCTAGCAGCCAAAGCGATATTTATGGTCTGAATATTAACCCGATGGCACTATGGTTTATCGTTAGAGGACGGTTCAATGACCAATTCATCTCACAGACCGAATTTTCGCCGACTGCTAGATCTCGAGATACAGCATCCGCAAATTGTTTATTTTTTAACTGGAGGTTAACCCTTTTCAAGTTGCGGTTACTTGAAAAGCATGCCATTCTTGTACACTTCCACCATGTGCCATCATTTTTTATCGTGTCCGTTTATCAGGCTCACCAGTTAAAATTGAACCGAAAATGGACTGCAAGTTAACCCCCCCAAACCTGGTGGAAAATGTTCATTGGTGTTGGCAATTGTTAAGATACCCTATGTCATCAAAACTTATCGGTCCATTTCCGAGTAATTGGCCATTATTTGGACCAACAATGGTTTTTTCTCATTTTGTGGCTATACCTTTGCGGATTGCAGAATAACATGATGGCACCATGTTAAATAACTTTATTGGAGGTCAAATAAGGATTTAAAATCATTGCCATCAATCCTTACCTATTTCAACCCCATAAAACCCCTTAAAACCACCCCCCAAAAAATATGAATAATATGCATAATATGACCAATTTTATAATAAATTAGTCAATTATTGTGATTCTGGCTGGGTTTAAGATCAAAACTGTCGTTTTTTGTTTTGGTTTTGTTTTGGGGGTGGTTTTAGGTTGTTTTGGGGATGGTTATTCAACATGGTGTCAGTCATCATGTTATTTTATAATCCGCAAGGTTTAGGCACAAAATGAGAAACAAAACCATTTTTGGTCCAAATAATGGCCAATTACTCGGAAATGGACCGATAACTTTTGTTGGCATGGGGTATGTTAACAATTGCCAACACCAATGAATATTTTCCACCAGGTTTGGGAGGGTTAACTTGCAGTCCATTTTCGGTTCAATTTTAACTGGTCAGCCTGATAAACAAACACGATAAAAAGTAATGGCACATGGTGGAAGTGTATAAGAGTGGCATGCTTTTCAAGTAACCGCAACTTGAAAAGGGTTAACCTGCAAATAAAGAATTTGCGGAGGATGTATCTCGAGTTTTAGCAGTCGGCGAAAATTCGGTCTGTGAGATGAATTGGTCATTGAACCGTCCTCTAACGATAAACCATTGTTAACGTTCAGACCATCAATATCGCTCTGGCTCCTAGACTATAATGTCTGTTGATTAACTGAACTAATTTGGGAATTATTTATCATTGTATTTTATTGATCGATTTATATTTTACAAATTGGCCGTACTCACTTTTAATACCTCCATTCACAACAACTAATTCAAATCGAACTAATTTTCATATTATTTGTTATCATGTTTTGTTTTATTTGTTAATTTGTTTCAATAAATTGTGGTTTTATCAATGTTATTTCTTTCAAATTACATTTAACTTACACACACTTCTTTTGAAGGTCGAGTGTATAAAATTTCATCGAGATCGGTACTTGTCTGTTTTAAGGGGCGAGAAAAAGGTTTGGGGTAGTTAAATCTCAATCTCACGTAAACAGTGACTTTACTCTCATATTGTAGATCAAGTTCGCCAAATTTCATCAACATCGGTACTTGTCTGCTTTAAGGGTTGGGCCACTGGGGCGTATAGCAGCTCTGGGCCCGGAATAGAAAACGAAGTTTCTGAGAAGCAGTTTTCGTAATGGATCGATTGTTCTTTGAGACGGTGTTGTTGGTGGTTATACCAAGCAAGGATATCCAGAAGCGATGAAGCAAGAATGTATCAAATAAGCTCTCAACATTGCATAGTAATACTTGTTCTAGAAGAAAGCCAAAATTTCATAAGCGTACAAAGCTCAAAAGAAAGTTGAAAATATGGTGGATGCGCCGGAAATAACATGTTTCTCATTATGAATGGATTTTATTCGTATCATAACTTTTGGATATAAAAAGGTATGTAAGAGAAATTTTACAGACTTAGCAAGTCTCAAAATGGTCCTAATTCTTAGGCTAACTGCCCGGCAATATATGAGAAACGCCTTTTAAGGCATTGAAGCAGTGAGTGAAAACATTTCTTACAGAAAAGCATATTACTCTACCAATGATTTCATGCAACACGAATTTTGAATATGTATAGTACTCATATCTGCAATAGTTTAACCAGTTCCATCTTTTTTTAATCAACAAATATTATATTTTATTACAATTGTATAGGTCTCTCTTTTTATTGATTTCAAACTGAATTAATATATTGTTATGCACTATTTTTAAGCATTTTTCATAAATATTCCTTTATTGATTGAGTAATCACTATGTATGATGTTTTATTACAATTATGTATGTGTCTATTTATTGATTTTTAATTTAATTAATGAATTGTAATGATTTATTTTTTATTCTGACGCGTGTAAGAAAACGTTATTGTATTAGCACAAAATAAATCTATCTATATACGAAGCTGAAAATTCTCTACATCAATATTGTTGAGTCGAACACTATACTATGTTGATATCACTTTTATTTGTAACTTCATACAATTTCAACTATAAACACTCATCAGGAGGTAGCACAGGATTACTGCGGTCGGTCATTCATGAACTAAGAGGATTATTACTATAGGATTACATGGTGGCTTATTGCAACAGCAGAACGTAGAAGCTAATCAAGACAATGGTCCGCATCGTCTCACTGACGAGTTCATGAGAAGAGCGAAACAGTGTTGTCATTGTTCAACCTGATGAACCAAAACTTTGTCCAAAGGGTGATATGTTGAAAGACAGTTAGAGATGCTACGTTTTTTAGAAGAATGCAGTATAATAACGATTTCTATGACAAATTATTATTAATATGGTTGCCACTCCTCGGATATTATAACGATTGCATCCAGTTCATCAACTATATGGAAAGAAGCGATCAATTACATTGCAGCAATAAATAGCTCATTGAACTTGAGACTTAATAGATTTGATAAACTGATTGGCATGATGGTGATGTATGGAGGATCAGTTTTAATTGGTGTAGATGAAATATAACGATCGTGTCAGTCAAGTAAGTTCTTTCAAAAATTACACAGTCAAGATATCATGTGTTGTATTTAATTATAATTGATATTTATCGTTACGCGTAGCAATTGCAAAATTGCCAGTCTATTAGTTTTGCAAATCATTAGTTCCCAGATATTAATCATACAATGATCAATCGACGCGGTTCCAATCGATTCTGCAATCTTTCTGCTGTTGAATTTGATTTCGTATGAGAAAACGATCATTTAGAAGTATCTAAATCAGCGGAGGGGGCTTTTCCGGGTCGGCAAGTATTAAAGTATTGTTATTGATAATATTCAAATATTGCAGAGAATGGCGAGACAAGCCATAGCAAAGAACCCATCCGCAAATTCTGGGTCAGCTATATTATTTTTATTTTTCCTCTTTTTCTTTTGAACAACATCGATTTATCAATAATATTTTCACACCAGAAGAATTTTTTTCACACAATTTCATAACAATTGGTAATTGTGAATATTTTTTGCATACATTCTTATGAATTTCTGAATTTTAGTTCTGCGGTACAAAAAAAAAGCGTATATACCACGGGACTGAAGTACCTTTCAATCCTTCGAATGTGTGCAATCTAAAACGTGTGTCTTACTTTACGTAATAATTGTCACTGTCACACTGACATCAATAACCTACAAATTTCAGTTGTAAAACAATAATGAACTACAAATTATGAAATAACGATTTTAGTAAAAAGAAAAACTAAATTACAGTAATTGTTGGAAATGTTTTGTTCGATGCACAAGTTGACGCGCATCCTCATGCTGTGAAAACCATTTTGCAGCATTTCTGGCGTTATGGTTTCACATTGCTGAACTATTCTTTGTAGAAGTTCTTGCAAATTATTTACCGGAGTTGCGAAAATCTTGTTTTTGAAGTAAGGAAATATAAAATAGTCCATAATTGTCAAACAAGGTGATCTCTGAGGAAACTCAACTTCTGTATGCAAACTTATCAGCCGGTCATCAAAAAACTCGCGGAGAAAAGCAATATTTTCTCGTATAGTATGTGCTGTTGCACCGTCATGCTGGAAATAACCGTACCAAAGTTCATCATCGTTCAACTGTTGCACAAATTCAGCCAAAAAGTTGTGTCTGTACTTTTCTGCGTTGACGTTGAAATCGAAAAAAATTGGCCCAATTATTCTTCTGCGAGAAACTGCCATCCAAACACCGATTTTTTGAGCATGTAGTGGCGATTCAGTAAAAACATGATGGTTATCATTGCTCCACATTCGCATATTTTGAGAATTGATGTATCCCGATCGTCATACATTAAATTATTGACAAACCAATGGCAGTAAGCAAGGCGTCTGGGATGGTCTGCAGGCAGAAGAGCTTGATGTGCTTGCATCTTATATGGATGCATGTTCAAGTCTTTCTTTAAAATCTTCTGACATGTTCCATAAGAAAGTCCAATTTCCTGAGAAAGATGTTTCAAAGGTTTTGCAGGCTCCTCTTCCATACCAGCACCTTTCTTATGAGTCACACAACCAGTTTCGCTGAACACTTCAACACAATTTGTAAGGCACGCATAAAAATTATCCGGTAATATTGTCACGTTTGGGAAGTGCTCTCGAAAATTGTCCAAACACAAACGTTGACTGTATTGCCAATTTCCATTAACTAGCGCACCTGTTCGAAAATAGGCTTCAATCATGAAAATTGTGCTGTGTGGTAAGAGGCATGATTCAAAAACTGGATTAGAAAATTTCAGCACAATGACTTAACAGATTCTGACACAATAAAACATATTCAAAAATTTAAAGTAAGACACACGTTTTACATTTCACAACCACCCTTGACCAAGATAATTTTTAATTTGTAGTTCATTATTGTTTTACAACTGAAATAAATAGGTATGAAATTTGTAGGTTATTGATGATGTCAGTGTGACAGTGACATAATTATTTCAAACGTAAAGTAAGACACACGTTTTAGATTCCACAACCACCCTTGACCAAGATAATTTTTGATATCCAGGTACTACAAATGTATGTTGCCAGTAATGCATCCACAATAGTTACTGATGATAAAATAAGTCATGATTCTTTTAATAAGGTTTGTAGAGTTCATAGTTATTGTATGCAATAGAGTACCCAGGTGACATCGGCCATAGAAATCTAAAGAACCTCAAGTCTTAGATTCGATTTTCCCTAATTTTCAATGGCCCACCTTTCCAAACGACATTACCTATTTTCAATTGTTTTTTGCAAATTCACAGTCTAACCCCTTCCGAATGATACCTCAACCACCACCTTACCCTGTGAACTTTTTTCCCTGAGACCCCTTTCCACTACTCAATAATATTCAGTACTAACCATCCTTTCTCTTCGCCCAGTGACAGTTAACTCACGGCGACCTGGCGGTATACCACCCGCCATACATTTCCCTGAGACCCCTTTCCACTACTCAATAATATTCAGTACTAACCATCCTTTCTCTTCGCCCAGTGACAGTTAACTCACGGCGACCTGGCGGTATACCACCCGCCATACATTGAAGTGTTTGTAGTGTGAATAACAGCTAACGGGTTATACTTACATGTAGATCTGGTCCCACAAATTTGTCATTGTATGCTAACTCCAACCGAAGTTTGTGACCGAAAGCGTTTATTTCGTAATGTGGATGAGGATCCCAAACTTCTGCCAGCTGATGTCTGAAGTGACCACTATGATGACGTAATGTAGGCTGGTCTGCAACTAAAAAATGATTATGTTATAATGCTTGTAAGCATCTTGCAGGTATTTAAAACAAGTATAGCGGCACATGTATATCCAAAGTGATGAAGATAAACGATCTTGATTTCAGTATTTGAAGATTGATTAATGATTCTATGAGAAAATATTGTTTTATTGAGACAAAAATCCGGCGACCATAGTTTACAAACTATGATGATCAGCCTATGACGTCACTTACTGCTTCAAACCGACTACCATAGTCTACGAACTATTGTCGCAGGGTGATGATATTTTTGCTGGGAGTAACCGTCAACCATAGTTTAGGAACTAGAATGGGTGGCAGATGATGTCATTTACTGCTTCACTTCGGCGGCCATGGTTTACGAACTATGAACGGAGGCTATTACTATTTTCGCTGGGAGTAACAGTCGACCATAGTTTAAGAACTATGTTGGGAAACTAAATATGATAAATAATATCAAAATTCATCACCCTGTGTATATTTTCTTCATTATCTTCTGAACAAATGAACATTTTCAGTTCAAACTTGGTACACTTCAGTTTTACTGGATGAGACATTTTTTTGATCACAAAATGTTTTGAGACAAATACAGTATCGTAGTTATGGTGTTTTGTACCCATTTAAACCCCTTAAACTTTTACGCCAATGGTCAGAAAGCATTATTGTATACAGATTTGAAAACTTTGATTCATTTTCTATGAAAAGTTATTCTTCATAAATTTCACTCAGAGGCTCCCTGTTCGAGCTATTTTGATATTTATTATTGGTAACGATAAAAAATAATTCATAATTAATGCTTAAAATGATCCGTTTACTTCAACGCAAAGGCGACATAGATTTCTCAACGAACTTCTTGTTCGAATTAACATTTTATTATTTATTTCACCACATGCTCTTCGAATACGATTCAGTAGATCTTCTCTATCATGAACCGGCGTGGCATAATTTTATCTTTCAAATAACCCCAAGCAAAAAAGTCCACAGAGGATAGAGGTCAGGTGATAGAGGAGGCCCTGCAACTGGACCACCTCTACCAATCCATCATTCACCGTACTTCCTATTCAGCCATTCTTGTACTGGCTAGCCATCCAATTGTATACATGCATTTGTTACCCCATTGTGTGGTGTCTTCGTGATTAGTTTCCAAAAATTCTAAAAATGTAAAACGTATGGGCCAAAAATGTTGTATTTGTAAATGCCAAGCCAGACATTGACATTGAATTCTTCTTGAAAATTCATACATCTTGTACCATGATGGGTTTTCATTTGCCCATAAGAAACTGAACAACAACGGAAACTTTCTCCGGTAAATATTGTGGACAGATAAAGCACATTTTACACAGACGTGGATTTATTAATTTTCACAATTTACGCTTATGGGCAAATGAATATATTCATGGTACAAGATCCAGGAATTTCCAAGAAAAATTCAGTGTCAATGTCTGGCTTGGCATTTACAAAGACCATATTTTTGGCCATATGTTTTACCAGACAGACTAACGGCCGCTGCATTTTTCGAATTTTTGGACATCAATCACGAAGACACTACACAATGAGGGAACAAATGCATGGATATAATTGGATGGCTGTCCAGTACGAGAATGACTAAATAGAAAGTACGTTGAAAGATGAATTGGTAGAGGTGGTCCAGTTGCATGGCCTCCTCGATCACCTGACCTCAATCCTCTGGACTTTTTTGCTTGGGTTTATTTGAAAGATAAAATTATGCCACGCCGGTTCTCATGATAGAGTAGATCAACTTAATCGTATTCGATGAGCTTGTGGTGATATTAATAATAAAATGGTAATTTGGACAAGAAGGTCGTTGAGAAACCTATGTCGGCGTTGCTTTGAAGTAAATGGATCATTTTGAGCATTTATTATAAATTATTTTTCATCGTTACCAATAAATAGGTATTTAAATAATTTCTTACGTTTTAAATAGACTTTCAAAAGAAAATCCATTAGATAACCCTGATTGGAAAAATCAAAATAGCTCCAACAGGGAACCTCTAAGTGAAATTTATCAAGGATACTTTTTGATAGAAAATAAATCAATGTCCTTAAATTTGTGTACAATAATAATTTTCGATCATTGGCGTAGAAGTTTAAGGGGTTTAAATGGGTACTAAACTACGCTACTGTATTTGTCTCAAGAACATTTTGTTACCTAGAAAATTTATCATCCAGTAAAACTAAAGTTTACCAAGTTTGAACTGAAAATCTTCATTTGTTTAGAAGATAATGAAGAAAATGTAATAATTTTTGAAAACTTCAACACCCTGTATCTCGGAAACGAAGTGATTCAGAGAAAAATTTTATATGAAAGACCCTTATTATTTTTAGAAGTTCTATCGTTTGCTCAAGTTACGAACGAAAAAACTGGAACACCCTGTATAATATGAAAATGCTTGTATCTACTTTTGTTAAGTGCAAAAATTAATTCAAATAAGCAAACAAACAAGCTTTGCTTAAAACTCAATGAAAAATACCATGTTGCAGAACATTTTGCTTGAGTAAATGCAATATACTCTCCGGAGTTTGTCGCAAAGAGTAAAATAATTTAATAGCACTCCTTCATTGTCATTGTGGACAAAGTTAGCCAGGCCGGAAATCTATATCAAGGCGTTGGTTAAGGTTATGAGGTTTGAGTTTTATTTTCACCTGTTGATTACCTCCGGCTATGCGATAATAATCATACTATAATAATATCTAATTAGAAATTAGTAATTCAGGAAAACTCGTGTTTATTTTGATGCTTGAATAAACATGCTATTATTTTGATTACGATAAATATGTTGTAATTTATTCCATAATTATTCTCAAGTATCTTGATTCTCACTAAATATATGATTAATTTTCTTCATATATCAACTGGAATACAAAACCTCATACAATAAATTTGAGTTATTTATTGTTGATTTAAACTGAATTGTTATATAACGCAGAAGGAAGCAACTTATTTCAAGTAAATAAATTCAATTTAATATCTCTATTAAAAGGATACTATTCGAATGTAAATGAATGTTAACATCACATTTAGATAAGTTATTGCATTTTTCTCAAAATGTAAGCAATCACTATTAGACAATATCTATTTATGTTCTAAATTTGTTTACAGTGAATAATCAGGCAATATAATTTCAGTCTTCAATCATGCCTGGGTATGAATACTTAAGATTCCCCGAGCGTCTTGAATACAAATTTGAAGGAAGTTTAGTTTCCTCATTTTAATTTTTTTAAGTTCTTATGTCTAGAAAATTATAATGTAAAACAGCCAAATTTTCAAATGGAAAATCCCATACTCTTGTACCTTCTTATACTGACCACGAGCAAACATCATCGGCATTTCTTAGTACACTATAACGCTAAGAAACCCTCAATAAAGAGTAAATGCGCAAATCGCATTACCCATTAATTCGATTATTTCAACTAAGGAAACCAATTATTATAAAAGATCTATTCTGAATATGATTCACATAAAACGTGACTCCAAGTCTGTAAATCATAGAACAGACATTCAATCATTAAGTCAGATTTATACTAATTTGATAACTAAAGCCCTTGCAAATTTCTACGTGCGTCTTTATAATGTTAAAAGTATTTTTTAGGTAAAATGCACAAATAGCAATATTTCTAATAAGATCTGACAACCTTTTTCTATTACCTCATAAATCTCTAACATCTAGTTCGAAAGTGGATACTTGAGCGCTATATTTTTTGGTTTCAGTCGTATACAAACATTGCTTGACATGACTTCGTATATTATAAGAAAATTGCTAAGCTGTGTATTCTTGATACACATTCATATACTTGAAACATTGATGTGTTACAATTTATATTACTAGTATTCCTGTCAATTTCGGTGACGTGGGCATGTTAATTTGCAGTTGGTGCGAAAAGGGCGCTTTGAGATGATACAACTAGTTTTAAGAAATCCTGTTTTAGACATTGATACGTCCTCTGATCATGGTCGTGAGATCAAAACGTACGTAAAGACGAAAATAATAAGCATATGTGTTGGTGTGACCTATTTTCCGAGAATTTATATATAACTTACACCTTGGATAAGAACAGGACAACATCTCTCTCAACATGTTAATTATCATTATCCGGCAATACTATAATAACACGTTTACAAGTATAGATGGCGTAATTTTCCGTTCCTGGTAATAATATAATTTTAGCGTTTGCCCATTGTCGGTAATAAAGGACCAAACTAGGAACAACGACTTAGGAAACACTAGTTAATTTATTCTGACATTTAAGAATGCCAGGTATAAAACATTCTATAATTAAGAAATAATAACCCTCATTCTAAATAGATAAGTTTGAAGAAGTGTCATTAAGTAGCTTAAGTAACATAATAGGAAAAATTAAAAATACCGCTAATATTTATGACATGCCTATTGGAAAAATTATGAAAAGTACTTATAACGTTATAAATAATGAAATATTAAATCTAATCAACATTTCTTTAAATTTGGGTGTTTTTCCTAATAGTCTGAAAATAAGCACAATTATTCCTATTCCTAAAATTAAAAATATTAATGCGGCAGATGACTTTCGTCCAGTAAACACTTTACCAACTTTAGAAAAATACTTGAACTCTGTGTCTATGAACAACTTCTAAATCATTTTGATTCAAATAACTTATTACATAGTAACCAGTCCGGTTTTCGATCCAAACATTCTTGCGAGACGTCACTTCAACTGACATTAGGAAAATAGTTTAAGTACATTGATGAGGGATATTTCATTTTAGCGGTGTTCCTTGATTTCAAAAGAGCTTTCGAAACTGTAGACCGGAAAATTCTTTTACAAAACCTTGAATCTTATGGGGTAAGTGGCATAGTCTTAAAATGGCTAAATGATTATCTGTCTGATAGAAATCAAGTCACCAAAATAGATAATACTTTTCCATCCGCTAAAAACGTAATACATGGAGTTCCCCAAGAAAGTGTACTAGGGCCTCTATTATTTATTATATATCTCAATGATATTATTCAGTTTTTAGGTGATGATTGTGACTTCATAAAATTATTTGCTGATGACAGTCTGATTGTTATTGTTTCCAAGAATCTTCAAGATGTTGTTACAAAAATGAATGATGTACTTGTTAAACTAGAATATTTTTTAAATATTAATAAATTAAAATTAAATATCTGAAAAACAAAAGCTATGATAATTAGCACAGAACACAATTTACGCAATGTAAATTTTGAAAATAAAGATTTAAAAATATACAACGAGAGTATTGAAGTAGTTTTACAAATAAAATATTTGGGTGTCATTATTGATAATGAACTTTCTTTTAAAAACCACTTTGTCTACATCAAAAATAAAATATCAAAAAAAATATTTTTCTTTTCTAGAATTTCAAATTCTCTTTCTTTAATGAGTAACATTACTGTATATAAAACAATAATACAACCACACTTTGATTACTGTGCTACACTTACTGTGCTACACTTCTTCACTTACTGGATAAGAATTCACTTGCGTCATTACAAAAACTCCAAAATAAAGGAATGAGGATAATCCTCAAAGCCAATCGATATACACCGATTTCTATAATGTTATATACTCTTGAATGGTTATCTGTTGGAGATAGAATCAAATATTTAACTATGTTATTTATATTTGAAATGTTAAACAATTTACTACCAGATTATTTCAATCAATTTATTATTTTCAATAGGGATATTCACAATTATGAAACAAGAAATCGAAATAACTTATACGTTAACAGGACTCACTTTAAATCCACTATGAAAAATTTATTTTATAAAGGATTTACTGAATATAATCTTTTGCCACCAGAAATAATAAGTAATAGAAATATAAGAGTTTTTAAAATTGAATTAATTGAATATCTAAAGTCAAATCAAACTCAACACATCTGATTTATTCAATAATACTTCATAGTCTGTTACTACCATAAAGGTAACAGTTTATTTATTTGATATTAGTATCATTGTTATAATTTTTGTTAATAGATAGTCATACTATTATAGTTCTTATTATTATAGGCAGTAGTTGTAAATTATTTTAAATTTCTTACTTATTTGCTTAAGATAATTACATGTTATTATTTTGTATATTAGGTTTTCCTATTTGAATATATATTATTATTATTATTATTATTATTCTCTAACAATACTGGTAGATGTTTCAGCTAGAAGTAACCCTCATCAGGAGATAAGTCGGAATTTTATAAATTGCTTTTTCGTTTATACATTTCCATGCCTACTAAATTACCTATTTGTCCGTTCTGTGTTTTAACACTGATAAGCTTCATTGAGAAATGGTGTGACTTGTATTTGGAATATGTTCGGCTAACGCTGATTTTTCACGATTATTTTTCTTTATAGGGCCAAAATGTTTTTATACCGAGTAAAAATGTTCATTCTGGTTTGACCCATATAGCATTTTGAACACGACTCGTAATCAGAAACTTTATCAAAAGCCTTAACGGTTTTTCAGCTTATTTTTACAATTATAGGAAACAAATTATGAGTTTTATCAATTATTGAAGGATGACAAGTAAAATTTTTGAATTTTATTGGACGACTTGAAGGCTCTAATTTGGTTAGCTGGTCGCGTTTCAATTTCCTTTTTTGCTTAGAATTTGAATTATTGATCAATGATTTGTCATAACCCTTGACCAGCAATATTTGCTGAAGTTTCGAAACTTTTCTGTTATAATTTTTCTGTATCTTTGCCTAAGACCAATAGCCTGCCAACAAAATGCATTCTAATATACACAGGGCGGGGGTAAGTGGAAGGGGGTAGTGAGTGACATTGAAAATAATCAATCAAGTATCGTGAAACTTTTCTCTAAAGCCAAAAGCCTGATTGAAATGACAATTTCAGATATGCAGCAAAGGGATTCGAAATTTTCCTCTAAAACCAAAAGCCTGGCTTCAATTGGCAATTTTAGATATGCAGCATGGGGTCGGCTGAGGGGTAGTGGATGAGGGTATTGTATGACTAATAAAAATAGGGTATTCATATAAAAAATTGAATTCGAAACACTTTTTGACCCGTTGATATTTTTCTATAAAATCAACATTTACGCTGCAAAATGCCTGTAGCAATTAGATGAGATGCGACCGACAAAATGTCTAAAGAATAATATTTTTTATTGATTAAAAATGAAGCGAATGCCGAAGGTTTCATGAAAATTCATACACATAGGAAAAAATTAGAGGTTTGGTTCATTTTTTGCATTAATTTCCACTATTATACTGGTTGGGGATTATATCTATCATTTGAAAAAAGACTTACCATTGTTGTTAGTCATTTGATTGAAGATGATATCATGATCATGTAAGGGCAGTGGACTTGTCTTGAGTGGTTTCACGTATTCTACATCCGCGTCGCTACCAACATCTATATGAGATTTTTCTATGAATTCTGAAATAAAAAATAGAAGAATTAATATAGTCTCTTTCTTAAAAGTGAATTCATTGCAAATTCAATATTAAAATACAAATAAAACACAAATTCCCAGTTTAATAATGATATAGGGTCCGGACAATCTTAATATGCCAAACTCCAAGAAGTAATTACTAAACACGCTATTTATAACTGGTTTCAAAATGAGCGCGTTTTTGCACTAGATGTTTTGCACATCGTGTTCAAAAAACACGCCATTTGCATCGTGTTTCATACAAGATTTTTGTCATTCAGTTGTTACGAGACAAAAAAGAATTTTCGTTACGTTTCATTTTCATTTGTTTTTATGGAGTTAACAATGGAAAAATCGTTACCATGGAAAAGCGCCAAGACATATTTGTTAAAACATCTATCTAAAAATGAGCGATTCCCTGAGTTCCTATTTTCAGACGTTGGAGAAGTTGCAAAAGCTGTAGTAGCAAATTTGCTTGAATGATGAAAAAACTCATTTTAGCACTCAGTGTTAAAATGAACTTCTTTTTACTATTTCAATCGGCGTCAAAAAGATGACTTTTCATAACTGAATTGCAAAAGTATAATTTTATGTACAAATAAATATTGTAGTCATATATTATATATTTTTAAACTATCCAAAAAAATGTATTACACCCGAAACGATTTGAAAGAAGCTATATGGAATAAAATTATTGTGAATGCATATTTTTGTGCATATTATGTGTATACTTTTAAATTTTTTTAATAAGTCGAAAAATGTTTGTTAGATTTTATTAATTTTTTAGGCACGCATGTGTACCTGCAAATTACAGCTTTTTATGAAAGAAACCCTAATTTCACAATGAATTATCTATCCATATTTTTTGTAGGCCTCTGTATTATCACTACAATTTTTTTTTGGATAGTTACTTTTACTTAGAATCTATTTACTCTCTTTCAAAATGTTAGTTGGGCGAACGTTTCAGTAACAAAAAATATTTTCTAAATCCCTACAAGCCTGAATCAGTAATTGTAACTTAATACAAATAAAGTTTTTTATCCAAAATTGGCTACGATTTAGGTACCTAATGGAAGTGTAGTGAACTACTATAACTAATTACCTAAAATATTACAACAAATATTCAAAACAAAATGACCACAATTCTTGTACACATGCGTTAATTCTACGTCGAAAATTAAGTTGTACTCTTCGTAGTATAGCGGGATTCTGAAGGGTGTTGGCAACATTTAAAATTCTGCAATTTAAATCTTCCTCGTTTTCAATAGGAGAGGAGTAAATTTTTGTTTTCATGGCACCCCATAAGAAATCACAGGGTGTTAGGTCCGGCGAGCTTGCTGGCAATTTTACAGGAGCATCATTCCCTCTTCCAATCCACCGATTTGGATAAATCGTATTTGAATACTGACGCACTGCAAACGGAAAATGTTGCGGAGCACCATCATGTATAAGCCGCATATTCTGTCGTAGTATAAAGGCAAATCATCCAGTAAAGTGGGTAAGGTTTCTTACAAAAAAATTAATAATTATTCCCGTTTAAGTTATTTGTAATAATAACTGGACCCATTAGAAAATTGTCAACAATTCCTCCCAACATATTAACTTTAAATTCATGTTGGTAATAAGTCACTTTTGTTGCATGAGGATTTCCATCAGAGTAAACATGTTCATTATGTAAGTAAGTCACACCGGATCTTGTAAACGAGGCTTCTATGGGAGTTTGGAGTTTCTGCTATCTGATTTTCAATAAAATTGCAAAATGTTAAGCGGGATTCTGGATCAATAGGTAATAAGTCTTGAATTTTTTGAACATGGTATGGATGTATAAGTTGTTCCTTTAAAAGCTCATTAACAATAATTCATTTGAGAACCGCTAATTCGAGCCACAGGTGCCTAGTACTTAATCTTGGGTTTTCTTCAACTCTGTCTAAAATTTGTTGTTCACAATCATAAGTTAGTGGCTTTGAACTACCATTTTCACGAAGACATCTAACAATTTTTGCAATGGTGTGATAATTTGGCACTATACGGTTAGGAAACCTTTCCCTCGAAACCTCTCGCGACCATTGCATTCATAAAACCCATAAATTAACAACATATCTACTTGTTCGACATATGAATAATCAAAATTCATGAAGACTCAGAAATAAACCGTAAGAAGAAAAATACGAAATTTTGACCGCAGTTAAGTTTAAATGACATTAAAGTAATATGCTCTTTATTTGTCAAATTAATCATAGCCAACTTTTAGTAGAAACTTTATTTGTATTAAGTTACAATTACTGATTCAGGCTTGTAGGGATTTAGAAAATATTTTTTGTGGCTGAACTGTTTGCCCAACTGAAATGTTGTAAGAGAGCTATTTAGCTTCTAAAGAAAAGTAAATATCCAGAATTGGTAGTGATTATACAAGAGGTTACAAAAAATATGGGTGGATAATTTATTGTGACCAAGTTTTTAAGCATCCTGTAATTTTCGAAATTAAGGTATCTCCCATAGAAAGCTGTAATTTGCAGTTACTAACGCATGGCTAATAAATTAATAAAATCTAACAAAGATTTCGACTTATTTGAAAAAATATAAATAATTAATTATTTTCGAAGCCCTCTAGCGCTCAAACTAAGCAATTTCGTATATTAGTCAAAGAAATAAAGCCACCTTCCAAAACTGGCGCAATTGGATGGATTGAGATGCAGTTTTCTGCATTTGATTCAGAAAATAATTTAGAAACTTTGTACCGAGTTTATTGTTTCCTGGAAAAAGAGGTAGACGACCCGGGTGTCCCTCGCACCAGGTGCATTGTAGCATTTTTTGGATATAGAATTTGTGTTCAGCGACCCCAAAAACCCCCGAGAAGAGAAATTGGGCGATTTTATTGCTCTAGTTTTCACAAATTGAAAAAATACCTTTTGGAAAATGCATCTTTTTTACATGCATTCTTGAGTGCAGCAATCCAAGTAAGTCACACCCCCGAACGCCTACTAGTAGACTTTTTTTAGACATAATTCCGCGTCGATTCATTAAATTCCGTTGACTAGAGTTTTTTTTCGAGATTTTGGCAATCTTTCATCGACTAATAAGTAAGTTGAGTTAAATCATCATATTTTCGGCCAAGGAACACCCGATTTTCGGAACATATTTTAGTGTATGCCTGTAGCATCTTTAGACCTTATTTGTCCAGCTCTACTTATGACTAAATAAGTATTATCTATTGAACTAAACCAGATTATAGTTGACTGGAATTTTTTTTCGAGATTTTGGCAATCTTTCGTCTATATTTGTAACATTTTTTGGACATAGAATTTGTGTTCAGCGACACCAAAAACCCCCGAGAAGAGAAATTGGGCTGATTTCATTGCTCTAGTTTACACAAATTGAAAAAATACCTTTTGGAAAATGCATCTTTCTTACATGCATTTTTGAGTGCAGCAATGCAAGTAAGCCACATCCCCAAACGCCTACTAGTAGACTTTTTTAGACATAATTCCGCGTCGATTCATTAAACTCCGTTGACAAGAGTTTTTTTTTTGGAGATTTTGGCAATCTTTCATCGACTAATAAGTAAGTTGAGTTAAATCATCATATTTTCGGCCAAGGAACACCCGATTTTCGGAACATATTTTAGTGTATGCCTGTAGCATCTTTAGACCTTATTTGTCCAGCTCTACTTATGACTAAATAAGTATTATCTATTGAACTAAACCAGATTATAGTTGACTGGAATTTTTTTTCGAGATTTTGGCAATCTTTCGTCTATATTTGTAACATTTTTTGGACATAGAATTTGTGTTCAGCGACACCAAAAACCCCCGAGAAGAGAAATTGGGCTGATTTCATTGCTCTAGTTTACACAAATTGAAAAAATACCTTTTGGAAAATGCATCTTTCTTACATGCATTCTTGAGTGCAGCAATCCAAGTAAGTCACACCCCCGAACGCCTACTAGTAGACTTTTTTTAGACATAATTCCGCGTCGATTCATTAAATTCCGTTGACTAGAGTTTTTTTTCGAGATTTTGGCAATCTTTCATCGACTAATAAGTAAGTTGAGTTAAATCATCATATTTTCGGCCAAGGAACACCCGATTTTCGGAACATATTTTAGTGTATGCCTGTAGCATCTTTAGACCTTATTTGTCCAGCTCTACTTATGACTAAATAAGTATTATCTATTGAACTAAACCAGATTATAGTTGACTGGAATTTTTTTTCGAGATTTTGGCAATCTTTCGTCTATATTTGTAACATTTTTTGGACATAGAATTTGTGTTCAGCGACACCAAAAACCCCCGAGAAGAGAAATTGGGCTGATTTCATTGCTCTAGTTTACACAAATTGAAAAAATACCTTTTGGAAAATGCATCTTTCTTACATGCATTTTTGAGTGCAGCAATGCAAGTAAGCCACATCCCCAAACGCCTACTAGTAGACTTTTTTAGACATAATTCCGCGTCGATTCATTAAACTCCGTTGACTAGAGTTTTTTTTTTGGAGATTTTGGCAATCTTTCATCGACTAATAAGTAAGTTGAGTTAAATCATCATATTTTCGGCCAAGGAACACCCGATTTTCGGAACATATTTTAGTGTATGCCTGTAGCATCTTTAGACCTTATTTGTCCAGCTCTACTTATGACTAAATAAGTATTATCTATTGAACTAAACCAGATTATAGTTGACTGGAATTTTTTTTCGAGATTTTGGCAATCTTTCGTCTATATTTGTAACATTTTTTGGACATAGAATTTGTGTTCAGCGACACCAAAAACCCCCGAGAAGAGAAGTTGGGCTGATTTCATTGCTCTAGTTTACACAAATTGAAAAAATACCTTTTGGAAAATGCATCTTTCTTACATGCATTTTTGAGTGCAGCAATGCAAGTAAGCCACATCCCCAAACGCCTACTAGTAGACTTTTTTAGACATAATTCCGCGTCGATTCATTAAACTCCGTTGACTAGAGTTTTTTTTTTGGAGATTTTGGCAATCTTTCATCGACTAATAAGTAAGTTGAGTTAAATCATCATATTTTCGGCCAAGGAACACCCGATTTTCGGAACATATTTTAGTGTATGCCTGTAGCATCTTTAGACCTTATTTGTCCAGCTCTACTTATGACTAAATAAGTATTATCTATTGAACTAAACCAGATTATAGTTGACTGGAATTTTTTTTCGAGATTTTGGCAATCTTTCGTCTATATTTGTAACATTTTTTGGACATAGAATTTGTGTTCAGCGACACCAAAAACCCCCGAGAAGAGAAATTGGGCTGATTTCATTGCTCTAGTTTACACAAATTTAAAAAATACCTTTTGGAAAATGCATCTTTCTTACATGCATTTTTGAGTGCAGCAATGCAAGTAAGCCACATCCCCAAACGCCTACTAGTAGACTTTTTTAGACATAATTCCGCGTCGATTCATTAAACTCCGTTGACTAGAGTTTTTTTTTTGGAGATTTTGGCAATCTTTCATCGACTAATAAGTAAGTTGAGTTAAATCATCATATTTTCGGCCAAGGAACACCCGATTTTCGGAACATATTTTAGTGTATGCCTGTAGCATCTTTAGACCTTATTTGTCCAGCTCTACTTATGACTAAATAAGTATTATCTATTGAACTAAACCAGATTATAGTTGACTGGAATTTTTTTTCGAGATTTTGGCAATCTTTCGTCTATATTTGTAACATTTTTTGGACATAGAATTTGTGTTCAGCGACACCAAAAACCCCCGAGAAGAGAAATTGGGCTGATTTCATTGCTCTAGTTTACACAAATTGAAAAAATACCTTTTGGAAAATGCATCTTTCTTACATGCATTTTTGAGTGCAGCAATGCAAGTAAGCCACATCCCCAAACGCCTACTAGTAGACTTTTTTAGACATAATTCCGCGTCGATTCATTAAACTCTGTTGACTAGAGTTTTTTTTTGGAGATTTTGGCAATCTTTCATCGACTAATAAGTAAGTTGAGTTAAATCATCATATTTTCGGCCAAGGAACACCCGATTTTCGGAACATATTTTAGTGTATGCCTGTAGCATCTTTAGACCTTATTTGTCCAGCTCTACTTATGACTAAATAAGTATTATCTATTGAACTAAACCAGATTATAGTTGACTGGAATTTTTTTTCGAGATTTTGCCAATCTTTCGTCTATATTTGTAACATTTTTTGGACATAGAATTTGTGTTCAGCGACACCAAAAACCCCCGAGAAGAGAAATTGGGCTGATTTCATTGCTCTAGTTTACACAAATTGAAAAAATACCTTTTGGAAAATGCATCTTTCTTACATGCATTTTTGAGTGCAGCAATGCAAGTAAGCCACATCCCCAAACGCCTACTAGTAGACTTTTTTAGACATAATTCCGCGTCGATTCATTAAACTCCGTTGACTAGAGTTTTTTTTTTGGAGATTTTGGCAATCTTTCATCGACTAATAAGTAAGTTGAGTTAAATCATCATATTTTCGGCCAAGGAACATCCGATTTTCGGAACATATTTTAGTGTATGCCTGTAGCATCTTTAGACCTTATTTGTCCAGCTTATGACTTATGACTAAATAAGTATTATCTATTGAACTAAACCAGATTATAGTAGGCATCAAGAATAAATAAAATAATCACACTGAAATCTGTGAAAGTGAATGTTCGTATCATCGCGATTTGGACATTAGAACAGTCGATAAAATCTATAATAGAAATATAAATAACCGCCAAATTGAATCGTAAAAGTATAACTAGATGATGTAACGATCAATTTTCGTAGCTTTAGACACTTGTATAAGTTCAACGATTTTGCAGCAGTAGTTTCCGTATAACAACCTTGATGATGTCAGCCAGCATAGGCAAATGTACCGAAATAAAAATCTAAAATTGTACGCCGTCTGGTTTTTCGAATGTATAAGTTGCGAGACGCATCGACGGATTGCAATCAGCAGCAATTAAATCTCGCGAAATTACGATTTGCTATTGGAAAAATCAATTTAAAGCTACGTGAATGCAATGTATAGAACATCGCATCAGCGATACCATTAGTCTTAATGCAAAACGTGTGATTCAAAAGAATATAAAAGTGAAGCTATGGTGATATTTCATTTTTATATAAGAATCAGCATTTAGGTTTGTGTGCGATAGGTGTTTAATAGAAGCTAAATTGAGTTGGAGACTACGTACATACATTAGTTATCAACCTGATGACATATATACAGGTGAAGATATTCGAGTTTGATCAGAATGACTAATTGCTGTAAGATATAAAAAGTTTAACATCATCAAAGAGCGTGCATCTTATAACCCTTTCATACAGACGTGGTGTGTTTCCTTCCAGCTGGAAGACAGCTAGAGTGCAACCAATTTCAGAAAAAGGAAAGAAGACCCTTCCTAATAATTATAGACCCATTGCACTATTATCTGTGATCTCAGAAGTAATGGAGGAAGCAATCAACATCGAGCTTATCAAATACCTAGAGAGCTACAAATTTGTGAATGACCGGCAATATGGCTTTCGTCAGCAGAGATCGAAGGGAAACTGCTTGCCTACGTAACACTTGTATGGCAGAAATCTATTGAAAAACATGGGGAATCTCTAGCTGTATCATTGGGTATCTCCAAAGTATTTGACAGAGTCTGACACCAAAGTTTTCTTGGGAAACTTCCGTCATATGGTTTGACGCCTCAACTTTATCGATTACTATCGAGTTTCCTCCCAGATACATCACTCCATGTGGTGGTTGACGGAGTATCCTCCAATGCAATAATTATCAACGCTGGTGTTCCACAGGGATCCGTCTTGGCACCAACTTTGTTTCAGCTCCATATCAACAATCTGTTGAAAGTGACCACCTGCCCCGTCCACAGCTTTGCAGATGATGGTACACTTCATACTACTTTCTTATCTATAGCGCCTATACCATCCAATGGAGTCGGGGGAGCGAGACAGAGACAGGTTGTCGAAATCTCGTCTGTTGTTTCACCATGAGAGATTCCAGGTTCATTGTCAAGCTCGAGACCTGCCGAACTTCTTCGTAGCAGGCTTAATTTTTCTATCGAACAGTGAGGTTTTTCCCAATGCCTATAATCTCCAAACCTTCAAGAAAAATTTGAATGCCTATCTCCTATCTCAACATTCCACCGTTGGCTCACAAAAAATACAAATCAGCTAAGTCGAATGTGAACATAACACTATTGATAAGATAACTGCATTAAAAGAGTAGGAGTAAGAGTAAGGAACTAAAATGTTATCCCAATGGAACTTATACCGGAATCTCTAAGCAATATTTACAAAAAAAGAATGTATGGTCATAAGTATAATACTATAAACAAAAACTTAGAAAACTCCACCGCCCTCGCTTAATATTGTTTTGCTTATAATCATCAATTCGATTACAACAAATTTAATATTTTAACTCAAGAAACCAATTATCATAAAAGATATATCCTGAAGATGATTCAGATAAGACATGTCTCTAAATCATAAAACAGACGTTCAATCATAAGTTGAATTTATACTAATTTCATTGCTTAAGACACTTGCAAATTCCTACATGCGTCTTTATAATGTTAAAAGTATATTCCTAGTAAGGACTGACATTGGGCCAGAACACATGAGTATGGTGAAAATCGTGAGCAGGGACGTGTTAGGCATGAGAACAGATCACATTCCAAAGCGATACCCTTTTAACAACACATTCAGGGTATCAATACCAGAAAGGACTGAATAAACACATACAAACCTGGGCCACATTCTACAGGGAAAGATCTGGTATACAGACAGGTCTAAGACTTAAAAAGATGCAGGTGCAGGAGTATACTCAAGAAATCCAAAGACTGGCTTGAGCTATTCATTGTCTTCCAAGCAGAGGTATATGCAATCCTCCAATGTGTGAAGGAAAACAGTCGAGCCATCGACGATGAGCAAATCCACATATTGACAGACAGTGAGGCTGGACTTGAGGCAATGAGAAGTGACATCCCGTCTGGTTTGGATATGCAAAAAAGAACTTGAAATACTGGCACACCGAAACCGCGTTAAGCTGATTTGGGTGCCGGGACATCAGGGAACGACAGGCGATGAAAAAGCCTACGAAATTGCAAAAAAATGGTCGGAGAACGCTCCAGAACCAGAACAGACCACGGGGTACCAAAACGTACAGCACGAAGGTATGTAGAAGACTGGATCATGGAAAACCAAAAAGAATACTGTAGAAAAATCCCAGGAAACGAACATGGGAAGAAATACATCAAAACCGCGTGTAACAAAAGAACGACATCCTATTAGCAATAAATAGTCGTGCGTCAGTAAAAGGGCACCCAAACAAAATGGGACTGTACAATGGTGACCTGACATGCAGACTTTGCGGTAAGGATACAGAAACAGTGACACACATACAGTGTGAATGCGAGGCACTGGATCGCATCAATTTGTGAAAAGCCTAACGGCGAACCAGAATTATACAGTTCCCCCCCCCCAGTAAAGGGCTTGGACAAACTCGTACGAGGTATAAAAATACTTGAGTGGATACTGGATACCGTAAAGAAACAAAACATAGGCGAGATACAATGGGCCAGCAGGCCTAAGTGTCACCGGAGGCAATAGCCAGACAAGCCTACAAAGGGGTAGAAGTTTCAAGTGAGTATGCTTGGAATGGTAACTCTCACAGAAGACCTTGATGAATTGATTTCAAATATTAGAAGTAGATTACTATGCAGTGGATCCTTGATACATATTCATATACTTAAAACATTAGTGTGTTACAATTTTTAATTTTAATTAATGCGATAAGGACGCTTTGTACTGATACAATTAGTTTTAAGAAATCCCGTTTTAGACAGTGATACGTCTTCTGATGATGATCGTAAGACCGAAACGTACGTTAAAACGAAAATAATAAGTATATGTGTTAGTGTGACCTATTTCCAGAAAATTTATGTATAACTTATATCTGGGTTAATAATTATCAAACGAAAAAATTCAACCAACCATAGATAATTCAAGTTGCGCAGTTTCTATTTAACATGTAGGTTGTATAAAATCATCGACATGAACTATTTCGAGATTGAATTTGTACAAATGTAGAAACCACGCACGAGTTCTTTGACTTGTTCTTCGAAAATAAACAATGGTGCGCGTTCAGAATCAATTTCATATAATTTAATGGGTACATTACACCAAGCATTATTTCTCGTCTACTACCGTTTTTATATATAGTAATGTGTATATCAGTTACTTGACTCAATGACCAATCAAATGCTGAACTAATGCACTTCTATATTGAACGATAATAATCTCAATAAGACATAAAATAAATTGATAGCGATGAAAAATACATTTGTATAATTAGACGCAACTGAACTAGCCGCTTTGGTAATCAAAATAGAAAAGCTCGTGTAAAATGAGTCATGCACATTACTTACGTACTTACTTACAGTCTCTGTTTGTTTTACATATAGTTTACTTTCAAAATAGTAACGATTTACTTTGGATATTTATAATTCGGTTTCCGGGAATCTTAACATGGCCTCGCAGTTCCTGCCAACTAAAGACGATCATCGGTTTTTTATGTTAATTTTTAGATTTTGAAGGTCTTTCTTCCTTATAGAACTGTTTTGTTTCTTCGAATTTCAATCATCTTTTGGATATTTACCCAATTAATATCAAATCTGAACGAATCCATGCACATTTGCATATTACGTTTGAATATTTTGTGTATTGGGGAGCATGGTGATTAAATCGTTTCATCGTAGAGGAAATGAACGCATAAAATGACCCAAGCCTCTTGATTTTTATCATATCAATGAATTTTAATTAAACCTTCTGCATTCGCTTCATTTTTTGATTGATAAAAATGGCAACGTTTAGGTTGTGGCGGTGGTACCCCTTGTAATTGCTACAGGGGTTGATATAATTTGTAAAATGTCGACAAAGTCGAAGAGGTTCCTCACAGTTTTAATAGGAAATCATGGATTACGAAGTTAACAGAAATGGCGCTAAAGAAAACAAGTGCTTTACAGTATATTGGTAGTTGAGACATATGTTTATGATCTAATTCGAAACGGCAAGTGGATCACTTGCTTTGGTTTAAACAAAGGCTTTTTACCCAGTCTTTTACTTTGAAGCTACAACACTACACACGTAACCATAACATAAAACGTGCAGGACGCAGTCGTTTCTTATTAAACATGTAATTAGAATATTAGCTTGATATAATTTTCATTCATACCCAAATTCAAGAAAGTCTAAATAACGTCATAAAATTAAGGTCCCTGTCAACAAAAATTGAATAGTTCTTTTATATTCAGCTCACTAGACTGGGGCAAGTCTCTCTCTTATTGGGTAAAAGTTACTATAACCCCAAACATGTTGCTCAAATAGAAGTGGTTAAACAAGATTATAAAAAACCAAACTCACCACATTAAAGCCAGTTATATTCTAACTTCTTGAGTTAAATCTTGCTTCGACTATTTTACGAATCACTTAAATCCTATTTTAGAAAACTTTCCAAGTTTTTATTTTCAATTTCTGTGTGAAATTAATTTCGAGGTGAATGTAGTTTAGGTGTTAATGAATGATAAGCTCATCTGTATTACCTGTAAAACATGCAAAATGAATTTGTTTTTACGTAATGATTTGAAAAATATTGTCTCAAAGGTGGACATGAATATTTCAGCCAATAAGGGACTCGATGGAGAACCCATTGTTAAACCTACTTTAGGACACTCTGTGTATCGGAAACCCACTCCTGCCGACAGATACCTCAGTGGCTTTTCCCACCACCACCCTGCTCAAAAGCAAACTGTCATAAACTCCTTGGTACACAGAGCTGTCAACTTATCCCAACCCCAATCCCAAAATCAGAATTAAAACATCTTTGATCTTTTGGAGCTCTCTGGGTATTGGATGAGCCCGAGATTGATTGCTTTCTCCATCACTTTAGAGATCACAGATAATAGTGCAATTGGTCTATAATTATTAGGAAGGGTGTTCTTCACTTCACCAAAATGGTATAAAAGCGTAAACAACCTGCAGAAAACTGGTGTTAATTCAGGCGCTCTTTCCTTGAGAACGATAGGTGAAATTCCGTCTAGCCCTATAGACTTGAGATTAAGCAGAATGCGCCTAATTCGGTGTTGACAAAAGACAATTTCAAGCATATGGCTATCGATGGCAGCAATATTTGGAGGGTCCATCCTTTGTAGCTCCATAGTGGAATTTGCTGCAAACATTCCAGCAAAACAGTTGGGTTTTTCTTGTGGTGTAGTAGCCAGTGTGTCATCATCTTTGGTAAGGGGAGGAAATGAACTGGAAGGGACATTTCTACAATTGCTTTGGCTAAAGCCCAAAACGAACGTAAGCCAATCGGCCATTCGATAAGCTTTGATCTTATTTTGGAACAATATGCCTCTTTCAAAGCGTTTATTGTTTCATTGCACATATTTCTGGCTTCAACATATTCTGTTCTGGTCTTCAGACATGGGTTACCTCGCCACGTTTTAAAGCGGTGGCCCTAGCACATATTTCATTGGACCATCGTTTACCGGATGACGATGAATTTACGCAGTAGCGACATCTGTAATGGAATCAAAGGTGCATGCCACTGCTATAAAATCCATTTGTAAAGTTCTCAAACTATCGCTTTAATATCGTAATTTGTTTATTTCACTAGTATATTAAACATCTGGTGAATCAATTTGTCATAAATATTCATTATCAGCTTTATATACATCTATTGGTCATCGATTGATTATCTACTATTCCATTCACAATAAAAGTACGTTGCAATAAAAATAAACTTCCGAATCATAAACATTGTCGATAATGAAATCAAAACATACAAAAGGTCAATGGAAGCTTACCCATATTATTAATTATCGTTTTATTATCTGATAAAAATACTTATATAAAAATGTCGTGTCGGTTAACATGAGAAAATTCTCTTCTTAGGCCTTACTTTCTCATTTTTTATTACCCGGCGGTGGAGTTGCTGGTTAATATCGGAACTTCTTGTGAGAATGTTAGGGCATGCACCACTCCTTCTTTTAGGTATTGTTTTAAAAATGCCGACTTTGTCGGTTTATATAATCATTTTGGTACCATCGACTGGTCTTATTTGAACGAGTTTTCTGATGTTGATAGTGCTTGCTCTGGTTTTTATCAAACTATTTATTCGGTATTGGATATGTTCGTGCCAAAAACGAGGGTTCATTTTTCTCGGTCTTATCCTCCATGGTTTGACTCTAACCTGATAAGGAGTGTAAAGTCTAAGGCCAGGGCATGGCGTCTATATAAACGCTCAGGTAGTGAAGAGCATTTAGTGAATTTCAAGAGGTTGAGAAGGATCGTCAAGTCTGACTCTGAAGCAGCATTCAGAAACTTCAACAATAAAGCAGAGCAAGATATTCAGAATGACCCTTCTGCATTCTGGAAATTCGTTAAATCCAAAAAGGGAGGGCATGTTGCCCCCCTACAATGAGGTTTGATGGTGAGTCATTTGACGATCCAGAGATTATCGCGAATGTATTCGCTAAATTTTTTCAGGACAGTTATATCATTTCGAACCCTGAGATAGTTTTGCATTCACCGGTATCCAATGCTCCTATGTTTAACGTGTCCTGTTTTGAAGAGAACGATGTATTCAAGGCCCTACTAAAGATTAAGCCTAAGCGCACTTCTGGTCCGGATGAAATTCCCGCATATTTAGTCAGAGACTGCGCTGACATCTTTTCGCGTCCTCTCGTCTTCCTATTTAATTTAGCGCTGAAAACAAATACATTTCCTTCTGCTTGGAAAGCATCTAAGGCCATTCCTATTCCTAAAAAAGGAGATGCTTCCAACGTCACAGAGTACAGACAGATAGTTATTCAAAATAACTTCTCTAAAGTTTTCGAAATTCTTCTCTCGAACGTAATATATTTCAACGTCAAATCGTTGATATCTGAGCGGCAACATGGTTTTGTATCGGGTCGCTCCACAACTACCAATCTGATCTGTATTACAGACTATATTTCAAAGGCTATTGACGAGGGACTGCAGACGGATGTTCTCTACTTAGATTTCTCTAAAGCGTTCGACAGACTGGACCACGGCATTCTTCTTAATAAACTTGACAACTTTGGTTTCTCTGCTAATCTTCTTTTCTTCTTAAAATCTTACCTGAAGTCAAGAAAACACTTCGTGTGTTATCGTGGTCGAAGATCGGTCGACATTTTTGCTACTTCGGGAGTGCCACAGGGATCCATTCTTGGCCCTCCATTTTTCACTTTATTCATTAATGACCTCTTGGCAGTCTTGGATGTCCCCCATCTTTTGTATGCCGATGACCTCAAAATATATTTCAGGGTATCTGATATCGGTGACTGTCTCAGACTTCAATCCAATCTGTCAGCTGTGAATGCATGGTGTGTGAAGAATATGTTGCCTCTTAATGTTGGTAAGTGTGCTGTCTTGACATTCTCGCTGAAGTCCAATGACATTCTATACGAATATACCCTCGATGCCCGTGTCTTGAATAGACCGAAGACGTTCTGTGACCTTGGTGTTATCTTTGACAGAAGGTTATCATTCATTGATCATATCAGTCATATGTGCGCCAAAGCGTCTAGGATGTTGGGATTTGTTCTAAGATGTTCTAGGGAGTTTTCCGAGATTCAGACATCTATTCTTCTCTTTAATACATTTGTAAGATCACGGTTGGAATATGCGTCCTTGGTATGGTCTCCATTCTACCAGATTCATGTTGTCTTTGTGGAAAGCATGCAACGCAGATTTCTCAAATACCTTGCTTTTAAATGTGACAATATCTACCCTGTTATTGGCTATCCGCATAGCGATTTACTTTCGAGGTTTTCTTTCGATAGCTTGGCTTATCGGAGATCCAGGTCGGGTATAGTATTCCTGTTTAAACTTTTTCATTCTTCTGTGGAATGTTCGGAAATTCTACGGGCTTTGTGTTTTCATGTGCCTAGATTTGAGTCCAGACTTAATTTATTCTTTTACTTGCCTACACCGAGAACAAACGTAAGCAGGTGCTCGCCAATCGGTGGCATGTGCAGAGCTTATAATAACATACATATGCGGGTCGATCTATTCATATGTAGTTTGACTTATCTGAGGTCTGAAGCGTTTCGTGCAATCCTCAGTTCTATATAGATTGCATTTTCTCTCTTCTTTGTTTAATCTTTGTTTAATTTTTTTATGTTCTGTTCTTGAAATGTTATGTTATCTCAGTTTAATTTCAATGCCTGTTATAATATTTTCTTGTATTTCTTATTTTGTGTTATTCCTCATTTTGTAATTGGGCTCTACGCCTGTTAAATGGGTGTAATGTAAATAAATAAATAAATAAATAAATAAATTAAATCGACTACATTCGTCAAATCTTTATTATTATCACCTTCGGCTATGAGGTAATTTCTTTGTTTCGGCGAAGAAGGTATAGATAATCTTACTTATTGAAAACTGCAGAAATTGTGTCAAAATAAAAACGTATTCAACTATAAATATACTCGTAGCAGTTTGTTTTTAAGTTTTACGCTATACTGATGGCACATGTACTGGCGTTAGAAATGTCTTCCGTCGCGTTTATCGTAAAAATTCCATCACGAAATAATACGTAACGGAAGCTTTCGATGTTTTCGATGTCGTCGCTCCTAGCACTGATAAACTCATAATCAACGGGAGGTCCTTATAATGTACATCACGATTTCATCATGCAAATTGAATTCAATCGCATAATAACAACTACGAGGTAATTATAATATGGTAAAATCAAAAGATTTCAAGACTGAATACATTGGATAGCAATATTTACGTTAAAGTTTCTGCGAAAATTTGATATGAGCAGCCGTTTTCGAAATAGGGCACATCTGTTCCTATGAAGCCTTCAATATCCACGCTTGGTATCACCACCAACCTAAGACTAGTCTGTGTATGCATAGTAGGTGCTATGAGATCTGTCCCAACGGTTCCTATAGGGGTAATCCTAAATCCCACATCCCATTCATTATGATAGTGGAGATTATGGTGATAAGGACAACATATAGAATGACCAGAAAGGGAATCATCAAATGGGAGATGGGTCCATACTTGACCCATCTCCCTGTAGATAAGCAAACCTAGGACATGTTCAAGATAAAATGAAGAAAAGGTATAGCTTCGTGAAAGAACTCGAAGTTTCAAAATCGAATGAGACAAAAACACAACCTCAAGGGTCAGTAGAACGGCCATTAAATGAATAGTGGAATAGGAGTATATGAACCTGGAACCGAATACTCTGAAAGCTCAGGCAAATCCTCAATCATTTTAGAAAAATGTCTTCAGTTCAATATAGAAAAAGGACTTTTCACATAGATATAGAATGACCAGAGAGGGAATCAGCAAATGCAAGTATGGACCCTCCTCCCTTTAGATTAGTAGACCTAGGACATGCGCAAGACAAAATGAAAAAAAGGTATAGCTTCGTGGAAGAACCCTAAGTCGCAAAAGAGAATGGGACGGAAACACCATCCCTAGACTCGGTAGAAAGGCCATCAAATGGTATACTGATCGCTCTAAAACAACAGAAGGAACTGGAATAAAAGTATATGGACCTGGAACCGAATACTCAGGAAGCTCAGGCAAATCCCTGTGCATTTTAGGAAAATGTCTTCAGTTCAATATGGAAAGAGACTTTCTACATAGATATAGAACGACCAGAAAGTCTCGAAGTTATAAAAGTGAATGAGTTCTACCTTGAACCTGTTTGTGAACCATACGAGCCCACCTGGTGGCAGTAGGGCGAGAGTTCCAATCTCCTCTATCAAGGATGACGATTTTGGGAGAAGTGGGGTTATAGCTGGATTCAGGCTATCTTGCCGTATTCCTAGTATGAGGCATTTAGAGATTGCTTTACTCAAAATCGCCTAATGTCCACGATAGTAGTGCATCTTGGTCCAGTGACCTCGGCCCATTAACCTGTACTCCATTGTCAAGACTTCAGTTCATATATAAATGCAGAAGTGGTAATGCGGCGAAAGTTTCATGAGTCCTCGTTAGAGCCGACCTCCTACCACTCAAAATACCTACGCATGCAAGCCACTTAGGGTTCATGATTTCTTGAGCTTTTCAATTTCTCGGGTCTCGAGAATTCTCGACGCTGATTTCTCGAGGCTTCTCGGGTTGCCGAGAAATTTATATTTACGTACGTTTTCTCATATTATTTGGTTCCAATAATGTCAACAAATTCAGTGGTTTTCCTCTCAAATAAAAGTATCAAATTAATTATAAAACTTTTATTGATTATATTCAAAAACATTAATCTTATGAATAACCTAATTAACTTTTTTTTTTAAATACAGAAAAAATATTATTCAGACTCATAATTATAATGACAGCAACATTTTTGGCTGATTATTCAGAACTTATAAACAAAAGTAGGTTCTATTAAACTAAACAAAAAATCAACCTGAAAGAAAACGTTAATATCTTAACTCATAATTAAATTACAATCACAGCACCATTTTTGGCTGATTATTCAGAACTTATAAACAAAAGTAGGTTCTATTAAACTAAACAAAAAATCAACATGAAAGAAAACGTTAATATCTTAACTCATAATTAAATTACAATCACAGCACCATTTTTGGCTGGTTATTTGGAAAAAAAATCAACCTAAAACTTGTAAACAAAAATAGCTTCTATAAAACAAAAAAAAATAACATGAAAGAAAACGTTAATATCTTAAATTCAGGTAGAAAATAAATGTAAATTATAATTAAATTACAATCACAGCACCATTTATGGCATGTTAATTAGAATAAAAACAAATGAAAACTTTGCAAGATCAATGGAACATCTCACGCCGAGGAGCTGAACATACAGACAGACAGATACATAACAATTAGGTCAGCTTACTCTGTCTGATGAAATATGCCTTTAGAAAACCTAAAGCATTTATAGCTTTATCAGACAGCCGGTTTCTTACTTTATTAACTATATTTCCTGAAATTGAAAACACTCTTTCATTTTCAGTTGAAGTAGGCTTAACTGAAAGCAATGCTTTGTACATCGATTCTAAATTTGGTGACCTCTTCCCAGTCTGTTCAAAAAGTAAGAACTCTTTCTTTACTATAGATTTTGACAGTGCCACTGTACTTGCCTCCTCATTTGTTGAAATGCCTTTAATTGCTTTTTCTAATTGAATTTCGAAGCTTTCGGGTTCAGGTTCTGATGGGCTCGAGTTCTCGACTTTTCTCGAACTTGATTTCCCGGGAACAAAACCCAATGATTTCCCGGGAATTCTCGAGCCAAGAACCCTTTAGCCACTGCAGTTGGTTCAAGGGACGCTGGGACATGTCAGTCCTTGCCCCGACCACCCCACGACCGCAGCATAGGTGATCATAGTGAAAATAAGATACAAGTAACAAGTGGGGTTGCGGTTTGATTATGAGGAAACATGTTGCTTGGATTGATTAATTGGAATAGGATAATTGGGTAGAGTTGATAAGATATCAAGTGAAATTTTGATTTAATAAGATTTTTACTGATTTAAGGAAATTTAAAAAGCTTTCAAATAAACTAGGATTAGATACCCTATTATTTTAGTTGTAAAATTTAAATCAAAATTAGTATTAGTTAAGTTCTTAAAAATTAAAGATTTTGGATTTTTTGGAATCTGTTCTATAATTGATAATTCAAGATTAATTATACTTTATTTATTAATTTGTATAACACCGTAGAAGAGTATTTTATAAGAAGTTAAATTCTATTTTTTATAAGAATTAAAATCAAGGTGCAGTCTATAATAAAGGAGGGATGGATTACAATATATGTTATATGAGACTTAATTTATTTAAAATTACTATGAAAATGGATTTTAAAGTAATTAACTATATATTTTTTTAATTGAATTGAAATAAGTCGTAACAAAGTAGGTTTACTGGAAAGTGAATCTAGAAAATAAATTATAGTTTAAAACAATATTTTATTTACATCAAAAAATTAACTTTTAAAAGTTCAATTTAAATATGAAAAATTATTTAGAAATGTTATTTATTTAAATTTAAAAGAAATTTATTTATTTTTATCATTTTTAAGGAAAAATTAATGTAATTATAGGTTTTTAGTATTGAAAAAGAATTTTGATAATAAATTATTTTTTAAGTAATGGATTACGGAAAATTTCATGTTATCAAGACATCGAAAAGAATGCTGTAGTAAAATTGTATTGTACCCATTTTTCTAAGTTACATAAATGTGAATTTAAAAATATGACTCTTGACCAAAATTTTACAGCTTAAACACACAAAGTGGATATACCCATCAGACCGGTAGTATAGTCCTACTTATAATTTATGTATAAAACCTAATAATTTATTCAGGGATCTTTATCAGCAGAATTATAAAACGGAACTTTTCTTACCAGACATCTCGGTAAAGTCGTTTCCCTACCGAATTAAGATTGCAACATTAGGAGTCCATGCAAAAATAAATAATAATTAACTTGAGAAAGATAAGAACGACAAACATAATTATTCACTTACAAGATAAAAAATTCCGTTAATTCGAAAGGGAACTAAAATTTAATTGAAATTCAGACATTTATGTGTCGCTTTTTGTGTGGTCCAACATTGCCAAGTTATCCGATCGGCCAACATTTCTGAGACTTCTCATGATAATTGCTCTTAATTAAAAATAAGAGTACACACAGTCAATTTTAAATAATAATACAAATGGGAAGGAATGTATGTATTCACACTTTTAGACAAAACTTCTCGAACTAAAAGGAATATTCTAACTCGGTATATGAACACTGAGTACTGAGGACATTTCTGCTACCAAATAGCCATCAATATCTTGGTTAGTTTTGCTGTGTCTGGGATGGTTTCAGTTCCAGAACATAGATTTTTCCAAAAAGTTCTTTGAGACTTTCTCGAGAGGTCCCTTATATTGCCTCTGATTGATTTTGTGCCGATCCCAGGCCTCCCTGGTTCCGACCTTCCTAGCTCTATTGAAGAGCCGCCTCATTTCCCTCTTGCATTTTTCAAGGTCCGTACTCCACCTAGACCCTTTCTCCCTAGTGGTGATTCGTTTAATGGGACAATTTCTCCCGTAGGCTCTCTGAAACTCCGATAAATACAAGCCACTACTAACTATTTCGAAAGTGATGCCTTCTGAATCTTAAACTATATTTTTAGGGTACATACTCTAACAATTCTATTGCTACACGCTGCATGTGCATAAGATGATGATACGAGAGAATATTTGGTTGTTTTTTACACAGCAAGATAATGCGGTGGTAATTCTCGTACTCGTTATGCAAATTATGAAGTAATACGATATGAGTATCGATATCATCATCTCGATAACTTATCCTATTACATACCATACAACTTCGGGTATCATTGCTCCTCGCTATAGTTCGTTTTTTCCTTATCTTGAGGCACAAACCTGGAAGATTTATCTGCTTTATGCTTTCGTTGGGAAACTGATACTCACCGTGAAGTATAAGCTCAGATGACACGCACTTGTAAAAATAGCCCGGCAACTTCGTGTTATCTGAATTGAATAGTAAAATTTCTAATAATTTGTGACGGTGACTCTATCGATGATCTTACTATATGTATATTAGACAATTTAATGTCCGAGCCAAATACGTCTATTTGGTATAGTTTGATAATATGAAAATATACGTTTCTGATATACATCTAAAATATCTCTTTGGGTGAATATTTATATTATATGTTCATAGAGGTCTATAAAACCTTCTTAAAATATATCTAATTTTAATTTAAGTTCAATGTTAGATTGATGTTTCTAGGAACGTTTAAAATACGAGTTTTTTTGTAGTTTCATTGCTCAAAAATAGCCAATTATATATACGTTTTCAAGATATCCATAATGCTACTCTATATTTTGTATTTTCGAAGACGACACCGATTCTACTAGATCGGTGGTCAGTCAAGTTACTTTCGAAAAAATAATAGAACGTGAAATTGACACATCTGTATGCCTGAAAGCCCTTACGCTAAATATACGTTGGTTGAGAGAACAACATACAATATTATTAAACATAAATATATAATATCATTGTATTTCTACAATAAACCATCAACGTACCATTCAAGGTTAAAACAAAAAATAGATTTAATATATCCTATATTTCTAAACTAAAATGTATCCTTGTAATCTGCAGTTTCCAGGATGACAAAACCAACAAGTTCCCATCACAATCGAAATATTGTACCACTACCTATTTGAGAAAATACACAAAATCATGAATTTAAATAACTATAATAGGTATGTACAATTTTTCATGACCTTTTTTTAATTTTTCCTGACTTTATTTGGAATGATATCTCAAAATACATGACTATTTATCATTTTCACATTTCCCCTCAACAAGATGACGTTGCCAAATATGAAATCCGACGTTTCGTTTTTTGGGAATCATCATCAACTTTATTTTTTTAAATACGGACCTGGTATTTTTATTTTTTATTTAGAATCCTCTTTGTATTCTAAGAAATTGACGTATCACAAGTTTGAATCCTCAACGTTTTGACGTTAAGAATTGATTTAAAAAAAATTTTTAGTTTCCTGTTTTTAACGAAAATTCAATTTGAATATTTACTATAAGTATCTGTTCAATTTTTGTTTGCATGGAGTCGTATTATTTTTAGTTCCCATTTTATAAATTGAACCTATAATTAATAATTAATTGTCTTAGTAGTTATTAAATTGCGTAGCTAGTTAGTGAAGCATTTAATTTCTTTTATGGTGAGAAATAATAAGTCGGTAAAGTGTAAAAAAATGGATGTATATTGAACATTAAATTTTAGAGCAATATGTAAATTAAATTTACTTCAACTACAATTATATCTCAATCATATGTGCTCGAATTGACATCGTTTGTATGCCTTTATGAAATATTTTTAATTTGCATATTTTAAACTAAAATCACATGTTACTTTTTATTCTATAGAAAATGTGCAGTATCTAATTTCTTCATGTAGAGAAAATTAAATATTTTTTTATATATGAGGAGTGTATCCTAATATACATAAAAAATATTCGAAATATTTAACTGTGAAAAAATCGATATACATATTAAACATAGAATTTCAGATCAAAACATAAAATAGTACTAAATTTGACGTCTATTTGATGTACTCGTGCTTCCTGGATTGTTAACAATTGTCTCACCATACAGTGGCATCCTTATTATGAGTTTAATAACTGCAGTACTTAACTAAACCCTAGATCACTAGCTCTCACCCGTCTTTTGTTACCTCAATTTTCCACGTCGGGTTAAATATATGATTGTGATAATGATATTCACTATAACTTTCTTAACAATTTACATAATAAATTTTAGTTAAAAAGTGATACTATGTCATACGTTTTTATTAGCCTCAGAAATCGTTAATTATTATCGGCCCATTGCATTAATTTCCAATTTTTATTATTGATTCGAGTTATTTTAATTTATATAATCATTAATGAGTACAAAATAATCACCCTTATTCACTAAAAATACTAATAAAATACTAACGACCTTTCAGCTACCAAGTATCCATCATCAGAGAAAACTAAATTAGAAATCAAAATGAACCTGTTTGAATATTATTTGGGGTTAGCTATGAATACAAGCTGGAAAAAAATCTGAGAAGTAACCGCTGAGAAGTGTAACATGTTTCTCTCTCTCTCGCTCTCTACGAAACAACAACAATAAAATTTAATAACAAAAATAACAATTAAATTAATAATGGTAAAACAATGATTATGACAATTGATAACGAAATAATATTATAGCTAACTTCATTACTAATAATAATTTAAAAAAATGAGATCAAAATCTACACTCAAATAAAACAGACCTAGATAATCTAAATTAACTAAAAAACTAAGATTATTAAATTGATACCCAACCAGGATGAACCTAGGGGATCGAAACTAATTGAACTGATTGATGAATGTATAGGGATATCAAAAATTATCTTGGTCAAGGGTGGTTGTGGAATCTAAAACGTGTGTCTTACTGTCTTACTTTACGTTTGAAATAAGTATGTCACTGTCACACGGACATCATCAATAAACTACAAATTTCCTATTTATTTCAGTTGTAAAACAATAATGAAATGTTCTTGGTCAAGGGTGGTTGTGGAATGTAAAACGTGTGTCTCACTTTAAATTTTTGAATATATTTTCTTGTGTCAGAATCTTTTAAGTCATTGTGCTGAAATTTTCTAATCCAGTTTTTGAATCATGCCTCTTACAACACAGCACAAATTTTTCATGATTGAAGCCTATTTTCGAACGGGTGCGCTAGTTAATGGAAATTGGCAATACAGTCAACGTTTGTGTTTGGACAATTTTCGAGAGCACTTCAAAAACGTGGCAATATTACCGGACAATTTTTATGCGTGCCTTACAAATTGTGTTGGAGTGTTTCGCGAAACTGGTTGTGTGACTCATAAAAAAGGTGCTGGTAGACCAAGAGTTCGTACAGAAGAAGTTGTCAATGACGTTCGTCAACGTATGGAAGAGGAGCGTGCAAAACCTTTGAAACTTCTTTCTCAGGAAATTGGACTTTCTTATGGAACATGTCAGAAGATTTTAAAGGAAGACTTGAACCTGCATCCATATAAGATGCAAGCCCATCAAGCTCTTCTGCCCGCAGACCACCCCAGACGCCTTGCTTACTGCCATTGGTTTGTCAATAATTTAATGAATGACGATCTTCTGGACTTAACTTTTTTTTTCTGACGAAGCGTGGTTCCACCTTTCGGGATACATCAATTCTCAAAATATGCGGATGTGGAGCAATGATAACCCTCATGTTTTTACTGAATCGCCACTACATGCTCGAAAAATCGGTGTTTGGATAGCAGTTTCTCGCAGAAGAATAATTGGGCCAATTTTTTTCGATTTCACCGTCAACGCAGAAAGGTACAGACACATCTTTTTGGCTGAATTTGTGCAACAGTTGAACGATGATGAACTTCGGTACGGTTATTCCCAGCATGACGGTGCAACAGCACATACTACACGAGAAAATATTGCTTTTCTCCGCGAGTTTTTTGATGACCGGCTGATAAGTTTGCATACAGAAGTTGAGTTTCCTCCGAGATCACCTTTTTTAACAATTATGGACCATTTTTTATTTCTTTACTCAAAAACAAAATTTTCGCAACACCGGTAAATAATTTGCAAGAACTTCAACAAAGAATAGTTCAGCAATGTGCAACCATAACGCCAGAAAGGCTGCAAAAAGGTTTTCACAGCATGAGGATGCGCGTCAACTTGTGCATCGAACAAAACGGGGACATTTCCAACAATTACTGTAATTTAGTTTTTCTTGTTACTAAAACCGTTATTTCATATTTTGTAGTTCATTATTGTTTTACAACTGAAATAAATAGGTATGAAATTTGTAGGTTATTGATGATGTCAGTGTGACAGTGACATAATTATTTCAAACGTAAAGTAAGACACACGTTTTAGATTCCACAACCACCCCTGACCAAGATAATTTTTGATATCCCGGTATTATTGAACTTGAACCTGAATGAAAAACCGAGAACAACAAACTTTGATTGAAAATCTAAAACAACTCTGATTTAGCGGAATCCACCTTTCTTACAAAAAACACTCTGAAGAAACTACTAAGTGTCATGTTTTTCCTTAAGGGAACAATTCAAGTTTTAGGCATTGCCCATGATATTTATGATGGGTCCTTTTTTCAAGAACCAATCTATAATCAGGAAAAGGATCCCTGAACTGTTTAACCAATAAGCAGTAAGATTCCTCTCTTGAGGTCTCTAATTCAGAATGTTTTCAGTCGGGATTTCTAAACCTATATGTCCTTTTCTGAATATTAGATTCCCTTCTTTATTAATTATTTCTACTATAAACAAGACTATATTCAATTACAATTTTGACGATTAGATACTTATGAAAGAACGACGTTTAAAATTTCCATATTAAGAGCACAGCAAGTCTGGAAAAAACCCGCAAGCTAAACATCTCCAGATGGTTAATATTAAAATTTATTATAGCTCAGCATTCGTTTTCCGTCGTATACTGGTCATTCATCTTGAAATGTTAATGATTCCTTTAAGAACAAGAAACTTGTGTGAAATTATTGAACATCTTGGCCATGCCAGCTATGGTTTCATATTACCCTCCTTGAAGCGCGGGTGTGAATTGTCTCATATTTTTATTAGAAATGTCTTTACTCTTCTCAAGCTACATTTATTATTGATACTGAACAGATAACATCCGGCAACCCCTAGAGGATCTTGTTACTTTGCTATTAGTTATTTAAATTTTAGATGGAATTTTAATTTTCTAAAAATGATTTCATTTTGAAAATTGGAAATGATCTGTACTAAAACCGGAGAAAGTTCCGAAAATAAATCCGACAGAATGAACAAAATATGAATCAGAGAGATGATATTACTGACTTGAGAATATTATTATTTTTGTCATTCTCCAGGCTGGCTATAAACCATTCCTATTTCTATTTCACGCAAATATAATAAAGCGTTCCATTTCTACATTCGTATAATTATCGTTGAAACAAGCATAATAATGAAATCATAGGCAGTTTACTAATATTAGAACTGGACTAATATTAGATAGATGTAAACATAGAGATTAAAACCGCGTGGTGAATAAATCGGTATTGAAATTGATGTTGTCATAAATGAGACGGCATTGAAAGGCCATCAATGTAACTTCCTTGTCGTGGTGTATCCTTACATCAAGAGTGCTGAGACTAAGATGATGCTCGTTAATGTTTTGTTTTAATCGGTAGTCAGCTAACCTCAGACTTCACGCCATATGTTCATCAGATCTGGATTATATCACGTTCAAATTTATAATGCGATTTTGATGCTCCAATCGAATGGTACTTATGTTAAGTGGATGCAATTGGGTTACGGTCAAGTTAAAAAAAATAGACACTCATTGGAAATCTCGACCTTACCAGTAATTCACGATCTACGTATCGAATAGTGTTTTTTATAAGTGTTATTAGAAAAGATTGTAACTATTGTTACTAATATAATAATGTTCAATTATTAGTAATGTTCCAATGTAGGATGTAAATAATTTCTTAATCAATTAATTATGTGGAAGCACCTGTACGGATATTGAATTACAAAAAAAATATACTTAATTTATGAAAGTATTCGACCCAAACCATAAGATGGATATAAACAGAATTATTAATACACACTGTTTAGGCCTACTGGTTCTTGTCAGAATTCTGCGGCAACTCTTTTGAAGTCAAACGTATCGTACATGAAGCTTTACTTCGTCGGCTGATGTGACTGAATTGGATCAGTCTCCATTCGTTTTTATACGAGGGCAAGGTGAAAAAGTCTCTAAAAATGAACAGATGGCGTAACAATCGAAAATTCCATGTAACATTCGTGATGTACCATCCTCAACTAGAACGCATTAAGATTTTCAGACTGATATGTTATTCAGTTCTGTTTGTCACCCATAAGAAAGCTATCTGTCAGATGGGTGCCGCATTTGCTTTCTGTTGACAACAAGCGCGACCATGTGACAACTTCAAAGGAGTGTTTGGCGATGTTCAAGCACGATAAAAAGGAAATTTTGCGCCGTATCTAATCGTGGACGAAACATGGATCCATCACAACACACCAAAGTCCAAAGAACAGTAGAAACAGTGGACTTGTCTTGGTGAATCGAACCGAAAAAAAGGCCAAAGTGAGTTTATCGACCAACAGAGTCATAGCGACAGTTTCTTGGGATGCACATGGTATCGTCCTTATCGATTACCTTTCAAAGGACACAATGATCACCGGCGTATATTACGTAGAGCTGTTGGATCGATTCGACGCCGATTTGAAGCGAAAGCGGCCGCATTTGGTAAAGAAGATGTCCACCAGGACAACGCACCGGCGCACAGGTTCGCAGTCGCAAAATTGCATGAATTTTGCAACGAGTTCGTTCGTCTTCCACCATATTCTCGCGATTTGTCCCCTGCGATTTTTATCCATTCACAAAGTTGAAGAAATGGCTCGGCGGAAAGATATTTGGCTCCAATACTGAGGTAATCGCTGAAACAAACCCCTATATCAAAGGATTGCAAAAATCGTATTTTTTTGGAGGGATCGAAAAATCAGGAGATTGTTTTGACCAAATCAATCGTTTCTTGTTTCCCAAACCAACCCAAATTGCATTAACAATTTCAGTGTGTAGGTCCGAAAATTTATATGCCAAATTTCGGAAGGTGATTAAACACGAAACAATAAGACGAAAGTTGTATGTCAACATATGTCCAGCTCTCTGTCAGCTGGAAAGGAAGACACCAAGTTTGTATGGAATGTAGAAAACTGGTGTTCATTCAGGCGCACATTCCTTGAGAACGACAGGTGGAATTCCGTCTGGTCTCATAGACTTTTCGGTATTGAGATCAGGTATAACGCGCCTAATTGCGCGCTGAAAGGAAAATTTCAGGCATATGGATATCGATTGCAGCAATGTCGCGAGGGCCTTTCCCTTCTGGATGTAAAGTGGAATTTGCTGCAAACGTTCCAACAAAAATGTTGACTTTTTTTGTGGTGTAGTAGCCAGTGTGGCATCATCTTTGGTTAGAGAAGGAAATGAAGTGGGAGTGAAATTTCTACCAATTGCTTTGGCGAAAGTCCAAAACGAACAGGAGCCATTCAGACATCGATAAGATTTGTTCCTATTTTGGTCTTCCGAAGCGTTTATTGTTTCATCGCTGATAATTCTGGCTTCAACATATTCTGAGCTGGTCTCCAGATATGAGTTACCGCGCCAACGACGGTATGTGTTTGTTTTAAAGAGACGGCCCTAGAACAGATCCTCATTTCAAAATTCGTGCACGATTTTCATTTGTCCCATCAGCCTGTCTCTGGGTTGATTGAATGCTACAGGGGCTCTAAAGGATGAAGCGGTATAGAGTTAACATCATCTGCAAAGCCATTGTATCGTAGGAGACTATTAACCATCACATAGGTAGATGGACCTGAGCGAAAGCTCGATCATAAACGGAAGGTTGGGATCTCAAACCATATTACGGAAGTTTCTCAGGAAGGCCTTGGTTACAGACCAAGAGAAGATCAGAGGACTGGCTACGAACGTAAGTGTTCATCAAAAAAAAAAAAGACCTGGTGTAGAGAGGTAGCTTACGACAGTACCTTTTAGTCTTATGGCGCATGTCCAGTATTGAGTGTGACAGGTGATAATAATTAGAATTTAACAGAGTTTTACCTGTTTCTTATGGAAATTCCTTAGATAGGATTGGAACATGTTTTCACTTGTGAATAAGCTTGTATAAAAATGTTATGACTGAATAAAGGGCAAACTGTCTTCCTGTGTGAATGTGTATATTTGAGATGAAAATTTGAAATTTCATTTTCTATCGGAATGTATCACACAGCAGGCGAATTGTGGTAACAAAAGGAGCTGACAATGGTAGTAGGCAAATCATTAGTATATTTAATAATTCGATAAGAGTATCAACCCTTGTGAAACACATTATGTTGGCAATTTGAATGAACTTCCGATGACATAAGTATGATTTAGCGTCTTTCCGCATCTTCATCTGTTTCTAACCTTTTACAATATATTTTAGATTCCTACTAGTGAGGGCAGTTGTTGATCAATGAATCACGGTTAATTTCAGGAAGTTATGATGGTTTTAAACAAATTAAACCCTGATCGGAAGACGTGTATTTTATATCTGGATTATTTCGCACAACCTTTAATATCACTATAGTTATTGCTTCGACGACATAGGAAATGGTGAACGAGATACGAGGCAGTTTTGCAAGTTGCTACGATTGAATTGACACATTTTTTTCTTCTTATAGTTTTAGAAAGGATGCGTTAATGCATTGCACTCTTACGAGCTCGTGGCCTGCTTAGTCTGATAATGAGTTTCCTACAAACATAGAAATACGTACCGTTAGCATGTTACTCAAAAGAAGTAATCATCATTAACTAAATATTTGTTTAGAGAGAATTCACCTGTAGAAATCGATGAATTATTCCACACATGTACGTTTAATAACCTTCCCGAGGCAAATCATATGTAAGTATAAATAAACATCCTATAAGTTGTACCTATTCGCACCATCGTAACCACCTGGGGTTATTATAATTTACCGTCGATAGATTTTCACGTTGCGTAATAGCCACCTAATAATAATTAAAACACTATTGAAGTATTGCATTCTTTCACAAGAGAACGTCGTTCAACGTTTTTATACATATGTTTGAAGACCGGATCGTTAAGCAAAAATGATCAAGAGAGAGCTTTATCTTCAGTTCAGACAGTTTGCATAATTATAACAAATCTTATGCGAGCTCTCATTGCTGGATAATTATTATTGCCTAACGAGAGAAAATACTAATTGAATAAATACGCCCTCAAGGGAGAACATTCTCATCGAGTAATTACATCCTTGAAGGAGAACATTTTCATCGAATAATTACATCATTGAGAGAGTAGATTCTCATTGAATAATTACATCATTGCGAAAGAACATCAAGTAATTACATCCTTGAGAGAGAACCATTTGATCAAGTAATTACATCCTTGAGAGAGAACATTTTCATCGACTAATTACATCCTTGAGAGAGAACATTTTCATTTAGTATTTACATCTTTTAGAGAGAGAGATAGAGAGAGAGAGAGAGAGAAAGGAAGAGATCACTCTTATCGACTAATTACATACTTGAGAGAGAACATTATCATTGAGTATTTACATCCTTTAGACAGAACATTCTCCTTAGTAAGTACATCACTGTAAGAGAACATTCAATAATTACATCCTTGAGAGAGAACCTTTTCATCGAATAATTACATCCTCAAAAGATAAAGAGAGAGAGAGAGAGAGAGAGAGAGAGAGAGAGAGAGAGAGAGAGAGAAAGGAAGAGATCACTCTCATTGACTAATTACATCCTTGAGAGAGAACATTGAGCAATTACATCCTTGAGAGAGAACCATTTCATCAAGTAATTACATCCTTGAGAGAGAACATTCTCATCGACTAATTACATCCTTGAGAGAGAACATTTTCATTGAGTATTTACTTCTTTTAGATAGAACATTCTCCTGAGTAAGTACATCACTGTAAGAGAACATTCAATAATTACATCCTTGAGAGAGAACCTTTTAATCGAATAATTACATCCTCAAAAGATAAAGAGAGAGAGAGAGAGAGAGAGAAAGGAAGAGATCACTCTCATCGACTAATTACATCCTTGAGAGAGAACATTGAGCAATTACATCCTTGAGAGAGAACCATTTCACCGAGTAATTCCATCCTGAGAGAGAACATTCTCACCGACTAATTACATACTTGAGAGAGAACATTATCATTAAGTATTTACATCCTTTAGACAGAACATTCTTATGAGTAATTACATCACTGAAAGAGAACATTCAATAATTACATCCTTGAGAGAGAACCTTTTCATCGAATAACCATCCTCGGAAGATAGAGAGAGAGAGAGAGAGAGAGAGAGAGAGAGAGAGAAAGAAAGAGATCACTCTCATCGACTAATTACATCCTTGAGAGAGAACATTGAGCAATTACATCCTTGAGAGAGAACCTTTCCATCGAATAATTACATCCTCAAAAGATAAGAGAGAGAGAGAGAGAGAGAGAGAGAGAGAGAGAGAGAGAGAGAGAGAGAGAGAGAGAGAGAGATCACTCTCATCGACTAATTACATCCTTGAGAGAGAACATTGAGCAATCACATCCTTGAGAGAGAACCATTTCACCGGGTAATTCCATCCTGAGAGAGAACATTCTCATCGACTAATTACATACTAGAGAGAGAACATTATCATTGAGTATTTACATCCTTTAGACAGAACATTCTTATGAGTAATTACATCACTGAAAGAGAACATTCAATAATTACATCCTTGAGAGAGAACCTTTTCATCGAGTAATTACATCCTCAAAAGATAAAGAGAGAGAGAGGGAGAGAGAGAGAGAGAGAGAGAGAGAGAGAGAGAGAGAGAGAGAGAGAGAGAGAGAAAGGAAGAGATCACTCTCATCGACTAATTACATCCTTGAGAGAGAACCATTTCACCGAGTAATTCCATCCTGAGAGAGAACATTCTCATCGACTAATTACATACTAGAGAGAGAACATTATCATTGAGTATTTACATCCTTTATACAGAACATTCTCATGAGTAATTACATCCTTCAGAGAGAACATTTTCATTGAGTAATTACATCCTTGAGAGAGAACCTTTTCATCGAATAATTACATCCTCCAAAGATAAAGAGAGAGAGAGAGAGAGAGAGAGAGAGAGAGGGAGAGAGAAAGAGAAAGAGAGAACATTCTCATCGAATAATTACATCCTTGAGAGAGAACCTTTTCATCGAGTAATTACATCCTTCAGAGAGAACATTTTCATTGAGTAATTACATCATTCAGAGAGAACATTTTCATTGAGAGAACATTATTATTACCTACCTAATTAAGCCTTATCTGCGAGCAAGTGGCGTTTGTTCTAGCTCTTGTGCATAAAGCTCGATGGTATGTACCTCTCGGCCTGAAAAGTAGTTGTCTGAGAACCAAAACTAATATATAGTTTATTCTTACATCTGCATATTCCAGTTGCAACTCCTAGGGGAGTTTGGAGCCGTCTGTGAACCAACCGAAGTCGGCCCTAAGCTGGTCGGTTTTATTCCGAGTTCATTAATTTTTTTCTGTTTAGATGATTTTAAGGAAATGTTGACGTTGGTAGTTGTGAGTATGATGTCTGAGATCATCCTCAGAATAATATGACCTTGCGTAAGTTCCTATGTGGCCCATCTTGTCTTTCTTCTCAAATAGATGTGAGTGGAAGATGATTCAAATGGGATTTCTATAGCAGTCGATGAAGTGGAACAGATGGGTCCGATAATAGACATGTTTGTCTTCGTAAGCTAGTGAGCTTAGCTCTGGTAATTCGCTGTAATGCTTTCGTACACCAGATTATAACACGATACCTTAGCACCAGTCTGATGACCATGACCTACAGCCAATACATTTGTTTAGTACAGCGCAAGATTTTCTAGATATGCATCTCCATAGTAGAAACATACTTGCTTCGTGGATTGTATTTTACAAATGGGAGTTTTCTATCTATGGTTACGCCAGATATTCAGACTTTTCCGACAATGGTATAGTGTCACTCAGCATATTTTTTCCTCCTCGTTAAGTGGAAAAACCTAATTTAATGTTAACATAATCCCTTGTTAGGTATTGGTAGATGTTGAATGGGCGGATGCGCCGGGATTATGATAGACTGAAAATTTCATTCAAGGCAACGGGAGAACATCTGATTACATTGCCTTTGTTCAAAGTAAGATACCAAATAATTCTTAACACAGATCAGAAATAATCACTGGAAAATTGTTTTTGAACATATCTTTATACTAAGGTACTTTTAAGAACAATTTAATTGATTTGTCCGTTGGCGATACCCCATTCCTAAACGAAGAAAAATATAATAAAATAATAATGTAGATATTGATAAATGGGTGAAAATTTTAGTAGAAACATGAAAAATAACTTTCCACCTTCATTTAGCAAATGGAAAAACGAAAAATGGTTCAGTTCATGAATTGGAAACGATGAACAGACTTATTCTGGATCCTATCATTCAAATTAATTTTTCCCAGTTTCACAGTTTCAATGCGAATTTTCCATAGTTTAGGACAATACAAATATGAAGTTCATTGTTTTTGGTTACTTAGTTACGCATTAAGATTAACTTTCGGCAATTCCCATCATTAGGATCTATCCATCTTTTCACCTCAATAGGCTTGGTTTGGTTGAATTGGAAGGAAAATCGACTAGTAACTTTTTCACTAGATAATTTCGTCCAAATTCACTTTCTACTCATTTTTGCACAATATGAATTAGTGATATGGCATATTTGCAGTGTACTGACCTATCTTCTAGCAGATTGTGGTGGCCTCATAAATTTGAAAAATTTGTTTGGGAAAATCTTCAAATACCATGCAGTGATATTGGAAATACTGGAAAGGACCTCTTATGGGTATTATTATAAATTAAGGGGGGCATTGAGATCCCATAATGCATGTGCCGTGTCACATGCCACCTAGTATGCGGTTCCCACTGACAAGTGTTTACCAGGCCACCAAAGCGCATTTCCCGCACGAGAGTGTTCACCATTCTCCCCCAGGTTAACGATTAACGTGTCACCTAGTGGAGTGATTCCAACCCACAAGCGTTCACCTACCTACCAGAGGGGCGGTTCCCGCTAGCGTTCCCGGTTCCCGGGACCGGGTAGGTCATTAATGCCATGAAGAGGTTTAGCACTATCTTCGCAACTAGTTTCTGAATCTCCTGAGTGTCGCATAGCTCTACCGAGAGTGCTTTTGGTCTCAAGGGGATCAGTGTTACGCATCTGTACAGAAAGTGCATTAATGTTTCACTAAGACTCATCATGTGGAGGTAATACAGTTCGTGTCCTGTCAGTATCTTTGTCAGCAGTTTGGCATCGGTTTCAGACATGTTCCTCATTTGCTGAGACCAGTCTTCTCTAATATGCGGTCCAATCAGTGTTTCCGACTGCCTGCAACCGTTTACTAGTTTTCACTCTCCCGAGTGTTCGAACCTAGCAGTGGACTGTCTCTTTGATTTTATTCTTCGAGATGCCCATCGCTGGTTCGGGCCTATTAGGTCTTCTATAGCCCTCAGGTTTTGCAAGCTCATCGGCTATTTCATTTCCTCTTATTCCAGAGGAGACCCAGAATAGGGTGAGCTTGGCTTCGTCTCCGCCAAGATTGTTTAGCGTGTTGATGCACTCCCACACCAGCTTCGATGTAATTCTCATGCTACCCTGCGCAGCAAGGGCTGCTGATGTGGGTTTGCATTCTTTCTTCCAGCACTATTCGGACACAGCGCGTTATTGTATGTATCTCCGCTTGGAGAATGGTGGCGTGTTTGCCCAAAGATATAGAAAAACTTTCACCTGGGCGCTTGCTGTATATTTCTGCTCCCATCTGCCCATGGTCTCTGGCTTCAACAGTGAACCAAATTTCACCATTGGTTGGCAGGGCTGATTGGTTATTGTTTAACCAATTTTCTTATCAAAGGTGTATCGTGGTGTCATCCCATCCGTTCTCATCGAGTAGATGAGGTATGTTTCCCCACTGATTGGTGGTGAGTTGTGGCTACCGTTTGCTCTCCACAGTCCTATTGATATGAGTTTGTGGGCAACTTTTGTTGCCGCACCTTTCATAGTCAGGTAGAGCGGCTCCCGTGTCAGCACCTAGGATAAACTTATCGCTGCACCATTTATTCTGTGCATTCAAGGCTGGTTCTATCAGGTCCATTAGAGTGTTCAGAAATTTTCCCTTTTACAGGTTGCAACCCACGCATTCAGAACCACAGCTCTAGCGGAATTACTAGTCCTACTGAAGTAATGACTTAACTCCAAAGAATTTTATTCTGTTGACTCACATTATTATAATTCACATCTGTATAATTTTTATCGTTTATTTCTTTCTAATCTCAAAATCCCTATATGTCATGGAATCAATATTTCTCCAATTAGTTTCAGACGTAAGGCATTAGGCAGAATTAAAATCACGAATTATAGACTGAACGACCTTCTGCGAGCAACTGTTTCGTACGCAAATGCATTTCTGATAACTCACCGTTTATATCTGATTGGTGAGAACGTTGTGGGGAAATACAAATGTAGATTCATGATGGAAATATTATTATACATTCCAATGCAACGTATTATTTATTTCCCATCAATGGATTCAAGCATATCATTTCCTTGGAATTGAAACAAATATTGAAGTTATTTACGTGATGATAAATACAGCCGACTTATTTTCTAAGCGTTTCTGCAACTAAAACTAGCTCTCCAATAATTCCATTGTACCAAAGCAAAATATAACTCAAAACATCAGACACATTCTTGCCAAAATGATTTATATAATTTCTGTATACTATTTCCACATGTCAATGTGATAAAATTATTAGTCACACTTTTTGTAAAATTTATCCAGATTTAACACAAATGAATATTAGGAAATTTGAGCGTATTTGTCAATAAGTATCTATAATAAAAAAGTATGGGTGATATTCAATAGATGTTCAAAGCCGAGGTAAAGCTAAAATTCTCTGAAAGATTATTGAAGAGATGAAGATATGCCAAAACATTTACATCGTTTCCTCGTTACTAGTTACAAGCTTGGTTAAGTTTCTTGCAGCTTCCAATGTGGAACCAAAATTGACAAAAAAAATTTTAATTCATCTAAGCTCCCTACTATTAATTTGTGTTGAAGCTGGATACATTTCATTAAATCTTCTACATGTGTGACTGATAATTTCATTACATTGTCCATGTGAAATAAATTAATTCATCAGCACTATTTTCTTCTATATTTTTCAATAAATATTGAATTGACACTTCAAAACTAAAGGAATGTCAAGATACAGAACGTCAATCAATTGGTTGAGATGGGAACAGGTTTAATAGAAAGTTCAGTACTCTGTGCCAAAGACTCCTAAAATCGGTTTTATGCTTAGATCTTTTATGTCATCGGCCGATGTCATTTCTCAACATAATCTCTTTGTAGCCCGATACTCGCCGGTGATGGTTTTGCTGTTTTCAAGGTAATCGATATGGACGATACCGTGTGCATTCCAAAAAACTATCGCCATGACTTTGTTGGCCGATGAACCCACTATGGCATTTTTCGGCTTCGATTCGCCAGGACAAGTCTACTGTTTCGACTGTTCTGGACGACCAGAACGTTCGCCGTCCTTTGTGGTCATACGGCCACAACGAAAATCAGTAATACACTTGTGAATCGTTCCAATGGATGGTGAAGAGTTGCCCATAACGTTTAACTAGCGATGCTTTGGTTTGCATAATGTATTTTCCACCCAAGAAAGAATGTTTAATCAAGACGAAATTCACTTTTTTCCATGTTTACAAAAATCTGCAAGGTTGATTGCTTTCGATGAGTGTCAAAACAGAACTGAATGACATATCCGTCTGAACATTTCAATGCGTGCTAGTTAAAGATAGTACATCACAAATGTCACTTGAGATTTTCGATTGAGGCGCCATCTGTTTTATTTTTCAGGGACTTTTCACCTTGCCCTCGTATATTAAAATATATTCTCTGTTCCTACAATCATTTACATTAGACCCACCCACAGGAGTGTCCGAGAACTGTTTAGTTAAACAAAAGTGAGTGGAGTCACGTGATCAATTGATCACAGGTTTTTTCATAAGCTCATTAGCTGATAGCGAGACTGTACCGAGACTTCTGCTTGAAATTCTCGCTATCGTCTCAAGCTTGTTCCCATGCGAAGCACAATTAGAAAAAAATGCTACACATAGCACCCATTTAAGTTCCAAGGTTACCCTTCTAGCTATATTATAGATATTGGGATAATTTGTTATGAAGCATCAAAGTGTTAGATGGCTTTTTAAAGTGTAAGAATATAGCGTTTAATCATAATCTTCGGAACAGTCGTTACAGAGCCTGCGATCGATTTTGATTAGTGCGAATCGACATTACTGGCAGTTTCCCTGCGATTTATAATCTTTTTCAGTTCATACACTGACGTCCGAATGAGCTTTCAGATAGACACAACCACTTCTTTCAGATCCTCGATATGAAATATGTGAACGCGGTTAAGACGGCGAAGAGAATATCTCTAATCTCGGCAAATCATCTTAATTGCATCAACGAAAGGAACTCGATGTAAATATTCACTCTCTGCCTTTCCACAAGACGTAAATTGTCTTGGCTATCTGTCTATTCACAATTTAAAACGCGAGAGATGTTATAACCTTGCCCAGAGGCACAGCGTGCAAGTCTAAAGACCGGAATTTATGCAGGCATCAATATTGAAAAGATGGATAGAATAATAATATAATATAACGTTCATATGGAATAAATCTTAATACATCAGTAGTGTCAGGTAATTTATAATAAACGATGGATAATCTCACGAGATTAGCTCTAAATAATGAGTAGGAGAATTCGAGGCGGAACGGGAAAACGGGTTACAGCCAATACAAACAATACTGATTACAAACGTAAGTGTAACGTCTTCAACGAAAAGCTTGGTGAAGAGACAATACCCTCCCGTCGTAATGTCGCATAGCCAGTATTGAGTGTGATAGGTGATAAATATTACAATTCAACAGAGTTTTGCAAACAATTTTTTTGTGTTATTGTTAATGTGCAATTTTCAAGGAAGTTGTTTAAGGTAGTAGAGGAAAATTTATTGATGTGCTTGTGCAATAGCCTCAAGTTACAACAGACATTTTGACCACACAACCGCTAATTCAATGCAAATAAATGTTATCGATTCAAAGCTATAATCATCCTCTTCTGAAGTTTAATATTTAATACCTGCATTAGATACTTTTAGTTATCAGAATAGTTTTATTTTTTATATCATTAATGAACCTCTTGTAAGATATATGCAAGATGTACCGAAAATAATTCATTTAACTCGGTTTTCGTTCAACCAACGAGTGAATTCAATACAATAAGTAATTTGTTTTTATTTGATGCTGCAAAAGTTGGTAAGCTCTTTAATTCATCGTGCTTTGACAAAAGTACCCATATCGAAAAATTACATAAAAGTATCCACCAGAAAATACATGTCCACATAATCATAGATGAGTAATTAGAAAGATAAGCTTCCAAACTATTTGTTGAGATTCATCCTACTAAAATAGTGGTAATGACATTATCGAAAGTAGATTTGAAAATCACGCATTGATGTTAAGATTTTGATAATCCGGTATTTTAAGTGTTTATTTCCATAAATAATAATGCTTACTTTGATAATCACAATATGGATTAATAGTAATATTCAGTTATATTTTACGCTGATTAATTATGTGTATGAAATTTTGCAAAGCCTTTGACTTGGTGTCGGAAAATCCAGTTATTTATGTAGGTTTAATCAATTTGCAGCTGAATGACACACTGTGCTTGCAATACATATGAAAGATTCGGGTTCTCAAGTGTTTAGAGGCGTCTCAAAAACTGTCCAGAACAAATTGGTAGATGCAATATTACAAGCATATTAAAAGAAATTAAATCTGCAAATTCCATTGCGTCGGAGGCCGATGATACTACAGACACCTCTAATCATCAGCAAATCAGCAAAAAAATTTTTTTAAGCCGAGTGGACATGATGCTGATGCATTGGCAAAAAATTGCTGAATGAATTGCAAACTATTCTACGATGGGGCGTCTGTGATGAGTGGTAAGACAAATGGTGTTCAAGCAATTATCAAAAGAACATTTCCACATGCACATTATATTCACTGTTACGCGCATCAATTTAATTAAATTATTGAACGAGCGGCACAGTACAATAAAAAAGTCATTTTTTTTTTTGCAAATTTGCAGTCATCCCCAAGCTTTTTTTCTCGATCACCAAAACGATCGGTATTTCTTGATGAAATAGTCAAACGTAGATTACCACACGCTGTTCCTACACGCTGCATTTTCAAAAGTCGAACTGTGAACACATTATTTGAACACCAGGATTCTATCTCAGAATGTTTCGACAAAATTATTGACGAAGATGGATTCAGTTACTATTAGTGAAGCAAGTGGTTTATTGGAACATTTGAATTGCCAGGAATTTCTCTACTGGTTGAAAATATTTCATTTCATCAGGCGCATTGACAGTGCTCAATTGTAAAAGGCAATTGAACAATTCCAATAGCAAATTATTGGGATTAGAAATTCTACTGACAAAGAGAATCAAGAACGCAATTATGAAGAACCTGCTAGGAAGAGACAAAAAACGACAACTTTAGATAACAGAGCTATTATAGCAAAGGAAGAATGTGACACTATTTTAAGCCAAATTAGCGGTTCTAAGGATGATTTAAGTGCAGCAAAATTATTTGATTCTCGAAATTTTAAAAGTTATAGACATACATTTCCAGAAATACATTTTGATGAAACTGTGAAGTCTTATCCTATGTTGGACAGTGTTAAATTAAAAAGTGAACTTTCAGCAATTTATTAGCAAGATGACATGTGTGACGTAGGTGGTATTTTGCCACTTTTAGTGTTCATAACAGACAACAACCTAAAAAAGGTTTTGAAGGAAATATACAAACTGTTGGATATTATTTTTACAACGCCCATGTCGACAGCAGAATGTGAACGATGTTTTTCCACTCTCAAACCCATTAATACTTTTCTGAGAAGCACAATGTCAGAAGATCGACTGAACGCTTTGGCGGTCTCATCAATAGAAAATAAGTTCGTCCAGTCTATCCCGGATTTTGACAACATAGTCATAGAGGTTTTTTCCAGCATGAAAGAAAATAGGTGAATGGATTTTACGTACAAAAAATAGAAGTTTTTTCTTGTGCCCACCCTCTTTCGTAACTACGAGCCGCCACTGGTAATATTGACGTAAAGCTTCCATATCTTTAATAAACTATAAAAGTGGATACACTATAACTCTATAAATGAGAAATATTCACCCTTATCCACTAAAATTACTATTAAAGTACTCAGGACCTTTCGGCTACGAAGTAGCCATCATCAGAGTGAACTAAATTATAAATTAAAATGTGTCTGTTTAAATACTATTTACGGATAATAATGCAAACAAGAGGTTACTCTCAAGGGTGTAAATGATATTTAACTAGGTACATTTTGTTTAATAATATAGTTTACTCGGCTACTCGGTTGCTGAACGGTCCTTTGCACATAAGTGGATATGGGTAATTATTTCATAGTCATTAGTATTATAGCTATCCTTATCTCCGAATATCTTGGATTTGTGGAGAATCACATGAAACGTGTTGTAATAATTTCAACAAGCTTGTACTACTTCCTAATCGGAATGCTCACATATTCTCTGTTCTAAAGTTAGTCGTAATTGGTTTGTTAACGTTTATTTCATAAGCTATGCGAGCTGCTAATTGATTTCTGTAGTAGCAAATCGATAGTACAAGAATGCATAATCTTGTTCACACAGTTACAGAATAAAATATATACGGGCTGGGATACAACAATGTATTTTATTATCCAGTTCGCTACGTTCCGTGTAGGTAGTACCAGCATTTATTACCATTGTTTGTAGTGAAAATATCTTTATTGAATGCGTCTGGAAAAATCGCACTGGAATAGAGGTATTATTAAAGGTGGCTTATGCAGACGACGCCACTGTCATCAGCTTTGAAGGCTAAATATTTTAGGAAACGCCGATTCACTCGCTCTATTTTGTTTATATAAATTTTATAATGGGGGTTCTACACAATTGAAGCATATTCGAGCATAGAACGAACAAATGAATTATATAATATTGTTATTCAATCACTATTGTTAAATAGGCGGCAATTCGGGATCAAAGACCCCAGCATTCTGTAGGCGCTAGAAACAATTGATTCATGTGAGACGCAAATGACAATTTCAAGTCAAACTAAACTCCCAAGTCTCTGAAACTATAGGAACGACCAAGAGCTGTGTCAACAAGTTTGTAATTGTCAATAATAGGTGTAATTTTTTTGGTGAACGTCATTACAGTGCACTTACTAATGCTAAGCTCCAGAAGATTTATTTTACACCAAGTACTGAGTGCATCCAAGTCATGCTGCAGTGAGATACAACATAAAGAATGCTTTACTGCCGAGCAAAGTTTTAAATCGTCTGTGTAAAGAAGAAATGTCATTGACAAACAAATTGAATAGGAGTGGTCCAAGTACTAATCCTTAAGGTACACCTGAGGTGGTATGGAATGAATACGATTTAAAACCTCTATACTCTACATATTGATATCTATAACTTAGGTAAGAATTCCAAAATTCAATCAAATGATTTGTAAATCCAAAGCTAGACATTTTAATCAATAAAATACTGTGATCCATTTTATCAAATACCTTAGCAGAATCGAGGTAGATACAATCAACTTTATGAAAAACTACATCGAGTAAATGACCGCCACGACAAGCCAAATAATGACCAACTCTATTTTGAGCGTGTAGCATAACTTTGCGCAATGTCTTCACGAATATTTGCCTTCAGTGTTCTAACGTTTGTGGGCGATTAATAAAGACATTATTTTTCAAGTATCCCCACAAAAAAAAATCAGGGGAATGAGGCGCCCACTCAACATCTCTATTTTTTGAGAGCAGCCTGGAAGGAAAAATGTCTCTAAGAAGACCGACCGTTTCACGCACTGTGTCGTATGTAGTGCCATCCTGCTGGAACCAGAAGTTTGCCATGCCAAGTTCTTCTAACTGTAGTTGCACAAATTCACGTGTCATTGTTCTTCATTAACAGCAACTGCATCGTCCTTGGCATCTTCAAAAAAGAAGGGTCCAATGATTCGTCCGGAGCATATTGCGCAAGAAACAACGACTTTTTGATCAAGCTGCACGTTCTCTTGAATAACACAAACATTTTTTTTTGCTTGTTAACACGACCAGAAATGCATAAATTTGCTTCATCGCTCATTATTAGATTTTTTTGGCGGTGGTTTGAACACAGTTTGAATTTTGTATGGATATGTAAGTGCAAAATTCTTCTTAAAGTTAGCTCAAGCCAGAGAGTAATGTGTGGCTAATTATCAATCCATTTTAAATTAAAAATTAGTCATACATTACTCTTTCACACACAACCGATCCAATGTTTTAATTAGATTTTAAAAACACAAGTCGGCTGCAGACGCATTTCAATAATCGAAATTATCTATTCTTTTCTGAATTACATGGAAACACTAATTGACAATTTTTGGTAAATATAATAAAGTATTATCGAAACGTCAAAAAAGAGAGTTTTCATTTTATTTTCAGTCATATTACAGAAATTTAATTTTAAGTTCCTATTAGTTTTCTGGCAAGTGATTTTTGTTATACTAGTGTTAGAATGTGGCATCCTTGGGCTTCTGCTGATAGTGAGGCATCTTGAAGTGTCACTTCCAGAAGAAACAATTTTTCTCCCAATGCTAAACAAATAATTGGAAATTTATATCAACCTTTGCAAGAAAGAGATTTAAATTTAAATGATGCTTTAGCCGAAACGTTTGCTTCTTTTTCTTTGGTAAAAAGATATAGGACTGAAGCCTATTATTCGTAGAAAAAAGCGACATGACTCTGGCTGATTTAGAAGTACTGACGAGATGATTTGGATTTATTTAGGAGGACAATGTATGAAATGTATGAAGAAAAATCTATACCTACACTGGGTTCCCTGAAAAATAGACTGACCAACGACGAAACAAATAATATGGCACGAAGTCAAATCAAATATTAGAAGGAATAATATTTCCCCACAATAAATATATCCGTATTGGAACATAGGAAGCAAAATTTCTGTAGACAGTTGGAAAAACTTTATACAACATGTAATTAAGATTAAGATATCTTATAATACGTGTAAGATTACTAATGTTCGACCTTTAATCTAAAATATGTCTTTTTAATTCAAAATGAAAATAAAGCGATATGTAGATAAATTTTCAAGCCCACCCTGCACCCACTTCTTGCGGTTTGTAGATATTGGGACCAACACATTGGAGTTTAATCAGCTAGTTGGTTTATTGCAGTAAAGATTACCGGTATAATATGAACTATACTATACCTTAATCACGATGTATGTTTATATAATAAATCTTGCTGCTATTTGGGAGTAGATTCGATGGTATCACAGCTATGACAGATGTCACAGAGGAAAATAAATAGACCAGAAGTAGAATTGATTCATCCACGCGAGTGTTTTTCGTGAAGCTATCAATTTTTGTGTAAATGTATAATTGTCTAGTAAATGCATTTACCCTATCAAAGTAAAAATAATGTTAGTCATTTGTGTTCACTGTTATACTGTTTGAACATGAGATTTTGTTTAAGCTTAATTATAATAACAGGAAATATAAAGTATCTGCTTTAAGGATTTCTCTCTACTATGGTCAATTGTCTATATTTGACATGTCCCAGTTTTGAAATTCTTCACCTTAACCGCTGAAGATCTAGTCGTGAAGAACAATGAAACGAATTTAAATTGTTAATAGTATCCTCATTGTATACGTACAACATTAACGTCTAATATAGCATGAAGGGTTGCTTGATTGTACGTGCACACATGCGAGTATTCAAACGTCAAGTGGCATTGCCATTGTGACGAATGTTTTCGACCTCAGCGACTTTTATCGGTAATAAATGACTGCTTAAGACCGTTTCTTTGAGAATTATTTTATTGGGGTTAAAGATGAAACACGTATCCTGTTGTCATACTCAAACGATATTCAATGAACCATTGTATAAAATAGCTTAGTAAACAGCTCATAACTTTTATAAGCTAGGCTTCGAGCATTAAGAACTCGTATTCGAGTTTGGACTAGAATCTAATTATTACAATCGGGTCCTGGAATAGACTTCAACTGTTATTTATCCATTTACTGAATATTTGGAATCATATTATTGCCGTTTTCATAATTCTAGAAGAACTTGAGTAATAAATTATGAATAAAACTCGAATTAAAATTTTAACAAGAAGATTATCAGAATAAGTTATGGACTGAAAAAAACAACAATAATGTGGTAGGTACTAATTTAATATAAAAAACCTCTATTTTCAGCCACCTCCTAAAATCGGTCGCCCCCTTAAAGAGGACAGGGTCACCAAAACACTTGCATTACATTTCCTATTTTCAGTTGCGAAACAAATTATTGCAATAGAAGGGCTACTTGTAACTAAACCTCCTAGAGTGAAATACTACAGAAGAAAAACCTCTTCCTGCGGATTTTCGGGCGAGGGGTGTTGGAGGGGGTTCAACATTAAAAAATATAAACTAGAAGATAGACATCCGAAGTCTTAGCAAAAACATATAACATGTTCATTACCACCTACAGACAGACACGCCAGTCATATTGGCCTTAACTGAGACGCAGGTCAACCCATCCACCAACACGACCTATATGCTCTGCTCTGGCTACGACCTCCACACTCGTTTCAGATTCGAAAGAGATATCTGTCTCCATTCCAGAAATGATCTCTCATGCCACTGAGAGAAGAATCCAGAACCACAAGAATATAAGGTGGTTCAAGCTTGATAATCACAAACAGACAAACATTCTCTGTTGTCTTTATTTATCAGTATCACAGAATGAACCCACCAGCTCATGATCAACTCTTTGAATTCCCTTCTCTGAAACTTGACCTCATTCAGCAGAACTATCCAGCAGCTGAAATTGTCATCATGGGGGATTTTAACGTTCACAACTTCGCTTGGCTCAAGTTCTCAAACAAGACAGATGACGGAGGGCGACAGGTCTATGGTCTCGAGCAGTTAATCAATGAGCCAACACGGATCCGTGCTAACAACTATCAATTACAACTCAGCCGACTGAAACGGTCTTCGCATGTTTTTCTCTGAGTTTCCCTGGAGAGGCGTATGTTTTTAATCTGATGACTCAATGAATGTGCCACTAAGATCTCGGATATTATCAGGCTAGAAATGGAAACTTACATACCCTATACCAACAAATCTGGTGATCAATGGTTCAATCAAATCTGTTCTAGGGCCGTCGCTTCAAAACAAACAACATACCATCGTTGGTGCGGTAACCCATGTCTAAGGGACCAGAACAAAATATGGTGAAACCAGAAATATGTATAATGAAACAAGAAACGCTTATCGAATGCCCGAATGGCTTCCGTTCGTTTTGGACTTTCGCCAAAGGAATCGGTAGAAATTTAATTCTGGTTCATACCCTCCCCTAACCAAAGATGGCTACTACACCACAAGAAAAAGCCAACCGTTTTGCTGGAATGTTCGCAGCAACTTCCACTTTGGATCCACAAGAGAACGACCCTCTTGATATTTCTGTCATCGATAGCCCTATACCTGAAATTGTCTTCAGTCAGCGCACAATTAGGCGATTCCTACTTGATCTCAATACCAAGAAGTCTATGGACCAGATGGAATTCCACCTGTCCTTCTCAAAGAATAAGCGCCTGATTAACACCAGTTTTCTGTAGGTTGTTTACCTTTCCATACAAACTTCGTGTTTCCTTCCAGCTGGAAGGCAGGTAGAGTCCAAAAAAAGAAAAGTAGACCCTTCCTAATAATTATAGACTCATTGCACTACTATCTGTGATCTCTCAAGCGATGGAGAAAGCAATCAAAATCGAGCTCATCCGATACCTAGAGAGCTCCAAAATCGTGAATGACTGGCAATATGACTTTCGTCAGCGGAGATCAACATGAGACCTACTTGACTACGTAACACATGTATGGCAAAAATCTATTGAAAACATGGGGTAGAGATTCCCCTCTAGCATTGGATATTTCCAAAGCATATAACCGAGTTTGGCACCAAAGCCTTCTTAGGAAACTTCCTTCATATGGTTTGCCTCCTCAACATTGTCGAAAACAGCCATGTCCGCTAAGAAACTGGATCAAGTGGAAATCAAGCTCCCCGTGTTTTCTATGATTCCATTGTTCGACATCCTTGATCAATTTTTTGGTCAATTCTGCTTTCGTTGTGCACTCCATCTCCTTTGCCATTCTATCATACTTTTTTTCCTCGCTTCCGTCTTCTTCATTTCTTGGAACGTGTTGTCCCTCTCCTCCACTAGTATGTCATATGGGATGCATCCCTCAATGACGTGAATAGCCTCCATTGATACTATACAGTATGCACAAGCCATCCTGAACATGTACACATATCACATGTACCATTTATAGTGAAAAAGACATAAGTTTCACCTAAATATTGTTTAAATTGTTTGGTTTCTGCTGTACCGCCGCGTCGGTCGTTTAAATTTAGCTGTTAAGAATTATTGTAATTATTACCACATAATATCATATCGATGAAAAGAAAACCTCTGTATCTAAAAGATTGACATTATTGTTGAGAAGGAAAAGTTTAGTATAAGTGCGAGAAAGCTGACTGGAAAATTTGGTGTTGGAAGGATATAAGTTAGCAACATCATAAAAAATAAGCATGAATCGAAGAAACTATTTAAAGAAGAGTCTAATTCAGAAGTGAAAAGGAAATTCCACAAAACCGACGGTTGGCGATAGACGAAGTTGTTTACAATTAGTTTTATGAAGCAGGAAATAAAAAACTACAAGTAGCCAAAAGTTTAATAGTGACAGATTTTAAGGCTTCAAATGGATGGGTAAGAAAAATTCCTCAACGGCACAATATAACTTTCAAAACAGGTTGTGCTTTTACGGAACAAGTTTCGCAATAAATCATTCTTTTCAACACATATTTTTAAATTCAAAAATTTAGTTTTTTTAAAAAGTTGTGTTAAAAAATGGAATAGGGTTGCATGATTAACCCATCTGAAAAATCACAGGTAGCCCTTTTATAGGTAGAAGACGCCCACAAAATTCCATTTCTGTAACCATTCATCAATTTTAAGAAAATAAAATTTTATTTTTCTAATTTTTGGAAGGGTGTATCTTTTCAAGGACAGGCTTTTGTTTACATGAAAGACGCCCTTTAATTTTCGACAAGTAATCACCCCCTAAAAACCTTCGCACTTATTTGGCAACCCCCTGTATAGTGAACAGAATATTGTTTATTTACAGCTATCAATAATAAAAATTAGGTTCCAAGAACACACGAGACGTTATATATTACAGGAAAAGATTCAAATTACGCTTGTTAGAACATTATCCACTGAAAAAAACAAACATACAATAATTAATATTGAGAAGGTTACGTCCTTCGAAAAGAACATTTCTTATACTCCAATAAATGTGTCATATAATATTATTAGTCACATTCTGGAACTTTCTTATATCATATTTTATACGACTGGGATGGGAAAATTCCTTTGGCAACAAGAACCCATAAAAAATAAGAGGAAAAATCGTACATAAATTTGAAATTATATATAACTGTAGATTTAACAAAACGATAACAATGAAATTACGTCCGCATTCTCGGTTTTATTAATTCTGTGGAATTATAACTTGATATGCGACAAGACCTTGCTGATGTTGCACGCTATATTATTAAAAGTGATCAGCGTTTATTCAACGTCTTCCGATTTTTATTTCGACATCTATGTGAATGTCATACATCGTATCATTACTAACCGAACATGTCAATGAAAAATCACTTCCGTGTGAAGTTTGATGTTTTGAGACAGTTGAAATTGGGTAATTACTGTTTAATGAAAGTGCACTGACCATGTAAATTATAATTATAAGTACGTCGTAAAACTTTTCAACTAATCTGTTCTTACCATATTTTATAGTGTTTACATACGTTTATTTACAGCGATATTATTTAATTGAAATTTGCGGAACGAGATTTGCTATTTATAAATAAATAAATGGCACTTTTCAGTCAAATTTCTCAAGCATTCTGATTCCACATGATGACCCAAAGTCACAAAATTACTAAATCACACTAATTTATATTAGGTTTCGTTGTTTTACCTCCTATTTTCTGCGCTTTGTTGAATTTTGTGGCTCTGGGTCATCATGTGGGATTGAAGAATTGTTAGAAATTTTACATCAAAATCAGTCATTTTGATCACGATTTTAGTCGATTTAAAGTTTTAAGAAACAAACTTCAAAAATTACAAAAAAACAAAGTCTCTAGATTTACAGCTACGAAAAAGCTTTTTTCTAAAATAATCTCGAAAATATTTTAAAAAAATAATGTAATAGCATGTTTTCGATCGAAAATTGTCCAAGGAAAAGGTCAAAAACTGGAAGAAAATTACGTTTACCTGGTGTTTTGGCGTAAAATGAATGGTATACTAGAGTGTAAAAACTGTTAGATGACGTTTGGGAACTGTTTTCTTATCGTAAAATTTCCCGCAGAATCCGATTCCTAGGTCATATGTCCCAAAAAAAGACTTGTCAGCGACCTGACGACAGATTTTTGTACAGTAATATCGGTTTTTCGTCGTTTTTTTTAGTTTTTTCGATTTTTCGACCTCTAAAATCTATTTATTCAGAATAATTCTTATTATATCGTAAGGCTGAAATGAAGACACGCAGATTTCGCAAAAATAAATTTTAAGTGGCTGCTCACACCGATATGACGCCGCAAAAAAAAAAGAAATTTTGCCCAAAATCAGCCAATGGATAGAAAATGATGCCTTATGTAAGGATTATGGAAGGAAACTGACACCATTTTTGGATTCAGCGGCCAATTTTCGATCGGAAATGACTTCTTGGACGATTATTTATTATGAAATGTCGATTTCTGGGGTCAAAAACTGTTTCTTTTTACATTTTCGTTGAAAAACAACCCAAAAAATTGAAAAAATTCATGAAAAACTTTTTAAAGGGTATTTTAATCTCTAAATACCGGTAAACGAGTTCAAATACGATGTAGAAACTGAAAAAAATTGCCCCGGTAAGTTCCGGAGACCCGCCCCCCCTTGACCGTCTCCTTTAATTAACAATTGTCAGAATATTATTTGTCTAGTATTGTTCCGAATAGGAGTTTTTGTTGGGGGATGATGTCTTGAAGGGGAGTGCATTAATGTATCAGAATGGTATAAGTATATCTTTGGTACAAAACTATATTGAACTTATTGGACACGACCAGCATGTTTGGCGTTCATTGACATTTCCGTTGAAAAACAACCCAAAAAATTGAAAAAATTCATAAAAAACTTTTTGAAGGGTATTTTAATCTTTAAATGCCGGTAAGCGAGTTCAAATACGATGTAGAAACGTAAAAAAATTGCCCCGGCCACTTCCGCCGACCCCCCCCCCCCTTGACCGTCTCCATCAATTCAGAATTGCCCATATACTATATATATAATATATAAAATATATACTGTTATAATAAGAAAAAGTTCCAGAATATTATTTTTGCTAGTATTGTTCCGAATAGGAATTTTGGTTAGGGGATAATGTCTTGAAGGGAAGGGGGGGGGGGCATTGAGAGTATATTTTTGGTCCAAACTATATTGAAAATTATTGGACACGACCAGCATGTTTGGCGTTAATTCCTTGAGGGTTAGGTACCGTAAAAGGGGCTGTAGGGGTGGAAATAAAGCGAAAATATAAAAACGTGGATAATTAGACCAATATGATAAATTATTAAGACTCCGACAGAAATTACTGATTTTTTTGGGGGCGTTTTTGAGGTTGTGGAGGGGGGGGTTGAAATGAGCAAAAATTGATGGCACTCATATTATATCATTATTTTACTTCAAATAATTGTATGTGACATGATGTCGTCATGTAAACTTGTAATCCGTAAGTTTTAGCCACAAAATGGCGTACATGTTGATTTTCTGGCCAAATAATGGCCAATTACTCTGAATTGGACCGGTAACTTTTGATGGCATATGGTATTTTAACAATTGGAAACACCAATAAACATTTTCCAACACGTTTCAGTTAACTTGCAGCACATTTTCGTCCCATTTTAACTGGCCAGCCCGATGAACGAACAAAATACAAATGATGGCACATGATGGAAATGTATAAGAATGGCATGCTTTTCGAGTAACCGCATCTTGGAAAGTGTTAACTTGGAGTCAAAAAATCAAAAATTTGCGGAGGCTGTATCTCGAGAACTAGATGTGAGATGAATTGAGCCATTGAACCGTCCTCGAACAATAAACAATAGTGCCATCGGGTTAACTTTTAGTCACACCATATCGCTCTATCTCCTAGACTATAATAGGTCTCCTCACTGCCGACTTTCATGCAAACAATGCAGGAAATACTATCAGATTGCGAAGCATTATTGTTAGAATGCAAAGTATCAGATCCCCAAGGACAAGCAATATTCGGGCAGTCTAGGATATTCCCTGAACAGTACAATAGACAACCGGTGAAGAATCTTACATATTAGTACAGGGAACTACATTTACGGAGTGGGTGCTCTAAATCCAACTGGAATGCACAAAAAGCCCTAGTGGCTAAGTTGTGGCTAGTTAAGAGATCCAGCATCCAAAGCAATAAAAACCCTATGGAAACGTATAGTTTTTCGATAGGTAGAGCTATTAATCGACCATGCAATCGATAAATTGAACAAATGACCGTGAATTCTTTAAAAGTAATATTTTCCCATAAATTATTGGGTATTCAATATGTAATTTACGATAATTATGACGTTACAATTATTGGATTTAATACATGAATTTCCTATCTATATAAGGTAGTAATTGTGAGTAATTGACATTGTTATATTGAATATATCTATCAGCGAATAATGCGTGCATATAATATTGCTGAATAGTTGAACATACCAACAAACAAGATAATAGAATAATTAACTTGTACACGAGTTATCTAGTTACCAAGAAAAATCTGGAAATCTGATAAACAATTAATCAATATTCACGATTAATTAATACTATTTTGATTTATGAAAATATTCAAGGAATTCGCAACTAACCCATTCTCAACTAAGCGATTCTAAGTATTTCTTCCTTCTTTATGCAATATTCCACATTCCATTGTTTGTTGTGGTCGTAACAGAAACAAATAATAAGGAAGTAACGATTCCTTATTATTTGTAGTGCTGGTAAATACTGTTTTTATATACGAGTGCAAGGTGAAAGTCCCTGAAAATAATTTTTAAAAAACGTTGAGCAGGAACGCTTTGGAATGTTTATTTATTTATTAATAATAATTAAGTTTCATATTTTTATTATTGAACATAAATTATTTATTAACATTATTTAATTAGTTTATTAATTTTATTATTGAAAATTTATATTTATTTTTTCATCTAATTGAAATAAAGTTTTATTTTATATTTATAATACATTTGTTTTTAAATAATTTTTTTTATGAGTTAATTGAAATTTAAAATAATTTACTATCAAGATCGCAGTATTTAACATTAAAGCTTGAATAAAATTGGATTTATTATACTATAAAAGTATTAGCAAAAGTTGTACCGTTAAACAAATAATGCTATATAATATTTTCTGATAAAATTAATTCAACTATAAGAAAGAATTGAAATTATTGATTATTATTTAATTATTTTAACTTCTCAAATTTGAAACATTTTAACAATTATTTAAAATATAAAATTAGTAACGGAGCAGAAAATTTAGTTTTTATTGTTTTTTAGATGAAATTTTGTAGGTAATTTTTATAATAATGTGACATTTGTGATGTACCATCTTTAACTAGAACGCATTAACATTTTCAGACTGATATGTCATTCAGTTCTGTTTTGACACCCATCGAAAGCAAGCAACCTTGAAGAAACATGGAAAAAAGTGAATTTCGCGTTTTCAGGGTTTTAGCCGAACATATTTTAAATACAGTTTACACCTTTTCTAACCCAGTGTACGGTCAAATATTTAGAAAGGATAGAAATGTATAAACGAAAAAGAAATTTTATAATTCCGATTTATCTTCATCTGGGGGTCACCAGCTGAAGATAGATCACCATTATTATCCCCTAGGCACAAAATCGGTTCTGCTGCTTCTTTATTTTTTACTTTGGCCTTTTTCGATTTTATTTCCTCGACTACACCTGACCTCTTCAAATACCTGTAGTACCCGTACTTCATGTTACACTATACCAAACGACGAAAAGAGTGAAAACTTCTACCAGATGAATATACCGGGATATCAAAAATTATCTTGGTCAAGGGTGGTTGTGGAATCTAAAACGTGTGTCTCACTTTACGTTTGGAATAATTATGTCACTGTCATACCTATTTATTTCAGTTGTAAAACAATAATGAACTACAAATTATGAAATAGTTATGTGAGCTTTGAACCTTTTCAGAGGTCGTGATAGCCACAATCCGGGTCAAAAACTGTTTTGAAATAGTTAATTTTCCGTAAATCGAATGACGTTCACGTGAGAAGCCCGTAGCACGCGAGTTAGGAAAGTGCAAGCTGGTTGTACTTAATATGGCTTTACGACGACTTTTCGCGTGCCGTTTTCGCTCCATGTAGTTAGATTTAGTATCGGACCGTGCCCGACGGCCCTTCTTTTTTCTATAAATGTCCGTTAAATAGGAAAATTCAATCAAAATAGTTTGAGCTATTCTCAGATCTCAGCTACGCGCGTCTAACGTACGACGTACCAAAGGGAATTCTCTTGCGACTAAAATATACACAAAGCGGGTTAAAGCTAGCGGCCCATAGCCAAAAACACTTTATTACAACTGGCACCGGTCGCACGGGGCAAGAAACGGCCCCAAATTAACAAGACCGAGGTAAAATGTATAAGCTCCAACTTACGCGCAGCGAGCTCCTCGAGGCATATGTCAAAATGATTTCGTTCGTAGCTAATTACATAGGACGTCTGGCGTTCATGCAATTATGTTTTTAGATAATTCGAACCTTCTAATTTCGATAGGCCACGTGAAAATCCCGGAGTCCAAAGCGCTAAAGACTTCTGAGTGTTACAATATTCGTATAAAATTGCGAAATTTCGCACTTTTAGAAACTTCAAATTAATTATGACATAATTATTTCAAACGTGAAGTAAGACACACGTTTTAGATTCCACAACCACCCTTGACCAAGATAATTTTTGATATCCCGGTACTAGACTACATTGTATTGAAAGTGAAAACGCTTTAAATCTCGAAGATTATTTATGTGTCTGTGGTTAACGACATTAAATTAAACTCAGAGGTTGTTTTCAATCATAAATCCTTGGTTTGAATATAAAACACATGTTGATAGATTTTTGAATTGAAAGCTTGAAAAGCGAGTACGTTTATCGATACCAAAATAACGCAGACGAGCGTAAGCAATTTATGTTTGAAGTAACCTCCTTGCAGTTAACTATAACACTTATAGACTGTATCGAAGTGTTGACATGCAATCTACACATGGTTTATTAACGTCCAATTTCACCTCATCTCGTCGAAAATATTGGTACTATGTGTGAAAAGCGTGGAAGTGACAACCTCGTCGCGATGATACTTGAATTCACAATATGAATAATATGAACATACCAAGTTTAATGAAAATCGTTTCATCACTCCCTGATTGCTTTCAAAATTTTGGCAAGCACTGTAACCGATACGATACCCTCTATATACATAAGGCCTCAACGCTCGATCGTGACGTCGAAAGCCAGTGGCTATGTTGCAGCTGGTCATCCCTTCGTTACAGCAAAATTCGATACCGATGACGAACCAATTGCGAATGTGGACCTGTGCGCCAGTGCGTTATCCTGGTGGAAGAGCACTTTTTTCTTAACCAAATACGGTCACTTTCGCTTCAAATCGACGTCGAACCGATCCAACAGCTCTGCATAATATACGCTGGTGATCTTTCGCCCTTTTCAAGGTAATCGACATGGACGATACCGTGTGCATCCCAAAAAACGTTTGCTATGACATTTTTGGCCGATAAACCCACTTTGGCCCTTCTCCAGTGACGGCGGAATTTTTCCGAAGGCCCGAGAAGGTTGTGAGGCAAGATACAATGAGTCGTTAGACCTAAGTGTCACGAGACTGCTCTGGTTGCAGAATAGAGCTCACCATACGAGGTGGAGTGTTCAGTGAGTATGTTTGAGGTTATTAAAAGCCGGACTCAGGGACTCTAACACTATCTTATGGGATGTTACAGGCACATAAGGTGCCCGTAAATTGTTTCAACCACCTCCTAACAGAAAAAAAAAGTATAGATAACATTACCGTTAAAACTTTCAGAATGTTGGGATTTTTGAGACGAGACTGAGATAAAATTTGTGATATTAAGTCTATAAAATCAGTTTACAACTGTTTGGTTCGTAGTATATTGGAGTACAGTTGCACAATACGGTCGCCACGTTATGACTGTCATATAAAACGCTTAGAAATGGTGCAAAATAAGTTTCTGCTTTAAATGTTGAGATTTTCATGTAAAAATTTAACGTACGAAATAAGAATAAGACTTGCTGGTATTGAATGCTTGGAATCATGAAGGCAAAAAGCTGATCTTTATTTCTTGCATACGTTGCTGAACGGTGTTATAGATTGTGGGATTTCGCTATCACATACCATCTCATACAACACGGCAGAAGCAAATGTTATGTCCACGTTACTTTCTACCAATTATGGTCGTTCTGTCTTCATTAATAAGCTCGTGGTCAATTTTAATTGCGCAAGTCTTTAGTTTCCTCAACTCAACATGTTGCATATTAAAACTTTGGCTTATCAAGCTCCATATACTCTGTATTAATTATTGAATTATCACTCAGTATTGATCTACAATCTATTTGCATGAGGGTTTTTATATTTTCACGTTTCCGTTTCTACCAAATCCAATTTTTACCATTCTATATTTTTCTTCACTATTGTAAATCATTTTTATTCCTATTATAATCTTTCAGATATTTTATTTCAATGTATTATCTGATTACAAAACTTACTTTTAATTTAATTCTCAGATACTTTTATGTTGCAAATAATAAGGAAAACTGTGATGCCAGAATTAGGGTTCATTATTCTGCCGGAAAAGTTCATTTTCTGTGTGAATTCTAAATTGCAAGATTTCATCAATAGTTTGTATAAGCGCCGACAGAGGAAAAGTGGGATATTCAAACTTTCTTCTCGAGTGTATACGCATCGATCTGAATAATGTAAGTAATGTTTTTCCATTCACATTTATTTAATGGAGAACTAATGAATTAAGTGAACTGATTTCAAAACTATTTATCATCATGTCTTTAAATTAACTGAACAAATTTCACCATTGCGTTTTATTATCGATTTATGTCTTACCAAATGTACTCATTTTAAATAGAGTCGTATTTTATTTTATTTCTTAATATGTTTTAATAAATTTTATTATGTTATTTCTTTCAAATTTTATTTAACTTATCTCAAACAAGAATCCTCATCAGGGATACGCCATGCCTCTCGCCGCCAAACCAATATGCACTTGAAAACATTCAGCTCTACCAAAAAAACTGGCAAATGGCAATATTATAATAGTTATACAGGTGTCCTCGAACTGCGTGAATTTTTGAGCCATAATTTTATAAAATTTTTACGGAAAGCAAAGTAAAAACTGACAGTTTTGAGAATAAATTCTTCAAATGCCAAAATGACATTAGAAAAGCAAAGGCAACTAAGGTATTTTAATCAAGTAAAATTGGTAAGCCAAAATTGCAGAGACTCGAAAATTAATTTTTCAAGCTAATCCGTTGATTTTATCAAAATTTTCTAGGAGTAAGAAAAGTTTTCAAATTAGATAAGCTATCTACATAGAAAATATAGAGTGAATTACATTGACCACAAAAAAGTTCTGGACACTTTTCCCGTTACATCCTCAAGTTTGAGCCTTTTCTATGGTCTCTAAGGCTCTATGCTCCGCTCTCAAAAACGGCTATTATTGACAGTAACTCACCTGCCAAATATTGTAAAAGTCCTACATTACGTTCTCAAGTTATACCGAAAAAACAAAATTATTTTTGCAACTTTGAAGCCCTCTACCGGCTAAACAAGACACTTGAGGCAAAAGTAAAAAGGCTCATCAAATTTTTTTCGAATCAAAGAATCTTCGGTTTTATTTTAGCCACGCAGTTCGAGGACACCCTGTATATGTACCATTTGTAGATGTACAAATCACATTAAATAAATAAATAATGTGGAAAATATGAAGTTTCGGAAAAAATGTAGGGTATTCATATTCTGAAAAATTCAAAGCATCTACAATACATAATAGTTTCAAGTTTCAACACTACCCTTTCAGAAACCACAATGTTTCAATATTGCCTAAGTCGTTGAATTTCAAACAACAATAATTGGACTTATCGCATTCCTGCTGATGAAAAGTATAGCCAAGGCTAACAAAAATCTACGTATTCAACATTCTTACTAAATACAAGTGTAGACATGCCACCAATTTATCATTTCAAATTTACTACTTCATAAGTGGCTCTCAGCGAAAGATAAACAAACGCTGAACATTGCTTTAGGTAATATAGTTATTGAGCTTGCAATTCAACACGACATTCTCCGTTTAGCTTCAATTAGCAGCGCAATTTGCCTAACGATTGCAATTGATAAGAATATACTCGAAAACAACCACGCCCTATGCGATTTTAACATACCGTATCGAGGCATTTTTCAGCAATAAAAGCTTAATTGGTACAGTATATAACGATATAAGGTAGATTCCGTTTTCACCCAATAACTGTATATCGTATATAATTTTTTCAAGGATCTTGTTTTTTAATGAACGATGAAAGCGATCAGAGCAAATGATCATTCTTATTCCTTTTCGGAGATTTCGAAGCAACAATGGGGCCAGGAAGTTCATGCAAGTTGAAAGAACAATGATATGAGGTTAGACTATATAGACTTAATATATTTATTCTTGTGATATAGAGCTGAGCATTCAATCGAGAAAAATAGGCTCTAATATTTTGATGCAGTAAAGTCAATATTCAATATAGCGGATCAGGTTTGTCGTGATAAGCGTCCAAATATACAGATTGGAATTTAGAAATCAGGAGATATAAGGTTTCACTAGAGTTGTAATATAGGCGCATATGTACCCTATTTTCAAGAGACCGATGAAGACGATAGCTGATGCGCGTACACTATGATAATATTGATAAACGCTGTCACTTCATGCTTGGCTATTTTTACAGCCAATTCACTCCAACAATTTTCCTTAATAACTATCCCGCTATCTTTGTCAATATCGTTAGTTGCCGATATAAATATTAACTTGACTTGTTGTTGTTGTTGACAGTTCATAATTCGTTGTGAATCTAAATTTTGATAAAATTAAACTTGAAAGTTTGTAACGTTTTTGACGTTAATAAATTTATTTAATGGTCATTTGTTACAAGGATAACTGTTGCGAGATATTTAACTTAGAAAGAGGCAACCTCGACTTTTGTAGATTGATAGCCCAAGCTAAGTATATCAATGCGGTAGCGGGTCATTGGAGAAACAGACGATTGACGCAAGAGGTTACACGTTTCGCGAAATTCGAGAAGAGGTTGAATGCGGATGTAAAAATGGGTATCTTGAGTGCGACTTTTGATAAGGTAAGATCGATAAAAATCAATTTTGTTATTTCATAGTAATTCTCTAACTTGAAAGTTTATATAGTTGTGGATAGATATTATTATGATATCTTGTTTATTCCAATTACATAATATCAATGTGATATTCACTATTTAAACTTTCAAATTTTCGTTTATCATTTTTTCTTGTATTCGGTTCCATGCAATTAAGTGCAAAATGATATTTTTTTTATCGTCACTAACTAGTGTATGAGACAACTGGAGCTTTTTATTAAAAACCCCTTAAGCGAAGCTTTCTAAACCGTCGACCCTTTAATTTTCAGCTTAGATACTGACATCATAATTGGGTATCTCCAAAAATTTTTGTTTTTCAACCATGATTAACGACTTCAGAGAATGACGAACAGAAGTTATTAGACCGTGCAACGTTTGAAGCTCATAGTCTAATAATTCGTGACGAATTGACTTTTTGGGAGTATGCCAATTCACTCAAGTGACACTTACTCCAAGGAAAAGTTGTAAAAATTATTGTTTGTGATTACAAATACGATACGCTGCCACGGAAATTATCCGATCGTAAAATTCATTAGAGAAGCTGTTTAAAAAGCTCAATCATGTGCTGTACGAAACAATTACAAACCATGCATCTACTGTGGATAAATATGATTATTCGCGATTGAAAATAGATGATTTGGATGATTCGATATTATTGGTTTCAGTTCACTAAATTGCATATTTCCTGAGAAATATGCAATAACGTTACCAGAACTTAAATTGGCAAACTCATTTGTATTTAACGATAATGTTCAAATATTTGAGTTGTATTCCCAATAATTTTAAATACACTGTCATATGATAATCTACACAGGGATGGGGTGAAATCCACAGTAAACAGTATAGTGGCGCAGTCGGTAGGAAAACTATGTCTCAATTGCATCTTTTTAAAGAGGTGGGTCCGTTCGTAGGCATAAAAGGTGCACTATTATCAAACTGAAAATGTTTAACAGTTCATCAACCCAATGTTAATCATATCTGTACATCGAGAAGGTCACAATTATTACAATATTTCAAACATCATGTCTGGAATTAGTTTCTTAGTGCCCTAAACGTGATACCTGTATGTTTTGTCTTATGCACTGCCTGATTATCTTAAATAGTAGACTTCCGCGCTAATGTTGAAAATTATTGGCTTACTTCACATTCATCCAAAAACATATTTAGACGCGCTAGTTTTGGTTTGATTAGGGAACGAATTAAGTATACTAGAAGCGAGATTAATTCCACCAATATTACCCTCTTAGGCATTCACCTTCAACTTTCAAATAGCCTTTCAGCATCCGATTGGTTGTTTCTTGACCGAATTACTCATGATCCAGCCGATCAAATTCATAACCTCAATTCCAAACGTCATATTCAAAAATGCAATAAGCTTCTTGCCTCCCAATGCCCTCAGCACCAACCCCTCTTGTGAATACTGTGGTTAATTTATCATCACATACCCTTTCCGAAATCGAACACTCAGTTTTATCTGAAGTTCCTAATTTCGTTTTCTCCCCCAAAAATACAGTTTCCCATCCCGCAGAAGATGAAATTCGTTTAGAAACTGCGAAAATTCTTCGTCATTCCTAAATTAAATTGCTCTAAACATTTAATCCAACCTCTTAATTCCCTCGAATCAAATCCTGTTTTAGCTATTTTAAAAGCTGGTAAAGGAAACTTCACTGTTGTCATGAATCGTTAAGATTATGATAACAAAATTCTGCTATATCTACAAACTAATTCCTATAAACTCCTACCAAAAGATCCCTACCCCTCTATAGAAGTTCAGTTTCACAAACCATCCGTCATTCTTCCCTTCCTGATCCAGATAAGAAATGTCTAATCCCTCATTGTTCAAGAAGCCCCCGATTATATGGTTTGCCTAAGATTGATAAGCCAGGTCATTTGCTCGTCAGCTACGATGTCGAATCACTCTTTACCAATGTCTCTATTCCAGACACCCTTTCCATAATTTCTCAACTGTTACCACCGAAAAACATGCCAATGAACTTACTACTGTTAATTGATTTTGTATATCTTCCACATATTTTCTGTACGGTAGCAAGTATTACGAGCAATCCTCGGGAGCTACCATGAGTTCCCTATTTTCTGCGGTCATAGCAAATTTTGTCATGGAAACTTTTGAGGAAGATGCTACAGACGCATCTGCTCTCAAGCCGATATGTAGATTTATATTGTTGATTTGTTGACATAATAATTCCTATATGTATTACTCCACAGCTTTGGACAATGTATTTTTGGTAATTGAGCCTAAATAGGTATTCTACCTCGGCTCATTACCGATATTTGATAATAGCCTTAGCTGCATCCATTCAACAAAAAGGAAAATCTGTTGCGTTTAGAATAACATCGCACTCCCTTTATTGCTTCATGAATAATTCAAAATTAAAGAGGGGTAAATTCAAAAGTCCTGGAGTCTATGAGCATAGCTGTGGAGATTATGATGCCTCATACATTGGCAAGACCGGACGGAACTTCCATCTATGATTCCAAGACATTCAAGAGAAATTCCAATGCCTATCATATCTCCCAACATTCCCCCCGCTGGCGCTCAAGATGTTCTACATACATTGTGTGTGTGTTTTCCTTTGCATAGTCAAAACATGTTAAGAAAAATGTCACATTATACAGTTCTTGAGGAGTATTTTATATTCTAACCACCCCACATTGCTTCAACATATTCTGTTCTGTTCTCCAGACAGGGGTTACCTCGCAAACGACGCTGTTTGATTTGAAGCGACGGCCCAAGAACAGTTTTTATTGAACCATCGTTCACCAGATGACGGTGTATTGTTGCTATGGGGTAAGATTCCATTCCTAGCCAAACAACAAATTTGTTGTTTGGCAACATGGTAGCGAAAATCTTGTTCCCTTCCTTAATCATCCAAATTCATTACATCCCAATAACTGTTCCACCATGGAAGTTGAATAGAAAAGGTTCACTCCCGTTCCTAGATGTATTAGTTAGTTGTTAGACAGACTGACAGTTTTTTGGGACTTTCTGTGTATCGAAAACCCACTCCGATAGATACCTCAATGGTCTATCTCATCACCACCCTGCCCAAAAACGATTTGTCATAACTTCTTGGTCAAAGTTGTGAACTTATCCCAACCCAAATTCCAATTTCTCCCATTATAACATTCAAAAAGCCATAAAGAAATACACTTCGTCTAAAATTTTAAATCAGCTTGAGCCACAAATCCCCCTCTCCCCCCTCCTTTATCCACTGTCGATCTTCGATATATTAAAAATATAAAGCATAATATTTCTACTCGTTTTTTCCCACACTTCCAAATCTATCTCAGTTTTACAAACCTATCGGAGATCCTGTTGCTCCTCTTCATTTAGGACTGATTAGCCTACGTATATTGCAGCTTGAAGAACACAAGCACTTTATTTCTTGCTTTCGTTTACTGAAGTTCATAGCTTGAGGAAAGTATGACGTACATTTGTCTAAGCTATTTCCATGTGATTGTGACGTGTCTTGTTTAAAAAATATCTTGTAGAATTAACCATTGAATTGTACAAGTTTTTTCTAATATCACGTCCAACAAGTTGAGAAAATAACCAATTCAATTATTTTTATTTATTTTACAAATAGAAGATGTTCCCGGAAAGACAGTTTGTAAACTATAACCACCGCAAATGACGCTTGTCGCATACACTCCCCAATCAGACTCAACTTGTTTTGAATATTTGGGATTCCATCGTCTCTAACTTACAGGTTTGACAGCATCGGGACAGAAGCTTTTATACCTACCTATATCATTATTATGTAAATCCATTCACGATCCATATCCAGTCAACAATGTCTTGTAATTCTACGTTCTTCGGAATAAGTTTATCGGGATAATATATCAACTTACAAGATGACTGGCGCCTTTGGTATTTTGCAGCGCTAGACATTGTTGATCGTTACATGAGTTAGATAGTTTTATGAGGTTCATACTTATTCTAATATGACAAAGGGTGAACGGACTATAGCCTAGATTTCAAATTCAATTCATTCAATTGAAGAAAATGCTACTTTAATGCATTGTTGACTTTTTGACATAATAACCTACAACTCCTACAAGTTGCATTTTTGATTAAAATTGAGCGAATAACAGCTGGAGTGCAATATTAGCTTAAGCACCAGTGGCGGGTGGTACCTAAGGGCTGCGAAACAAATTTTAAGTCATAATGCTATTCATTTGAAAAAAGAAATTAATGAAGCAGCTTTATAATAAATAACAACTTTTTAACTCCACTCCACTACTTTTATTCTTCATAGTTCACCACCAGCGTAGTGATTGACACAAGCAAGCTGCTACTAAGTGGCTCGAGCCACTGAATGCTCGTTCGTGACATCAGATGTCAGAGGTTATTTTGAAGCTTGATCACTTGAACGTCACATGGTGCAATACCGACAGTATTTAAGAACTTCTCGTTTAAACGGAGTTGCAGACATGAACTGAGTCCTTTTTGCACCCCATTTTCTTTTATTCTCCTAATTGTTCTGTTTGACATTTTCCTTACAATACGTAATTTGAATTAGGCTCATTGGGACAATTTATAATTATTTGTAAAATTTCGTGAACTGAGTAAGTGTCGGTGTTGTTGATTTATTTGAGCCCGTACTAAGCTTCCACGTATCTAACCAATTCAATAATGTTTTTTTTAACTTAATTTAGAATGATCCTCTGTTACCTTTGATGATAGGTTCATGGAAAACGTCTCTTGATCGTTGACTTTGGACAGGAGTTTCTACATTCATTATTTTCCAACAAATTAATATAATACAAACGAGGGCAAGATGAAAAATGAAAAAAAAAAAAGATTTATTTGGTCAACACTTATTAATTTCCCAACATGATCTCCTTGTAGCCCGATTTCGGCAATCCTTCAAAATATGCGTTTGTTTCAGAGATGACCTGATCGTTGGAGCCAAATCTCTTTCCGCCCAGCCATTTCTTCAAGTTTGGGAATAGGTAACAATCGCAGGGGACCAAATCTGGATAATATGGTGGATGACAAACCAATTCGTAGCACAATTCGTACAATTTTGCCATTACGACTGCGGACATGTGCACCGATACGTTGTCCAGGGGAAGAGCACTGTTTTCTTTGTCTAATGGGGCCGCTTTCGCTCAAATCGGCGTCCAATCGATCTAACACTCTGTATAATATACGTCGGTGATCGTTTTGCCCTTTTCAGGCTATTCAATAAGAACGATACTGTGTGCATTCCATAAAATTGTCGTCATTTTGCAACGCACTTTATTCAGTCACTCTTATACACTTCTTCACAGGTAAAAATACGTTCCGATCACATGAGGATACCTTAGTGTGCAACATATAATTTCCCACAAGAAATAGTTGAAACGCTATTTAATTGTAATATTTATCACCTGTCACATTCAATACAGTCCCACGGCCTTTTACTATAGAACAGACCTACGACTAGGATTTTTCAAAATCCTTTTGATACTGACATTGAAACCATAACCCCGGAAATTATTGATTTACAGTGCAGTAGTATAATTAAGAATAAATATCAAAAGTCATCTTTGTTGGAACTTTATAAGAGTCTCACGGGTAAAATTTAATAATTTGCATAAATTTGCTCGTCAGCTGTTTTCTGTTTTTGGTACCTTTTACTTATGTGAGAAAACATCCTCCAAAATGAAGTATACAAAGAATGTTTACAGATCTAAGATAACCGATGAACATCTTGAATATCTTTTAATAATTGGTACAAGTAAAATTGGTCCACAACTGTTGTCAGTGGAAAATCACAATTACATAAATCTCATTGAGAAATGAGAGAGTAGACAGATCCTTCTTAGTTGTGCCTCGTGACGATGTTTACACCATTATACGATCCTGTTCGAAGTACCATTTTGTTGTGTAACTTGTGTCAAATTAATTAATTTGAAGTTTCTAAAAGTGAGAAATTTCGCAATTTTATACGAATGTTATAACACTCAGAAGTCTCTAGCGCTTTAGGCTCCGGGATTTTCAGGTGACCTATCGAAATTAGAAGGTTCGAATTGTATGAAAATTCGAATTGTATGAACGCCAGACGTCCTATGTAATTAGCTACGAACGTAATCATTTTGACGTATGCCTCGAGGAGCTCGATACGCGTCTGTTAGAGTTTATACTTTTTACCTCGATCTTGTTAATTCGGGGCCGTTTTATGCCCCGTGCGGCCGGCGCCGCTTTTGGGTATATTTTAGTAGCCTGAAAATTCCCTTTGGTACGTCGCATGTTAGACGCACGTAGCTGAGACCTGAGAGTACCTGTTTCTATTTTAATCAAAATTTCCTATTTAATCGACATTTTGGGGCCCGAGACTATGCTATTTAGTTGGCCCCGTTCATAAACTAACGACATGGAGCGAAAATCGCATGCGAAAAGTCCTCGTGAAGACGTTCTATGTTCCGAAAATTTGCACTTTCTAACTCGCGAGCTACGCGCTCCTCACGTGAACGTCATTCGATTTATCAAAAATTAACCAATTTAAAACAGCTTTCGGCCCCGTTTGTGGCTATTGCGACCTTGTAAAAGATTCAAAGTTAACATTTCGTTTTACATTCCACAACCACCATTGACCAAGATAATTTTTAATTTGTAGTTCATTATTGTTTTACAACTAAAATAAATAGGTATGAAATTTGTAGGTTATTGATGATGTCAGTGTGACAGTGACATAATTATTTCAAACGTGAAGTAAGACACACGTTTTAGATTCCACAACCACCCTTGACCAAGATAATTTTTGATATCCCGGTATGTTATAATGTTCATGGTGGTATTGGGATTCATTTCAATTATTTGTTAGTTATTATGCTTAAGTAAAATTTTCTGCGTATTATACTCGTCATTAAGCTTTACCTTGCAAGTAAATAAAACCGAGTTATTATCTTTCTGTGTCTTTTCATCCAACTTATCACAACAACAATAACAACAATGAGCCATTAGCTGTTGCGGGTCGAATTGATGACTCTGGCGGGCTGGATTTGGCCCGCGGGCCGTAGTTTGGAGACCCCTGCTATAGATATTGCCAAAGTGCGTCCAGCAAAAATAATTGCCAGGATAATTATTGCGAGGTCTAACTGGCATGTCTAATTCCGAATATCGGAACAATAAATATCACATTAAAACAACGTTATAAAAGCGGTCGTTAGCGACATCATGTGAAAAATGCGAATAATTCAACAATATCCTGTTGATCGTGGAATTTCTGGCTGAGTTAGTTCATTATGCAATTTCGCTCGCGATTAGACAATTGTTTCGTTTTATTTATAGAATGTTACATGGTGCGATCGGTCGCCCTCGATCCAAGATTTGTTCGAACGCCATTTATTTATATAATCAGAGGTTAAGCACTCTCGGGTGCTAAATGACTTATGTCGATTTGCGTTAAAATTTGTTCGCATATCGAAGGCAACAAAACAAATGCGCTTGTCGAAAATAGACCACTTTGTTGAAATAATATTTCATAACCGTGCTCTAGTTCTTAGTTACGTTATCGACCGTTAAGGGGCGCATCTGCTTGAAAATCCTCGTTTATAAATATAAAATGTGTGGTAACGATGATACTTATTCATAAAACACTTTGTTGAAACTCCTCTACAATAGGATTTTTCAAAAATTATTTGATATGAGGAAAATGGTAAATTTGTAATTTATAGTTGACTTTTTTCGGCTTCGATTCACCAGGACAAGTCCACTGTTTTATATGTTCTTTGGTCTCTTACGAAACGGCGCACAATTTCCTTCTTATCGCGCTTCAGTTCCAATCGTTGTTGAAGATTCACCATAATGTTTAACAAGCGATGCTTTGATTTGCATAATCTTTTTCCACCCAAGAAATAATGTTTAATCAAGATGTGAAATTTACCTTTTCCATGCTTGCAAAAATCTTCAAAGTTGCTTGCTTTCGGCGGGTGTCAAAACAAAACTGAATCACATATCAGTCTGAAAATTTTAATGCGTTCTAGATAAAGATGGTGCATCACAAATGTAACATGGAATTTTCGATTGTGGCACCATCTCTTTTATTTTTCAGGGAGATTTCACCTTGCCATAATATTGTACTAAATCTGACCTTGCAGCCTCCTCGTAGTGTGTATCGGGTAACGTTAATGATGCCACTACGATCGTCCTCCCAACCCAATGGTCTCTTGAAATATATTTCCCTTTATCAAAAAATAACGAAATTTCTTCGCCGGCAAAGAATCACATCACATCAATTTACTAAAATTGAGTAGAACAAAGGGGTTTAATATCGGGTTTAGTGATTTCATTTGAGATTTTAATCTCACCCCCACTCCATCCCTGCGGGGTGCAGTGTGGTTCACTTCAGGACTCTTGAATGTCCCCTCAAAAGTATTAACCTATTTTACTATTTCTTGTCTATGGAAGTCTTTTTCTATAATGAACTGCACAAATTTTCCTATAGCGTAAATTTCCGCTGGGGAAATACTCGGGAATTTGCCTAAACTTTCATAGTATTCGGTACTAGGCCCATATACTCCTATTTAAGCTCCTTCTGTTGTCTTAGAGCCATCTGTTACCATTTAATGGCATTTCTACTGAGTCTTGGGATGTTGCTTTGTTCCATTCGCTTTTTGCAACTTGGCTTCGTGTTGAATTCTTTTAAGAAGCTATACCTTTTTTTTCATCTTATTTTATTCTTTACAGCTATAAAATATATATTCACAGCTAATCTTTTACAATATAAAGATGATTGTTATAAAGAACTAGATGGGTTCTCCAATATCGAGTATCATAGCCCACATAGTCATGGAATTCCTTGAAGAAAAAGTAATCCGTCGATTAAATTATAATATAATCTTCTTCAAACGATATGTTGATGATTGTATAGCTGCCATCCCAATAAATAAATGTGATCAATTTTCATGTTTTTTCACCTCTTCTTTGCCCTCGTAACCTGTAAAGCAAGGGAATACGTCGTCAACATAGCGATACCAATATACAAAACATGTGCTGGAATTTTGAATTTAGTATTTGATTCTCCAAGTATGTGATCCATAAATACTTTGCTAGTAATAAATCCAAAATTCCAGCACATATATTAGTATCGCTCTGTTGCGATGTAATCGCCTGCTTTACCCCCCAAATGAAACCATTTGTTACCTATATTAACAAGTTACATTCCAATATTGAATTCACCTTAGAGAAAGCTAACAAAAACTCATTAAACTTTTTGGATTGGAGCATGTCACGTATAAATAATTCCAATTCCTTTGCTATTTACCACAAACCCACCCACACAGATACCAACATACACAACACTTCTTTACACTGCAATCCCCCAAGTTAGTAGCAGATTATATTAGATTATATATGCACCCTAATGGAAAAAACAACAAAAACAAATAAACGTCTTACCAAAATTGCATTCTTCATATGCTGCATGCGATTCCAATCCGTCAATATCTACTATATGTAGGTACGTACCTGAAAATAAAAAACAGAATTATTTCGACTCAAGTTACAAGAGATAAATGGAGTTCGTTTTCTATCTTTAATGGTTGGGCCTCTGTGATTTTTGGACTGAGAGCCCGTGCGACGGATACGTCGTGGAGTCGAAACGTCGGGTCTTAGAGTAATTCTAACGCCATATTCGGTTTTCTCGACCCCGAAAAGAAAACGATTTCATATTTACCGATTTTAGTTGTGATTTTCCATTGAAATGTCTAGTTTTCAGGTCAAATATGTAGAATTTTTCGATTCTGACAACAGTATCGTGATCAACGACCTCGAAAACCCTCGATTCAATTTTTTTACGCTAGTGACACATCTTTTGCAGATTTTGGTTGTAATTTTCCATGGAAATGTCGAGTTTTCTCGAATTTTCCGATTATGACAACAGAATCGTGATCAGCGACCGCGAAAACCCCCGAGTGATTTTTTTTACGCTAGTGATGCACCGTTTGCAGATTTTGGTTGTAATTTTCCATGGAAATGTTGAATTTCCCCGATTTTTCCGATTCTGACAACGGATTCGTGATCAGCGGCCTCGAAAACCTCCGGGTGAATTTTTTTACGCTCGTGATTCCACATTTGCAGATTTTTGTTGAAATTTTCCATCAAAATGCCGAGTTTTCCAGCCAAATATGTAGAATTTTCCGATTCTGACAACACAATCGTGATCAGCGACCGCGAAAACCCCTGAGTGATTTTTTTTACGCTAGTGATGCACCGTTTGCAAATTTTGGTTGTAATTTTCCATGAAAATGTCGTGTATTCCCGAATTTTCCGATTCTGGGTTACGATTTGCGACCAATTTCCTTTCATATTTTTTTGTCAAATACATTAGTTAATTATCGGTCCAAATCAACAACTAATTAGAGGCTTAATTGTTAATTAACAAATGGGGACAATAAAAGCGCGGGTTCAAAATGGACTCTTCTGATTTGGGGCGCTTTTCCGAACACTTTGACACCAAGAACGTCCAAATCGGTCAATAGTAGCAAAATCACGATGTGAAATGCCAATTTTACCAGACTACATACTCTCTTCGGTGAGTTAAAATACTCAGTAGTACGTACAGGGGCTCTTGTGACTCCCCCTCCACTCTGCAGTTCTATAGTTCAGAGAGGGATAGCCAGCCAGAGCCGTTGAGCATAATGACAAACTAGGAACTTCGGCTTCCTGTAAGCATCGCAAAAAAAAGTGTCCAGTACTTGCTTTTTTTCTATTGCTGCAATTCCCCCGAAACATTCCTCCGAGAAAAATAGAGATCGCAATGATATGATTCCAAATAGAAACACATTCATCAATCAATAACTATCAAGTTAATGAGTCGAGACATGTTGGATAACCAGATACATACTGGCAAAGTTAAAACCGAAACAAGTCGAATCGGTTCTAATTAAATAACTCGATAATTGATGATTTATTCGATACCGGCAGCAACGATATTTAACTTGCGTAATCTTCTCGACAGTGTCTTCCGTCGACGATCCTCCGTCATAATTCACACGCTTAGTGCGAGAGGGTGTGCAGCGAACGCTTATTAAAGATGCGATATGCAAATTGCGCTTTCTAATTGCATCTGTTTTTGAGCGAAGCTATCTCGGATCATAAACAAGTGGGACTTTAAAAGCGAATACATTATTCGCAATTATAATACTAGCGACCGTGGGTTAAGTATAATTAATAAATTATTTATGTTTCTCGTCGTATTACCACATTAAATAACATGCTATTAAACGTCCACGTATGAACGGCAAGAGTATACAGTGTATACAAAAAGTTCGCGATACTTATTGTTCTTCATGTTGGTATGAAACGAGTTGTTTTAATACAAAGTATGATTGTGAAATACGACACTAACTGGTGTGAAAAGGATATAACACTGACCGTGAGTGCCGTGACCAATTCTTCGCGGAGGAATTAAATGTAATTCTAGAGTTTCGGAGTATATACCATGTTCACGATAATGAATAAATGGCGTCACAGTTAGTATTTTAGTGCAACCAACATATTTGGAAAATTTCCCTAAATAAGTGTCGCGTTACCTTCCTCATACCAAGGATATTTCTATCTAACAGTTGGCATTCAATTGTCTCCGGTAGTGTGACATTACATTCCCTTGTATTTTTAAATTTTATCAAATTGTTATTTATTCCTATGTACAGCATCTGTTAAATCGATAGTTTATTCATGATGTTCTGTGAACTTATATTTATATTTATTGCTGGGGTCCACGCTGAGTGTTCGATGCGTAAGGACGCTAGCATGTGTTTTGTTTTTAGTTATAATTTTTAAGTAACGAATTGTTTATGACGTTTTATAGTTCATGTTTTTGTTGCTGTATTTTTAATAAACTTATAACCATTTGGAGTGGCATTTCGCTAATGGAATTTACAATCCCAAGAAATAGCAGTGCTACCTAACATAAAATTGGTCCTTCGAGCCGGATGCACTGCCATGATTCTTGCCATTTTCCAATTCATCGGTGTAACATTATCTTCATGCGAGACGACTAGCGAACCTAGTAAAAGATCTTTGTACCACTTGGTTCTCTGCTGTAACGTGTGTAAATAGTCCTTTGATCAACGGTCCCAAAACTGCTGAATTAACAGGATCAACAAAATTGTCGCCGAAGACCTACTACGGATTCCACAATCTCTAATATGGTAATGTCAGGTACAACTATATCTATGAAGTTTTCTATATCTATGCCAGGTAGCTCAGTGGTAGAAGCATCGATCTTCTAATCACAGTGGCTACCGGTCGCGGGTTCAAATCTCAGCGACTGCGGAATTTTTCCGAAGGCTCGAGAAAGCGGTGACGCGAGATACAATGGGTCGCCAGGCCTAAGTGTCATCGAGGCTGCCCTGGTTGCAGAGTCGAGCCTACCGCACGAGGTGGATTGTTTCGTGGGTATACCTGAGAAGATGAAATTCGGACTTAGGGACTCCCACACTACCGCATGGGATGTAACAGGCCCATAAGGTGCCCATAAAGGGTTTCATCCACTTTTCAACAAAAAAAAATATCCATGCTCGGAATCACCACCAACAGTACCCACTCATGGGACGATCATGTGAGGTCCATTGCGAAAACCGTTTCACAAAAACTTGGTTTCTTATTCCGTGCCAAGAGCTACTTTACATCCCAGCAGCTCCTCATAATCTACGAAGAACATATTCGGCCTATCCTAGAGACTGATCACATGTTTGGAGTTCGGCTCCTAAACATACGCTAAAGCTCTTGGATTCTTTCCAGAAGAGAGCTATTCGTTTGATTGATGATGTCACACTTAAGAGTTCATTGACCTGTCTAGAAGATCGTAGAATGGTGGGAGATCCTTGCTTTTCTATAGATATTTCCATGGTCGGTGTTCATCAGAAATCTCGTATGTTGTTTCACCACGAGAGATTCCAGATAAGCGGACTAGAGGAGCTCAAACTAGTCACTACGTCACTGTCAAACTCGAGACATGCCGAACTTCTTCCTTCCAGACATAATTTTTTTTTAAACAGCGAAATTGTAGAATTCTTTACCTAGTGAGGTCTTTCCCTATGCCTATAACTTCCTTCAAGAAAAATTCTAACCCCTATCGCCATTTTGTGACTCAGACAGCCGATACTTTGGTAATCTAATATGTATGTTAATCCTTGTAAAATGGGAATAAATATCAGTATTAATTAAAGCCAAGACAAGACTAACCAAGGTCCAGAGACTTGCATGTCTAGGGGGTCACAGGGGCCATGGAATCTACGCTCACTGCAGCAATGAAGACACTACTGGGGTTGCCTCCCCTCCAATTGGTAATCCAAGGATTGGTTCTTCCAGAATACAAAATACACTGGAGAATGTTCACATTGGGCCAGGACACATGAGCATCGTAAAAATCGTGACCAGGGACGTGTAAGGCATGAGAACAGATCACATTTCAAAGCGATACTCTTTTAACAACACATTCAGGGTATCAATATAGTACAGTCAAATTAGGATTTGAGATCGAAAAAATTGCGGGTAAGCTGGATTTTTGATATGTTGTTACTGGTGGTCAAAAACGTAAAATGCCAAGTTGGCGTATCCCCACCTGTTTCGGAATCGCCGCCATCTTGAAAAAATTTTGGATTCCATTTATCTCGCTTCCCGTTAGTCGGAGGAAAAAAAGTATAAGGACAAAAAATGTTCATTTTCAGTTTTTCTACATTTCTTGTTCGGGTAAAACTCTCTGTAGTTACTTCCCAAAAAAATAGAGGTCGCCAAAGTCACCAAAAATCCGATTTTTCACTTTTTGACCTTCAAAAATTAATGTAATACGAAAAATTCTAAATGAAAGTTGTTTATCTTAAAAAAATGTACAAAAAATATATTCATAGTTTATAACAATTTCTCAATTGTTTCTGAGATATAGCGTCTCAAAGTCAGGTGCGCTCCCCCTACTTTACTCAACCTAGTTTCTTGCAAATGTACGAAAAATTGCAGTTCTTCTTGTGGGTGCCGAAAAGCCGGTCTTCATTGTTCCGTCATTTGCAAAAACTGTGAAGGCAAAAACTGTGACAATAAGCCAGAACTAATGATCGAGCCGGACGAAGAAGATTTATACGAGGAATCGCCGTCTCAAGTCGGAGGAACATTATGGGAAGACGACGCAACAGAAAGATCCGAACAAGAGCAACGTAACGTACAATCAGAGGAATCCATGTCGGAGGGAGATGATAGTGTTTTTGGCGAGGATGTACACGAAGAAAAAGAAACGCCAAAAAAAAAAAGACGTTTAAGTTGAATATGGTTTTTGTTCTGAAACAACGTGTTTTGATGTAAAATAAATGTATATGTGCAATTAACATACAATCCTTCAAAAATTATTACCTTGAATTCCTCTTTTGGTATTTTTCGATTTTTTTGGAATTTTTCAAACACGCTTCTTCGTATCTTATTCACGGATGAACGAAAATGAATGCAACTGTACAACGTGGAGCAAAAAGTGAGTATAAATAACATTTTATTTCATATTCCTTCTGTTTTTTCAGATCAAAATGTTGAACATACTTAACCTTTATTCCCCAATACAATATTATCAAAAACAATTCTAAAAAATGTAAAAACCGCATTTGCTTTCAAAAATGTTGTAAATTGATTATTTAAACAATTTTTTGCGATCTTCCATTGAGCACATAATTGCTTTGACATTGTTCACTATTCACAGATTATTCGCGGAATGGATAGTGAAAACATTCAGAATTAAAAATTAATAAAGAGAATCGTACATCGATTCCGGCATGTAAAAATGCAAATAAACAAATGGAATGTAAAAAAAAATTTAATATGGTTATTAAATTTACCAGGAGTTCAAATACACATAACTTGACTATATTGTCAAAAACACAATGTATTCACTACAGACATTTAGCTAATTTTTGGCGCGCACCTGACTTTGAGACGCTATATCTCAGAAACAATTGAGAAATTGTTATAAACTATGAATATATTTTTTGTACATTTTTTTAAGATAAACAACTTTCATTTAGAATTTTTCGTATTACATTAATTTTTGAAGGTCAAAAAGTGAAAAATCGGATTTTTGGTGACTTTGGCGACCTCTATTTTTTTGGGAAGTAACTACAGAGAGTTTTACCCGAACAAGAAATGTAGAAAAACTGAAAATGAACATTTTTTGTCCTTATACTTTTTTTCCTCCGACTAACGGGAAGCGAGATAAATGGAATCCAAAATTTTTTCAAGATGGCGGCGATTCCGAAACAGGTGGGGATACGCCAACTTGGCATTTTACGTTTTTGACCACCAGTAACAACATATCAAAAATCCAGCTTACCCGCAATTTTTTCGATCTATCCCCTTTTTTTCGACTAATTTGACTGTACTAATACCAGAAAGGACTGAATAGGAACATACAAACCTGGGCGACATTCTACAGGAAAATATCTGGTATATAGACGAGTCTAAGACTGAAAAAGGTGCAGGTGCAGAAGTATATTCAAGAAACCCAAAGACTGGCTTGAGCTATTCATTGGGTAGACACACCTCTGTCTTCCAAGCAGAGGTATATGCAATGCTCCAATGTGTGAAGGAAAACAATCGGAGAGCCATCGATGATGAGCAGATCCACATATTGACAGACAGTCAGACTGCACTCAAGGCAATGAGAAGTCAGGAAGTGACCTCCCGTCTGGTATGGACATACAAAAAAGAACTTGAAATACTGGCAGACCGAAACCGCGTTAGGCTGATTTGGGTGTCGGGACATCAGGGAACCACAGGTAATGAAAAAAGGCGACGAACTTGTAAAAAGAGGGTCGGAGAACGCTCCTGATCCAGAACAGACCACGAGGGTACCAAAACGTACAGCACGAAGGTCTGTGGAAGACTGGATCATGGAAAACCACAAATAATACTGGGAAGAAATTCCAGAAACTGAACATGGGGAGAAATACAGACTTTGCGGTAAGGATACAGAAACAGTGACACACATACTGTGTAAATACGAGGCACTGGATCGCAAAAGACAATCAATCTTGGGAAAGCCTAACGGCGAACCAGAATTATTCAGTTCCCACCCTGTAAAGGACTTGTACAAACTCGTACAAGGTACAAAAATATTCGAGTGGATACCGTAAAGAAACAAAACATAGGCGAGATACAATGGGCCAGCAGGCCTAAGTGTCACCGGAGGCAATAGCCAGACAAGCCTACAAAGGGGGTGAAGTTTTTAGTGAGTATGCCTGGAATGGTGACTCTCACAGTAGACCTTGAGACTCAAAGGCTCAGAACCTCCTTATAAAGGGTTTTCTTCACCTCCGCAACAAAAGAAAAAAAGCCTTTTTGTGATTTTCATGAGCGCATATTCAAGCATCTTAGATAGAAAGAGATGGTAGTATAAGCATTTTTCAGTTCTTTGAATAATTTTTACAACATTTTCTATATATACCATTACATATAAAACGAATTGCTTAGCGTTGTAGTCGAAATATGCGTTCAAATTACCCCAAAGGATGATACCATATTTTAAATGCGATTCACAGTGGGTAGAATGAGTTCTTCTCAGAACTTTTTGTGATACTTGATTGGACAGACAATGCTAATAACATTATGCGTGTCATTTTATGTATATGCCTGAAATTGTCTTCAGTCAGGGCACAATTAGGCGCATTCTGCTTGGTCTCAACACCAAAAAGTCTATGGGGCCAGACGAAATTCCACCTGTCGTCTCAACGAATATACGCCTGAATTAACACCAGTTTGCTGCAGGTTGTTTAGCTTTTTAGACAAACTTGGTAAGTTTCCTTCCAGCTGGAACACAGCTAGACTCGAACCAAATCCGAACTAAGGAAACAAAACCCATTCTAATAAATTATTGACTCATTGCACTATTATCTGTGATCTCTAAAGTGGTGGAGAAAGCAATCAACATCGAGCTCATGCAACACCTAGAGAGCAATCGTGAATGACCGGCAGTTCGTCAGCAGAGATCAACAGGAGACCTGCTTGCACACGTAACACATATATAGCAGAAATCTATTCAAAAACATGGGGAATCTCTAGCTGTAGCATTGGATATTTCCAAAGCATTTGAATGAGTCTGGCATAAAAGCCTTCTTGGGGAACTTCCGTCACATGGTTTTCTGCCTCAACTTTGTCGCTTGCTATCGAGTTTTCTATCAGATAAATACCTCCATGCTGGTGTTCCACAAGGATCTATCTTGGCACCAACTTTATTTCTGCTCCATATAAACGATCTGCTGGAAGTGACCTCCTGTCCCGTCCATAGCTTTGCAGGTGATGGTACAATTCATACATCTTTCTTATCTAAAGCCCCTACACCATCCAATGAAGTCAGAGAACGGGACAGAGACAGGTTGACGCAATTAATGGAGATCTGGCAAAGATTTTGAAATACAACCAAAACTCAGGCTAGCGTCTTCTCCAGGAAGGGGGATCCCACAATCCCTAATCTACTAATTGTAGGTACAACTATTCCTATGAAGTCTTCCATATCCATTCTCGGATTTACCACCAGCAGCACCCTCTCATGGGACTATCATGTAAGGTCCATTGCGAAAACCGCTTCACAAAAACTTTGTTTTCTATTCCGTGCCAAGAGCTACTTTTACATTTCAGCAGTTCCTCATAACCTACAAAGCACAGATTCGACCTGTTCTGGAGTACTGTCCACATTCCACATTCGTTTGGAGTTCGGCTTCCAAGATACGCTGAAGCTCTTGGATTTTATTCAGAAGAGAGCTATTCGTTTGATTGATGTTCTTACATGGTCGGTGTTCATCAGAAATCTCGTATGATCCACCACGAAGGATTTCAGGTAGGCAACTAAACGAGCTCAAACCCCTTCTTTGTCAAGCTCGAGACCTGCCGAAATACTCCTTACCAGTTCTCTTCATCTAGCGAGGTATTTCCCTATGCCTGTAACCTCCAAACCTTCAAGAAAAACTCGAATACATAACTTCCCTCCTAACATTTCATTGCTGGCTCACACAATGTTCCTCGAACATTATAGGTTTCCCCTTTCCCACTCGTATAGTCAAAGTGTAGAAGAAACAAGTTTGATTTCATTTTAAAAAAGAAAATTGTTTTATAATTACCGGGGGGAGGTGTGGTGGTAAAATTAATGTAGTTAAGTTATTAGTAGTATGAGTATCCCATACAATCAATAATAGTTGAAGACAGGTAGTTGTAGACAGAAAAACAGATCAACGTGTCAAATGATGTCTGGTTCCTACTCAATATGTCATAATGAAATATGTTATTCTTTTATTAAAACCCTCAAACATCTCACTATACTCAAAAATACAGATAAATGGAAGAATGAAGATATAATGTAAGAATAAACTTTCATTTTGAACAAAGTAAAAACGAAAACAATTTGACTATCATTTGATTCATCATCATGTTAATTTTGTTGTGAATTGAACTATTTTTACAAAAACAGCAGATTTATCAGGTAGCTATGTCTTTTTCTTGTGACACCTTCAGGATTTTTGCGCTGAACTGGCAATTGTTTGGGTAATTATGGTACATTCCATGCTGATCTTGCAAAGTTACATCCACATTTCGTAGACATCAAAGTAGTATGTACGAGATAAATGAACCGATGTTCTCGAGTTCGACTTTAAGAACGACCTGTATCGCCGCGAATGCTTGTCTCATTTTTAATTGGACGCTTGGACGGCTCGCTTTGCTAATTCAGCGCTCTATAGCATTCATGAATTGTTATGGGATAATTTGGTATGAAACCACAGTGCTCTTTAAGAAAGTGGGCGATAATTTATTTCTGTATTCTTTAAATACACATAATAGCAATGTATCTTCAGACAAGCCTTGGGGCGAACGTTTAACATTGAATGAACCGAATCGAATGAATCTACCTATGAATGAAGATCCATGTACCTATAGAATGAATTAGAATTTTTAATTCACAATTTAAGGTGCTATTTATTCACAAAGAGTGTGTATGAAAACATAATCTTCAATAACTTTCATTTCCCTCACTATACGCAGTAAATAGTGTAAGGGAAGTATTGTATCGAGCCAAAAAAAATTTCCGGATTTTCGCGGATATATCTGTTTTGAACATTTCTGAATCGTATCAGACTATTTTTGAGATGTTTTTGTTTGTGCGTACGTGTGCAGTAGCCCGTTTCGAGTAGTATTTTCAGTTTTTCAGATGGAATTATAGCTAAATGAAACAAGTTTCTTTGTTGAAGTGAAAACTTCTTTAGGCGCGTTGAGCTATTTCAGATGGGGGTAAAACCATGAGTCCGTCACGTGCCGTCACGCTGTAGCTATATATATTAGGCACTATGTGTACTGCCGCCTGCGAAACTACTTGGGTCAGGCGTCAGGTAGTCTCTCTATATGCTTACACACGTGTGCATATCTGAGTCGGATACTCGACGTTATTCATTTACTCAATCCTCGGTCCTCGTGCAGACGGAAGTTATATTCTTATTGAATTTATTAATTGTACATTGAGTACTTAGTATCGAATCTACGTGCAAGGTTTTAAAAATTGTGAATATAATTCTTGTCATAAGAATATAACATTAGTGATGTGTATAAGTGAAAACTTATGCATGTGTACTACACATTGATGACGTTGTGTTATATCTAGTTTATTATTGTCATTGTTCGAATGTTGGATGACAGCAACAAATATAATAGTGAATATCGTCTTGATGTTTTTTTTAATACTACTAATACGGAAGTACAAAATTTTCTTTCAAATAATTATTTGTGGTGTAATTTCCGATCATACTGACATTTGACGGAAATGTTTATATGTTTACATTTTGCGTTTCTTTTTAGATTATTTGTTCATTGGTCCGAATTGAAGATGTTTTCTTTTACCACAATCCGTAGACATCTTCAATTCGGACCAATTCTGTTTAACATTACTTCCATTTACATCGATGTGAATATCAATAAATAATATATTTTGAACATAAAATAATGTGTATTTATTATAATGACTATCGGGTTACATTCATACTCTTTACAGGGATTGTACCGCCCATTACACATTTTTTATTATTAAATATAAAAATGTATATAATTGTTGATTGAAATGCTGACACTTGAAAACTAAAGAAAAACTAATTATATTAATTTTCATTCAAAAATAATAAAATTGTAATTTCGGATGCTACAACGAGTACAACAACTCCATACTAAACTCCGTAGACAATAGTATATGTGGCATCGGATGTCTGCGTTGGTTGTCATAATGCTGAGCAACAAAATTTCGTCAGGCAGAAGTTGCATAAAATGAGAACCGATGATGAGGGTGAATTACCATAAGAGTTAATTTTCCTTCCTACAATCAACAGCGAATGCGGACAAAAGTAAACCATTGCAAATGGAAGAGCAATAAATAAGCTTCCATTTGATACCATATTTATGGCCGAAATGCTACTATTTTTATTATTTTAAGTCAGAACATTTGGGTGTCACCTGTTATTTGATGAAGTGAAATTTCAAACGACAAATACTCAATTATTTTTCAAGACAAAAATGGAAGATAACTATCGCCAAAGATTAAGCTTTAGAATGGTGTGACAATTTTTTTCATCGCACATGCAATAGCAAAGAAATTGTGTTAAATGTAACTTAACATCAGGGTTTGTGAAATACCAAGTATACTGTTATTCCAAATTTTGCTTGCAGAGAAGTTGAGCAAGTTACAACACACAGACACAGACAGGAAATTTTCCAAACAATTTGAAAAACCTATACACAGCTTCCTATGATCAATCGTTCGGCCTCTATTGCATGGAACAATAGATCCTCTAGTTTCCTTAATTTTCATCCGATAATTATGAAATCCATCAATTCGAATAGAAGTGAGTTTATATATACTATTTTGACCATAACAAGAACATTAACAATCAGAAGTAGTACGAATTACATAATTTCTCAATGTTTGTTAAAATTGCCTAGAAAATTTCGCTCGGATTCAAATGAGCGCCTCATTATAAACTATAGAGATGAAGGATAGAGTAGATGCATAAAAAAATACTGGGTACCATTCCAAAACTATCATTTGCAAGAGACAGATATATCAGAAAGTCCTGATTCTCGAACCTTGCGTCATTTGATATTACATGTGAAACAAATGATTTACAATCACGGATAAATTCACTGACTTTTGATAGCAGTGCCGTACTAGTGAATAATCAGTCAATAAAAATTTATTCAAAAATTGTCAAAACCCTCGGAATCAATTTTTTATCCATTTTTATCAATATTTGATAAACTAAAAATGTTACTCTAGAATCATGAATAGCGACCTCGAAAACCGTCGAGTGAAATTTTCTAGGCAATTTTAACAAAAATTGCCAAATGTCCAATTTGGCAATTTCTAGCTAAAGTGTTCGAAAATGGTAAATCTAACTTCGGAATCATGATCAGCTACCTCGAAAACCCCCGAGTGTAGTTTTACAGCCAATTTTGGCAATACTTACCAAATTTACAAAATTTTGGATAATTTTCCAATGAATTGACCATGAAAATTGGCCAATTTCCAGTTTAACAATTGAAAAATGTCCAAGCGACCAGATTCAATATCGTCCAGTATGCGTCCAAGAACGATTTGCAAAAAAAAAATTGATTGGTTCAGTCAGTTTTTTCCGAGCTTTTACGTTTTTTACGTCTAATTTGACCAGACTAGTATCCTCAAAAAGAAAATACCAAGACACTGAGGAAAGAATCCGACGATTAGCCGAACAGTTTGGCCCCCAATGGATATCACGAATTAAGTCATAGTTGTTTCCAGTAAAAGACTTTTATATTCATTTCTCTTGTGTTGTCTCACCCATTTATATTTTATAATCGTATCCTGCCTACCCTTTTGTGGTTAACATTATTCTTTGAAGAATTTCATCTTCGAAGAACTGTCTTTTGAAGAAAGGGTAATTCGAAGAAATTATTTTCGAAGAACTGTTTTTCGAAGAAATGACTTTTCGATGATCTGCTTCCGAAGAATTGTTTACGAAGAATTTATTTTCGTAGAATTTACCGAACACCCGATTCAATACATCACCGGCTTAGAGAACATTTCGACCACAAAAACATGGTGGTGGTCCTGACAAAAATGTTAGGAATGTCGAAATCGAAGAATAAATATTAACCATCGTCTGAAATCACACAAACATATAGATATAGACAATTACGAATTTCTGAAATATATTGGTTTAAGTGATTCATATGTAGTTTCTCATACAGATTGATATCATTGAATTATAATGACCAGAATCAGATAGAGATCATGCTCAAATAGAGGACAAGTGGTTAAAAGGAAGTTCAATTAAATATCGAAAGAATGCTGTTCCACAATGAAGTTTATAATTTTAATTCAAAATATTTCAGTAGATATTCATACAATTAGTAGCTGGAAATATTCCAATTAAATATAAAGAATGAATGAAAGGAACTGGCGATTATAATCGAGATAAAAATCTATCAGAATCTGATATTTAACGTTAGTATAACATATTTAATTAAGTGGTTACAGATTCAACACTATTTGGGTCCACATAATGACGGTTATTCATTTGACTTCTCTTCCGACTAGCAATAATCCACTAACATTTACTCTTTGCCATGCTCCACCTGCCATCATTCTCTGATTCAAGTGAACGAATAATTTTCAAAAAGAAGAAAAGTTAAACCTGTGGTTTCGGCATTCACGTGGTTTATATTCTTTTTACAGTTTGAGAAATACAACTTGAATTGCACTACAACTTGTAACATTTCATTTATAACAAGTAATGCCCCAAATAATGTTATCAATTGAAACTACATAAAAAATTAGAACCTTATATATTACAATTCAAAACAGGATAGAAATTGGAGGATGGGTAGTGAATAGTTTGGGTGAGAGGTTATTTACAAAATTTTGAATTATACACATAAATTTGGTGATTTAATATTAAATTACTATTGTCTTTTGTTATTTTTGAAATTGCCATTGTTTCTAGACTATTAACTTTATGTCCTTTGTCCTGAATATTTAAGATATCGGGATAGAATAGAATAGAATAGAATAATTTATTCATGCTAAATACCAAGTATTGGCTTACATTCTTCAAGATAAAAGAAAGGAAAAAAACAAATTCAAATTATGATATAACAACGGAGAATAAAAACTTAAAACTATTAAATCAGAACTGAAAATCTAAAGGATGACATTATGATTATGTTGCTGGTTCGAGTAATTAGAGTCTCAAATGTTCTTGGAACCGCACAATAAAACTGCTTCCAGTTTGTCCTGTATATTAACGATTCGTAAAACTCAAGCTATAGATAGGAGATAGATGAACATATCGAGCTGCGAAGCGTTGTTTTCATCTTCACAAGATCTAGAACGCCGCTTGAAACGAACAAATATCTAAGAAAGTCTAACAACCCATAAGCAGACAATTTCCGGTTCCAAATCATTATAGGTACCAATATAATAATCAAGATCAGATAAAGTCCATGCTCGACTAGAGGACAAATTTGTTAAGAGGGAATTTAATTAAAGGTTGGAAGAATGTTGTTTTATCATAATGTTTTTAATTTTAATGAACATGTTTTGAGTTAATAGGCGGAAATGTTTGTGTAAGGTACAGAGAATGAATTTGTATCATGATATTTTTAACCTCACTATATACTTATCTATGGTTTCGGCGTTTACATAATGTAAAATCATTTTTCGCATTCTGTACAGTAATGCATTGCATTGACGAACTTAGAATCGTACAGTAGTGAGACATTTTACTGCATAAGAACATCAGTATCATTTAAAACACTATTTAACAAAAAATGAAAACGTTTATTTTGAGTATTATGACAATAAATATTAAAAAAGCAGTTGTTTAAGTTAGAAAAGGTCACAACTTTTGACCTCCCTGCATCAACTAGTTATTGCTGAACATTTTTTTCATTCACCACAATTCCTAAAGGCGCTTCTTGGGTTTGTCCAAGTTGAGCATCGTTAAATAACCTCTTAGAATTTTTTATTGTATTACCAATGCTTTCTTCCACGTATCCTTCAGCTACGATTTTAGATCGCCATCCCCTATGCCGTTTAAGAACCTGAATATCAGCGCCACTGTTGGCAAGAAAAGTTGCAGAATCCTTCTCAGGCAATGGCCGGTGTAACTTGAAGCATCAGGAAGTTTCAAATATTCCGCAATTTTTAATGGAATTTTTGCAAAAGTATGAATGCCAACTGACTGCACTGAACATTTGCTATAACGATAGGATTAGTTTGCCTTCAGGAACTTGTAACGGTATATCATTAATGTATATTAAAGAGAGTACAGGTCCAAGTATGGAGCCTTGAGGTACCCCTAAGGTAATCGGCACTCTAGACGAGTTTGGAGAATGCATATAGACAACTTGCGTTCTACCAGATAAATAAGACCGTATCAAAGACAATGATGCTTCAGAAATTTTAAAACTGTTCAGTTTAGGCATCAGAATATCGGTAGAAACACAATCGAATGCTTTTGTGAGATCACAGAAAATTGAGCCAAAATGCACAAATGTTGTGGATTTGTTTTTTTGAAACCCAAATAGTTCTTCCGTGAAAATATTATTATCCTCGAAGTGATCTATAATTTGACAGGTTAGATATTTTTCTAATATCTTTCCAATTATTAGACATAGGTCTAATGTTATTCAACTCATTTTTTGAACCTTTTATATGTATCGGTAATACTTTTAGATAGTTTCAAATATTTTGGAAATGTGCCAGTATTAATGCAAGCGTTAAAGAGTTTTGTCTGGGGATTCACTAAGTAATGAGAAATACACTTAATAATGATAATTAAAGCTCGGATTATACTCAAACTGCCTTTTTTGCCTATTTTGCCTATTCTAGGTGTTTTTTGCACATATTACCATTTTTCGTAAATTTATGCCTTTTTTTAATTTTATGGTACCTATTTCTATTACTAAACCTTTCTGTAATAAAATTCGGGTCAATAATTAGAATATCAATGGTTTGTTCATTAATGGTTTCTTAGGAAAATTTACCTGATCGAGGCTTGAGGATTAACTATTGCCCTTTTATAATAAACAATTATCAGTTGTACATACGGTTACTGTATAAGAGTTTACTTTTGTTGCGTATGTGGAAAAGTAAAGAACACACATTTTAAAAAGTTTTAGACGATTCGTGAGTTTGTTTAGAAAGATACCTTCTAAGTAAAGTGTATGGATTCGACCATATCCGGAACTTTCTCTAGAAGGAGATGGCGCATTTTGCAAACCGTGCGGCAAATCGGTAAGTTTTATTTTTTCTCTCCCTCTCTCATCCACCCCCATAACTAAATTCCAGAGTGGTATTAAAATTCTAATTATTTTTAAGTTTTAAAATTCTCAGATTTCAAGTACTGAAAAGTACTTTATTAACCAGCATTGTGAAACTCCACTTCATAAACGGAATTCAGAAAAATTTAATTCCTCTAAGTTAGTCCAAACATCTCTGCGGGATAGTTTAAGTAGTTCAAAAAAACAACGGAAGAGGACACATTCAAATTTGATTTATGCCAGATGATGATTGCATCCAACATTCCTCTGTATGAAGTTAATCATCCTAGTTTAAAATTATTAAAAAAAAAACATTTTAATATATCTTTACCGGAGGAGAGTACATTGACAAAACAAACTATGGATAAATGGTATGTGAAATGTATACCAAAAATTGAACGGGACATAGGGGGCAATTTCTTGTTTATCATCGTGGATGAAACGACAGATGTATGCGGCAGATATTTAGCTAATTTTATGATTGGAATACTTTCCAAGAAAACTTTATTCAGTTACCGTTAAAGAATTAAAAAAAACAAACAATTCAACTATAAGTATATTTATACAGGATAGTTTAGCAAACCTCTCTTCACCTAATGCTGTACCAGTCAATAAAATAGTTCTAATGCTTCCAATCCCAACTTAAACATGCACTTGTGTCGTCCACAGGGTAGATTTTCAGTTCAAGCCTCAAGCCTACCCTGAAGATGCCACCTGTAATGGTTGGCAAAACGTCGGCAACAAGTCGAGCTATTGTGACGCGGAATCAATCCGAAAGCCAAGATTCTCCAAGATTAGCTATCCGCATAAGTCTACTATTCAAGATATTAAACATCCTAAAACTTCTTTGCAAGGATATTTTGATAATGGTCTTATTTCATTTCCAAATTTCAAATTGACCTCTATTGGAGTTTTTGCAGCATTACAATTCATCATATAGAATTTTTGGAGAAGTTTGGAAATGTAATGACTTTGATTCAATTTAATTAATTGATTATTTATATCTAAAATGATTTTAATTCCCGGAAAAATATCAATGTTTTCCAAACACTTTATTTTGAACTCGTTGTTGAGAATATTTTTTATTTTTTTCATTTCCTCAGTAGAGTTTCCCACTAGAAGAATATCATCTACAAATACTAAAAGATATAAAATGATATTCCCAAAAAACTTGATATAATTACAATTATCTGATTCACTCCTGCAAAAATTCTCTCTCATCATCACACAGTCAAAACGTTTATACCAACAACGTGGTGATTGTTTTAATTCATACAAAGATTTATTCAATTTACATACCGTGTCAGAATCATCTGTGAAAGCAGGAGGTTGACTCATTTAGATATCTTCATCTAATTTCCCATGAAGAAATGCAGTTTTTAAATCCATTTGAAAGATAGAAAAATTCTTCTGAACGGCCATAATCAACAAGATTCTAATTGTTATTATATTTTCTACAGGAGCATAGGTCTCACAATATCATAACCATATTGCTGACTATAACCTTTTGCAACTAACCTTGCTTTATAACTAGTTTCGTTTTTATCAGAACCAATATTCTTAATTGTGAAAATCTACAATGGTTGTTGTTGAAAATGAAGACAAAACTGAATCCGAAGAAATGACTATGTGTGACATTCAGAGCGATGAAAATCATGGTGATAGGGACTTTAAAGAAGACGACAATCATTTTGGATGATCAGAACACATATCCCGAATTAGAAAATCTCCTTTGTGGCATGAAGATTTTGAAATGAACTCATATTCTGTTCCATCGTGTGAAAATGATCTTTCATTTTCTGGAGATCCAGTAATACCGGGATATCAAAAATTATCTTGGTCAAGGGTGGTTGTGGAATCTAAAACGTGTGTCTTACTTTACGTTAGAAATAATTATGTCACTGTCACACTGACATCATCAATAACCTACAAGTTTCATACCTATCTATTTCAGTTGTAAAACAATAATGAACTACAAATTAAAAATTATCTTGGTCAAGGGTGGTTGTGGAATGTAAAACGTGTGTCTTACTTTGAATTTTTGAATATGTTTTGTTGAGTCAGAATCTGTTAAGTCATTGTGCTGAAATTTTCTAATCCAGTTTTTGAATCATGCCTCTTACCACACAGCACAAAATTTTCATGATTGAAGCCTATTTTCGAACGGGTGCGCTAGTTAATGGAAATTGGCAATACAGTCAACGTATGTGTTTGGACAATTTTCGAGAGCACTTCTCAAACGTGGCAATATTACCGGACAATTTTTATGCGTGCCTTACAAATTGTGCTGAAGTGTTTCGCGAAACTGGTTGTGTGACTCATAAAAAAGGTGCTGGTAGACCAAGAGTTCGTACAGAAGAAATTGTCAATGACGTTCGTCAACGTATGGAAGAAGAGCCTGCAAAACCTTTGAAACGTCTTTCTCAGGAAATTGGACTTTCTTATGGAACATGTCAGAAGATTTTAAAGAAAGACTTGAACATGCATCCATATAAGATGCAAGCACATCAAGCTATTCTGCCTGCAGACCACCCCAGACGCCTTGCTTACTGCCATTGGTTTGGCAATAATTTAATGAACGACGATCTTCTGGACTTAACTTTTTTTTCTGACGAAGCGTGGTTCCACCTTTCGGGATACATCAATTCTCAAAATATGCGAATGTGGAGCAACGGTAACCCTCATGTATTTACTGAATCGCCACTACATGCTCAAAAAATCGGTGTTTGGATGGCAGTTTCTCGCAGAAGAATAATTGGGCCAATTTTTTTCGATTTCACCGTCAACGCAGAAAGGTACAGACACAACTCTTTGGCTGAATTTGTGCAACAGTTAAATGATGATGAACTTCGGTACGTTTATTTCCAGCATGACGGTGTGCTACATCACATACTACACGAGAAAATATTGCTTTTCTCCGCGAGTTTTTTGATGACCGGCTGATAAGTTTGATACAGAAGTTGAGTTCCCTCCGAGATCACCTTGTTTGACAATTATGGACTATTTTATATTTCCTTACTTAAAAAACAAGATTTTTGCAACTCCGATAAATAATTTGCAAGAACTTCAACAAAGAATAGTTCAGCAATATGCAACCATAACGCCAGAAATGCTGCAAAACGGTTTTCACAGCATGAGGATGCGCGTCAACCTGTGCATCGAACAAAACGGGGGACATTTCCAACAATTACTGTAATTTAGTTTTTCTTGTTACTAAAACCGTTATTTCATATTTTGTAGTTCATTATTGTTTTACAACTGAAATAAATAGGTATGAAATTTGTAGGTTATTGATGATGTCAGTGTGACAGTGACATAATTATTCCAAACGTAAAGTGAGACACACGTTTTAGATTCCACGACCACCCTTGACCAAGATAATTTTTGATATCCCGGTAGTAATAGAAAATAAGCAATAACAAGTAATAAGTAAGTACCCATAGGTGCTTAATAGTAGTTTTAATAAACATTTTTTGTGACTTTAGCATATGATAAATAAAATACCTTCAATACAATAATTTTATAAATTCATATTTAAATGCATGAAAACATATTTTAGTTCAACTTGTTTTTGTGCATATTTTAAGGTTTTTTAAGTGCATATTTCCTGAGCTCTAGTTATCATTAAATAAGTTTTGATTGACACCGACGGATGAAAAGGGTAGTTGCTTGAACTGCTTAAACTGTCGGCTAGACGTCTTACATTTGCAGATCATTCATTCCATTCCAACATCTGTATCGCAATGTCTTCACGTTAATTGTTGCTCACTTGAATGTCTATTTTGACTGCAAAAACAGTCGTTCAATTCGCGTTAATCATTTTGTTTGTACGAGACGTTACTATCGCGAGGCCTGTCAATTATGATTAATTTCCTAAACACTCCCTCCAGCTTAATTAATGAGCTATAATTGATCGTTCCGTTTGAATATTACGATTTGATTAATTCAAATATCTGCGCTTAATTACAGGTATGCTTGTTTTGATTTTTGCATTAACATTATCAACAAACAACATTCCTTGGTACTTTGATCAAAAGGATAACTTCCTTGTCACTCACTTATATGCTAATTGGACTACAATTCTATCAGACTCCCATCTCTATGTATACCTTTATTAGTAACTTCATCTTATCGATGGATTGATTCCAGGAGTGGCTAACTACAATTTTTCCAGTTTTGGGCATTTATACAATAAATCGTAAAATGGTATGATATACAGAATGGTCCAGTTTCGAAAGCGGAAGCTTTACAGGCAGACAGATAACTACAAAATAATATCAGTTTGTACTATAAACATATTCGAAAAATGCTTCGTTACAAAGATACAGAGTGTCAAAATTTTTATAAAAAAAACAGATTTAATAATATTTTTAAAACTACTTCACTGATTTTTTTAGAAGCCAAAATTATTTCTAGAATCCATGTTTAATTTACAACAAAATAAGTCTCATTACTTTTTTCTGTTTGACACATCGTTTGCCAGTAAAAAATTAAAATTCTTTAAGCAACTGGAATTCAGACAAATTTCAATCTGTCGTAGTAGGCCATTAAAAAAACAACTACTACTGTAAGAGTTCTTTCATTTTATTATGACAGTTGATTGAATTATGACAGGTAATTTAATTTCGAGTTATTGTTAACATTGTTATTAGTGTTGCGTAAGTATTAATCTGAATCATGCTTTTTTCTAACAACGAATACATTCTTGCTACGGATTTTGAGATGGAAATTCAGAAGCGGCAGTTCGTGAATATCGTAGACACTATCCAAATAGAAGAGTTCCAGATGCTCGCGTTTTCATCAGAATTTTCGTAACTTTGGCCTGCGTGTTAATAAACAACGGAACAGAAGCCGTCGATATAATATTCAGAATAATCGTATACTTCGTACTTTTGATAACAATTCGAGGCTGAGCTCTCGGGAGGCAGCTCAGAACCTTCACATACCGAAGTCTACAATATTACGAACACTACACGATGGCCACAGACATGCATATCATCTACAGCCTGTTCAGGATTTGCATCCTGGTGATGCTGAAAAGAGAATAAGATTTTGCCAGTGGCTTTTAAACTCAATGGAAGAAAATCCTGACTTTTTCCATAAGATTCTTTGGACGGATGAATCCTCTTTTACCAGACGTGGGGTAACAAATTACCATAATACTCATATTTGGGCATATCAGAAACCTCGGGGAATTCGGCCAAGATCGTTTCAAAATGAATTTTCCGTGAATGTTTCGTTGGGCGTTATTCATGTTAATGTTTGTGGTCCACATTTCCCACCCCAAGGTTGAACTCGCAACTTTTTATTAACAAGGGAAGATTTAGTTTTAAGAATTCAGCAAGTCTGCAATGATATGCGGCACAATCCGCATGAAGTATCTGCTGCAGTAAATGCGTTATTGAGTAGATGTCGAAAATGTATTGAGGTGGGTGGACTACTTTTCGAGCAATTTTTGTGATTTTACCTTTAATTTTCTTTCATTTATTTATTTGTTGTTGTTGCCATCAATTAAATTTCTTATTTTCGTTTTTGTTTAATCGTTTTTCAGAAATCAGGTATTTTAATTTTTCACTGGCAAACGATGTGTCAAACGAAAAACAGTGAGGAGCCTTTCTGTGTTGTAAATTGAACAAGGATTCTAAAAATAATTTTTGCTTCCAAAAAAGTCAGTGGCGTACCATATTTTTCATGAAAAATAGCCAAAGATGTGTCTGTAGACACGCTATTGGTGGAAGTAAAATAATACTTTTTACGTAAAAAGATGTATTTAAATTATCTATTCAAACATGCCAAATTTTTCCATGTTTACAAAAATCAACATAATTGTAAATAAATAGTGAAGATCCTACAACAAAATGAAAATGAGCCACTCACCATCAGATTGCTCTATCTTTAATATCTCACTCATTATACCCTGTTCGAAATTATCCACTTTATCCTTGCAACAATTTCTTTTTATCATTTCTATTGACTGAATACTGACTGAAAATATGAGTGAACGTAGATGAGCGCGTTCTTATTCGTGATGAATAAATTTGATGGTTCCTTGCTTCATTCAAAACTGTCACTACAGCATTTTTTTTTTACGAGAAATGTAGTTTTTATAATATTGTAAATGAAACTCTTTTTATTTACAATTTCCACGAAGTAGTCGAAATGTGTCGTCATGTCTTTCATATCGACTAATTTGACGCATTGTTTTAAGTCCTCTTCCTTGACTTAACGAGTCCCTGAAACATAAAACAGATGGCGCCACAATCGAAAATCCGATGTGGCATTTGTGATGTACCATCTTTGACTAGAAGGCATTGAAATTTTCAGACTGATATGTCATTCAAAATTAGAAAAACGTTGGGCGAAGTGTATCGGACTACAAAGAGATTATGTTGAGAAATAAAATAAGTTTTGACCAAATTGTTTCATTTTTCAGGAACTTTTTACCTTGCCCTCTTATGTCAATCCCTTAAAATTGACTGCGGTTCACCATCACATGATATACACAAATCAGGGTTTGAATCAATGATTTATAAGCTTTAATATTTGTTACAATAATTAATATAAATAAAAAACCAAATGTTAATACAGATAAAAAGCCAAAATCCAAAGAATATATGATTATTTTGCACTTTATATATTATAGCTGAGGCCATGAGAACGGCGTATAGGTTAAGGGGCCTAGGTCACTGTACCAAAATGCACTACTCTCGTGGACACTCAGCGTGTACCTAAAAAGGCCAAAGTGACCCTAGGCGCTTACTGCACGGTTTTTCCGGAGGAGGTCTACGCAATATTGACTTGTGCCATGGAAAACCTGGAAATAGGCGCATATACATCCGCCCAGGCAGCCGGTTGGTGCTGGGGGCTCTCAAGTCGTGCCTCTAGGTGCAGAGATACACTGTCCCATCTCGTACCCTCAATTTATATCAACCAAAATTAGGTGAAGCATTAGAAATCCGAATAACATAATTTCTTCTCTAAAATTCCCTTCCGTTCCTGATCACACCATGTCAAGTTTTAGAAGTGAAATAAATAAACCATGGTTCGCAAAATTATCTAGTTAGAACAAGCAATCATCAGTACTTAATAATTTTAGTCTGCACTGGAGGTGCAACCTGCAATGGTTGAGCAATCGAAATCTTGCTCGACCTAATCCTTTTTTCATCAAAAACTAAGAAGACTTTAATTTATTCGATGAGGACCACGTTCTCGAAAAGAAAGATAATCAACTAACTGAGAACGAGTTAGCATGCACAGTTAAGGAATCGTACAACCATTTCAAATTCCATAATTTTATCTTATACTGTTCCGAAGATATTTAAAAAAATCGATCTTCAGGGTTCACCCTTTAGAGGACAGTAGCTCCCAAAGGGAGCAATTTTCGACGCATTTTCATAGTGAAATTTTTTCACAAAATAAGGTATTCTATAGACTATCAAACTCCTGCTACTTAAAACTGATTCATCCTGTATGAATGCGATTTAAAATCTACAGTTACGGGTCTATATGCCAAAGACACCTGCTTGTTAAGCATATTAAAATTGTAGGTAAATAATTTCAGATGTAAGTTATAATTAAACACATCAAACATATATTAAGATTCAGAAAGTTGGGCGTACCATAAAACATTGGCATTTGATATATTTTAATATTCGCGTGTTCTTTCTCATGGCGATTTGATTTGTTATCGAAAGAGATATAAACCACAGCGAAGTTGCACCTGTAAAGTGCGTGAATGAATTATATTTGTACACTGTTTAGACAGGATTAAGTCTGGCTACATAATTTATAAATATGATGAATGTAGTTATTTTTTTCACGGTTATATTCACTTTCAAGGTTCAGGCGTTCGATAATATAAAGATTTGAATAAAAATCGCAACAACCAGTATTAGTTGAGCAATTTATTCGAAATTTTCCACATGAGATGTACTTCAATATGACAAAGCAATTATAAAGTTTTCAATAAATATTCAGTTAATGAGTTGTACGACCGTGATTGACTATGCACTCATTTACTTGGTGTGGGACACTCACTCATCATTCCAAGCAATAGCCTCCTTGAGATTGTCTGGAGGATGAGGTAAATTATTACAGATGAAGTACCCCAATAATTACTGATACCAGTGATGAATGATATAGTTCCAAAATTATTATCGATGGAGTGATTACTGATAGTGTTCTAAAATGATTAATAATAAAATGATTACTGAGAGTTCAAAAATGATTACTGATAGAGTTCCAAAATCATAATTGATACCATTACTGATTGAATTCCGAGATGATTAATGATTACTGAAAGAAATCGAAAATGATTAGATTAAGTGATTACCGATTGAGTTCCAAAATGATTATTGATTATTGATTACTGATAGAGTGATTACTTAAGAGTTCCAAATTAATTAATGATAAAATGATGAGTTCCAAAATGATTGCTGATAGAGTGGTTACTACCGATAATGTTCAAAAATGATTACTGATACGGGTTCAAACATGATTACTGATAGAGTTCCAAAATGATAACTGGTAGAGCCATTACTGATTGAATTACAAAATGATTGATGATTACTGATATAGTGAATACCGATTGAGTTCCAAAATGATTGATTAAGTGATTACTGAAAGAGTTCCGAATGATCACTGATAAAGTGATTACTGATAGAATTCCAAAATGTTTAATGATTAATTACTGATAGAGTTTAAAAAAGATCACTGATGGAATGATTACTAATACGAGGCATGTTCCAAAATGATTGAGGATATAATGATTACTGATAGAGTTCCAAAATGATTGCCGATAGAGTGATTACCAATAATGTTCAAAGATGATTACTACGGGTTCAAAAATGATTACTGATAGAGTTCCAAAATGATAACCGATAATCACTACTGATTGAATTCCAAAATGATTGATGATTACTGATATAAATCCAAAATTATTACTGATATAGTTATTACCGATTGAGTCCCAAAATGATTTTTGATTAAGTGATTACTGAAAGATCTCCGCAAAGAATAATGATGGAATGATTACTGATACTGATTACTGATAGAATTCCAAAATGTTTAATGATATAATGATTACTGATATAGTTCCAAAATGATCACTGATAGAGCGATTACTGATAGAGTTCCAAAATGTTTACTGATAAAGTGATTACCTATAATGTTCCAACATGATTATCGTAAGTGATTAAAAATGATCACTGATGGAAGGATTATTTAAGAGTGACGTTCCAAAATGATCAATGATAGAATTCTTACTGTACGAGTTCTAAAATGATTATTGATAGAGTGGTTTACTGATAGAGTTCCAAAATGGTTATTGATATAGTGATTAGTGATAGAGTTCAGACATGACTACTTTTAGAGCTCCCAAAACCAGTATTAGAGACAGAGAAGACTCTGCTAGTTGATTATTCTTACTGTTTAGTATTTGCTTGATATACCTGAAATCCCGCTTTTGACTGCAAAAGCCTATAGACTGGGAAACCCTGACTGTGATTCAGGTTACATATATTCAAAGATAACTGACAAATCTTCTATTTAGAACTAATCTAAGTTATATAAAAATGATTTGATTTCTAAAAGAATATGTTCATGTGAACCACCCTGACCTGTGATTATAGTTATTATAGTTATTCACAAATAACAGACAAATCCTCTATTTAGAACTAATTCAAGTTAATATGAAATTGATTTAATTTCTCAAAAAAAAACTTTCATCGCAATGTCCACCAAACTTCCAGAGTTGTTCGCCCCTCGAGTGAACTCAATTTGTAGCTACCTCAAAGCGGTGAGTTCTGAATTATGTTTAAAAAATATTCTATTATTAAGATGAATATCTATCATCGAGGGCTCTTGGAGTTCACAAGAAAATCCTGTGGTAATAATTGGCAAAATGCGAGTAATAGTCCGAGGAATTAGCGCAATTCTCGTAGTATTCAGTGTAGCACTGGCACACGTGCCGACCTAACTCGGTGACGTCACGTTTCAATGTTTCCTTCCTGTGATTTCTAGTGTGCATGCATAGTATTTTTAAGAATTATTTCCTAATTGTATGCAGTTTTGTGTAGTTATGTGTCTTTTTCACATTTTGCTATGCAATTTGAATTATACATTTCACCACTATCTCCTCCAAAGACTATTGAGTTTTTCTTGCATTCCATTATGCACATTGCAAAGTTTTGCACGAAACATTCTTCATAATCCATACTTAGCCAATTAAATAGTACATTTATGTATGCCGAAGCTATAATAACGATAAATCATACATTACGATCTATTTAACAATTATTTATATGTTATGTCAGCTGCATACGCTGATTAACTTTCGCTAAATATGACCTTTGGAGGGAATTTCCTGGTTCCTATTACGGTATACTACGTATACACGATGCGACCCTGAAAATTGGTACACCAAAAGCGGTAAGATGAGTTATTTAAATTACTACTACTACGAATAGTAACTATAAATAATTTTTATTTGATAAGTACTAGCAAAGTGGTAGATATAAGTTATTGCACCATGGTTTCGCTATGAATTTCAAATAAGTCAAACCTCAAATCTGAAATATAAATTCTTAGCCTAAATAACATAACTATTGAAAGTTTGATTTTTACTGATTTAATAAATAAATGTAGCTATAGCTTCGCTAACATCGTAGCTTCTTCGAACGAATATTAGAAAGTACTAACTTAATACAAGAGAGGTAACCTAATATACCGGGATATCAAAAATTATCTTGGTCAAGGGTGGTTGTGGAATATAAAACGTGTTTTTTACTTTACGTTTGAAATAATTATGTCATAATTAATTTGAAGTTTCTAAAAGTTCGAAATTTCGCAATTTTATACGAATATTGTAACACTCAGAAGTCTTTAGCGCTTTGGAATCCGGAATTTTCACGTGGCCTATCGAAATTATAAAGTTCGAGTTATCTAAAAACATAGTTGCATGAACGCCAGACGTCCTATGTAATTAGCTACGAACGAAAGTGTTTTTGGCTATGGGCCGCTAGCTTTTACCCGCTTCGTGTATATTTTAGTCGTGAGAAAATTCCCTTTGGTACGTCGCACGTTAGACGCGCGTAACTGAGATCTGAGAATAGCTCAAACTGTTTTAATTAAATTTTCCTATTTAATGGACATTTATCGAAAAAAGAAGGGCCGTCGGGCACGGTCCGATACTAAATCTAACTACATGGAGCGAAAACGGCACGCGAAAAGTCGTCGTAAAGCCGTATTAGGTACAACCAGTTTGCACTTTTCTAAGTCGCGTGCTACGGGCTTCTCACGTGAACGTCGATTTACGGAAAATTAACTATTTCAAAACTGTTTTTGACCCGGATTGTGGCTATCACGACCTCTGAAAAGGTTCAAAGTTCACATAATTATTTCATAATTTGTAGTTCATTATTGTTTTACAACTGAAATAAGTAGGTATGAAATTTGTAGGTTATTGATGATGACAGTGTGACAGTGACATAATTATTCCAAACGTAAAGTGAGACACACGCTCTAGGTTCCACAACCACCCTTGACCAAGATAATTTTTGATATCCCGGTATAACTTTCATGATAATCGTAGAAAAGATGGTTGGTGCAATTTTACCGATTGGGAAACCATATGACGGGAGTTTCACAAGAAGGCTTTGGTGACAGACTCGGTCGAATGCTCTGGAGATATCCAATGCTACAGCTAGAGATTCCTCATGTTTTTCAATAGATTTCTGCCATATATGTGTTATGTATAACGTGCGAAGTTCGAACAGGAGATCTTGGTACTTTTTCCATTTTTCCTCCTCTTTCAAGACTATGTTCTTCTCTGCTGGAGCAGAAAATTCGATGACATACATAGTCTTTGCTTGTTCATCGACGATGACAATGTCAGACCTATTTGCTTGTATGGACCTAACGGTCGGAAATGGGTAATTCCAGTAGTAGTATCTGGCATTTTTCGTTTTCGACGACTTAATATCTCCTGGCATGTAAGGTAATACCGGGTCTTGATCTATGCGATACGAAAGCCTCATATGGTAATAAAGCACCCGTAGGGCCGCATTATGGCGATGGGTATACGTCGACGCCCCAGTGACGCACATGACGACAGCAGGTAGAAAAGCGTCTCATGCACCTTCCGACATACCCTAAAGCTGGCATCAGGGACCTGCACACCCATCACATTACGCCATGTTGGCAAGCTGCGGTAAATCGGATGTAAACCCGGCTGGCCTCAGGTCAGTCTTGTTGACAAGCCGGGCGTTCCGATGTTTCGATAGAAAACACCTGTATCGACTTCTCAACATGCCGCCTGAGTATAAGATCTTGCTACGCGGCAATTATCTGGACCTTCAGGCGAGAATGTTGAAACTCGAGGTTGCCCTCTCGACTGATGTGGAATTCGAGACCAAGTTCTTCCACAGCTTTTTGTGCTGCCTTAACTAAGGAGTCCCCTACCTCCCCGGTGACGTGGGAGATGAATGCGGGAAACGGACGACCTAGAATGCAAACTGCAATGAATTAGCATCATTTTCCGGGTGTCTTTGTCGAGTCTATGCAGCTCATGGACTGTCCATTTCACCACTCCAAAAGAGTGAAGCAGGACAACAACGGCAACCATATTTTTTGCAGACGCCTTGTTCTAATTTGAAAGTTAGGAAGACCAAATCTTTCAAACAAGGGTTCTGTACTTGCCGCGGAGAGCCACCTCCACCTGGGAAGCATCTGATAGTCGGGGGGTAGATGGGAGTAGTAAATAGTAATAGTTTTTTTTTAAAATTCTGTATTTTTGTAGGTGTTGGAAAACTTCATATGTTGATGTAATGACAAAAAACGAATTGAAGAAATATTTCACATCAGAGGAGTTTCACTTAGTGGGCGATAAATCATATCCACTACTCAGCTGGTTGATGACCCCATACAACTGAGATTTGTTGGGTCTCTATTCAAGTGATATTTTTTTCACTAAACTTTTAGAAATTATGGTAACTTGACGAGGACACAAATAAAACATAATAAAAGCCTGAGCAGATGCAGAGTTTGTGTGGAAAATACTTTTGGTATAATGAAATCAAGATGAAGAATATTGCATCTCATTAATGTTAAATCTGTAGAGAAAGCTGTTGGTGTTATAGTAGCATGTTGTCTCCATAACTTTGGTTATTTGAATTATGATTATTGGGATGATTATACAGAAATTGACGAAGAGCCTTATTTACGTGGAATATTTCTTGCATGCTTCTAGGTCTATAATGAATAGCAAAATGTAAACAAGAGTTATTTTAAAAACAAACAAACTAGAATGAACCGCATTCGATGCTGACGTCACGGGTTCGACAAGAAAATGTTCGGTTCCAAAGCGCACTGAACACGGTTGTTCAAGAAAAAACAGCTATGGTACATCACAAATGCCACATGAGGTTTTCGATTATGACGCCATCTATTTCATTTTTTGAGACTTTTCATCTGGCCCTCGTACAATACAAATATAAAACTATTTTTTTCTGAAGGAATTGAAACAATTTTTCAACAGAAATTGTATGTTTACTAATGCAAACTAAATATAAATGTAGTAAATTTTAAAGAAAGAATTGCGTGATTCATCTTCAACATTTGATTCGCATAATTTAGTATTCTCTGGCCTCGTTTATATTTTCGCAATGTAAACGCCTTGATGATATGCTGTAATTAAACTGTTCCAAAAAATATTTACGATATATTATTAGACGAGAATTAACTTACTAGTTCAGGCGTAACTATAACAGACCTAATTATTATAGAACGAACTAAACTTTTCCACACAGATCAATTTGAAATGTTTAATTCAGTTCGAATATAACTTTTTATGATTATTAATGCTTATTCAGCAATCATTTCTTACATATTACGGAAATTACATAGATTTTATCAAAGACAGATCCTAATTGTCCAACGCCCATCTTAGAAATTCCACGTTTAATATAATTTTGTGATTCAAATTCTTCCCAGTATCGCTAAGATTTTTTCAGATACTTCAATCAATCAATCAAAATGGGGGCGGACAAGTCCGGAGCACTTGGACCGCTTGATTGGGTTCATTGTGCGCCCCTTGATACAATAATCAGTCCAGCAGGCCTAAGTGCCAAGGCCGAGAAGAGCCAGTAGTGGACATTCTGCTAGAATGTAAAGAGGCAGTTTCGCCCACCTCTCCACATCTACTAAAAGGGTGTCTTCAACAATGCCCATTGTGTGTAGATGTTTATTCAGATGACAGTGTCCATGTGAGGAGTCTTGACAACAGTTTTAGGCTTCTCCTGCTTATAGAGAGTAGTGTTTTAGAGAGTCTAGGCGAAAACTCCCTAATATGAAGCTTCGTCTGCCTCATGCCGTGGAACCACGCCAGACCGAGAGCCACTGTCTATCCAGTAGATCTAGTGGAGCCCGGTGGTTGATTCATCGGCCACGTCGTTTCCCTCCACGCCAGAATGGTCAAGTACCCACACTAGCTGGAGTTTGTTCCTTCTGGCTGATTTAACCAGTTTCCCTGCACTCCAAGACAAACCTAGAATTCACTCTGTGGGCGCAAAGTACGCCCAGGGCCGCTTGGCTGTCAGTGCAGATGTAAATTTGCCTACCTCGGTAGTTTAATCTCATGTTTTCCAACTAGGGGGACTGAAATAACCCTTCTGGGTGTACACGAGTAGACTTCGGCTCCACTAGACTAGCCAGTCTTAAACACGTCCATGAACCACACGATTCCCCCCGGCGGAAGCGGCCCGAGTCCTTGTTCCCCTAGTCCATCCTCTGGGTTATGAGGACGTCAGGCACTATCGCATCCTGCTTCAGTCGGAAGATCGGGCAGTTTTCGGCTATCCAATCCCAGATTTTGCCATGACCACGAGGCATAGACGCACCGACCCACTGGCCCAGTCCAACGAACCGTACGCCGTACCCGCGGCCACTGTTTTGATATGAACTTTTATAGGGATGATCTCCACCAGAACCTCCAGACCCTTGATGGGAGCAGTCCTCATAGCCCTCGTTATGATTGGGCGGATCATGGCCGTGTAGATCCAGTGCAAAACCTGTAGCCGAAGACCCCATGTGTTCGTAAAGGTTCTCCTGCATGCCCATAAGGATGCAACAGCCGGATTTCCAGGTGCATTTTTCAGCTCAGCTTAGCATCGAGGATAACTCCAAGGTACTTCACTGAGCCTTTCATGTGCATGGACCTTCCAAGCAAACGAACGTCTGGTAGGAGTCCCAGTTTATATTCCCTAGTGAAAAGAACCACTTCGGTCTTCAGGATTCACCCTGAGTCCCTCGACCTGGCACCAGCGAGCAACGATGGCAAGTGTATTGTTCTGTAGCTCGCACAAGGTAACCGGATGTCTTCCGAGTGTTACAGATGCCAAATCGTCTACGTAGGCTTGGGTGTAAAACCCAGCCTCATTCAGCTCGACCAACAAACTGTCTACCCCCAGGCACCACAGGAGTGGAGACAGTACTGCTCCCTGAGGGCACCTTCTGGTGACGTGTGTACACGCTACGCTGCCATTATATGGTGCGCCGTTATAGTCTCTCCGAGAGCATGATCTTGATCCACCTGGCCAAGGTGTGATCGATTTCGTGTCTCTGCGCAGCATGACACATGGACTCGAAAGAAGTGTTATCAAACGCCCCTTCGATATTTAGGAAAACGCCTATAGCGCACTGTCCTAGACTATTAGCTCCTTCGATACTTCAATAAACTGAATAACATATAAAATATAACCAGTACAGGGTGTCCCATTTTGGGTACTTTTGCGGGGTATCTCCTTTATTTTTAAAGATAGAGAGTTGCGGTTTTCGCGACACTGTGCTACTTTTTCGTGAAACTCAAGATGCCGTCAACAGAATTTTCATAGCCCTTTTAGTTTTTAAGATACAGGGCATTTCTGAAAATGTTGCATTTTGTGACCCCCCTCGTATCTCCGTTATCCTTCAACTTATCGAAAAGGTAAAATAACATACTAATAGATTTTTTTCCGTAGAATGCAGTGGTGTAGATAACTTTTGTTACATATTTACTGTTTTTTAGTTATAAAGTAAACTTATGTTTTTTTAAATGGAACATCCTGTATATTTATAGACTATAAAATTTGTCGCAAATAATTGACGATTTTCAGGAATTAAATACATATTTTAATAGTAGGCTATGGATAACAATAATAAACAAGTGCAAGTTACATATTACTAACAAATAATTGGATACCTTGTATATAGGTATGTATTAAAAAAAATTCCCATAGATCTTTTTTCTAACAGTAAGTTTGTAACAACAGTTTTGTGGCGTAAAGTGACAATATAACAAAAACACAAAAAAATAACATTATTAAAAAAAATTAAATGTGATGTTCAAATTGACTACCATTTTCTCTAATGCAAAATTGGCACATCTTTGAGATTCTTTGAATAGCGTTCAAAAGAACCATTGTTCTCATTCGCAGATTTCGAAAAGCTAAATGAATTGCCTCTCGAAGTTCTGCAATGCCGTCATATCGAGTTTTATATACTTCATTTTTTATATAGCCCCATAAAAAAAATCTAAAATTGAGAGATCTGGTGATCGTGGAGGCCATCTAACAGGTCCGTTGGTACCTATCAATCTTTGAGAAAAGTTATTATTAAGAAAGGCCCTTAAGAGCCTAGAGTTATGACTTGGGGCACCATCTTGCTGTAGGTAAACAGCATTATACTGGGCTAATGGAATGTTTTCGAGCAGTTCTGGAATAACTTCCTCAAAAATTTCTAGGTATCTACGTGCTGTAAGACCTCCTTCAAAAATCCTATAAACTATATGTCTACCTAAAATAAAACATGAAACCCCAACTCCAAAGCGTCCTTGTTGTGCCCTTTCAAACATTAAATGCTGATTTACGCTATGCCAGTTCCTGGTATTGTGACGATTGAAAATGCCAGCACTTGAAATAAAGCATTCATCTGACCAGATAACAAGTCTGCCAAATAAATCGTTAGCATCGATTTGTTGCAAATACCACTGGCAAAACAGTGCCCGGCGCGCAGCATCGCCAGGATGCAAATGTTGTAGTATATTAAATTTGTATGGATGATACTTATATTTCTTCAAGATCCTCTGAGCTTTAGTTTTTGGCACACCAATTTCCTTCTCAATTTTTCTACATGAAGACGAAGGTGTTGCTTCTATATATCCTAAAGTATCTATCTCTTTTCTTTCCCTGTTCTCTTTGTTGTATGTTTTAGGGCGCGGGTGAACAAATGATCCGTGCTCAACTAAATTTGCTTTTGAACGGGTAAATATCCCAAAAAACGGTTGCCTTCTTTCTGGATATCTAACAAGCAAAAATTAAAATGATAATAGAGATTTTCATAGCCATAATAGCTTACTCACCTTTGGAAATATAATTCCGAAGCTTCTTCAGAATTTTCATTACTCTGTATAAAAAATACCATCATATCATATTTCTCATAATTTTCGTAAACTGCCATTATTCAAAAAAAATGTATAAATATCTATTGAATAATGGTACCAAAAGAACGGAAATAAACAGCTTAAATGCGATAGAGATTTGACGTTTATTTCTGTTTCTTGTCATAAACAATATCAATGGCCTATTATTTGCGTGTTTCTGAAAAAAAGTTTATACTATCATATATTTTTGAAAAGGTAAAAAAAAGACAAATTTTATAGTCTATAAATATACAGGATGTTCTATTTAAAAAAACATAAGTTTACTTTATAACTCAAAAACAGTAAATATGTAACAAAAGTTATCTACACCACTGCATTCTACGGAAAAAAATCTATTAGAATGTTATTTTACCTTTTCGATAAGTTGAAGGATAACGGAGATACGAGGGGGGTCACCAAATGCAACATTTTCAGAAATGCCCTGTATCTTAAAAACTAAAAGGGCTATGAAAATTCTGTTGACGGCATCTTGAGTTTCACGAAAAAGTAGCACAGTGTCGCGAAAACCGCCACTCTCTATCTTTAAAAATAAAGGAGATACCCCGCAAAAGTACCCAAAATGGGACACCCTGTACAGGGTGTGTTAAAGGAAATGAATTATTTTATATAATTTGCTATAAATTAATAATGAAAAAAGGTAGCCTCCTGAAATTTTGCACAGATCTTTTTTTTTTTGTATACGTCATTGAATAGTGGTTGTAATTATTTTATTTACAACACAGAGGCGTGCGAACGGGTTTCCTCAAAAATATATTATTCAATAAAACGTACGCCACTGTTTTTTTTAGAACACCAACTGCAGAGAGGATTTGCCACTCAATTTAGAACCTTTTTTGTCTCTTACAATTTTTTGATGACTCAACTCAAAACAGAAAAAACTTTAAAATCATGTGACCAATTACTGAATTTGTGAATAAAAAACTTATCCACTGAGTTCAAAATAAATTTGTCTTGCTTAAAGGGAGAACAACATTAAGCATACTCCAAATATCAACTAGACAAGCTTCACAATTAAATTAAGTAATGTAAGAACTGTTCGGAATGGGAACTATTTTGCTGGATGCACAATCGACAGCGTCTCTTGATGGAATGGTTTGAATTAAGTAAAATATAATTATTAATATTTGCACAAGCATTCTGAATTCTGAAGAGTAGTTCCTCCCGGGTAGGACTGGGGTCGCATAGACGGTATCTTTAAGATAACCCCATAGATAAAAATCTAATGGACTTAAATCTAGATCTATCTGTCTATCTATCTATCTATCTAAAATGAGCTGGGCATCCATCAATTTGAAACCAAGCTTGCCTTCGCATAACAAGAGGAATTTCATTCCACATATTGAGACTCTCTGTCTCCGAAAGCTCTAAGAAGTTTAGGGAATTGAGGCGGTCCGGTAGTAAGTAAGGGCCAAAGAGATGGCCATTGTAAATCCCGATCCAAACATCAATACCAAACTCGTTTTGAAAATTGGCTGGTTTCGTGGGGGTTTTCATTACTTTTCATGAGCCCATAGATGTTGATTGTGGAAGTTAACTATTCATTTTCGAGTAAAACATGACTCGTCTGTCCATGAAATACTGTTAATGAAATTATCATCATTTTGATCAGAGTCCAAAAGCCATTGAGAAAATCTCATTCTGTGATTTTCATCCCCTGGATGCAATCTCTAAGCTGGTTGTAGATGGAAAGTTCGTCTATGATCTCTTGTTAATAATTTTAAGAGTTCTCGAAACTCTTCTCTGACTTGTTCTAGGATCTCTATGTCAAATTCAAGCGAGATGCGATTGATTCTTATTACCTTGTTGGCGATACAATGATTGGAATTTCTACGTGTAAATTTCAATGCTTGAGTAACAAATTGACGGTGCACATTTGCAAATGCATTATGTTGTGGCTGTCGTCTATTTGGAAATCGCAAGCGATATTATCGAACAGCAGCAGCCGAGTTTCCATCGCAAAATCCGTAAACGTAATGTATGTCAGCATATGCTTGATTAGATAAACGAAAAGGCATTTTAATATTTAAACTTACGTGCAGAATTTTTTTAATTCAAACGTAACTTATTTTCTTATAACACAGATCACTTATGGATTGACAGTAATAAGTTAATCTAAAATGCAAATTGCAAACTGTCAAAGGCTTATTCAGAAGTAAAATGTATGTTGTTGTTTGGATTTGTTTATCTGCTATGTTTATTCATTATTTATTTTTTTAATAACCGAAATTAATAATAAAAATAAAAAGCCTCAAACATGTGTAAAAAGAAAAACTTTATTAGTGATAATGATTTTTAAAGTTTTTTTTTGTTTCAAAAAATGTTCTAAATTGAATGGCAAACCTTCTGCAGTTGATGTTCTAAAGATAAACAGTGGCGTACGTTTTATTGAATAATGTATTTTTGAGGAAACCCGTTCGCACGCCTCTGTGTTGTGAATGGAATAATTACAATCCTTATTCAATGAAGAATACAAAGAAAAAGATATGTGCAAAATTTCAGGAGGCTACCTTTTTTCATTATTAATTTATAACAAATTATTTTAAATAATTCATTGTCTTTAGTACCCTGTACATCAAAAAGGAAACAAAATTCGACCATAGTTTATTATACAAACTGCTTTTATTTTTCGATGAACTATTGGCTGGTGAAATCGTGATGATATAGACTGGCCCATCCTGTATAGCCGCCCAGCTTCTAAGGCAGTGAAAATACGCAATGTCAAAAAAAGTCTTGGATCATAAAAATAGGAAATGTTCCGCTCTACAACGTTGCTCTGCTGATATTTTCCACCAAAATTCATATTTTTCACGTAAATTGTGAAAAAATGGCAAAAACGCAAAAAAATATATAAATATATCTCAAAAGTCACTCCTCCGTTCATCTGCGGGTTGTGAAATTAGTGTTCTAGTCGGAACCAGCTCCGTATGCTGCTCAAAATTTTCAAACAAAAAATGGCAATTCCAATGGACTGTATCTCCAGCTGAGGGTAATCCCTTAAATACACTTCCAATTCCAAATAGTGTTCAAACAGGCACATTTAGCTTACTCTGATGGTGGCTACTTGGTAGCTGAAAGGTATTTTTGTGGATAACGGTGATTGTTTCTTAATTAATGTGAATTTTTCTATAGTTCATTTAATGACCTTGTTATCAATATAATAAAATATGTTCTATCAAGTAACGGCTTCAACAATCAACTATTAAAAAATGTCTGGTTCATCAGAGATCAGAAATATTGAGTGGATTTGTTTTTCGCAGATTTGGTATAATTTGAGAGGAATCTGGTAGTTCATACATACCCCGGCAATTTCGAATGTCGAGATCCAACGATAATAACTTCGTAAAATGAGAATATGTTGGAAGTTGTAAAAGTGGCCAGGTAACTGGATCTTCAAGCTGAAGGTTTCAAGAAATCTAGATAATAATGGTAGATAATGCACAAAGTGGTCGATAGCTATGCACGTTCCATAGCGGCATCGAATTGTTTTCTCAAAAACAAATAAGAGAATTCTCAAATACCTAACCAGACGGGGTGCTAACAAAACAACTTTTATCGATACCTGGAATATTTATACAGGTGCTTGATCTGTAAAAATATTCGCTTTTACTATTATTTTAGATACAGGGGCGGCTTCATCAGTTATTTATCAACACATTTTTAGAGAAACACTAGCTGAACTAGCCAGGAGAAATAAAGTTCAACTCATCTGGGTCTCTCGGAGTCAATTGCGTGGGGAGGGGGGTCACACCTTCTAGGCCAACTGAACAAAGAATGCTCTGGACTGTGGCGAGAATCACCACGCATCAGGCAGGTCAAGTTCTTCGTCAAAGAGCCTGTGGCTAGGCTCTCAAAGAAACTCCTTTCTTCGAACAGAACTGGAATCCTAACCGGTCATTGTTGTCTTAACAAACACTTTCTTATTATGGCCATTGTAGATGATCCTATATGTAGGAAATTTAGAGAGGCGGAAGAAACTGCCTCTCACATCCTGTCGGAATGTCCTGCATTGACATCCCTCAGGCATCGTTACTTCGGCGAAGCAAAACTGCTCCCAGTACAACTTATGGAAGCCAGCGTTGGCAATATTCTGAGTTTCTGGTGAGCCACAAGCCTATTAGAATATAATAGGCCTCTGACCACGGGGAGCACAATAGACCCAAGTAAGTGGCCTAAGTGCATTTGGGGGTGAAACCCCCTCCCCTAGAATGGTGATGATGATGAACACATTTTCAACATGGGGAAAGTATGTAACGCACAGATTTGAAAATGTACAGATAATCAGGCGTCACTGAAGGCACTCTGGAACCCAAAAGTGACATTGAGACTGGTATAGGAATGCCTTGAAAAGCTCAACGGAACACAACAAAATGATTTTGATATGGGTTCCTGGACACTGTGGCATGAAAGACAACGAAAAAGCAGATTAACTAGCCAGATTGGGCTCATCAACCTCATATATTGGACCAGAACATGCACTAGGAGTTCAAAAACCGTTGTCCGAGGAAGCATATGGGACCTATGGTCAAACAACAACAAAGAGAGGGCTGAAATGAAACTCTTCATATGTACCACGGGGAAACATCTATTGGAGAACCATGATTCACTAGGTCACAAGTATACCTACATCTTGCTCGGAGCCTGAAAGAACTTTTTGTTTTGGTTGTGGAACCCCTAACATGGCTAAACCATTTTGTAAAAGGTGCAGGTTAAAAAAACGTGCAAGTGAAGCCTACAGGCTATGGCATCCACATCAAAACAGAGCCCTAGCACTCCCCTAAACCAGAAAATGCTCCGATGCAGGACAGTTGTAGGAACTCTCAATGAGATTGAGAAGGAGGTGAGGGTCGCCGGAGGATGTCCGCAGCGAGGTGTACTTTCACCTCTGCTGTTGGGTCTGGTGGTGGACGAACTCCTAATACTCCTTGAGAGTAAATGATTCTGCTTAATCGGATATGCGGATAATATCGTCATTATAGTACAAGGAAAGTTGGGAAGCACAATAGCATCTCTGATGCAGCAAGCACTGAACACTGTGGAAAAATGGTGCCACAAAGAAGGACTCAAAGTGAGTCACTCGAAAATAACCATTGTACCCTTCACGAGGAGAAAGGACATTGGAAACATACAAGACTTAGTTTTGTATGGGGAAAACATACAGATGACAGACTCGATCAAGTACCTTGGGGTGAACCTAGATAAAAGGTTGACTTTTGAGAAGCATCTGGTGCAGGGGTTGCGGCGTGGAAGAAGGGACACCCATGCATGTGCTGTGTCAGTGCCCAACATACGCGATTGGTCGTCAGACATACCTTGAAGACGATGAAACTACACCCGAGGAAATCAGAAGTATTCCCTAGATCAGGAGGGGTTCTAGTCGGTAAGAATCCGGCACACCTGGGCGCACTGGCAACAGAGGCGTCTATGCAAGATTTCTCCTCCTCTATGGAGGAAAGTAAAGGGCACCTCCAACAGAAACGGATATAAAAGTGGCTTGTGACGATCAGAAAGTTTTTACACCCAAAACATTTCTCCACTTGCAGACGGAATTGGAAATCTTCGATTTGTCTAAGATTTACGCTCATTCATTCATTTGAGGTTTACCATTTTAAATTGAAATTGGTGCGATAAGGAAGCTTTGTGATGATACAATTAGTTGTGAGAAATCCCGTTTTAGACATTGATACATCTTCTGATGATGGTCATGAGACCGAAACGTACGTAAAGGCAAAAATAATAAACACATGTGACCTATTTCACGAGAATTTATATACAATTCTTGTCTGGGTCAAGAATCATTAGTAACTATGTTTAGCTGATCGTCTTAGATCTCTGTACTTGAGTAAATAGATATTATTTTTCGTTTTTTGATATTTCTGGTAGGCTTTATTTTTTTTTCAATAATATTTTCAGATAGTGTTATAGTGTATCCATACTTGTGAATTCTTTTAGTGAATTGATATGTTCTATAAGTCATTATTAGTTTCAATACTCTTCATTTTAAAAGGGTTATAGAAGATTATCAACAATCATCTTTATTCGTGTGCACGCAATATGGTCATTTAATCTAATATATCACCGTTACCTAGATCACGTGCTTAAGTATCCGAAAACAGAAGCGGGGGCTCGCGAGGGGGACTAAAAGTGGCTCAAACACGGTGAAGTGATGGCAAATATGTAGCTAATAGTATTGTGTTAATTGGTTCATTGTTTATTTGATTTACATATCATGAAAAATGTTAACTAAAATGTCAATGATACCATATTATTGTATTATTCTCAAACGAATTGCATTATTAGCAAAGTTGCAAATCGATACTTCAATTAGATGTTGGTAAAAATAGATTTCCTATATTTGTTGATATACGTATGGCATACACGTGAATGTAATAGAAGCGTGTTTGAGATAAGAAATTGCTTGTTAAGAACCAATAATACAGGGTGCTCCATCTCAGACGAGCCACCCCGTATATTTATTATCCCATGGTGAGTGGAAAAATCTCCCGAAACACGTCGAACAGGTCCTATGGAGTGGCCTGCCCGATCTCCTGACCTGAACCCTCTGGACTTCTTCTTGTGGGGACATCTTAAGTCCAAGATTTTTGTGACTCAACCTGAAAATTTGGACGAACTACGCCAACGAATTGTAAATGAGTGTCGTCTAATAACTCCAATTGTGCTGAACCATGTTAGAGACGGTTTTCAGTCAAGATTTTATTATTGTATGGAAGTCAATGGAGAACCTTTAAACACGCAGATTTAATTTTTTTCATTGTAAGCATGACAACACAAGTCAATTTTTTTACGAATGTGATTTTTTGAAGATTGTTTAAGTTTGTAAAAAAGGCTTAGTAAAAATGAGCTTGTACATTGTACAAATAACCAAAATATTCAAGGTGGCGGCGCATTCGAGCAACAAAATAATTTTTGGCGAAAACGGTTCCTCAAATTTACGTTTTTCATACACCGTTGTAAAGAGGCTTCCAAGACCTTTCACTCAACCCCTTTCCCCTATTCAATTTTGAGGGGTTGAAGCGCCCCCTATTAGGAGGTTGCTCGTTCAAGCCTCAAATATACGTCAAAAGATGTCCTCCAAACAAAATCATTCGACGTGTTTCGGGAGATTATTCCACTTACTATCGGATAAGAAATATACGGGGTGGCTCGTCTGAGATGGAACACCCTGTATATCTAACATTTAAAACCAGCAAAATTTGCGGCAAAATAATTGGGTCTAAGTGAGTTAGAAGTTGGGTTACTTCTGTAATGTGGCTTACGCTTCTTACGCAATTTCGAACTTAATAAGTTCAGTTCATTGTTTGAATTAAAACTTGAGGATATATTCGGGAAATTCGAATTTTCTACGCAAGAACTATTTTCAAAACAAAATCCACCAGGATTCATCAAACATAAAAGCAGTAGCGAGAGAACAATGTAAAAAAATCGTACAATACAATTCGTGATTGCTTCATTGAACAACTGGAGAAATATTAATCGAAGGATGGACGCGCCTACAATCATTAATTGTGTATTGTGCTGTGAATAGAAACATTAATTTCATTTTATTGTGTTGACTGTAACAGATACAATAGATACATCAATATGCACGTGTACCAGTGAATAATTCTACATTATACAAATATGACCAATTATTTTGTGAACAAAAACAAAGACATGTATATTATCCAAAGTTGATTTGTTTATTAAATGTTTCTATGTAATTCAGAGTAGAATGAGTGGCCCTATTTATTAATGAAATATTTCTGCAGATGACTTGTATAGGTATTAAAATCCAATGTAAACTGCAGAAAACTTTGGATTGATAGTGTATTTTCAGAAAGTACCTATGTATAATAACAGCTGTTGTGGCCAAGCGATCTTCGTTAACTGTCAAATTTGGCATTTGTTGCAGAAATTGGCGGAAAGTGGCATTTCAAAATCGAATTTGAAGAAAAATTATTTGAAAAATATTCTGTGCGTGTGGAAATTTTCAAAATTCTAGGATGAAGTTGCAATTTTTGATATTTTTATCAAGTGAAATAACCTGCTGTTTTAACAGTTTACTATCCATCGACTGCGGAATTTTTCCGATGGCCCGAGATAGTGGTGTGGCAAGATACAATGGGCTATCAAGTCCAAGTGTCATCGTGACTGCCCTGGTTGCAGGATCGAGCCTACCACACGAGGTGGAGTATTTAGTGGGTATATCTGAGGTGAGGTGATTAATTTCGGGACTCAGGGACTCCCACACTACCTTATGGGATGTTACAGGAGAAAATCATTACAAGATATTATGTTTTCAGGTGAGAAAACTAATGTCTAATTGAAACGATGCGTTCTTTTTACTGTTTCCCTATATCTTTAATGTATTTAATACTTTATAAGATTAAATACTAGTGTCTTTTCAAAAGAACGATAAAATTGCACCACTCGTGTCAACTTTTTTTATGGTTGCGCTTTTAGTTTTTAAAAATATGGAAAGTAAATAGAATATTTATCATGGAACTGACATGTGACGGTAAGTATTACACAAATAAATTAATTTTTACCAGTTAAGTTAACTTTGGATTTGTAAAAAAATATTTTATTTGATAAAAATAACAAAAATCGCAACTTCATCCTAGACTTTTGAAAATTTGCACACCCAGTAGAAACATCTTTTTCGAATAATTTCTTTTCAGATTCGATTTTAATTTAGAAATACCACTTTCCGCCACTTTCTGCAACAAATGTCAAATTTGACAGCTAACTAAGATTGCTTGACCGCAACTGTTTTTGTAATTTGAACCTAAAACTTTTCCCGACATCAAATTTCAACTAAACTAACTATTTTTTTTAATTCCCATATGGTGGGGGTTTGATGGTGACGTTGTATATATAATATATAATACTAGCTAATTACCTGTAAAGAAATCTTGGGCTCTGTCGCCACAATGTCATTCATTCAATTTCTAATGAATAAAAAAGTTGAAGGCGTAGAAAGACGTAAAATTATATATACTCTATGTCATGTGAAAGTTTATTTGAATTGACAGGGATATCTATGTTATGGAATGGTCTGTAACGGCCATTATGTAGCTTTCAATATATCAGCTGTCTGTCATAGGCAGTCTGAACTGTGATAATGATCCAATAATCTATGTATCTATCTGTCATGTCAATTGTACGTGATTATATTAGACGTCACAAACGTCAAAGTAAGTCGAATCCGTTTCACCTCGTTTGGAATTGAGTTTCGGAAAATCCGTTCTTACCAGGTGCCACGGTCGTATCAGGAACATATCTGCCAAGTTTCAACTCGACAGAAGCAATCAACTTACCCACACTCTTTTGTTAATATTTCTTTACAAATTGTGGTGAATATTTCGGCCAAATCGGAAAAACCCCCACTTCTTATTAGAGAAATGATACTAATGTTGAAACTTAAGGTCCTGTAGGTCTTTCCTCTCATGTGAATAAAATTTTGGCTCCAAAAAATATAAGGGGCCCCATGTAGGGCCCAAAGAAGAAAAAATGCCCCTCCGAATCGTACCAAGGTCTGCTTTGGCTTGAATTAAAGGGAAAAATAATTGTATTAGAATGAATCGAGATATTCGAGTTCAAATTTCGACCCTAACCTATAATGGCCGCTCGGAGCGGAAAAATAGAAAGAGAATTTCCTACACCATATAGGTACTATAGGATAATGAAACTAATTAGATGATGTTCAGACAAACCTGAGAGACTGCAGAAGGTTTTGGAGTCAAAAAAACGAAAGTGCGATTTGCGCGCCTATTGAAGATATCAAATTGAAAAAAATTAGGTATATTCTAGAACTAAAATGTAGTTCTTGACGTGCTGTAGAAGTTATTTAGGTTTATAATTTTCCCCAAAAAAATCATGAAAAAATTTTTATTTTGCTTTCACCACGTAACTAGAGTGGGTAGGGAGTTTTTGTTTGCCAACGATTGCCTGTTCCACCAAAAATTTGTCGATATCTTCAACGGCGTCGGTTTGAGACCCCATAATGCGTTTTTTTTTACACAAAAAGTGATGTTATGGCATGAAGCACATGGTTTGGCTCGAAAATAATATCACCATGTTCTAAGATGGCCGATTTGCTTAATAATAGCCACCTTAGAACAATTATATATGAAATTTCCTGACCAAAAGTTTGTGCTACTGGACTACATTCCACTGCTGGCGTAAGTATAAAAAATGTTAAGCTGTACAAAATGGGAATTCTTAAATTTGAGAACTATTACTAATGATGACCTAATAAACTTATAACTATATTTGAAACTTGAATTGATCATAAGGTCTTTGTTTATAAGGAATTCACATTTATGGTGTTCACATAACATTAATCTATTGTACGCATTTTTCTGTGTGATTACAATTATAATTTGGCAAGATCGCAAATAAGGTTGCTACTTTGTAGTGTGCCGATCTTTGACAAAACTATGACTAAGTAAATGTGCATGACTTAGAGAAAGGCCAGACTATCAGTAGGTAAATCGATCCTACACTACGATATACGATACATTCAACTCAGAGATGTAATTATTTGAATAATCTTACTACGGAAAAGAACAGTATCGGCTTCAAGTGATTCACCTAATCCTAGAAACGCATTTACCATTCGGTACAAGAATCTCATTTCAGTACTTGTTGCTTTTGTCATTGATTTATGTATATTTTTGGGTGATTGAACTCAATTTGAATGATTACCAAGTCAACAGTACGTTGTATTTACTAGCGCAAGATGAAAAGTGTCTGAAAAATAAAACAGATGGCACCACAATCGAAAATCCAATTTGTGATGTACACATTAATTTTCAGACTGATAAGTCATTTAGTTCTGTTTTTTGTAAACATGGAAAAAAGTGAATTTCGCGTAAGTATTGATTAAACATTATTTCTTGCGTGGAAAAAACATTACGCAAAACAAAGCATCGCTTGTTAAACATTATGGAAACCGTCGATTGTGGAACGATTCACAAGTGGCTTACTGATTTTCGTTGTGGTAGTATGACCACAAAGAACACGCTCTTTCATCCCAATCCGAAGAGAGCCATTCGGTGATGTCATACATACGAATTCATTGACCACTCTAGAACATCGTAGAAATCTGGGCGATCTCCCCCTTTTCTATATATATTTTTTTAGTCGGTGCTCAATAGAAATCTCGTCTATTTCAAACTAGTCATCCCTCTATTGTCAAACTCGAGACCTACCGTTTTAACTTGAAATTGTGAACGAATCACCATACGCTGTTTCAAACTCAAATAGCCGATGTGATCTAAGGTTTTCGTCAATAGGCTCAAAATTGAGTCCTCTAGAGGCCCGAACACATTTATTAGGATAGTCCAATTCTACTCAAATCAAATTGATCTACTTGGGCTTGAAATACTCGTTATGAAAACCTCTAATAAAGCCTAAAATTTGGTTTCCGTGAAAAATTTCTAACCTCAAAAAATTTGGATTTTTCTGTGGTCCAAAATTTTTAAAATGGCGCAATTTAGGTCTTTGGACCAAAATGCTTGAATTTTTGATATCAGGTGCAGAATAATGGAGTCTTTCGAATGAATTCAGTTTTAGATCGATGACGTAAGTATTTCTTCTGAGATTTGAAAAATACGGATTTTTCAAAATGGCCAATATACGCGCCAAAAAATGAGGTACGTCAAAATACCACAAACCAAAAAAAAGAGAAATAAAAATACTATCTTTACACCGAAACGGAATATGAAAGAAACAAAAACTCTGAGTTTTCGAAATCGAAGAATTGACATATTTTGGGTTCAAAAAAGGACCATAGTTTTTCGAACACAGAGTAAAGCCAAATTTAAACTACATCATCATCTTCAACGCATCAAAATACATAAGAATGAAAGAAGAGCTAAAATTAGAGCTTGCCGAAATAAGGACAAAAATCGTCGATTTTCCTCCTCAAATGCCTGCACTACTTTATTTGAAAGCTGAAATTTAGCAGTTCTTTTCCTTTTCGAAATCAATTAAAGCACATTAGGGCGCATATGTCCACGTTTCCATGTATTTATACTTGCCAAAGACAGCAAATAAGAGAAAAAAGTCACAATTGAAATTTCGTGAATTTTATCCCAGTGCGGCCCTGTACTCAGTGTGTCGGGTGTAATGTCCTTGTGAAGGTTTCCGTGGTATTACTAGACCTAGACATTAAAAGTCAGTCAACATCAGCACTTATTCGTAACTCTAAACCTTTCGGTTCATTTCACCGAAAAAGAAATCGTATCTGTGTTTACTTCACAAGCAAGCAACATCGTCTAGAAGGCGGTAATGCCATAACGATTCAAAACAAATCAAAATGTCGGATATAAAGCCGGCAAACGTTGCGTTTTTGAGAACAATATTATCGCGTTCGACCTTTGCGCGACGTTGAAATTTCCAGGTGGTCCATTTATTAATATCTATACCTACTCAGAAGCGCATTCTGGTCAAAAATGCAATAGAAAAATATGATAATGTGAAGGCCTGAAGTAGTCAGGACGCGCTGTGATGGCGCGATTCTAATAGTCAGAGAGCTATAGGCCAATTTCCTTACAGCTATTTAAAGCTTCTGCTTCAATGATAGTACATTTTTCATAGATGCCCCGAACTCCCTGACGAATGTTAAACGTTCCCAGGTGGTATGTAGGGTACCCTAGGGCACCCTGAAGTGTAGTTAGTTTTTTACAACTCCGGCAACTTTCTGCTTTTTTTATTTAAAGTTAAATATGGTCAAGACCATTCTCCCTTAGAAATTGCAGACATGCAGATGGTCCAGATCCTAAGATATGGCCCAAGAACCGCGAATTTTAAATATTCCCTGATAGCAAAATTTTGTTGGTGAAAAGTCCGGTAAGTGCTTCAAACTGTGCCTACATATTTAGGCTGTAAAAAAAGTGAAAAAAAAACCTCAAAGCAGAAATGTTAGTAGTCATGGAAACTTTTGGCAGCAGTTTTAAAAAATTCAAATTTTGAAATTGAAAGTAGATTTTTTATTAATTTTCCTATCGGTCGACTGTCGTAAGATGGAAAATTCAGCTTTTCCATTTTTCCACTATTGAATTGAATATTGAAAATTTGAATTTTTTCCAAACTGCTGCCAAAAGTTTCCACGACTACTAACATTTCTGCTTTGTGGTTTGCTGGACCACCTCCATGTCTGCAATTTGTAAGGGAGTATGGTCTTGACCATATCTACCTTCAAATAAAAGAAGCAGAAACTTACCTAACTACACTTCAGGGTGCCCTACCCTAGGGTACCCTACATACCACCTGGGAAAGTTTTAAAATTCGTCAGGGGATACGGGGCACCTTTGACAAAAGTACTATAATTGAAGCAGAACCTGTAGGGAAATTGGCGTACAGTTCTATGACTATAATAATCGTGAGAACGAAAAATTTGCGAGACTTCATTTTCTACTAGATCTAATAGATCTAGCTGGTGTGGGAGTGCATCAACACGCTATGGCGGAAATGAAGGCAACCTCACCCTGTTCTGGGCCCCGGTCACTTTGAAATAAGGGGAAACGAAAAAGCTGATGAGTTTGCAAAAGTGGGGGCTATACAACCAGCGGTGGGCATCTCGAAGAGTAACATCAAAGAGACAATCCACAGAACACAACACTCGGAACTCGAAACTAGTGAACAGTTGTAGGCAGTCGAAAGCACTGATTGGACCGCACATTAGGAACGACTGGTCTCATAAATTGGAATAGGAACATGGTTAAAACCGATGTCAAAATTCTGACACAGATACTGACAGGTAACGGACCACTGAACTACCACCTTCACGGGATGAACCTTAGCGATTCGCCTTTGTGCAGGTGGTGCAAACGGATGAACGACACATCAATGCTTTCTGAGCAGATGAGTAACACTGATCCCCCAAGACACAGAGCACTCTCGGTAGAGCTATGCTACACTGAGGAGATCCAGAAAGTAGATACGAAGATGGTGCTAAGCCTCTTCAGGACAGTACCCGGCCCCGACTGGGAGTTGAGTAGGTGGCTGTTTGTCCACCCTGGGCACCCGATGAACAGTGGAGTGTGAACCGATCCCGCCTACGTCTGAAGCCACGCTCGAGTGGGTAGTTGGGAACCGCTTCACTAGGTCGACGTTTACATAATATATCACAAAGTTGGTGTTAACCTCATTCAGGAATCGTTCACCTGGGGGAAAAGTGAACACTCTCGGGCAGGAACCCCCGACACGTTAATCGATAACCTGGGGAGCATGGTGAGCACTCTCGTGTGGGAACTGCCCTTTGATGGCCTGGTGAACACTTATCAGTGGGAACCGCTCCACTAGGTGAAACGTGACACGGAGTGCAAAGGGCTTCGGCCTAGGCATTAAGGGACCGCAAAGCTCCCCACCCCTTAATTAATAATAGTAGTAATAGAATTTGTACTGGCCCTAGTGGGAAAAAAGTATCAGTATATTGGCAAATTAACAATTTATTTATACACGGATCTCTATCTCTATCTCTCTCTCACTCTCTCCCTCTCTTTCCTTTCTCGAAGGTTATAAGCTATTAAATATAACGGATGTGTCGGAGAAATTGACTACGTCTTTCTTAATGTGTAATAAACCCCGTGTGAAAAATGTAAAAGGCAGTAAAATAAGGTTTTATTGATAACAACATTTTATTATAGATGATATCTTACATTATTATTCATTTCATTAGAGAATACTTACCTTAAAAGAAAATATTATTTACGAGTATATTTAATACAATTAAAGAACAATCAATTAATAGTTAATAAAAAGAAAAACATTGAAATGATAAAGCATTTTGTAATATTTCAGTATAAAATTATTAAATGAAAGAACAATTACTCTGTTTTATACTACTTTTAATAATAACATGAAAGCTTAACTCTAATTTCAAAACCGAAATGTTCTTTCTTTTTTTAATCATACTGATAAATTACCATAGAGTTGATGGCTTCTACCATCAATTTTTTCCTCATAGTATAAAATTTTATTCATACGTTTTTTTCTATTTATGAAGGTTTGTGAGTTATAGGCATAGGGAAAGACCTCACCAGGCAAAGAGTTCTAAAACTTCGCCGTTCGATAGAAGATGAAGGAAGAAATTCGACAGTTCTCGAGCTTGACAATGAAGGGATGACTACTTTTGAGATTGTTCAGTCTACCTATCTGGAATCTTTCGTATTGGAACAACAGACGAGATTTCTGATGAACACCGCCTATGGAAATATCCACTGAAAAAGGAGAAATCGCTCACCTTTCTACGATGTTCTAGATAGGTCAATCAATTCGTAAGTATGACATCATCAATCAGCAAATGGCTCAATGCAATTTATGTTTGGGAGCCAAGCTTCAAACATGTGAACAGTACTCCAAGACAGGTCACGTCTATGCTTTGTGGATTATGAGGAGCTGCTGGTACGTAAAATAGCTTTTGGCACGGAATAGAGAACTCAGTTTGTGTGAAGCGGTTTTCGTAATGGACGTCACATGATCATCCCATTAGAGGATGCGGTTGATGGTGATCCCGAGCATGGATAAGTAAGACTTCATAGGAATAGTTGTACCTGACATCATATTAGGGATTCTGGGATTCGCCTTCCTCGAGAAGACGCAAGCTTTGGTTGCATTAAACTCGACAAGATTATCAGATCCCCATTTCAAAATCATTACCAGATATCCATCAATTACGTACTGGATGGTATACGGGCTCTAGATGAAGAAACGGTATGAAATGTAACATCATCTGTAAAGCTGTGGAAGGGACAGGTGTTCACTTCCAGCAGATCGTTGATATGGAGCAGAAGCAAACTTGGTGCCAAAACAGGTCCCTGTGGCACACCAGCGTTGATAGTCATTGTATCGAAGGACACTCTGTCAACAACGATCTCCTTCTATTTATCTTATTAAAAGTACGATGCGTATGGCTTTTGAATTTTTTGAAGGTTTTGAGGTTATAGGCATAGGGAAAGACTTCACTAGGCAAAGAGTTCCACAACATCGCCGTTCGATAGAGAAATTAAGTCTGGTAGGAAGAAGTTCGGTAGGTCTCGAGCTTGACAATGAAGGGCTGACTAGTTTGAGCTCCTCTAGTCCGCCTATCTGGAATTTCTGGAACAACATACGCGATTTTTGATGATCATGGAAATATCTGCTGGAAAAGGAGAGATCGCCCACCTTTCTACGATGTTCTAGAGAGATTATTGAACTCGTAAGTGTGCCATCATCAATCAGACAAATATTCCTCTTCTGGATAGAATGCAAGAGCTTCAGCATATGTTTTGCAGCCGAACTCCAAACATATGAACAGTACTTATAGATTCTGAAGAGCTCTTGGCACGGAATAAAAAACAAAGTTATTGTGAAGCGGTTTTGGCAATGAACCTTACATGGTCATCCCATGAGAGGGTGTTGTTTTGATGAGATATAAAAAAGTTTTAAGAATCAATATGTTTCTTTATTACTTTAGTACCAGGAACTACAAATTAAACGTCCGAATCTACATTCAAAAAGTAGAGTAATTCAAGAAGTGAGTTGTAGGTATACTTTTTTTTTCATCAGCTTATGAGCTGCTAGCTAAAACTGTACCGAGACTTTTGCTCGAAATTCTGCCTCTCGATATAAAATGAACTATTGCTGAAAACAATAGAGGTCGCAATCAAACAATAACATTTAAGCGGGTACCACTATGATTTTGTTCTTCTCTTTGTACCGGGATATCAAAAATTATCTTGGTCAAGGGTGGTTGTGGAATCTAAAACGTGTGTCTTACTTTACGTTTGAAATAATTATGTCACTGTCACACTGACATCATCAATAACCTACAAATTTCATAACTATTTATTTCAGTTGTAAAACAATAATGAACTACAAATTATGAAATAACGGTTTTAGTAACAAGAAAAACTAAATTACCATAATTGTTGGAAATGTCCCCCGTTTTGTTCGATGCACATTAACTAGCGCACCCGTTCGAAAATAAGCTTCCATCATGAAAATTTTGTGCTGTGTGGTAAGAGGCATGATTCAAAAACTGGATTAGAAATTTCAGCACAATGACTTAACAGATTCTGACACAACAAAACATATTCAAAAATTTAAAGTAAGACACACGTTTTACATTCCACAACCACCCTTGACCAAGATAATTTTTGATATCCCGGTATATTCATTTGACGCTATCAAAATTACTTCAGATCTCAACCTGACAGATGATTCAACAAAAATTTCATAGAATTAGACATAAGTTAATCATTTTGGAGGAGACAGGAAGGAAAACATTCAAACACGGAAGTGAAATAAAAGTTTCTCATTATAATAGATCAAACAAGACCTTCAAAGAAGCAATTTGGAACAAATACCTACTAACCTTAATTTTTATTTTGGCAGCATTAAAATTTATGTACTCATTGTACTGTCATCAGCTTAATTGGACTCAATTCATTGATTTCCTTAAATTTAACATCTTAAAGTAGTAATGGGAATTTATTACGAAAAAATTGTAGTAGTAAAAAATCCTTGACCTTCATTTTTCCTATAAAACTCGTATGACGTTATTATTCATCATCTATCATAAACAGAACCTTAAAAGGTGTCATTTGAATGACAATACATCCTTCGAAAATAGTTCAAAGAATGTACTCATCGGATCGGTTAAATCGTTTCTTGGTATAAGCACGAATTACAGTACATTTTACGGAGGATGGCCAATTTGGGCAAGGGAAATGGGAAGCAATTATTTTGATTACGTCGAGTGATTCCAATTAAAATCTCATATTTTTTATTAAATAACGCGACTATTTTCTTTTTTTGCGTAACAAATGGCAACAAACTATTTTTCTATCGCTTTTATGTAGAAAATACCGTTTTAGGATAGGCTGGACCAGCTTGATAGCTCAGCCCATTAATTAATATACTTTAATTTGTTACGATATTTATTATGTGCTGGCAGCTTGATATATTTGGAAAATACTTCGACGCAGAGCTTATTTTTTGTTCTAGTGGGCCCTGGGTTCAACTACCTTCTAGGGCCCCCTCGTAGGATCAGGAATAAAGCATTAATAGCGGCCCTGGCAAAAACCTTGGAAATAGAACAAAAAAACAATAACAATAAGTAGTTCTGTCAAAAACCAACATTTATATCATTTTGTCAACATAAAATAGATGTAACACAGAATGAATAAAATAATAGAACTAACACAGAACACAAATGATAAAATACTGAAAAACGGTCGTAATAGAGACAAAAAATTGAAGTCCAACATTCCTATTAGCCTAAAGCGCATTAAATTAGAATATTCAAATTTTTCTTTTGCGTTTTGCATCTTTATTTCAGCAAATTGATTTATAATTTTATTAGAATCTATGTTTTCTAGTACCTCATTTTCCACGTTGAGAAGAACCAAAGTTATCTTGGTTCAAAGAGTTTGTAAGAAATTATTTCACCCTTTTTAGAGTAAAAATTACTTATTGGTATTGACGAATATATCCGAAGTGATATTTCAACATTGGGTGTTGGTTGAGTGTTTTTTGCCTCCATGACCAATTTGCCGCAAATTACAAAAAAGTGTCCCACAAAACCAATTCCCTCAGAAGAACTTTCTTGAAAAAAAAAATTTTTTTCTCGTCCTTATTCTGGTAATTTCATCTTTATACAATGTGTCAGGATGGATTTTTTTGCCTCTTCTTCAATTTCCCCATATTGTTCTCTTAAATTTGTAACGAAAATAATTAAACTCTTATAAAGTTCGCAGCTATAGTGAGGTTATTCTTAATTTCTTGCAAAGATTTGCTGGTTGCATTAATCCTTTCTAATAAATTGTTCCAAATAACATTTCAGAATGTCTTTCGTTTCTAACCTGGTGAAATTCTTTTGGTTAGTATCTTCATGCAATTGGAGTTATTTTAATTTCATTTTAACTATAAGAGATTTAACAGCGTCAGATCTAGCGGACCATCTGGTATCGCACATTTTTTTAACAACCAATGGTTCAGGCTTGGTTTGTTGTACGTAGATGCTGAGAAAAAATCGTACAAAAGTTGGACATGATCAAAATATCTAATTGCTTCGAAACAACTTACCGCAGCACTGTTGCCGATCAAGTTTAGCTAGAAGATGGTACGGAATGTACACTTTTTGCTTTATGTTTTATTTTTGTCTGTAAACCATTATATTTTCCAGACTTATTTGATGCGTTATCATAACTTTGTCCTTGGCAATAATCAATATTTATGTCAAGATTTTTTAACTTATCCAAAATCACATTTGCCAGATTCTCCGCAGTATTAGAAAACATACCCTCAAAACCAAAATTTTTTCTGCTGGTTTTCCATTCGGTAAAACATATATAACGATTAAAGTGAATTGGTCAATATGAGAAATGTCGATAGTCGAATCAACAATTATAGAAAACTGTTTTGCGGCACGCAAATCTTTTAGGATGTAATTTAGAACTTCTCTCAAGAAAAGACAACATTGCGCCTTTTTGCTTTTCTCGTTAATTTTCTCCCATCATTTTCTTTTTGCGTTTTTAGCTGCCGCTTAAATGTTGTCTAGGAAGCATGGTACTTATTATCTGCGACTGTAGATACAGAGACCTGAAAAAAAATTTTAACCCTGAAATTTACTATAATATTGCATACAAGTTCAATCAAAAAAAGGATTATGAAGACAGTTTTTTAGGAAAATTTGATTTACTTACCCACGAAAATAGATATAAATTTTTTCAAATTAACAGTTTGAACAAAAAATATTTACTTTTGAAAATTTGAAAAATAATTATTTGCACTTTACACTTTAAAGTTTGCTCACAATGTCTACAAAACATTAACTGCATGAACTAAACCGAATAACCAAAAGTAAAACAAAATCATGTCGCGACTGCCACTTGTTTCGGGGGCGGAGCGTGTTGCCGTGTTGTCGGCACCTTTCAAACCTTTGACGCGCCGAACATCAAAGGATCCTTTTGTGATGCCGAAATGTGGTTTATTGGACAGTTATCGCGTTGATTTTGGATTTCGGATAGTAATAATAATAAATAATAAATGGCAGGTATATCAAATTATTTTTAAATATAATTTTTCAATGTTATATAAAAAATAAACTGTTGTTTTGAACAGTCACAGTTGGGCCTAGCGTGACCCCCTGATTCATGGGCCCTAGGCAAAATGGAAAATGGAAGAATAGGCCCTGCTTCGACGTAGGTCTCAAAAGTCATTCATTTGTAATCAAATACAGATAAAATACTGGTAGACCGAAACCGCGTTAAGCTGATCTGGATACCGGGACATCAGGGAACGACAGGTATTGAAAAAGCCGATGAACTTGCAATAAGATGGTCGGAGAACGCTCCAGATTCAGAACAGCCCACTGGGGTAGCAAAAAAGCACGAAGTTCTGTAGAAGACTGGATCATGGAAAACCACAAAGAATACTGTGAAAAAATCCCAGGAAAATAACATGAAAGAAATACATCAAAGTCCGTGTAACAAAAGAGACAGACCTAGACCTATTAGCACTAAATAGGGAAAAAATAAAAGTCGTAACAGGGCTCATGACTGGCCATGCGCCAGTAAAAGGGCACCAAAACAAAATGGGACTGTACCATGGCGACCTGACCTGCAGACTTTGCGGTAAGGGTACAGAAACAGAGAAGACACATACTGAGTAAATGCGAGGCACTAGATCGCAAAAGACCAGAACCAGAATTGTACAGTTCCCACCCAGTGAAGGACTTGTACCGGGACATCAAAAATTGTCTTGGTCAAGGGTGGTTGTGGAATGTAAAACGTGTGTCTTACTTTAAATTTTTCAATATGTTTTGTTGTGTCAGAATCTGTTAAGTCCTTGTGCTGAAATTTCCTAATCCAGTTTTTGAATCATGCCTCTTACCACACAGCACAAAATTTTCATGATTGAAGTCTATTTTCGAACGGGTGCGCTAGTTAATGGAAATTGGCAATACAATCAATGTTTGTGTTTGGACAATTTTCGAGAGCACTTCCCAAACGTAGCAATATTACCGGACAATTTTTATGCGTGCCTCACAAATTGTGTTGAAGTGTTCCGCGAAACTGGTTGTGTGACTCATAAAAAAGGTGCTGGTAGACCAAGAGTTCGTACAGAAGAAGTTGTCAATAACGTTCGTCAACGTATGGAAGAGGAGCCTGCAAAATCTTTGAAACATCTTTCTCAGGAAATTGGACTTTCTTATGGAACATGTCAGAAGATTTTAAAGAAAGACTTGAACATGCATCCATATAAGATGCAAGCACATCAAGCTCTTCTGCCCGCAGACCACCCCAGACGACTTGCTTACTACCATTGGTTTGGCAATAATTTAATGAATGACGATCTTCTGGACTTAACTTTTTTTTCTGACGAAGCGTGGTTCCACCTTTCGGGGCACATCAATTCTCAAAATATGCGAATTTGGAGCAATGATAACCCTCATGTTTTTACTGAATCGCCACTACATTCTCAAAAAATCGATGTTTGGATGGCAGTTTCTCGCAGAAGAATAATTGGGCCAATTTTTTTCGATTTCACCGTCAACGCAGAAAGGTACAGACACAACTTTTTGGCTGAATTTGTGCAACAGTTAAACGATGGTGAAGTTCGGTACGGTTATTTCCAGCATACTACATGAGAAACTATTGCTTTTCTCCGCGAGTTTTTTGATGACCGGCTGATAAGTTTGCATACAGAAGTTGAGTTTCCTCCGAGATCACCTTGTTTGACAATTAGGGACTATTTTATATTTCCTTACTTAAAAAACAAGATTTTCGCAACTCCGGTAAATAATTTGCCAGAACTTCAACAACCATAACGCCAGAAATGCTGCAAAACGGTCTTCACAGCGTGAGGATGCGCGTCAACTTGTGCATCGAACAAAACGGAGGACATTTCCATCAATTATTGTAATTTAGTTTTTCTTGTTACTAAAACCGTTATTTCATGATTTGTAGTTCATTATTGTTTAACAACTGAAATAAATAGGTATGAAATTTGTAGGTTATTGATGATGTCAGTGTGACAGTGACATAATTATTTCAAACGTAAAGTAAGACACACGTTTTAGATTCCACAACCACCCTTGACCAAGATAATTTTTGATATCCCGGTACAAACTCGTACAAGGTACAAAAATACTCGAGTGGATACCGTAAAGAAACAAAACAAAGGAGAGGCCAGTGTCACTGGAGGCGCTAGCCAGACAAACCTACAAAGGGGGTGAAGTTTTTAGTGAGTAAGTCTGGAATGGTGATTCTCACAGTAGACCATGAGACCCAAAGGCTCATAGCCTCCCCAGTCCCCATAAAGGGTTTTCTTCACCTCCGCAAAAAAAAAACAAATACACTAAAGCGTTAGAACTGAGTTCATGAAATAATCAATTCTTCCTTGACAAGAAAATCAAGAAGAATGAAGTTATCCATGGCTATGGCAACCAAATGAATCCAAAATTTGCTCTTCAAAGAATTATGAAAAATCTATGCTTATGATAATGAATATAGTTTATTAATTCATATTTTCTTTGCATTATGCGGTAAAATTGTCAAGTCTTCAACAAAACTACCGACAAGAGAAAGTAAAAAAATTCACCAGGTCCACATTTCATGTAAACCCGAACAACACCCAGCGTGTGTGCCTTGGACTTCTTAATCTGATCGGAGCCATTGTTGAAATTGAGAAATCGACCGGGCTCCATCTAGATATCGTTGACATTTTATAATGTATTATGCATTGTTTTGTCTATAATCGGTATCTAATAATCTCATTTTCAATATGAGAGTAGTTTATATTTGTCTCTAGGTCGTGACCTTGGCGCCTTTAATATATGACTGGCGGTGTCTGTACGTTCTATATATAAATATAGACATCGAATTTAAAAATATGTCGGAGGCTTATATCGTACACAATTCCAAGAATCCATGGAACAATAGGATATCAAAATAACTAAAGGTTCACATTATATTTTGTTCGTGGCTAGACATATTGTTCAACATCTGTTGTTGTATATATAAAAACGTTCAAGAAATAATCAATCGCGTTCCAAACAAGACAAAATATTCACATTATCGTGTGTGTCACTCATCGTATAAATAATAATAGTCTGTTTGATAAATTTTCCCAAGAACTTCAATGTTTAATTTAATTCAATTTAAAACCTCATGTTTTTATATAAGTATATTAAGTTGTCAACACTTTTCGTCAACTCATATTTTGAAGAGTTATTTTGTCACCCACATGTTGAACTGAATCTTAAAATCATTTGAAATGCATTGGATGAATAAAAAACACATTTTCGTGTTACAGTCCAGGCTATGAACCGGAAAATAAAAAAAAAAAACATGTTAGTTCGAATTAAAATTTTTTTTTTTGCATTAGCTTCAGGAGGTTCCCAGGATCATTCATACATTTTAAAACCTCTTGGGAACCCCAACTCCACCCATTGGGGGCGTAAATGGCCCGAAATCTCCAAGTCTTGATTTGTATTTTCTACAAAAAAAAGGTATTTTGGCATTTCGAGTGTACCTAGAAGGTTTCTTGGGTCGCTGAACACGAATCCGTAGCCAGATTTACTTGCATCGTAGGGGTGGTCAAATCGACAAAATTGGCCAATTCCGCACCCCAAGAGGTTTTAAGGTGTATGAATGATCCTGAGAACCTCCTGAAGCTGATGCAAAAAAAAATGTTTGATTCGAACTTACATGTTTTTTTTATTATAGCTAAAATCCCGGTTTACAGCCTGGACTATTAGCAGCAGTAGCGGTTTTACTGTAGGTGAATTTGTGCAGTGCACTCCCTTAAAAGTTAGGTTAACTATATCGATAATAACCTAACAATCGAAACTAATATCAATACTTAATTTAATATGTTAAAACTTAATACATATAAAATTATTGGTATTGAATCTGCAACCTGCAACCCAAAATACCTAGATAACTAAATAATAACGCCACATCTGTTGTAGCTAGTTCAATTTTCGAATGGGACACAGTTAATCATGCATTAGAAAGAGACCATTCGGACACGTGAAACAGGAGATATGTGTACGTACATTATGAGATTCACGTGCATTGCTACTATGCATTGACTCAGTTTGTTTGACAGTCGTTCAAATATGGTTTATATTTAACCTCGGTGAGGATAAAGCAATTACAATGGTGGCATATTGGGTAGAATGTATTAAAAAAAAAAAAAATTTAAAGGTGTTGAAACCTTTTTGAGAAATACAACGGCGCAGGACGGACTAAATTCACTTTGCACGATGAGTATGGAGAAAACACTAATTGCAGCGATAATTGTGTAATTGACGTTTATGCGATTTCAAAAAATAGACGAATGGATTTTCTACACAAATATGCTAAAGTTTGTATATATCTGAGGATTCTAGGATAAATTTACTTATTTAAATATTAAATACCTACTTAAATATCATTTTAAATAATTCTTGTCGAGATTACTGTCAATTGCATCAAAAAATCTGATATAACGAAACCTATTTCTGTACAAATATTTTGAAATGATTGAAGGTTGTTGGTTCTTAAAAAATTAATACTTTTGGTTTATATTTTTTTTAAACAATCATATTACAAGAAATATGAAAAAATTTGATTTTTAAGAGGGCTGTATCTCGCAGGTAATGCATTTTTTCAAAAAAATTGGAAGAATAAAAAGTATTTATAATAATAATATTATATATAAATTTTTTTCCCATTTTGACATAGTTTGTGGGTAGTAAAAAGTTCTAATTGTAACGAGCCGCCATACTGTTTGGGATTTTTAAATTTTGATTACAAATTCTTAATCAGCAACCTCAAAAACTTCTTAGTTGTAAATTACATCAAAAAGCCCAAATTCGAGCTAACTGAGGGAAATTCTCATGGACCGATTTTGATTTGTGAGGGCTTATTCGATTCGATACCTAGATCAAAGTTTACCACATTTGGTCCTTGACAAATTGCTTATTTTGTTAATAAACAATAAATAGTGGCAAAAAAAGGCTTGAACGCTATTTTCCATTAATTTTAAGCAGGTAAAGTGTATTTTTTTTTTATTTGACCGATAAACAGTGGTTATTCAATATTTATAACTATGTGTTAATTGACTATTTGTTAATAAACAGTTTCTTAGTTAACTAATTAACAAAAAAAAATTTCTAAATATTTGACATTAGAGTCATTTTCGGATAATTAGGACCTGTTCAACATAAATTATATGTCCATTATCTAATTATTTGCTAATATAATTAGTTAATAAACAATTTCTTAGTTAACCAATGAACAAAAACAAATTTTCTAAATATTCGGCATTAGAGTCATTTTCGAATAATTAGGACCTGCTAACCATGAATTTGATGCCCATTTTTTATTTTTTTGTTAATATAATTAGTTAATAAACAATTTCTTAGTTCACAAAAATATCCAAGATTACAGTTATTTTCGGATAATGTGAATTTTATGAACAAAATTTTAACTACCCCATTTCCTCGCCTTCAGGGTACGCACCTGTCTGTTATGGTTCCATTCTCCAAATTCATATATAATATTTCAATTATCTTAACTTAATTAAAACTAATGTAAGTATAATTTGAAATGTTTTTCTTCATTTATTCCAGAATATAACCTTTCCTTGATATGAAAAAATATTTATTCATGTTCTACTTATTCGAAAATAACTCTAATATGGAATATTTAGAAAACTTTTATTTTTTTTTAATTAGTTAACTAAAAAATTGTTTATTAACAAATAGTCAATTGACTTATAGTTATAAACACTGTTTAGGGGTCAAATAAATAAAAAATACACTTTACCTGCTTAAAATCAATGGAAAATAGAGTTTAAGACGTTTTTCACACTATTTATTGTTTATCAACAAAATAAACAATTTGTCAAGGGCCAAGAGTGGTAAGCTTTGATCTAGGTGTCAAGACGAATCGAATGAACCCTCACAGATCAAAATCGGTCCATGAGTAAAAAATGTCCTTATCAAGTCCCCGTTTACTGGACTAGAACACGTGTTTGATTCTCGACATCTATAACTTGACACGTTCAAAGTTAGCTATTAAATTAAGTACATTCGGGAGAGAACGCGAATCTTTGCAAGCAATAATATATCGATATTTTCGTCATCCGCCTCGTTTTGACTATAGAATTATCAAAAAGTGGAATATGTACCTTCTAACAGATGCGAAATAGCGGGGAAATTCAAAAGTCTTATTTGAGAAATTGGCTTAGTATCTTCCTTTATCTTCAGAAGAGAACATTGTCCAAAATGTCGCCCACTTACCTTTATGTTTTGGTTTGATGCTAGTAAATTGCCTCTCAGCCGTAGCAGTCATATTGACTGAGGTGTGCTGTTTGGTTCTGAAAGCTCCTTGGCTGAACTGCACCCACACAACAATCACTACCGCTAACAATACCGCGATCGCAACACACGCCAGTGCAGACGTACACCTCTGCGATAATTTCGAAGTCATTACGTCTATTTTTTATATCACCAGTATCTGAAAAATAAAAATAAGAAGTTTAGATTCACTGTTTTGGCAGAAAAAAAAAGACTTAGCATTGCGCGTCTTTTGCGTTGTGTGTACGTTGACAGTTTGCATTTTCACATGGCCAATACATCTTATACCCCAAAAAACTATATATAAATAATAAATAATCATCCTTGTCCATTAAAAATACTGTTGAAGTACTGAGAACTTTCCAGCTACCAAGTAGCCATCTTCAGAATAAACTAAATTAGAAATCAAAATTTGCCTATTTAAATACAATTCGGGGTTATCTCATTAAACTAAAGTTTTGTTAAAGTAAGAAATTATCTTTTCCAGCATCATAACATGAAATTTTAAAAGTGCTTTATTCTAGAAAGTTTTAATTTTGATACTTCATTTATGAATAATTTTACTGAAATTTACAAATTTCATCAAAATTTACAAACTTTTTGATAAAAATGTGGCTTGTTCTATATTTGATTATTAAAACATTCTTATTTATTTATTGGGAAGTAAAATTTGATTTAAGTAGACATTTTTCATCTTTATCGTTTTTTAGATGAAATTTTATCAATAAATTTATTAAATATTTATGGTTTCTGAACATGACAAATTTATTTATATTTATATCAAGAGTTAAATTTTAAACTAATTTGTAGGGAATTATTATTAATTTTTTTTATTAATTAAGTAAATAGAAATTATCCATAAATTAATTATTTATCATTAAAATATAAAATATGAAAAATTATTTTTTTAATTTCTTGATTTAAATTTGATAGAAATATATTCATTTTTATCATTTTTAACAAAAATTAATTTCCAATTAAAAAATATGTTGTAGTTTATAATAATGCCTCAGCGGGAGATGAATCTGAATTCGTTAAATTGTTTTTTCGTTTAGTCAGTTCCATCCCTTCTAAATTACCTAGATATTTATCATCACTATGTTTAAAGCTGATAAAATTTCTTGAGAAATGGTTGTGACCTGTATTTAAAATATGTTCCGCTAAAGCTGATTTTTCACTATTATTTTTCTTTACATGAGGAAAATTTGTATGCCGAATTAGAATGTTCATTCTAGTTTGACCGACATAGCATTTGGAACACGACTCACAATCGATTTTGTAAAACAGGGATTTGTTTTTAGGCTTGTTTTTACATCTATAAACGATACGAGTTGTATTGCAAATTAAATTGTCCTAATTTAGATAGCCGGAGCCTTTTACATACTCAAACCGAAGATTTCAAATTAAATAATTTAGAATCAATAGAGATGTATAAAGGTGTCTAAAACTCCTATAACAATATCCTAAATGATCAGTTAGATTTATGTCAAAGTGATCTTTTCCTTTGTCATTCAAAGTACTTTTAGAATAATTCTTAGAATATTAAATAATAATTATCCTAATGCACAAATTGTTTCTCATCTCATACTGCATTTTCCCGCAATTTATCTGTTTTGGAATTTCCGATGATTCCTTACTCTTAATTGTACATATCTCATTAACCCTATTGTACTCTTGTTCCTATTTATAGTTGAACTGTTATTGTTTACTCCATATTTTTGTATCTGTTTGATAATGACACTTCATTTTCATGTTATTATTGAAAGTGGTATAAAAACAAAATTATTGTTATTTCAATTATTCACATTTTATAATTATATAATGATGATCATGATATAATATAAAATAAACAAATTTAAAAATACCTAGTCTATAAATAATTAATATGTCCAGATTGTAGTAGCGTGTATAAGTCAATCTGGTCGTTCCCTAGGCAAAAAATATAAGTAACAATTGCATTCATCCACTTCTTTTCTTTTCTTTGTCGGCATTTAGTGGGAATGTGCGCGTATAGAGGGTCTATTGCGAAGTGGATGTATAGTGTATACCCACTTTAGTACAAGGAATGCGCGAAATGAACCAACATAAACATTCACTCAGGAAGCCATATTGCAACGTACTTTATTCAGTCATAGCACTCTTATACACGCTTATTTACAGGTAAAAATAAGTTCCAATCATAGAAGGACACCTTAGGAACTGATGTGACATATAATTTTCCACAAAAAAGATTGAAGAATTTGTTTAATTCTAATATGTATCAACTGTCACATTCAATACCGGCCAGACTCCATTAAGACTAAACGATAGTGGCATCTTGTTTATGACGTCCCACTGACTTGTGTTCTCAGCGTTGTGGCCTTATACTATAAAGGGTTTTCTAGGGTGGGAAGTCACGGGAGCCACCGGCAGTCTATCACGTTTTCTAAAGCTATGACTAAGATCGTATAGAGATTGAGTCAGATCAAGGTTTAATGCAAGATTATGAGCGAGAGAGAGAGAGAGAGAGAGAGAAAATAGTCATACGCATTGTACCGTCAATAAGATAAACAGAAGAGGATGATAGTTGACGGAGTATCCTCCCATACAATGGCTATTGATGGTGTTCCACAGGGATCTGTCTTGGCACCAACTTTGTTTCTGCTCCATATCAATGATCTGCTGGAAGTGACCACCTATCCCGTTCAAAGCTTTGCAGATGATGTTACACTTCATACCGCATTCTTATCTAGAGCTCCTATACCATCCAATGAAGCCAGAGGAGCAAGACAGATACAGGCAGACGCAATTAATGAAGATCTGCCAATGATTTTGAAATGAGAATCTGATAATCTAGTCGAGTTTAGTGCAACCAAAATTCAAGCTTGCGTATTCTCTAGGAAGGCGGATCCAACAATCTCTAATATAATGTACCTGACAAGTACTGACAACTATTTCTATGAAGTCTTCCATGTCCTATGCCTATAACATCCAAACCTTTAAGAATAATTCGAATGCCTATCGCCTCTACCAACATTCCACCGCTGGCTCACTTCGAACAGTATAGGTTTCCCTTTCCTGTGGTCAAAGTATTTTTTAAAAAATCAGAACTTGTGTTGTGTGCAGGGAAGTGTTCATTGCACAGGTTTAAGAATTAGAGATGAGCTGCTATTCCGCAATATGTTGCTATTTACCAACTGTTCTTTCCTACAGGTGACTCCGTGGTTGTTACATATTTTGTCTAATATCAAATACCAACTGTACTTCTATTAGAAACAGTTATTTTGAGATTTGAGATAGAAATAGCAATTGGTATTATGATTATGGTATTCCTATTCAGGAATAACAGTTTCGCCCATCTCTAGTAAAAAATACTAGTCTGTGTCGATAGTTAAGGTGTACTGACATGCGCCTTATAAATCACGCCCATTTGGTTTCAGGTTAGGGATATATATTCTCATCTGCGTTGATTCTTTGTCACACTTATTAACTGGCAATACACCAGGCTATTCGACACAATCTGTAGGTGAAATATCTATCTCGGAATCAAATTGTACACGCTGTTTTAGTATGTATGTTGCTATAACAATTTTTATTCATATTCGAGTATGATTTCAAAATTATGATGAGAATTGTGAATGCTGTAATAACGGTTTGTTTTCATAAATTTGAGTTAAAAACTGCGTAATAAATGTTTTTTGTTATATCTAGATGATTAACGAGAGGGTAATGACTTTCACTATACAGTATCAATATATCCTGATTAAATCCAGACGTTTTTATGTACATTGCCTACTATTCGTTAATCATCAATGTGTAATCTTGTCTGTCTTAATTTTTTCAAGTAATCTGACTTACAACATCTTTCCATCTCAATTATCATGTAGGTACCTTATAATAAACTTCAAAGTGATTGTTTCAGTCTGAGCTATTCATATATCAGAATTAGACCATAGTCCATCAGGCCGCAGACACTGAATTACCTCTGGCAAGTTTATGGTACATTACAAAAATAGCCTATCAAAACGGATAGTATTAGCTTGCAACTTCGATAGAAAACAGATGGTTACTTTATCGGTTGGATGAAGCTTTGACCCAGTTTGTTATTTCGGAGATAGTTTGCTATTTTTAATGACAGTGTTATTACTAAATCTTTCAGGAAGTTACTCATCCTGGAACATATAAAAGAGCAACAAAATATGATATAATTCAGCCGCAAGTGGCGTCTCGATATAGCCAGTAACTTAATACGACCATCAATTATTTGAACTGTCGACCTCAAAATAATAAACCCTTCAATCTGACTGCATAATTGCCACCATAAGCTTGGTTGTTTGATGTTGAAGAAAACTGTTTCAATTCCAGCAGAATCTTCTAACACTTCAATGTTTTTTCTTAATATGATCATCAATTATTTGAACTGTCGATCTCAAAATAACAAACCCTCCAATGTGACTGCATAATTGCTACCACAAGCTTGGTGGTTTGATATTAAGCAAAACGGTTTTAGTTCCAACAGAATCTTCTAACACTTCAATGTTTTTTCCTAATATGACCATCAATTATTTGAACCGTCGATCTCAAAATAACAAACCCTCCGATGTGACTGCATAATTGCTACCATAAGCTTGGTGGTTTGATATTAAGCAAAACGGTTTTAGTTCCAACAGAATCTTCTAACACTTCAATGTTTTTTCCTAATATGACCATCAATTATTTGAACCGTCGATCTCAAAATAACAAACCCTCCGATGTGACTGCATAATTCCTACCATAAGCTTGGTGGTTTGATATTAAGCAAAACGGTTTTAGTTCCAACAGAATCTTCTAACACTTCAATGTTTTTTCCTAATATGACCATCAATTATTTGAACCGTCGATCTCAAAATAACAAACCCTCTAATGTGACTGCATAATTGCTACCATAAGCTTGGTGGTTTAATATTAAGCAAAACGGTTTTAGTTCCAACAGAATCTTCTAACACTTCAATGTTTTTTCCTAATATGACCATCAATTATTTGAACCGTCGATCTCAAAATAACAAACCCTCCGATGTGACTGCATAATTGCTACCATAAGCTTGGTGGTTTGATATTAAGCAAAACGGTTTTAGTTCCAACAGAATCTTCTAACACTTCAATGTTTTTTCCTAATATGACCATCAATTATTTGAACCGTCGATCTCAAAATAACAAACCCTCCGATGTGACTGCATAATTGCTACCATAAGCTTGGTGGTTTGATATTAAGCAAAACGGTTTTAGTTCCAACAGAATCTTCTAACACTTCAATGTTTTTTCCTAATATGACCATCAATTATTTGAACCGTCGATCTCAAAATAACAAACCCTCCGATGTGACTGCATAATTGCTACCATAAGCTTGGTGGTTTGATATTAAGCAAAACGGTTTTAGTTCCAACAGAATCTTCTAACACTTCAATGTTTTTTCCTAATATGACCATCAATTATTTGAACCGTCGATCTCAAAATAACAAACCCTCTAATGTGACTGCATAATTGCTACCATAAGCTTGGTGGTTTAATATTAAGCAAAACGGTTTTAGTTCCAACAGAATCTTCTAACACTTCAATGTTTTTTCCTAATATGACCATCAATTATTTGAACCGTCGATCTCAAAATAACAAACCCTCCGATGTGACTGCATAATTGCTACCATAAGCTTGGTGGTTTGATATTAAGCAAAACGGTTTTAGTTCCAACAGAATCTTCTAACACTTCAATGTTTTTTCCTAATATGACCATCAATTATTTGAACCGTCGATCTCAAAATAACAAACCCTCTAATGTGACTGCATAATTGCTACCATAAGCTTGGTGGTTTAATATTAAGCAAAACGGTTTTAGTTCCAACAGAATCTTCTAACACTTCAATGTTTTTTCCTAATATGACCATCAATTATTTGAACCGTCGATCTCAAAATAACAAACCCTCCGATGTGACTGCATAATTGCTACCATAAGCTTGGTGGTTTGATATTAAGCAAAACGGTTTTAGTTCCAACAGAATCTTCTAACACTTCAATGTTTTTTCCTAATATGACCATCAATTATTTGAACCGTCGATCTCAAAATAACAAACCCTCCGATGTGACTGCATAATTGCTACCATAAGCTTGGTGGTTTGATATTAAGCAAAACGGTTTTAGTTCCAACAGAATCTTCAAACACTTCAATGTTTTTTCCTAATATGACCATCAATTGTTTGAACTGTTGATCTCAAAATAACAAACCCTTCAATGTGACTGCATAATTGCTACCATAAGCTTGGTGGTTTGATATTGAACAGAACGGTTTCAGTTCCAACAGAATCTCCTAACACTCCAATGTTTTTTCCTAATATGACCATCAATTATTAGAACTGCAGACCTCAAAATAACAAACCCTCCAATCTGACTGCATAATTGCTACCATAAGCTTGGTGGATTTAGGTGTCCTTTTGAAAATTGAAAATGGTTCATGTAACCAATGGAACTTGTTGTATGGGATCTCAGAAGGTTGTGGATATCAATTTCGTAAACATTTATCATGTTAAAAGTGATTTCATAGTGTATTTATTTAAGGAATGGCCGAAATTCCGGTTTTCCGAGCGCTTTTACATGTTGCCTTAGCGCCTGAAGTGAAAACTAATTTTAGAATCGAATTTCTCATCCATGATTGTGTATTATGGTGCCATTATATCGGAATCGATGGGATCGACCAAATTAACTATTTTCCATACTAACAAACCCCACATCAAATTTGGGAAAAACTGAAAACGTGATTTTATAGTGTATTTATTTAAAAGGGATTGCTGAAATTCCAGACGCTGTTACATGTTGCCATCCTTTTTCTTCATCATAGCCACGAGTGAACTATACGAACTACTTGAAGGTTCTATCACATCTTCAGCTAAGGCCATTATCTTAAGCTGAAACAAACCACTGCCTGGTTCAGTGAATGCCGTAATGAGTTTACTGTCAAATGTCAAAGGTATTTGCTAATAACCCTGTTTCAGATCAATACTCATTACGTATCGAGCCCGCCGGAGTCTCTCCAGTATCCTATTTATATACGGAAGAGGGTACACATCGTTCAGGGAGATTTTGTTTATCTTCCGGAAATCGATGCAAAACCTCGGCTTGCCATCCTTCTTTTTCACCACCACCAAGAGTTAACTCCACGGTTTGCTCACATCTTCAGCTAGCATTCGGTCGACTTTTTCATTTATGATTGCCTGCATCCTAGAATTCTGCGGCCGGTAACGCGAACGTTAACGGAAAGTTTTTTACATAATAAAAGCAAATAGGAGGCAACTGAAGACTTGGTTCACGTCTGGCAAACCATTCTAAGCAGGAAGCCTTTTTATTTTATAGAGAGGTGGTTGAAACCCTTTATGGGCACCTCATGGACCTATATCATCCCATAAGTTAGTGTGGGACTCCCTGAGTCCGAATTTAGCCACTTCAGATATATCCACTAAAGACTCCACCTCGTGTGGTGAGCTCGATTCTGCAACCAGGGCAGTCTCGAGGACACTTAGGCCTAACGGCCCATTGTATTTTGCCTCCGCCGTCGCTGGATTCGAACCCGCGACCGTAAGCCACAGTGATTAGAAGATCGATGCTTCTACCACTGAGCTACCTGGCTGAGCCCTTACTTATGTCCTAAAGAATAAATAAAATGTTGTTCTACTGTCGGTATTGCAGCATTGTGTCATTACGTGCGGGTGGCCAGTTGCAATATAGCCTCTGGCTTGTGGCGTCACAATCAATCGTTCAGGCCTTGTACTGTAGAGGGTGTTGGTAAAGCTCGGAAACTAAATTTAGTCTTCTCATAAAGAATAACTATGAGTATCTACTGATTAAAACCATCTCCCACAGTTCCATTAGCTAATTTTCTATATCAAGTGCTATAAAATATAAAAATTAGAATTATCTCACCTTTTCAGATGCTCTCCCAAAACTTCACCAGTTATCTGATAGAAAATCGTATTACGAATAGAATGAGTAGTTTACAATTCAAATTGGTGATGCAATCATTGAAATTGGTGAGAGAACACATCGTTTGAATGATAATTTCTTTAAATTTAGAAGTTAGTTGGACATTTTGGAGATTTCTTCGGTATCCACCTGGAACAATAAAAACACACGTTACATGGTTTAGATCGCGAAAATTATTAATTGTGATTCATTCATCAGTATATGCATAGAAAGCAAGGAAAAAAACGTTCATATACGAAGGCAAGGTGAAGAATCCCTGAAATATAAAACAGATGGCGCCACAATCGCAAATTCCATGTGACATTTATGATGTACTGAAGTGTAGTTGTTGGTGTCAAACAAACCTTGGATATATCAAAAAGTATGCATTTCCATGGACACGAGCAACCTTGAAGATTTTTGTGAACATGGAAAAAAGTGAATTTCGCGTCTTGATTAAACATTATGGGGATTCTTCACCATCGATTAGATCGATTCACAAGTGGTTTACTGATTTTCGTTCTCCTAGTATGACCACAAAGGACGCCGAATATTCTGGACCTTCAATTGTTCTGTTTTGACAACCATCGTAAGCAAGCAACCTTGAAGATTTTATTAAACATGGAAAGAAATAAATAGTACATTCCACCCTTCCAATTAATATTTTTCACTGCAAGTGCTAACTCTTGCTCCATTTGAGTTTGCCAAGTTTTTGCCATAATAATTTTTAAAAAACTACTGTAGGTAAGTAAAAAAGTATATTACTGCTGAACTTTGCTAGATATGAGAAATAGGTTAGATAAGATAAGAGATAAGATAATGTTTATTTGTTCCTCCTCAAAGCATATAAATGCATAAAAGTCTCATAGGAGACGTGGAACGTGTCAAAATACAATATACTATTATATAATAATGTAATACAGAAAATATACACGTATACATATATGCATATACATATACATACACACATACATACATATATACATACATATACACATATATACACACACACCTATACATACACACATGCACACATACGCATGCATACACACATACATATATATATCTCATCAATCTATTTAGTGCAAAACATACACAGAAAACAGAAACCTATATAGGTTGTTGAACATAAAATAGAATACAATATATTATAAAATCCAAAGCTCACCAATAGTTAAAACATTAGTTTAAATTATAAGTTATATTTAAAATTATATAAAATATACACAGATGACGCCATATATATTACTATTTGATAGTATTATCATTCATATATTCGCTTATCTTGTAATATGCCTTTTTAATAAGGATGTATTTCAGGTTAGTTTTAAGGACATTTATAGGTAAAGTTCTTAGGCATACTGGTAACTTGTTATGTATTTTTAACAGACAAATGTGTACATTGTTTTGGATATATGAGAAGTTACAGCGTTCACATAGTACGTCCTTTTTAGATCTAGTGTCATGTGAGTGACTTCTAGAGTATTTATTAAATAAGTCCTGATTCTTCTTCACGAATAAGACTGCTTCATATATGTATATACCTATAAGGGTAAGTATTGAATTTAGTTGAAGTATGATTTACAGCTAGTGATTTGCTTGATATTGAAGATACCTCTTAACATTTTCTTTTGTAGAATAAATATTCTCTCGAAGTCAGGTGATCCCGCCCAGAAGATGATTCCGTACCTAAACCTAGATTCCTAGGTTTTTTGTTCAATATTCAGTACTAATATAATATGATTAAATAAATTTTTTCTTAAAATTGATGAAAATAAAAAAAAAAATTCTTTTAATTTAAATCAAGAAAATTTTAAATAATTTTCCATATTTTAATAAATAATTAATTTATTTAAACTTTCTATTTATTTAAATAATAAAATAAAAATTAGTAATAATTCCCTGCAAATTATTTTAAAACTTAATTCTTAATTATAAATATGAATAAATTTGTTATATTCAAATACCATAAATATTCAGTGAATTCATTGATGAAATTACTTATGAAAAAAATAAAAATTGTAAAAAAATGTATGTTTAAAAATGTTTATAAATTTGTAAAAAATTAGCACTAGGCTCCCAGGCCCTCATTGAGTTCGCTATTAATTAGAGATGGAATGGACCTTAAATTCGTCGGACTACCGGACACCGGAAATCCGGCCAATCTACCGGACCGGACCCAGGACGTCTTGCCGAACTATTGGGTTCACCAATTACTAGTAAAATTCGATATTATTTTGGTCTTTCACGCTCATTCCTACCCTGTACTATCATAAAATCTACATACACAATCCGTTCTTGCTTAACGGTTCTTTAGATGCGACATGAGTCGGTAATCGATGTTTATTGCACACTGCTTGATGCGAAGCGCGGGGATATACCGACCTTGTATCTGTGAATCCCCGAATGTTAACAGAGCGATACAGCAAATGCCAAATATTCAGTCGCGTTTTCATTTTTCAATCATGGCCGTTAGTCGCTTCGTGTTTTGTGTTATAATGTCATTTAATAAAAGTAAACTAGATGGAACTCGACGTACTATATGTTGGAACGATTGCAAGATTTGGAGAGGCCTATAACTATATGTTGTGCTGATGCTCAGGAAAAATTTAATTTTACTAGTTTAACAAATAACCAGTGGGAATTGTTGAACTCTACTTTAAAACTTTTGCGGCCGTATGAAGAGGTAACAAGGACAATTAGCTCTACAGAATCTATAATTTCAGATGTAATACCAATAGTAGCAACTTTAAACAAAAAATTGTTCATAGATTCTGATATTTATGGAGTCCGTACAACCAAAGAGGCTCTACGAGAAAACATAACCAGAAGATTTGAGAATATCGAAAAAAAAAGAGCATTACATGATGGATTAGATCCCAGGTATAAACTAGCTTTCTTTCCAGATTGTAATCTTATAAAGCAGATTGTTCTAAATAAATTATCAGCCTCAAAAAAATTGAAACATAATGATATGGTAGCTAGTAATCTAGTAGTAATCTAGAACGAGAGGTTAGTAATGAGGATAGTGAAGACGAATATGTTGAACCATTATCAAAAGTTGCTAAACGTGAAGAATCATTGTGGAACTGTTTTGACAGTATCGCGCCAGCGCCATCACCTCCAATTCCAGTTCAATAAAATGTGATGACACCATTAAGGAGTTTGAGGACTATCTAAGGGAACTTTCACAAGAAAGACTGTCCGATCCACTTGATTGGTGGAAAGATCAACAATTTGTGTTTCTGAACCTGACAAAGATTTCAAAACAATATTTTAGTGCCCCAACTAGTAGTGTGTATTCTGAAAGATCATTTCCAGAAATGGGAAATATTTATGAAGAAAAACGTTCCAGACTGACTCCACAGAATGCAAAAAAGCTTTTGTTTATTCGCCATAACTTAAAAAAGATAAACTTTGACTACTAGTTTTTCGAATAAAAATATTTTTAATAAAATACATAGTATAGGTTTTCATTTCGCTTCTGTATAAAGTGTTAATATTTTGATTTTCTTAATTTTTTTATATATTATTTTGACTAAATAAAATAAATTTATTAAAATTGAAATTTTACTTGTCTTATAGAGTCATTATTTATTTTAAATGTATTTTTTGTATTAAAAAAAAATGCGGCCAAAAAACCAGCTAAACCAGACGTCCGGTAAAGAAGCCGAACTCGGCCGGACGTCCGTTCCATCTCTACTATTAATAATAAAAGTTAAGAATAATGCCTCGCCATAATGTAGAGTCGCCAGCCGCCACTGTTTCAGACAAGTTTAAATTATTATAGTTGGGTTAAGTTTAAACAATTTTGTAAAAAAAAAAAACTTATATTTCAAACATCAAATATCTACGTTAAAGTAAATGCCATGTTCAGTGAATACGTCTTCCCTACATACTGGCAAGATAAATCGTCAATAAGTTTTCAAACAGATTTCAAGGATTGATTGCCTTTTCAATTATATTTGCCTACAACATATTACAGTAACGTAATACTAGTATCTAAGTAAACCATACGGTCGGTCATTATCACCGGTTAATGAACCAAATTAAAGTGAATATGATAAGATATAAGTTAGTTAGAATATGTAATATCCATTATATGTAAGTTCAATGTGAGGATCGCTATCTAGTAATACTATATGGGGAGGAGTTGAGCAAACTATCTTATCCTTGATACAAAATTACATATTTTATTATGTATGGAGGTAGTTAGTTTATTTATCCGGAGTAAAATAAACTTGCGTAATAGGCGTTTTAGGCTAACACTGTAAATTTACAACTTTTAGAATTTTTTTTCCTTATGAATAGCATATCAAACATTCAGTTCTCTGATTATTGTGTTTTGATTGTTTACACTAAACGATACGAGGTCTGTGCAAAAGTTTGTAAAACCATTGTTTGATAAAGCCACCGTGTGGTGGAACATGTCACGTTTTGTTTAAAAAAAACGTTTGTGAAAATTTATTACAAGTGCATTTTTTATTAAAACTATAGATATGAATTTTCAACAAGTAAGCACCAAAACCATCCAAAAAAAAATTATCGGTTTGTCTGTTCATTGCCTATTTTAGTACTTGTATTTACTTCCCTCACTATACGTAGTATAAGGGAAATAATTTCTGATTGTGCCGTTCCTATTGCTAGTAGGAATTTGAACATTTTCAAAACGCTTTAAAGTTGTGAAAATAGGAACTGTATTGTTTTGGAGCGCGGCTACTCCCTTGCCCTTGGTATCAATTTTTTTCAGTTTTTCAAATGGAATCTATAGTACTTTTTATTATTATCGGTGTTTTGGTAGTAAATTATAATGTAAATTCAATTTTATTCCTCCCAATCCATATTTAGATAGGTTACCAGTTTGGAGGTCTACACTTTCCACCTCGTCCTTGAAAATATTTATATCAATGTTTGTTATATATAATAAATTCTTTTGAATAAATTATATAATAACAATAATTAAATCACTTTTATTTATTATATAAGGCTAATTAATTATTAATTATTATTAAAATACATTTAAATTTGTATAATTTTGAATGTATTTTAATAATTATAATGATTGGAGCCTTATATAATAGGTCTGTTTGTTTGTGTTGCTAGAGATGCATAGAGTAAGTTTAGTAGAAAAACGTCCGTTCGTTTGTGTGGATCATTTGATCTAATTGTGTTCATTTGTGTTGAGCAAATTGCTCTAGATTGAAAAGATCAAACTAAATCTACTCGACGAAAAACGACGGAGCAAGAAGAGCAGATCATTTTATAAGTGGTTTACATAATCTGAAACCAGAGTTCTTCATAGTTCGGACTTTTCGAGTACCTAGATAAAATTATAATTAACGAATTCAAAAATGTCAACAGCTTCCCAAGATGATGTCGTTTTACGGTCTCCAACCTCTCTGTATGAGGTTTGATGACTCGCAAACCATAGGAACACCAGAATCGACTTCTTATTGTCAATATTTAATCTTATGTTAGCTAACAAACAAATAATTTACCACAAGGATGAAGTTATTATGATATTCAACTCATTTCAACAAGTAGACTTACAATTCTTCTGAAGATTTTGGTATATATTAGAGACTAGAAATTCGTTTGAAAGAATTTGAAATTTATCACTACTAAGTCTGAAATGCATTTTGAATTCTTGTTCGTTATACATGGATATGACCTAAAATATGGATATAGAGACAGTTCAAAGAAACATTTGTTATTGTTTCATGCGATACTCTTACTTCAAAATAATTTTCAATACAATTCCTATGAGTTAAAATGGCTTCTTAGATCTTCAAATCGTCTATTACTTCATCTTCAGATAAACTAGAAGAGAATGTATCATCTGTTGCAAGGCAGAAAATAGCATTTTTGATATTTTTATTTGTGTACATTTTTGAAAGTCTTCTAGGCTATGTTGTCTGTGTCGAAAAGTGTTTGTTTGCAGTCATTCTTCTTTGCTAATCTAAGCTACTACTATCTTCTTTGTGATGACATTAACTGATTTGATCACCTTGCTCTATGCATTAGCAAGGACACAAATGAACAGACCTAATGAATGTAAGTATTGTTTTTATATAATTTATTCAAAATAATTTTTTTAATATAACATTGATATAAATATTTTCTTTAATTCAGCATGTTCCGGAACTACCTAATAAAAATGAAGCGGTACCCTCCGTGGTCGATTTGAAGGGGTGGGAGTATTTGGGCCTCCTATAAAAAGTTATGGCGTTTTGAACATGGCAGCTGGAAGGTAGGTTTTATTGGTATAACCTACAGCCTTGATACCAACATGGTTTAACTTTACTAATATTTCATTTACGACCAAACTCCATAAAAGGGGGTTAAGTACCGCTCCCTGTCGATACCCTTCTCACAACGACCCTTTCAGAGGATAACCTTGCCACGTCGTGGTGTTCATAATCCACCCTATTACCATGTCTCTCCGCTGTTTAATAGAGCTCCTAGAGGTTTTCTTAAAGGGCGCCTCTATGTCCAAGAAGGCATCAATGCAGACTCCCTTCCACTTCAGCTGTTGCTCTATGAAGCCAACAGGGGTGTGGGGGGCTCTCTCGACAGATCTGCCCATCTGATAAGCATGCTGTTATTCGTGAAGGGACTAATTCTTCAGAGGTTCTGCCTTAAGATACCAGTCTACAATACTGGCCGATAATCTGTGACGTTTACATAGCTCTTCTTACCCGCTTGAGGAATAAAGGTCACATGAATCCTCTTCTACTCCTTTGGCGTGTATCCTACCGCAATACAACCCCTCAATACCCCAGTCTGCGGAACCAGGATTGAGTCCAGACCCTTTTGCGGAAGTGGTGGAAAAAATCCATCAGGGCTCTTCTTACTTTTACAACGTTTACCACTTTTGCTGCCAGGGATTCGTTTCTCCCCTAGGCCTCCCGATGAAGTGGATGTTGCTCTCACTCTCTCAAAGATCAACTAAAGGGAAACTCGCCTATATCAACAAGTGTGTCTCCTGGGGATTTAGAGTAGCCCCCTTTTTTTTCTTCAAAAACCGCAGACTTCCTCCCCGGTTGCCGTGTCTGGGATGGTCTCAGTTCCAGAGCAGAGATTCCCCCAAGAAGTTCTTTGGGATTTTCTCAAGTGATGCTTATATTGCCTCTGACAGATTTCATGCCAATCCCAAGCCTCCCTGGTTCCGACTTTCCTAGCTCTATTGAAGAGCTCCCTCGTTTCCCTCTTGCACTTTTCAAGGTTCCTTACTCCACTTAGGCCCTTTCGCTCTAGTGATGACCCATTTAAGGGGACAATTACTCTCACAGGCGGCGACTATGGCATTTCTAATGGTACTCTCTGAAACCTTAAGGTCTTCAGTCGTACCGTAATTGTGGCATTGTTATTGACAAATTTGGTATAATTTTAAAAATTAATTCGGTATAAGGTATCCCACCAAAAACATTCTGTAAAAAACTAGCCAAGTCTCGATGGAGCTGCTTGTTTATCTCTAATGCATTCAGCATTGACAATGCTGACTTCTGCTCTCTTCTTTTTGGAGCGTCAAATCGACCACCGATCTAACATAAAATAGACGTACAGACAGACTTCTATCAATGATTAGAAGTCCGTCTGTACTGGAAATAATTTTTTATACTGTTTGTTTCAGGCTCGCCTACACATAAGTATTATTGAAATACGCAGCTTTATCAAGCCTACAATTGACTGGTTATTGAATCAACGTTTTCCAAGTGGCAATTTTCCATCGTCAATGGTAGCGGTTCTGGCGACAGATTGGTGCAATGGTGTCATGGAGCACCTGGTTTTGTATCCTTGTGTACCCTTCAACGGCCAAGTCACACAACATTAACTATAATAATAAAGAAATCGCAGATTTGGCACGACTTTGTCTAGATTTCATTACTTTTTAGAGATAAACAAGCAGCTCCATCGAGACTTGGCTAGTTTTTTACAGAATGTTTTTGGTGGGATTTCACTTCTTTTTGTAGAAACGTGGGCATATTGATTTATTTCATTAGATTTTCTTATTCGACACATTTTTTTTCTTTTTAGGAGTAGTGTTTTTATAATTACAAATCTTTTTTTTCTTTTTTTCCGGTTCTGATTCTTGTACAGTAGCAACAGTTTTTCGTATTGCCCATTCGCGTTCATTATTTATTCTTTTAGACGGTTTAGACGGTTTAATTTCTGAAAGATCGACGCGGTATTTACGCCTAAGCCGGTTGTATTCGGTGATCGCTGAAGCTTGAGCTTTTATACTCTTGAAGTCAACATTTATGAGGTACACCCCATGAAGATTGGTTACTCGTGAAAGCACCACGTAGGCTTGGCCACAAGAGAATATGGAGGTGCCAATGTCCATGAGGGCATTTTTTAAACTTAGACCCTGGCTTTTGTGAATTGTTAGGGCATACGCCACACAGATGGGCAATAATTCGTGAATCAAATTCACGGAATTCTTTTATGTACCAATAGTAGAAAGGGGCATTACCATATCTCTAACACACCTGAGACAAGCTGAGGGTTCTTCATCAGATACATCAGACCTTCGATTTTTGACATCAAATGAAGAGGCAAACAAAGTTGGATATTTTTTGTAAAGGCGATATGTCGATCTTTAATAGTTTGGTTGGGCTCTTGTGTTTTCAAATAAGGGTCACCAGGTACTCCAGATCTTCGATTATCCTAGTTTTTATAGTTTTCCCTTTATGTGGCCATTAAACCCTAACTCTGTACCAAATTTCAGCTCTCTGAGTTTATGGGAAGTACTAGTTCTATTCTGATGATCATGAGTGAGTGAGTGAATGAGTGAGTGTCATAAATGCGAAACTTTGCTTTCGCTTAACTTCGGAACTAAATGACCTACAGACTTGAAATTTTTTATTTCAAGTATGTGATTTTATAGCTTACTGGATGACGAATTTCTGCGTTCTGGTCTTATCCAGAGGTTCTCAAATAGGGGCCTGAAAATGCGGCGAAATGGTTCCATTAAAGAATGGTACGGCAGTGTTTGCTTCGCGCTCGACTTGGGGGGGGCATTGCCGTGCCCCCCGATTAAAGTTACAAAATTTTAACAATAGCTATAATATTTTGCACTAATTTTCGAATTATTTTCAGATCCGATCAATAAAATATAACAACAAGTTTGCAATTCGTTATTTAATACTATTTGTGAACATGATAAATTCGGATGAATTTATAAAATATATTAAATAAACAAATTTTATCAATTACTGTATTTTTGCCAATAATTTGCCAGTAACTTTTAGATTTGATCATTAAAATATGGGAATATCCTTCGTATAAGATTACATACTTTTATGTATTTAATGAAAATGTTAAAACCGATGCTTATGATAGTATAAAATAATACCGTTGCAAATATCTTATTGATGAATTGACATGATTTGAAAGTATGTTAAAATTCAATCCATGTTTACTTAAATTGCAGAAGCAATAAACCTTTAATTAAATATTAGAAAGTAAATAAATATGTGACGATGATAAAACCCCTCTTCAAAAAACAGTTTATAATATTATATTCATCAGTACAGCACTTATTTACCACCATTCATCTGAATGCCAATATTTTAAAACAGTTAACGTTATTCATCTTTGCTTCAAAACAATCTCACTATCTCACCCATTAAAATTATTATACATGAATAAACGCACGATAATTTTATTAATGATGATTTATTAATAAAATACTTTTATATCGCTGTGCTAGAACAATATACTAGGACAACACTATTATGCTACAATTTTCAAGCTCACAAGTTTGTTATTTTCGAAAAATATCTAAAACTAGAAGTTGACCTTGTTTTGCACCAGATTTTTGCTTTAACATTTTGGTTGTCATTTTGGTGTCCTTTGTTCATTGACTTTAGGTTTTTACAAAATTGATGGTACTGTTGGGGAATGTGCGGCAAGAAGCTTAAGTTTTTTTTTTATAGGTAACTTTCGGTGCTTCGATATATGCCAATGGCAGGTTATTTATTGTAACATTTTTTTGACAAGTTGTGATTTTGATTCCTTCGTGCATGGTATCTTCAAAACTTTCTTTGTAAAAAATTCTAGTTCTGTTCACTTAAAATTGAAGGTAGCAGAACAGTCTTTTTTTCGAAAAATGCTCTCAGCGTTTGATTGAGGTAAAGAAAATCCTTCATGTGGAGGTTATGAATCTTGAATCCCATTGTCTACTGTGAGAATCACCTTTCTAGGAATATTCACTAAAAACTTCACCCCCTGTGTAGGCTCGTCTGACTGTTGCCTCCGGTGACACTTAGGCCTGCTGGCCCATTGTATCTCACCTGTATTGTTTGATCATAGTACCGACTCTAGTACTTTTTACAATCCCTTTACTGGGTGAGAGCTGTATAATTCTGGTTCCCCGGTAGGCTCTCCAAAAATTGACTATCTTTTGCAGTCCAGTGCCTCGCATTTACATATTATATGTATCACTGTTTCTGGATCCTTACAGCAGAATCATCATGTCAGGTCCCACTTGTTGAGGTGCCCCTTTAGAGGCGCATGGCCAGTCATGGGCCTTGTTATGACGATTATTTTTTCCGTTTAATGTTAATAGGTCTGTCGTTCTTTTGTAACGCCTTCCTTTTCCTGTGAATGTTTCCTGGAATTTTATCCCAGTATTCTTTGTGGTTTTCCAGGATCCAGCCTTCTACCGATCTTCGTGCTGTACGTTTTGGTACTCCTGTAGTTCGTTCTGGATCTTTCATTGCCCGCATTTGTCTAATGTCTCGGCACCCAACGCAGTTCCGTTCTGCCAGTGTTTCCAGTTCCTCTTTGCATGCCCATACCAGTCGGGATGTCACTTCCTGACTTCTCATTGCCTCAAGTGCAGCTTGACTGTCTGCTTATCTTCGATGGTTCTCCGATTGTTTTCCTTCGCACATTGAAGGATTGCATTTACCTCTGTTTGAAAAACGGAAGTGTGTTTGCCCAATGAATAGCTGAAGCCGGTCTTTGGGTTTTTGAGTATGCTCCTGCACCTGCATCTTTTTCAGTCCCAGATCCATCTGTGTACCAGATCTTTTCTTGTAAAATGGTGCCCAGGTTTGTGTTTTCCAATTCAGTTCTATCTGGTATTGATCCCTTGAATGTGTCGTCGGAAGAGAATCATTTTGGAATGTGATCCGTTCTCATGCCTAACACGTCCTTGGTCACGATTCTTACGATGCTCATGTGTCCTGGCCTAATGTGAACATTATCCAGTGTGTTTTGTATTCTGAAGGCCTTGCCTCTCCCTGGATCACCAAATGGAGGGGAGTCAATCCCAGTAGTGTATCCATTGCTGATTTCATAGCCCCTGTGATCCCAAGACATGCAATTTTTTGGACCTTGATTAGTCTTGAATGGTCCCTCTTTGTTGTGTCTTAGGCCACCATATCAAAGAGGCATATGTTATTGCAGGCTTTACCACCATGTTGTAAACCATTTTTTGGTTGCCTTTTTGAGATATTGGTTCCAGGTCAGTTTCGAATCTAGTATCACCCCGATGTATTTGACCTCCCCCTTTATTTGTAGAGTTTCTCCTCGAAGTTTAAGAGGTGAAAGGCCTTCTAATTTGCGTTTTCGAGTGAATGCCTATGGTGGCTTTGTGGAGACTGATGTTCAATCCCTGCGAGTCCGTTCATGTTATTACCACGTTCAAAGTCTCTTGCATTCGATCTCTGACCGTGATTTTGTATTTTCCTTGTGCCAAGGCTATACGGGTTCTATATCCTTTGTACTGGAGGGCCTCCAACAGTCTGTCCACAACCAGATCCCTCAGAAGCGGAGATAGTACTCCTCCTTGAGGGTATCCTCTGACCACCCTGGCCGCTACGGTCTCTTCCATTATGGTTGCATCCGATATTCCTCAGCATTGAGTCAATAAAGGCTACACATGGTTCCTCAATTCCTCTGTGTCTGAGGGACCTGATGATCTTCAGAGGTATTGTCAAAAGCTCCTTCTACGTCTAGGAATGCCGCTAGAAGAACCCTTTTATTTCCCAGTGTTTTCCATCCTTTCCACAAGTTGATGGACTGCTGTTTCTGTTGAACAGGCAGTCTTGTAGGCATATTGGCCGCGGTGCATTGGTCTTTCCACCAGTACACCGTCCCTTATGTATCTATCTACTAGCTTTTCTAAGATCTTAAGTTCAAACGACATGAGACTTATCGGTCTTAGAGGCTTCGCCGTTTCCTGTCCAATTTTTCCAAGTTCCGGTATAAAAGTGACTCTAATGTTTCTCCATGATTCCGGAATACACCTCATAGGTCAGTTTATGATGCTGCTGACTTCGCTTTCGAACTTTATAGGCGTTCAGTCTAGAATTTATAGGCCAGTCCTTGTATAACACGTCCTGATAATTCAGCAAATCGAATGTATTTTCGTTTACACAACACATTCATGTGTTGATAAAAGGCTAATTGAAATTACCGAAGGCTGTGAGAATAATAAAAACAAATCACCATAATTAAAGAGTCCATTCTAAATTATCTGAAAAAGTTTCGATATAACTAAACAAACTTGTTAAAGTTTCATCTATAATGTGTCCGAGCCTTGTTTTTTTTAGAGCGCGTCTACTGATAATAATAATTATTACGTACATCTAACGATTAACTCCACGTTACGTAACGAAGGTTAATGTCAATACATATCAAGATAAATATCCTGGAGTTTTAACTTATTCTGTCGGCTTATTTAATTACACCTTGATTCGAAATTCGTCAAAACACATTCTACAGAAATTTGGCTTACCCTATGGTCTAGGGGATCTTGACCTTTTCAACTGTCTGCACGGAACTTCAATCCCATTTGATGAATACATTAATTGTATGAATGTAATACAATTAATTGGTTAGCTCTAGGCTGTGAATATTGTCTATAGGTGTCAAAAAAATGCATTAAACTATTTTTTTTATTTATTGAATGATTAATTGATGGAAAAACATGGAATCTACATTTAATTTAATCATCAGCATCATTTAAAAGCAATCATAATTATTTTCTAAAGATTATGATTTTTTTCGATTAAGGACCTCTTATTATGTTATTGACTAGAATTGATTATCTCTATTATATTCCACGCTTGTCAATTTTGATACACTGTCAAATTTCCAGCAATTACGATCATACTATTTTTTAAATATAGAAGGCAAGATTTAAGATTCTACTGGTTTATAATGAGTGTTCAAATTTGAAGTTGGTTTTTTTAGACTGGAATAAAACGCAGTACCTATTACGTAGATCCCACCTCACACTAACATCAGTCAAAGGATCGTAGGGTATGTTTATTATAAAGTAAAATTCAAAGATAATGAATAATAAAAAGCACTGATCAATTCCCCCACTCGTTAATGTTGGTTAAGTTAATTTAAGATTAGGCGATAGGTTATGCAGATGACATCTCTCCAGATGGGCCTACGAGGGTACCTTGCAGGAGCTTGTTCAACAAGGCTTGATAATTACAGAAGATGGTAATCGGGGGCAAGTCAGTTGAATTTTCCGAGACGGGGTGAAATATCTGGGAGTCACCCTGGACTAAGCAACTGGAGACTAGGTGCCAAAATGATATGATAATCTGTTGGCAATGTAAGAGAGCAACTGGCATGACATGGGGTTTCGGGCCTAAGTAGCTGATGTGGATCTACTCAGTTATTATTACCCCAAGACTCGGTCATACAGTTCTCGTATGGTGGAAAAAAAACTGAACTGGTCACAGCCCAGAATCTTCTGGACTCTTCTCCAGAGGCATTACATCCACGAGGAAGAGTACACCGACTGCAACATTGAGGGCCTTGCAGGGCCACCCCTATCAATGACGATGAGGAATCCGCAATCAAGGCGGTCTACAGGCTTAGCTGCAATGGCTCTCTGAAGAGATGGAGTGCGGACCAAGCCCGTCTATCTAGGCTGCGACTAGGAGGAAGGAAGCACGGCACAATTTGTTATTTATTCAATTATTTATTTGGATACATTACCCAACAGAAACAATCCCAGTTACAGGGTAAGTAAATGGCATAAGAGACTAACAACAACAATAATTGAATACATGATAAAAATGTTCTGAGCTGTTATTTGATTACAAGGTAATTCCTTATTGAATTAATAGTCCACACAAATATGTCAAGGTGATCTTTCATATTATCAACCAGTTGAAACATCATGAAGAGCGGTGAAAGTTCAAAGTGGGGGTCCAAGGACAGAGCCATGTGGTACTCCAGACGAAGCAATATAAGTCTCTGACCTAAACCCATGATAAAGAACATACTGAACTCTTTCGGTTACATAAGATTCAAAGAAAGTAATTAACTTAATCTACCTTGATGTGCGAATTTCCGGAGAAATATGGAATTTTAATATTTAATTTTCAATTGCACCCCATTGCGGCAAAATGCGGAATATAAAAATAATTTCCAGGATTTTCTCATGGCCACTTTAATAATGAATTTTCCTTTCCACATTTCTATTCTCAGTAGTTTCTGAGATATCGCCGAGAGCCACCTTTAGCTGATCATGCTGTATTTACATCTATTCCTCGGAAATCACCTTTTTTTTACTTCCGATTTTCACAGATTCATTTCGCTTGTAATTACCTTCAATTTGGTATAGGTCACATTGCTGTACTATTTACTTCGACCTCAAATGCTAATTAATGTGAACTATTGTATAAACGTTGAACCAATCGACACAGCTGATTTATTGATAAGATAGCCAAGAAATAATCGACGCCGCACTCCGTCTATTAGGAAATTGTTGGGGGTGTAGGCGAACGGCAATTATATTAAGTGTCGTAGGTTATTTCGGACACAAAAAATACGTGAAACATCAACACGTGGTGACCGATGTTGCAAGTTTAATAGGTCGATTATAAATCATAGGGTTGGGCGTAGGCCAATTTGAAGATGCTAACTATTTACTTTGATAATAATATGCATCTGAACAATTGCATAACCTATAATTCATGAAATGAATAAACGTTTCACATTTTTATTACGGAAACTAATGAAAATATTACACAGATACTTCATGAAATATTATATTGCTAGGATATATTTATATAATTTCTGAAAATAGACTAGACTTGATGCAGATGGTGATGGATACACGTCGATTACAGTAAAATTAGTTAAATGCTCAATATGTTGTAACAAACAAGCTAAATCAACAGATAAAAACAAGAAACTTTACAGTTCATTATCAACACATACAATCGTATGTTTTGACATAAGATGAAAAAAAAGGTATAGCTTCGTAAAAGAGATCAACAGGCAGCCAAGTTGCAAAAGCGAATGAGACAACGCTTCATCCTAAGACTCGGTAGAAAAGCCATAAAATGGTTACTGATGGCTCCAGAGTCTAAAACAATATACCTAAAGAACTTAAATAGAAGTATATGGACCTGATACCGAATAGCTTAAGCAAATCCCCGAGTATTTTCCCAACGGAAATTTAAGCTATAGGAAAATTTGTGCAGTTCAATATAGAAAAAGACTTCCGACAAGAAATTGTAATTGGCTAATAATTTTGAGGGGACATTCAAGTGTCATAAGGTAAAACCACCATGCACCTCGCAGGGGTGGAATCATTGAACCCGATATCAAACCACTTTGTTCAACTCAATTTTATAAAATTAATGTATTAATGCTGGGCGAAGAAATTTTGTTTTTTTTTTTGATAAAGGGAAATTAATTTCAAGAAACCGTTGACAATTTGGCCACCATTTGGTTGGGGAATATGATCGTAGCGCCAACATTAGCGTTACCTGATACACACTCATAGAGATCAAGAATAGAAGAGTACTTGAAGTTAAAAATGTTTTTTGACTAAGGAATTTGACAAGCGGCTTTCTCTTTCTACTCGTTCCCGATATGCACCGCCCACTTATGCCCCGTTTGTTGTTTTTAAATAACGCGTCAAGAAAAAAGGCGTAGCATACAATCAGAAAGAGATAGCCTCTCTTCAAAATTCTTAGATGGGGTCTTTTAGTAAAGCAGAACGCTTATGGGACTCAAGAGCTTTATTCTATACTCTACACACTACCAGGAGGTTGCAAGGTCCAATTTAGTACAATATAAGAGCAAGGTGAAAAGTTCCTGAAAAATAAACAGATGGCGCCACAATCGAAAATCCAATGACATTTGTGAAGTACCATCTTTAACTAGAACGCATCAAATTTTCGGGTGAAATTTCTTTAGCTGAAGCCACTTATATATGAAATGTTTTTTTTCCGTATACAGAAACCTCCCCAAATACAAAATTACAAAATAAAATCTGCGAACATTCATAATTTTCATTTCCCCGACTTCAGAATAACTGAAAAAAGTTATATGAAAACATGTTTCTGGTTTACATTCTAGACACTTTTCTTAACATAAACAAGCAAAAAACTTCTTGCGGAAATATGTCATTTTCATCTTTGATAAAATATTGTAAACTTTAGAATAACTCAAATTAATTCTACAGAAATTTTAATTCTCGTTATATTCTAAATACTACTCTGAATATACATATAGAAAAATACGTTTGCGGAAACACATCCTAGCTCAAATTAATCTAAATTTCTAAATTGAAAACTGTAAACAATTAAGAAAACGTAAGCGTTACAAAAAAACTACCATACCTGTATTAAATAAATAAACTAAATTTCTACAATACTTATTTTGCCTAGCGAAAATATCTCTTTAGAGTCGAACTCTAAAATCACCGTACTCCATTCTAATGGAATTTAATAGTTCAACCATTGGATTTAACCTAGTGTTCCCCAAAAATATATAAAAGTTAACAAACTAACCTGCGATAACATTACCGCTTGGACTTTTCTGCGCATGTGTATAAGGATCAGGGATAATCAAACAATTATAAAAACCTACCTTAAAATAACCTATCAGTACTAATCTAACCTACTGTTTCCCAAAATTATTTAAAAATTTAACAAACTAATCTGCGATAACGTTTGCCGCCTGGAATCTCCTGCGCATATGTATGAGGGCCAGGAAAATCTAACGATTACAAAAACGTACCTTCAACTAACTTACGAGTACTAACCTAGGATAAGTTTTGTTTCAATTGAGTTATAGAACACCCTATATAATGTATATAGGCATAAAATCACGAGAAAACGACAGGCGCAAGAATCTTCAGCATGTGAAGTCCCAAAATATTATCATTCCTTCCGAAGAAATTGAAGAATCATCTTCAGATTTTCTTGATCTTTTCATTAATTTTGTGAATTTCTTTAACTTCCTTCTGTTAAAAACTTAAAAAAAAAATACTGTAGAGTATAAAGAAAATGTGATTGGGTGACACTTTTTCCACTCCATTTTTTCCACTGGTACATTTTTCAACTAGTTTTTTTTTCCACTAGTTTTTTTTCCCATAACCTTTTTCCGCTAGTAATGATTTTCCACCAATTCGAAAATAGTATAATTGAAATGATTTGAACAAGTATCATAGCAACGACAGTTTGATACGTTGAACTGACAGTTTGACCTAACACATTGGTCTAACAGTTATCCCCCCTCCCTGTGGAACATGTACGAGCCCGTGTTACAAAATCTGTCGAGGACCAACAATGTGTCGGAAGGTTGGCACAACAGATTCCAGGTGGTTGTGGGAAAAAACCACCCTAGTCTTTACGCCTTCCTCCTCGAACTACAGAAAGAACAAGGAGACACCGAGGCCATGATCCGCGGCCACAAAATTAAAAAAACTACACAGCAGCCCAGAGTGAAAAACGAAGAACGAATAAACAATTTAGTTCGCCAATATGAAGATAGGGAAAGTGGAGGCGAAGTTTTGGAATATTTAAAAGCTGTCGGTCACCATATACAATTTTGATATCCTGTTTGATATCCATTTATAAAACTATTAAATGTGTTAGTTCATAAACTGTTTGGTTAGTTTATCATTCGTTTTTTATACGAATTATCGCGTAAATTACCGCCTATAGGGCTCGTTCCTCCCAACCACCACACCGAGCTCTTAAAAAGTACATCCGCACCTCTTAATTTCTAACTTCGTACTGCCGCACCACAGCTACGAGCCTACCAGCTTTGCGCTGAACACCACTCGGGGAATACCCTTCAACTCGGGGAGTCCCCACTGCCTATTGCCACCGCCCTATGATAGATGGCAGCAGATCAACTAAATATCAACTAACAAATGTATTGAAAAATAAACTGGTGGAAAAATGTATTAGTGGAAAAATATATTAGTGGAAAAAGCGGAAAAAATGGAGTGGAAAAAATGGGTCCCACCCAGAAAATGTGTATGCACAATAATTCCGTATAGACAACTTTTTTCTACAAACGCTTAACAAAGTAGCCTTTGACGCTTTCAGATTTCAACACAAAGTTGACGTTTTCCGTGAAATGTCATTTTGTGACAGCATTTGCGCTCTAAAGCGGAAATATTTCGAAAACGCTCGCTTCTCCAACGTATTTCTGCATGATGATTGATGATAGTGACAGTGAATTATCAAACACTCCTCCCGATGTAGCAGAAAGTGCAAAAATTGTTACTTTGAATCTCCTACCAGAGAAATCAAGGAAGAAATATGAATTACAATACGGTAAATTCATGACGTGGTGCCACTCGAAGAAGGTGAATAAGTATTCAGAAAACGTATTACTGGCTTATTTTGGAGAAAAATCATTGATTTGTAAGTCATCAACTCTTTGGTCTACGTATTCGATGATACGGACATGCTTGAATGTTAAAAATAACATCGAAATCAATAAGTATCCTAAACTTATCGCATTTCTGAAGAAACAGTCTGTTGGATATAAAGCGAAAAAATCCAAAACATTCACCACTGAAGATATTCACAAATTTTTACAAGAAGCGCCCGATGAAGAATATCTACTAAAAAAGGTAAATTTTAATATTTCATGCTCTTAGTAGTTTGAGAAGCGGTTAGTATTTTTTTGAATTTAGTGCAATTTGGTTAGCATAGACATTTGGAATAGCTATTAATTGCAGTTTTTTTATAGGTTATTCTAATTATGGGTATTGCTGGTGCCTGCAGGCGCGATGAGTTGGTCAAAATGGAGATTGGTGACATAGAAGATAAGGATTCTATTTTAATAGTCCGAATTCCCGATTCAAAAACGAGAATAAGCCGTGTTTTTACGATTGTTGGTCATAATGAAGAGAATTCAGTTGATTATCTTTCAATCTGTAAAAAATATATTGCACTCAGAAAACATTGTCTGAATAACAATACTGTCCAACGTCTATTTTTACGTTATGAAAAAGGTAGATGTATGAAACAAGTTGTGGGTATGAATACAATCGGCAAGACTCCCAGTGACATTGCTGAATATTTGAAATTGCCCGAGCATAATTTATATACTGGACACTGTCTCCGACGAACCTCTGCTACTTTATTGGTGAATGGTGGAGGTGACCTAATACAACTGAAAAAACATGGTGGATAGAAAAGTAACAATGTAGCAGAAGGCTACATAGATGATTCAATCAACAATAAGATTGAAACTACCAAGAGAATATTCTCAACACCATCTACATCTCGTTCTGTAGATTTCCAATATTCGGGGGAATTAATGTTAGATAAATCTACTGATCGTCCATCAGGTTCAGGAATAATAATTAAAGAGTGTCACAATTGTACATTCAATTTTAGTATAGTCAATGATAAATTAAATCAACATTAATCAGGAATTTATAAACTGTACTTGATGTACTTTTGTTGAATAAAGCATCTGGTGTTTTTTCTTTTTTTTTTCTGAAAACTGCGTTTGTAGAAAAAATCTTGTGTGTATTTCGAGCACAAAGTGTCATTGTCGCTCTCCAAAGATTACCGCGCTCCGCTTTGCGTCGCGCGGTAACTCTCTTTGTCGAGCGACAATATATCACTTTGCGCTCTTAATACACAAATAGCTATAGTAGTATATTGAATATTACAAATGTACTTTATTATTAGTTATATGAATATTCAGTTATTTGTATCTGTATTATAATACTTTACATAATTTATTTTGATTTGCGGATGTCAGGTATTACGTATGCGTGTAACAACACACTAATATCTTGGATAGGTGATATTCCTGTACAGTTTAAATTCTGTGAACTCGACTAAGCAATTTCGATTCCTGCTATAATTTGCATATGTGCTTCATTCAGTATTAGCATACACACTCACGCCGATTTGAATTTCTTCCTTATTGGTCACAATTTCATTCACAATCAGAACGTTCTGATATTTATAAGTAGACGGTGTAGAGTGGGTGGATTGTATTATAGACGTTAGATTGAAGGAGAGGTCGTGCAAGTGACTTAACTAAATTTTATGTTGCATTTTCAAGAGTTGACGTTTTGAGAAGTTTGTTATCGCTGAAAGAATCCGAAACAAGAATTCATTTATATAACATATGTATCCATGAGTTTAGATGTACGCTATATACAGTGCCAGTTTAGGCAGGGTCTTCTCGAGGATGTACGAGGGCAAGGCGAAAAGTCCCTGAAAATAGAACAAGAAATGATTTATTTGGTCAAAACTTATTTTATTTCTCAACATATTCTCCTTGAAGGCACCATACTCTTCGTCCAACGTTTTTCTAATTTTTCGACCCCTTTCAAATAATACGGTTTCGGCAATCCTTCAGAATAGGCGTTTGTTTCAGCGATGACTCACTTTCCGTCGAGGTCTGAACATTAACCCGATGGCACTATGGTTTATCGTTAGAGGACGGTTCAATGACCAATTCATCTCACAGACCGAATTTTCGCAGCCTGCTAGATCTCAAGATACAGCCTGCGCAAATTGTTTATTTTTTGATTGGAGGTTAACCCTTTTCCAGTTGCGGATACTTGAAAAGCATGCCATTCTTATACACTTCAACCATGTGCCATCATTTTTTATCTTGTCCGTTTATCAGGCCGACCAGTTAAAATTGAACCCAAAATGGACTGCACGTTAACCCACCCAAACCTGGTGGAAAATACTCATTGGTGTTGGCAATTGTTAAGGTACCCTATGCCATCAAAAGTTATCGGTCCATTTCCGAGTAATTGGCCATTATTTGGACCAACAATGGTTTATTTTCTCATTTTGTGGCAAAACCTTGTGGATTACAAGGTAGCATGATGGCACCATGTTAAATAACTTTATTGGAGGTTAAATAAAGATTCAAAATCATTGCCACCACTCCTTGCCTATTTGAACATCCCAAAACCCCCTCAAACCACCCTACCTTGGGGTATCTTAACAATTGCCAACACCAATGAACATTTTCCGCTAGGTTTGGGAGGGTTAACTTGCAGTCCATTTTTGGTCCAATTTTAACTAGTCAGCCCGATAAACGGACACGATAAAAAATGATGGTACATGGTGGAAATGTGTAGGAATGGCATGCTTTTCAAGTAACCGCAACTTGGAAAGGGTTAACCTCCAGTCAAAAAATAAACAGTTCGCGGAGGCTGTATCTCGAAATCTAACAGCCGGCGAAAATTCGGTCCTTGAGATGAATTGGTCATTGAACCGTCCTCTAACGATAAACCATAGTGCCATCGGGTTAACGTCCAGACCATCAATATCGCTCTGGCTGCTAGACTATAGGGGCCCAAAACTGGAGAATATGGTGGATTCAATTCGTAGCGGAATGCATGCAATTTTACCATTGCGACTGCGGACCTGTCCTGATAAAAGAGCACAGATTGTCGCAGATGCAGAGGGTTAAATTGCAAATTCCAAGATACGGCCCTTCTTAAACAACTTTTATTTGAAATATCTTTAACACCACTTTTCGATTACAAATGCGGTTTTTGTTCACCGGGATGATATCATTTATCGACAACGATTTGTGACAAAACAAATTTTGAACTACACACAACGTCAAAAGTCTTGGACCCCCTATATATCAAATGATTCGATTAGGCCCGATTATTAACATGTATTTAAGGTATAAAAAAGACAAAAAAGAGATGTCAATAATGAATCCTGACTTTATTATCAATGTTTTGACAGCAGTGGCAGTGAAAGCATATTCAACCAAGTGACTAGTGTATTGATTTCTTTTGATTTTTTGGATTATCATGCCTGGTCGTGAAATTTCTGGGTTTAATCGAGCAAGAATTACTGCTTTACACGATGGAGGGCACTCTAATCATCAGATCTCGGAAATGTTGGGCATTCCTAGATCATCTGTTGTGCGAATAGTTCACAGGTACCAAGAATTCGATACAGTGGAAAACAGACCACGCAGTGGATGTCCTCGAGTGTCTAACGAAAGGGAAGATCATTATTTGGTGCAATATGCTCGCAGACACCGCACAGCTTCAGCTCTCAGAAGCCACTTGCAGCGTACGTTTCGTCGTGTTATATCGACACCCACAGTTTGAAGAAGACTCCATCATGGAAATTTACGTACTAGAAGACCATTACGGGTCCCCACTCTACTTCCAAGACATCGTGCAGCCCGTCTCCGACGCGCGCGAACGCACAGGGGTTGGCTTTTGCAGCAGTGCAGGTGAGTGTTATTCACAGACGAAACCAGAATTGGGCTGATGAGTGATGACAATCGGCAAAGAGTCTGGAGAGAACCAGGTCGTCAACAGCGACTTAATTTTTCCCGGGAAGCTGCTCCCTATCAAGGGGGTACTGTAATGTTTTGGGGAGGAATAATGTTTAACCGCCGCACCCCATTAATTCACATTCCACAGAATATGACCTGCCAAATTTACGTCGAACAGATTATTACGCCCATTATCTATCCCATACGTAACGAATTAGGCGAAAATTTTGTGTTTATGGACGACAACGCCCGACCACTTCGCACAAGAAGGGTGCAGGATACACTTCAAGCAGGACATATCAATAGATTGGATTGGCCAGCCAACTCGCCGGATATGAATCCGATTGAAAACATGTGGGATTACATAAGTAGAGCCAATCACAATCGAATTAACCCACCTCAGACTGCAGATGAGTCGTCGCGGCGGTAGAGGAATGGAATAATATTCCACAAGACACTATAAACCGCTTTATTATTTCAATGCACAGACGTGTCAACATGTTATTCCAACGTGGAGGAGGTCATACCTACTATTAGTCAGTGTACAACATGTTTCATTACTTTTTTTATCGAATATTTTTTTTCAACACATTTCTTACTTTTTAATTTTCTAAGTATCCCAGTTTGTGTAAAATAATCCTTTCACAAGAAATAGATTGAAAAAACAATATACTTTGATAGATATCTTTTGTTTTTCTAACAAAACATTTTATTAACAAGACTGAATGGGGGCCAAGACTTTTGACGTTTAGTGTATTTACCAAGTTAATTTGGTAGAAATTAATCTTCCTGGTTCAAATTATAATATAAGTAATATTTCCGTAGTTTTGTACATTTCAATGAAATTTTGTCAAGAATTTGCGCTTGAAAATTACATCTTAAATTCAATGTAATGCAAAGTTCCTAAATATTACCTCATAATTTTCCTAAAGAAATAATTGAATAGATGGCTTATTGTTGTTCCCTGGTATAATGGCAGGTAATCTCCATATTGATCAAACTTCATGGTACTAGGGCAGAATAGAATTGCTCAACAATTGTTACGGTGATTGTAATATTATCATTGAATGAAAACGAGATATACGAATCATTCATTGCCGCTATCGAATTAATCAAATAAAATTATTATTTACATCCAATTTACGTTCTTTTGTGTTCGGTACGTTAAACTCCCATAATTCACAGGCATAGAAAAGCATTGGATTATAATTTCAGTCTGTAGGCGTGGTACCCGTTTTGCATAAGTTTTTTTCATCCTTTGACTATACCAGAGGGAAACCTATACTGTTCGAAAAACATCGTGAGCGCCAGTGGTGCTATGTTGGAAGATGAGATAGGCATTCAAATTTTTCTTGAACGTTTGGAGATTATAGGCATTTTGGAAGTAGCGCGCTCTTGCCCTATTGTAGTTCGGGCCCTGCGGGTTACATTCATACTCTTTACAGGAATTGTACCGCCCATTATACGTTTTTTATTATTAAATATAAAACGTGTGGCACTCGGGGACTGCCGCGGTGAAGCTATTGCATAGCATTTTTTCTCAACTTATGCAATTATAATTATTTATTTATTTTTAATTTATGCAGTATTTTTTTTTCTTTGATACTAATTCAAGTTACACTTTTTGAGCGTGGTGACCGATAAGAAAACATTTTTTTTTCTTTTATTGAATAAATGAGAAGTTAATATCGTTTAAAATATTTTAATTATCTTACAATACATGTAGGTTATTCAGGAATTTGTTATCATTGAAACTATAGGTTTATGGTAACTGAAATAAGAGACATAAGTTTGAGACTTGATATCCTCTAAATATCTGGAAAATACCGCGTCAATGGTGGCCCCATATTTTGTTGTGGATTCTTGTGGATCATTATTCGTTTTCAAATTCAATTTTTCCGAAAGAAAAGTTGTCAACCGCTCTGATTTTTTATCAGCGAAGTTGATGTTGAAATCGCCAGCCAAGATAAGTGGAAATTTATTACCATTTGTACCAAGTATTTTCGACCCTTCTTCAGTGTACTCTAGTAAAGTGCGTTGAATAAAATGCTCTACCTCGTCCAATTTTGGATTCGGAGAAATGTAAATTGCTACCATGACTATGTGTAGGCCATTTCTAAGTTTGCATAAGCACGCACAAATATCTCCAAAAAATGAGCGCCCAACATTTACATCGCTATCGTGTGCAATATTTATTTCAATATTCGTCATAATATTAGTTACATTATTATTATTTTGGTAAATAGCTACCCCATCTTTTGGAACAGTATCTCGTTTGAATTGAACAATACAATTGAAATTAGGTATTTCAATCGGATTATCATGCGCCATGCAAGATTCGGTAAGAAGTAACACATTTGTTTGTCACGTAACTGAATCTTGTAAATCGTATTTGTGACTATTTAGACTTTGGCAATTGAAAGTCATTATTGAAATGCCATTTCTATTACTAAGGAAATCTAAGACACTTTGAGCTGTCGTCTGAACACTATTTAAAGGCAGTCTTTTGAATTCTTGCAACAAAGATGCAGTCGATGCAGCTTGCCTTCGATTATTATAAAACTTGAAAGTAGAATTATCGTTTTTTGTCGTGATATACAATTTTTCAATATTAGTCACCCGAGAGAGCGCAACATAAACGAGTTCCTGTTATTTTTCGTTACGGAATTTCTTGATTCGGTCGCCGCGCTGAAAGCCCGCAGTAAAAGCTATATGCAATATATGCAATAGCTTAATAGAAACAGGTACTCTCAGGTCTCTGCTACGCGCGTCTAACGTATAAACTCTAACTGACGCGTAGCGAGCTCCTAGAGGCATATGTCAAAATGATTTCGTTCGTAGCTAATTACATAGGACGTCTGGAGTTCATGCAATTATGTTTTTAGATAATTCGAACCTTCTAATTTCGATAGGCCACGTGAAAATCCCGGAGTCTAAAGCGCTAGAGTGTTATAACATTCGTATAAAATAGCGAAATTTCTCACTTTTAGAAACTTCAAATTAATTAATTAATTTGACACATGTTAGGTGTTTAGGTCTTACATTATTTTTCGTTACGGAATTTCTTGATTCGGTCGCCGCGCTCAAAGCCCGCGATAAAAGCTATATGCAATAGCTTAAAAATGTATATAATTGTTGATTGAAATGCTGACAGTTGTGAAAAGTAAAGAAAAACTAATTATATTAATTTTCGTTTAAAAATAATAAAATTGTAATTTCGGATGCTACAATAATTCAAAGAGAACATAAAATAAATTGATTACTTCATAATGTCAGTTTTCATTTCTGTCAGCAGTGCTTGGTGACTGCCCGTTTTTTTAATTTAAATATTGCATTCAACAAGCAAGGATAGAAGACTCAATTTATTAGACTCAATAGATATTTGAACATAATAAATCTTCAAACAATCTACTAAATGACCACATCTAGGAATATCCAGTTTATTCGCACTTTTGATTATATCCTTGATTATAATTATGTCAAACACTTGTTTCATAATTCTTTATCAATACCAACATTCATTCGATCTTTCAAACAATCTCCTAGACGCAGTGGCGTGCAAACAGGGGTTCCAAAGGTAGCATTTGCAACCCCAATGTTCCTAAAAATCATTGATCATTCAACAAAATTTTGAAAAAATTATAAAGCGAACAAAATTTTTTACAGTCACCCTGGTCAACAAAATTTTGAGAATAGTTTTTTTTCATTTTAATAACCATTATACCAGACTATATTTTTTTTGCTTATACAGGGTGTCCTCGAACTGCGTGGCCAAAATAAAACTGAAGATTCTTTGATTCGAAAAAAATTTGATGAGCCTTTTTAATTTTGCCTCAAGTGTCTTAATTAGCCGGTAGAGGGCTTCAAAGTTGCAAAAATAATTTTGTTTTTTCGGTATAACTTGAGAACGTGATGAAGGACTTTCACAATATTTGGCAGGTGAGTCAAACTGTCAATAATAGCCGTTTTTGAGAGTGGAGCACAGAGCCTTAGAGACCATAGAAATTGCTCAAACTTGAGGATGTAACGGGAAAAGTGTCCAGAACTTTTTTGTGGTCAATGTAATTCACTCGATATTTTTTAAGTAGATAGCTTATCTAATTTGAAAACATTTTTTACTCTTAGAAAATGTTGATAAAATCAAGGGATTAGCTTGAAAAAATTAATTTTCGAGTCTCTGCAATGTTGGCTTACTAATTTTACTTGATTAAAATACCTTAGTTGCCTTTGCTTTTCTAATGTCATTTTGGCATTTGGAGAATTTATTCTCAAAACTGTCAGTTTTTACTTTGCGTTCCGTAAATATTTTATAAAATTATGTCTCAAAATTTCACCAACACTGAAATGGTTGATATGTTATTGATTTATGGACTTTGTCGTTGCAATGGCCAGAGAAGTATACAAGTTTATAGGGAAAGATATCCGCACCGCAGAATTCTAAATCAACAAACCTTTGCTAATATCGAGAGACGACTTCGCGAAACTGGCAGATTTGAAGCAAATCGCAGAGAAACTGGACGCAGACGGACAAGAAGGACGTTAGAGCTCGAAGAATAGATACTGGAAGCGGTTGAAACTGAACCTAGGATGAGCACACGACATTTGGGACTTCGTATTGGGGCCTCAAAATCATTAGTTCATAATGTACTGAAAAAAGAACTGTTGTATCCCTATCATATTAAAACAGTTCAAGACTTATTGCCCATGGATCCAGGTCATCGGCTAGATTTCTGTCGGTTTATTGTCCAAAGACAAAACGCAAACCCCAATTTTTGTAGAAGAATTCTGTTCACGGACGAAGCTACTTTCAGAGATGTGGTATTTTTAACCTCCATAATGAACATTTCTATGCTGATGAAAATCCTCATGAAACGGAAGTTACACATTTTCAGAATCAAACTAAAATCAATGTTTGAGTTGGAATTGTGGATAACTTTATTATTGGTCCTACCGTTATACCCGATCGATTGAACGGGGAGAACTACTTGAACTTTTTGGAACAAAGGCTACTTGAACTGTTGGAAGTCTTGCCCTTACACATTCGTCGTGGCCTGGTTTATCCATGATGGTGCACCTCCTCATTTCACATTAGCTGTGAGGCGACATTTGCGGAATATCCAGATCGCTGGATAGGTAGAAGACACGATGCACCAGTGAACTGGCCGGCCCGCTCCCCTGATTTGACGCCCTGCGACTTCTTTCTATGGGGCGCTTTGAAGTCGAAAGTTTATGCAGCTCCAGTGAACACACGGGAGGAATTGTTGCAACGAATTAATCATGAAGCGGATTTATTGAAGAATGATCCTGAAGTACTAGCCATAGTTCAATTCAATTTCTTGAAACGAATTAATTTGTGTATTCAGGAAAATGGGCAACATTTCGAACAATTGATGCCTTAGCGATTTCCCAAAAAGTTTTGTTGTTTCTTTTAATTTAGCATTTGTTTTTCCTAAATAATCACATCGTTTCCCCATTTCTATTGTTTTTATTATTCGTGTTTTACCGAGATATTAAACATTTCAGTGTTAGTGAAATTTTGAGTCATAATTTTATAAAATTTTTAACGGGAAGCAAACAAATTAAAAAGTGACAGTTTTGAGAATAAATTCTCCAAATGCCAAAATGACATTAGAAAAGCAAAGGCAACTAAGGTATTTTAATCAAGTAAAATTAGTTAGCCAAAATTGCAGAGACTCGAAAATTAATTTTTTCAAGCTAATCCGTTGATTTTATCAAAATTTTCTAAGAGTAAAAAAGTTTTCAAATTAGATAAGCTATCCACATAAGAAATATCGAGTGAATTACATTGACCACAAAAATTTCTGGACACTTTTCCTGTTACATCCTCAAGTTTAAGCCATTTCTATGGTCTCTAAGGCTCTGTGCTTCGCTCTCAAAAACGGCTATTATTGACAATAACTCATCTGCCAAATATTGTAAAAGTCCTTCATCACGTTCTCAAGTTATACCGAAAAAACAAAAGTATTTTTGCAACTTTGAAGCCCTCTACCGGCTAAACAAGACACTTGAGGCAAAAGTAAAAAGGCTCATCAAATTATTTTCAAATCAAAAAATCTTCGGTTTTATTTTGGCCACGCAGTTCGAGGACACCCTGTATAATTTATAGAAAGTTATATTTTTTTGCAACCCCAATACGACATGCCTTTGCACGCCACTGCCCAGATGTAATGTCTTGCACCCCATGCCGTTCAAATTCAATTTTTCTAATATATTTTACCCGAAACACAGCTTTCAATAATTTTGTAAACTGTAATTTTGTTTAGTACCTATAAATTCATTAACCTTTCAATTAAATGTGCAATTAAGTTGTATTGAACAAATTCAGTGATAGTTAACGAAGTAAACCTCACTTTCAGTGAATCAAAAATAGTAGGTATATTTATATATTGGAGATTTTGGCGTTCAAACTATGAACTAGAATAGAACTTAAATTAATATTATTATTTTATACCAACTTACAATATTCTAGAGTATGAATCAATGTAATCTCCCACTAAACAAATATTGAAAACAGGTGTTTTAAATCAAACTATCGAAATACCGGCAAATTTATAAACTGTAATGACCGTAAACTATCGGCGCACACACTACCATGCGACTAACACACGCGGAAAGGCTGCCGCTCACTGTAGAACAGCGAGTACTATACTAACAGGAGACTTACGGGACAGACTACAGACCAGTGTACTCATCGTGGAACGATGATCAGCTGACGCCGATTTTAGTATAGATAGGCGGAATCGTCTCTATTGTCGATGGTCAAGTTATTAACGTTAACTCAGCCCGAATTTCAATCTGTCAGCTTACCGAATCAAAGGACGAATAAAATTTAAATGGAGTTGTAACTTTTCCGGTAACCATTTCAAATAAAACAAAATTTGTTTGGATGTTTATTAAACTGTTGATCAAGATCACAATTATTTGCGGTAGTTGACAAATAATTGCGATTTATTCTATAACCATTGAGAGAATTACCATAAATATGGTAATTAATGTGAAGCTAGTGTATAAGGAATTTTCTAATATGTCGCGCTAGTACTACTAAGTGTTTCATATTTTGTTATTTTGTTGTAAGTAATGCAAAGCTACCTATAGGAATGGGCAATTGCATCACCATTGTATTTGATAAATAATAACCAGCGGATATGCAAAGTTAAAGGTTCGTTACACCTCTCCCAATGTTATTACACAATTAAACCTATATAGTGGAGTCAACCTAAGGAAAAATAGGACGAGGTTCGTAAAAATTTGATAGAGGTTAGCGACCTGGAAAAAATGGTGTCTTACCAATATTGGGTCGAACCATGTCTAACCTTCAAAAAACTGGTTTTTTGCCTTTTTTTCAGGTCAGTTTTGAAGTTTCATTTATTTTGGATTAGTACCCTTTTATTGTTGGTATTTGAGGAACCTTCAGTCCAAATTTTGACCCCCCCTCCTGGAATATACAAGATGTTCCATCTCAGACGAGCCATCACGTATATTTCTTATCCCATAGTAAGTGGAAAAATCTCCCGAAACACGTCGAATGATTTTGTTTGGGGGACATCTTTTGACGTATATTTGAGGCTTGAACGAGCAGCCCCCTAATGGGGGGCGCTCCAACCCCTCAAAATTGAATAGGGGAGAGGGGTTGAGTGATACGTCATTTGAAAGGTCTTGGAAGCCTCTTCACAACGGTGTATGAAAAACGTAAATTTGATTAACCGTTTTTGCCAAAAATTAATTTTGTTGCTCGAATGCGCCACCTTGAACATTTTGGTTATTTGTACAATGTACAAGCTCATTTTTATTAAGCCTTTTTCACAAACTTAAACAATCTTCAAAAAATCACATTCGTAAAAAAATTGAATTGTGTTGTCATGCTTACAATGAAAAAAATCAAATCTGCGTGTTTAAATCAAATGTTCAAATTGCCCTCCATTGACTTCCATACAATAATACAATCTTGACTGAAAACCGTCTGTAACATGGTTCAGCATAATTGGAGTTATTTGACGACACTCATTTACAATTCGTTGGAGTAGTTCGTCCAAATTTTCAGGCTGAGCACAAAAATCTTGGACTTAAGATGTCCCCACAAGAAGAAGTCCAGAGGTTTTAGGTCAGGTATATGAAGAGGTTAGAAGAAGAAGCGTGCAAGTGATAAATTTTTTTGGATTCAAAGTCTAAAGCTTATTATAAAATCTAGGTCAAAAAATGCAATTCTTTTTTTTTATAGTTCGGTCGGGTTTAAGGAAGTATTTTAAAATATTAAAGTACATAATCAAAACATTAACCCTTTTTTGGAAAACGCACTTAACTACTTTTACTTCCAAATAAAATAGTCAAATCGCTTGTATCTTAACATTCTTTAATAATAATATCTTATTGAACCAAAATAAAGTCAACTCTGAGTACAAGTAATATTAGAGAAATATTGAAAAAAACTATTCTTATTCGTCATAATCTGACACCATTTCTTCATCAATGTCTTCAAGGTTTTCTACTGTGTCTTCAATATTTTTGGTATTTTTTTGTTGCTGCTCTTTTTTTATTTTTTGTTTCATGCTTCAAAGATTTATAGTAGTCGTGGTATATTGGGGGAATGTAAGGTAAAAGTTGTATTAAGTTGTCATATTTTTCTTTGGAAGAGTTATTTTCACAAAGCACTTGACTTAAATGAGAAAGTTTTATATTCGGCCTTCCTTTTTGAAGAATAGTAGTTGTCTCAGATTGAAGAAAAGGAAAAGTAATGTTTATGCTTGGTTTAAACAAAAATGACAAAAAAATATCTTTTTCATATCGAAAGCAAGAGACATCACGCCATTTCAAGGGTTTTGTGTCGATGACTTTTTTAGAGTCTTTCATAATAGTGTAAAAATTGAAAGCTCAAAAAATCAGTTGCTATCATATTAACCACCTGAAAATATTTGGACGACTTTCGAATAACAATGACCAATGATCAGGAATATAAACATGCAAATTTTTTTTGTCTTTCAATGAGTCCAAATGAGCGATCACATTCCATGTAGGAATGTCCTGATTCAAAAAAATGTGTGATGTATGGTCTTCACGCTTGAGCATTGTACTAAAGACATTAATAGATTCGCTATATTTTTGGTCTTGTTTTGGCCTGCATCGAGTTTATAAGCATAGTTAATTACCACTCACATTTCTGCTCATCGGGGCTCATTTTAAGTACTACTTTAATACCAAAACAACTGAAAAACTAACCGTGAAGTGGAAAACTAGGAAAACATGATAGTAAACAACCGACAAATGGTCGACTAAAACTATTTATTCGTTTACTTCGCGGCAAACGGAATCAAGTGAGTAGATGCACATGGCTAGTTCGGGACCAGGATATCCGGTCTCCACTTCCGGTCTAGCTGTCGATGTGCATCCGGTGCATGAGCTCGTCCTTATCAGTTTTGAAAGGATGTAGGTGATAAGGATTTTATTTTATTTGTAAAGAGTATACAGGGTGTGTTCAAAAAGTGTGTCACATGTACAGAGTCACGTGACTAACACATGGCAGCATGGCGGCCCTAAGGTCCAACTGTCATGGCGGCCATAAGGACCAGCTGTCATGGCGACCATAAGGACCAGCTGTCATGGCGGCCATAAGGACCAGCTGTCATGGCGTTCATAAGAACCAACTGTCATGGCGACCATAAGAACCAGCTGTCATGGTGGACATAAGGACCAGCTGTCATGGCGACCATAAGGACCAGCTGTCATGGCGATCATAAGAACCAACTGTCATGGTGGGCATAAGGACCAGCTGTCATGGCGGCCATAAGGACCAGCTGTCATGGCGACCATAAGGACCAGCTGTCATGGCGTCCATAAGGACCAGCTGTCATGGCGACCATAAGAACCAGCTGTCATGGCGAGCATAAGAACCAGCTGTCATGGCGACCATAAGGACCAGCTGTCATGGCGGCCATAAGGACCAGCTGTCATGGCGACCATAAGGACCAGCTGTCATGGCGACCATAAGAACCAGCTGTCATGGCGACCATAAGAACCAGCTGTCATGGCGACCATAAGGACCAGCTGTCATGGCGAGCATAAGGACCAACTGTCATGGCGACCATAAGGTCCAGCTGTCATGGCGACCATAAGGACCAGCTGTCATGGCGACCATAAGGACCAGCTGTCATGGCAATCATGAGGTACAGGTTGCTTCGTGTAGGTGTCACCACCAAGTGGCAGCTGTCATGGTGACCATAAGGTCCAGCTGTCATGGCGACCATAAGGTCCAGCTGTCATGGCGAGCATGAGGTACAGCTGTCATGGCGAGCATGAGGTACAGCTGTCATGGCTACCATAAGGTCCAGCTGTCATGGCGACCATAAGGTACAGCTGTCATGGCGAACCCAAGGTACAGACTGCTTCGTGGAGGGGGCTCCGCCACCTCTAGGAAGCAATCTGTACCTTTGGTCCAAAGGTACAGGCTGCTTCATGGAGATGTCACCACCACATGACAGCTGTCATCGAAGGTACAGAATGCTTCGTGGAGATGTCGCCACCACGTGACAGCTGTCATGGCGACCCTTGGGTACAGGCTGCTTCATGGAGATGTCGCCACCATATGACAGCTGTCATGGTGAACCAAAGGTACAGGTTGCTTCGTGTAGGTGTCACCAACACGTGACAGCTGTCATGGTGAGCTAAAGGTACAGAATGCTTCGTGGAGATGTCGCCACCACGTGACAGCTGTCATGGCGACCCTTGGGTACAGGCTGCTTCATGGAGATGTCGCCACCATATGACAGCTGTCATGGTGAACCAAAGGTACAGGTTGCTTCGTGTAGGTGTCACCAACACGTGACAGCTGTCATGGTGAGCTAAAGGTACAGGCTGCTTCGTGTAGGTGTCACGTGACAGATGTCATGGCGGACCGAAGGTACAGGCTGCTTCGTGTAGGTGTCACCACCATGTGACAAAGACTGCTTTGTAATTGTTTCAATCCGGCGACCATAGTTTACGAACGATGATGACGTCACTGCTTCGAACCGATGACAGTAACTGATTCAATCCGGCGACCATAGTTCACGAACGATGATGACGTCATCATCGTTCACGAACTATGATGGTCAGATGAGGAATGAAATGCGAGTAATAATAATGATACTCTATGTGTAAATGTGAATAGTTGGAGGTTATGATAAAGATATCCAGTAAGTTTGTAAATGTGTCATTATGCATATATCTTTTGAAGAATACACACGTATACTTAGAAAATTTGTGGAGAAAGTTCATGAACTAAGAAGAGACTTGAATTTTTACGAACATAAAATAAAAGTTATAAGACTGTTGAATACATTTACAAGTGCAAAAAGTGAAGATAATGATGGGAGTGGGGATGTTAAAAACAAATTTCGTGATTCTAACCACAATTCTGAATGGTATTCTATACGCGAACGTTCCCCAACACGTTGAGCGCATTTATATTTGTCTGAAGGATGTTGCAACCGATGGTGGTGGGGGGTGTAACCGTACCGAATGGATTCCGATGAATTTTAGAAAAATCAACGATAATCAATTAGAGGTATTCGCATTCAACATTCCTCAAGATAATCGTACCACCATACATTATAAACTTAAACTTTTATTCTTTGATCGGAGTGAGGGAGATATGGCTGAATGGCAATTGCTCCAACAATCATCATGTTTACCACATGTCATACAAAAGACAATATCAACACCATCCACACGTACATCATCCTCACTAGACGAAGAAATTTCTAAAATTTTCGCAATTTTGTATGCAATTTTATCTTCTTTATCAGTACTCATGTTGAAAATGTTTGTTAAATATGTAAAGAAGGCTATTTACCATGTAAATAAATGATTGTATGAAGATATAAGTGTTTTAATAAAACAAAAGGAATGATAATTATAATAATATATTGACATTATCATTTGCTAGTTCATAAGCTTTATTTTTGTGATTGATAACACATTCTATCAATGACTCGATGTTGATATCACTAATCAATTGTTCACCCCCCTCTTCTTCTTCTGCGGCATGAATAATATTTCCTCTTGCATACCATTTCAAATCGCGGCGGAAATTCTGTTTCACTTCGTTACCAATATCGATAGCATGAGATATGTTAGACCATTTACGTATTAATCGCATTCCCCGATTTTGTAATTTTCTGTCGGCATCACGCCAACCATCCTCCTGTCGACGCATTAGGTACCATTCTGGTCTCATATCATTCGATGTTCGATATAATCCTAAATAATATATATTATATAAATTTTATTATAAAAAACAAAGTAATTACCTAAATTTCGTCTCTTTCCGAAATTTATAGGAGGTGGAACAATATTTGGTGCAATGTTATTCCGTAAGGTGATAACATTCATTTGAATTTGTTGAGATAAGCGTTGAGATCGTTCTTTCGCAAGACATTCACGTTCCTCAGCTCTTTGACGTTCTTGTTGTTCATAGAATTTCTCGTACTCACAATATTTCATCATAATAAATTTCATTAACGAAAACAGTTCACGTAACTCGATGACTTTAGGAGTTCGCATTTGCATCAATAATGATTCGAAATCAATAGCATCTAGAACGTAATATTTCTTTCGTGCATCAGTCTTATCACAAATTTCTAAATGGTGTATATGCGGGTTTTTCCTCAACAATCTTGTTATAACACCCTTTTTAGCATGATATTTTTTGCCGCGATAACCTAACCAATCCAATAGATCTTCATTCATCAGAACGCGTTGGTTTAGTTGAATATTCCAAAATAAATAGTTTCTTTTATCGTTTCTTATATCGATCCCAAATTTTAGACACACTTCATTAACTGTTAACTTAATAAAATTGTTGGTGGACCATGTAGCCACATTTGAATCACGAACGCACGCTGCTAAGTTCATTTTTATAACTGAACATTTTCTGAAATGATTCTCTCTTACATACGTGAGAACGTGAACGTGAATAGTGAGGGTGGGGGGTAACTCTCCGTTTCGATGTCATTGCAAACGTTGATAACTGACTGATAACGTCACTAGTTGTTTCAATTTGTTTCATTTCCAGCAACCGACTACCATAGTTTACAAACTATGATCGTCGGATGTTTACATCACCACCTACCGTTTGAGAAATAAAATATCAAATATAATAATAATAATAACATTTATTGGGAAAGATACATTTTGACAGTACATCATTTAGAACTAAAATTATAACATTATGATTCATCACCTGGTTCTTCACACCAAATTCCGAACTGATCCTGTAATCGGAGAATACTCCATTATACGATCGTTAATGATGATGCAATAAGCCCTGGTGTTTTTGGGGAAATTCAGGAAACTTTCCATCTCTAGTTTGACGTCAACTGTTGATGACTTTATAGCATCGTTTTGTTTTGAACAGTCAATCACAAAAATTGCTCTATTCTTGAATGCTATATAATCTAACATGGGTTCGCTTATTATTTTATTTGAAAATGATTTCTGGAAATCATAGTACATCTGGTATGCTTCCACGTATTGCTGGTCGGTGAAATTCAATTTCATTGCTTCATATGGATAACACTCTGAATTCAAGTATAATTTAACATTTAGCAAGTTTATATTATCAAAATATGCACTGTGCTTAACAGGATTATTTTTTCGATCAGTTTGGAAAGCTAGAATCACATATCTAGGACGTTCCAAATTCATTGATGTTTTAACAGCCCAAATGTCACGAGTGCTCTCCTTCATCAACGGATTTTCATGCAGATCCCAACTACGGAATGGAATCAAAATAGGCTTCTCAGCACTCAAATTCCCCAACATTTGAAATTTAACTTGATCACTTGGAAACACATGTCGCACTTTTAATGCTATCGTCTTCACATTTATTTTAGCCGTTTTCGTGCCTGTGCTATTAGTATAGCAATCGTTATCGGTTCGAGACCTTATCAAGCGCAGCTTATGTTTTCCACTCAAAACTTTGTTATAGTCAATGAATAGGCCTAGTAGAAAATTCAACGGTATCCATAAATTGATTTTATTATTGTAGACTGAACTCAATACATCCTTAAATGACCATCCAGAAATAGCTAGAGGTATAGATTCATGTTTGGCATATGTTAGATAAGCTCTGATGGTGCTGACAATACCAGGATCACGTACTTTGTCTATCTCTTTTCCATTCAATTCATAACTGATATATTCGAAGAGAAACGCTCCGAAATTATTCGTTAGTTTACATTCACCATCACCACTTGCTTCTGGCTGGAATTCTGCCTCGATGAATAAAGCAGACGAGGCCAAATCTACCAACACATCTTGTTGATTGATTAATATCTCAATTTCATCGCTGTTGCCAAAAGATGTTGTGTGGGGATAGTAGGTATGAGTTTCTTCTCGGATGATGTCTTCATTGAAGTTTGGCTCGTTGAATATTTGAAGTTTTTCCGACATTGTAACCAAGGGACTTCAAAAAATTGATATTTTCCAATGATAGTGATGCAGAAGCAACCTTCTCCCTCGAGCTCGTTGTAGATAATGACTGATGACCACTATGGAGATGTCTTTTATTGCTGAAATCCAAACCCATGTTCTCAAGTGATGGCTACTGCAACCTTCTCAGTTGAATTCCTTTCATATAATGAGTGGTGGTGAGTATTGGATTATTATTTATTGTTGTGAGGTATAATCCCTAACGATCTTTTTCAATTCCAATCGTATAATAATTTCTTCTCCACGAAAATTTACCGATTTCCAATTCTGATCTAAAATATTCAGCGTGATGTTATCGAAGGACGTCTTGCTGATGACCGGTAGATAAATAAGATTCTTCGGCTCTATATCAATGGAAAACCCAGGTGGTACAAGAGGTGAGAACTCATATATCGTATGAGCTATCTTATTGTTATAATATGCTCCTGCGGTTAAGTTACACTCAACACGTATTGTTTGAACTTTGATTATGTTTATAGGTCGATCAGATACGTGTAGTTCGCGAGATGTCAATTTCTTTTTGCTGAATCCCAACAGTTCGCTTATACTATCTTTAGGAATAAAATTCACTTCAAAATCACTCTTCAGCTCTGTGTGTAGAGTGTTGTTGTTAGATTTTATTGATAATTTCCGGTCACGTTCTTCTTGCTTCACTCCTATCCCACAAACTGCACTTTGTATGAAATCCTCGATGTCTGTCAACTCGTAGGACCCCGTAGGTATAGTTACTACTTCTTCCTCACCCTTCACATTTTTATAATAAAATTTATTAAAACCTTCTTCAATGTTCGGAATGCTATTGTACGTATGCAAGCCAACAAGTGCGATAGAATAATATGAATGAGGATCTAGTTCTATAGGTGGGTGGAAATCTACAGATAAGCGGGAGCTCTTACCCGTGATAGTGAACGTCTGAGACATGATTGATGCAAACTTTACCAACAATCTATTTATATACTAATAAATGCAGGGTTAGTCGAGCACAACTGAAGAGTTAGAGAGGAAATCTAAACATAACTGACCACAATTATAAGTGTTATATTGTTGAAAATTATCGTGATTGAATAATATCTTACACTTTTTGAAATAATCCACTAGTTCGCGAGGGGGGCGTAAATTGCCAAAACTATCATAATATAAAACTGTATCACCGACTTTATTAAACCCAACCCAGTGAGTGCCTCCATTGTTCGAGCTATCTAAATTAACTATTCCACGCTCGTTTTTCCATGGTCCGTTGGATGGCAGTTCATCACGCATAAATACTCCTCTAAAATGGTGAATTTTCAGAGCTTTTGCTAGTTTTCGTAGATCGAGATCGGTCAGAGGTCTTCTGGGTAGGTTTACTGACAGTTTTTTGGATGTTTATTTAAATATAGACCAAGACCTTTGCGATACTTTTTCAAATATAGACCAGATCCTTGTTTCCCCAAAGCTATAGCTTCCATTGTTTTATTATGTCTTTCCGTTTCCTCCAAGGTTTTCCGAGCTGCTTTGCTGTCGTTGACGGCCTTAGCGATGCCTGCACCACCCCCCGCCAATGCTCCAGCAGCTGATAAGCCGGCAAACAGAGGTATTAAAAATGGTAGAAATCCTCCAGTCTTTGGAATAGGAATTACTCTTGGTAACCGAACATTTTTCCGACCACCCGCTTTTTTGAATTGTTTTCGTGCAACTTTCAACGCTGTTTGGGATGTTTTCTTCAGATTGGATGAGTCAAACTTATTCTTCATAACTTTTCTCACCCCATCGACAATTGCACTTCCGAACCCAACCTTCTTTCTCATACCCATTCCCAATTTCCTCTTTGCCTTCATAATTTTATTTACACCGAAAGCGGCAATCCTTTCTCCAAATTTTGTGTCTTTAGATTTGACACGTTGCCAAGCAGCGTTCTCTAATATTTTATCCGCCTCGTGACGTCCTTCCAAACTAGCGTTTCGCAGATATGAAATATCGTGTTGGCGGCAAGCTTTATCGAGTGGATTGATACCTGAATCTCCTCTTCTCAACCGTTCTTCTAATTTTGTACCGGGACCACAGAATTGATAACCAGGAATATGAAGTTCAAACGGGAGCTTGTTTATAAGCGTATTGAGAACACCTTCTCCTACGTACGCTTCCATACAGACTGATGAAAATTCAAGATTGCACCGTTATTTAACGAGGGGAGGGAGAAAGATCAAAGATCTCAAAATAATATTTTTTATTAATTTCAAAATTTTCTCAATACAAAAGACTTAAGTATAATCTTAACAATATATGTTTCAAATATTATAATCTTCACTCTTGATTCACCCTCATATTCACGGAATTTTTGTTCTATTATAATAACCATACCCTCGAGTCAATAATATTCCAGCTATTTGTTTGTTCCTAATAATCTCCAAATGATCAATGATGGATTCATTGAACGAGATCCGAATTATTGATCCAACTGTTGTGATTATTATCTAGACCCAACCATTTCACATACTGTCGACCCCTCCTCTTTCGTAATATTTTTTCGACTAAATACACATCGGGTTGTTTTGTTTTCTGTAATTCTTCCTCGTAGAAACAGCCGCTGATTGGTGCGTTGGTCATATCTTCTAGTAGATATGTGACCGGGTTGGTAATTTTTACTTTGATGATTTTAAATAATTCCGTACTCCAATTGGGCGTAAATCCCTTCTCAAAAATATGTTTAGTCTTACTTATTCGTACCACATCTCCTACGTTGTATTTGTGAGGCAGAGCTAACTTGATGTGTGAGTAGGATCGCTTCAATATCTCGCTCTCAATCTGTTTCGTCACTTTTATTGGAGCCATATTTATAGTACTATGTTTACGTTTATTATATTTTTCTGTGGTTTCTTCAAGTATATCAAGCCATTTGTATTTCCCGCTGAGACTGAAATGTTTGTAGAGCGATTCCTTTAACGTTCGAATGACACGTTCAGCAATGGCTGCTTTTTTCACACTATACGTATTATAATGATTGATATTATGTTTCTTCATTAGATCGTTAAAGTGTTTATTGAAGAATTCTTTTCCCTGATCGCTTTGCAGATTCCTAGGCTTACGATGTCCTTCTAGCAATATAGAACTGACCGCTTTCCGAACTTCTTCGGCTGATTTCGTTTTCAGCGGGCGTGTCCATAGAAATTTCGAGAAACAATCGATCATAATCAAAATGTATTTGAATCCTCTATTTTCACGAGCGTAATTACCCATTTCTGCCAGATCCATTTGCCACAAATCATCCAAACCTTTTATGATCGTTCTGCGTCGTTTGAAATTCTTCCTACTCGGCTTATGAAGCTCATGCACAACTTGTTCTCTACTCATCTTATCAATGTGGAAATCTAGTGTAGAATTAATTTTTTGGGTATATTCACAGGATTTGGAGATATACGTTTCACAGAGCCCTGCTTTGTTGTTGTGGATGATGAGGGTCTCTTCTTAGAAGGTTCCACAGATGTCATCCGTCGTTCTAACGCCTCCACTTTACTAGTAATGTCATTTAGACGCATGTTCACACTGTTAAATGTGTTATTGATCTCTTTCAATTCATTTCTGTTTTCCCTCACACTATCACTGATTGTTTTATACTCTGATTTTATATAGATCCCCATTCCATTATATTTATTCTGAATGTCCATCAGATGTTTATCAATGTTGAGAATAACCTTGTCATTCGTTAAGTTATGTTCATCCAGATCCTTGTTAATATCTTTGATCAAATTATCAACCCTAACATTGAAGGTATCTTTAAGACTGGTTTCCGTTTTCAGATTCAGTTTGTATGTTAATTTATCAACATATACTTTATTTGCAACATCTCCATCATCATTCGGTGATTTTACGTTGCACAATCTACGATTTTCCATATCATAACTTCCATCGCTCGTTAGGAATAATCCTTGTCCGTGAACTTGTTTGAAATTATTATTAAATACATTTGTATCATATATCCACATGGAAGAGGAGGCTCTGCCAAACTTATCCATTGAAACCATCTTTATAACTGAGATGAATTTGTCTTACACCTGGTTTTTGTTCAATTACCCCTGCCTCTATCAATTCTTCTATTATAGAGATTATCTCATTGTGATGATTATGGTTACCTGCATGCGAGGATGCAACAAGAAGTCTCAGTCTATCCACAATTTCGTTAACGTCATCCCAATAAACATATTCGATAGGTTTCTCGTTATATTCAAGCATATCATTTTTGATATATGCACTTCCAGTGTATGTTTTGGCTCTGGGTCTTTTCATGGAATTAATCAAAGGTTTCAGTACATTTTTGTATTTTACAATGTTTCTTATTCGATCAGCTGGATCGTTATTACGCCTATGGGCACTAGTCATTTCCATCATTTGACTGTAATTTTTCCCATCTTCCACAGTGTAAGTATCAGGTAGAACATCTCTGTAAAATATCAAATTATACAGTCCTGTGGTACCCTTGAACGGAGTACCCTTGATAATTATATTACTCTCACTATCAATTTCTATAGGTTGATTACCCATGAACCATTTGTCTAAAGTTGAATTATATTGCAATCCCATTCTATCATCGTATTTCTTGACATCATCATCCAATAGGAATCCTTCCAAGTAATAACGTGCTAATGTGGGGTATTGTTGCAGAAACTCCTCTGTAGCCTCTGCATTATCTTTCTTATGTTTTCTGAATTCTTCACGAATCTGATCGATAGTAGGTTCGAGGGTAAACACATCCTCCTCAGTATTTTGGGGGTTATATACGAACTCTTCCCCTTCAGTTACAATATTTGGGATTGGTATGTTCTCCATTTGTGTTGCTGTAGAAACAATACTTTTAGGTTTAACCAACGAATTTTGTTTGATTATTTCAGCATTTTTCGCAATTTCCTCCAGAGGTTTAGATACATTCCTGAACATATTATCTAGAATCTCATCATTTTCAGCTTTACCCAATTTCACAGCCATATATTTTTTCCTCACAACGTTTGCTAACTCCCAAATTTTTTTCTTCAATTGTTGTTTTTCTTTAAGCGTGTTACTCACACCCACGTCCATGCTGAGCGGGTTGTCTATTTCAAATGAAAGTGTATATACATGTTAGATGTATATATAACTATCAAAACCTTTGCGATAACGTCCTTTGTTCATATCACAGTCTTTGTTTATCATAAGGAATCCATATTTATCTTTCCAACATACGCTACATATCTCTTTGAATTTTTCGAGTGACATGTCGGTACTTATATGATCGGTGAATATATGTTTCAAATTGAGCTCATCCTGTTTGAAAATAATCAAGCAATTGGCATTGTCGCGCAATCCATGTTTTGGACATTTAGCAAAAGACTGGCAAAGATAGAAACTATCAATTGAGTTGTGTCTCCCTCTTGAAAAATAAGCACGAATTTTCTCCTGTTTCTCAAACATCACGTCATCGAATATTATGATTGAATTAGGCCTCGCTTCTGTGGGGTCTATGACCTCATCACTTTCGGTACAAGGAAAATATCCAAGCCCCTCAATTTTCTTCAATGTCTCCTTTAGTAACTGGTATTTTGGTTGGTGTAAAGACTTTGAATATATGTACACGTTTTCAAATTTCAGACCGTTTGCATCTAACAATAGAGATAACATCACATTTGTTTTCCCACAATTACTTGGACCACAGATTATTGTTCGTAGAGTATTAGGCAGCAAAGAGCTGTGACGTTGTGGTTGTTCAACATTCTCATTGCTTGACCCTAAGTTCATAATACTCAACGAGTCTTTTTGCTTAACAATCTTCATCATGCCTGAAGGCGAATCGAAATCATACTGGAACATATGTTAATAAGCATTTGTTTATATACTAGATGATGATGTTATATTGTGTATGTCTGATCGCGCGGTTAGGTGCTTCTACGGTTCTGTCAAAATCAGGTATCAAATACATGTTAAATAGGTATGAATGCTGGAACACGTGTCTGAATGTTGAAACACGTGTCTGAATGTTGAAACACGTGTCTGAAACACGTGTCTGAATGCTGAAACACGTGTCTGAATGTTGAAACACGTGTCTGAATGTTGAAACACGTGTCTGAATGTTGAAACACGTGTCTGAATGTTGAAACACGTGTCTGAATGTTGAAACACTTGTCTGAATGTTAAAGCATGTGTTGAATCATGCGAAAAAACATGTGTATGAATGTAATACAATCATTATGATTATTCACATTTTATTCCTCATTAGCCCATCATAGTTCGTGAACGATGATGACGTCATCATCGTTCGTGAACTATGGTCGCCGGATTAAATCAGTTACTGTCATCGGTTCGAAGCAGTGACGTCATCATCGTTCGTAAACTATGGTCGCCGGATTGAAACAATGACAAAGCAGTCTTTGTCACATGGTGGTGACACCTACACGAAGCAGCCTGTACCTTCGGTCCGCCATGACATCTGTCACGTGACACCTACACGAAGCAGCCTGTACCTTTAGCTCACCATGACAGCTGTCACGTGTTGGTGACACCTACACGAAGCAACCTGTACCTTTGGTTCACCATGACAGCTGTCATATGGTGGCGACATCTCCATGAAGCAGCCTGTACCCAAGGGTCGCCATGACAGCTGTCACGTGGTGGCGACATCTCCACGAAGCATTCTGTACCTTTAGCTCACCATGACAGCTGTCACGTGTTGGTGACACCTACACGAAGCAACCTGTACCTTTGGTTCACCATGACAGCTGTCATATGGTGGCGACATCTCCATGAAGCAGCCTGTACCCAAGGGTCGCCATGACAGCTGTCACGTGGTGGCGACATCTCCACGAAGCATTCTGTACCTTCGATGACAGCTGTCATGTGGTGGTGACATCTCCATGAAGCAGCCTGTACCTTTGGACCAAAGGTACAGATTGCTTCCTAGAGGTGGCGGAGCCCCCTCCACGAAGCAGTCTGTACCTTGGGTTCGCCATGACAGCTGTACCTTATGGTCGCCATGACAGCTGGACCTTATGGTAGCCATGACAGCTGTACCTCATGCTCGCCATGACAGCTGTACCTCATGCTCGCCATGACAGCTGGACCTTATGGTCGCCATGACAGCTGGACCTTATGGTCACCATGACAGCTGCCACTTGGTGGTGACACCTACACGAAGCAACCTGTACCTCATGATTGCCATGACAGCTGGTCCTTATGGTCGCCATGACAGCTGGTCCTTATGGTCGCCATGACAGCTGGACCTTATGGTCGCCATGACAGTTGGTCCTTATGCTCGCCATGACAGCTGGTCCTTATGGTCGCCATGACAGCTGGTTCTTATGGTCGCCATGACAGCTGGTTCTTATGGTCGCCATGACAGCTGGTCCTTATGGTCGCCATGACAGCTGGTCCTTATGGCCGCCATGACAGCTGGTCCTTATGGTCGCCATGACAGCTGGTTCTTATGCTCGCCATGACAGCTGGTTCTTATGGTCGCCATGACAGCTGGTCCTTATGGACGCCATGACAGCTGGTCCTTATGGTCGCCATGACAGCTGGTCCTTATGGCCGCCATGACAGCTGGTCCTTATGCCCACCATGACAGTTGGTTCTTATGATCGCCATGACAGCTGGTCCTTATGGTCGCCATGACAGCTGGTCCTTATGTCCACCATGACAGCTGGTTCTTATGGTCGCCATGACAGTTGGTTCTTATGAACGCCATGACAGCTGGTCCTTATGGCCGCCATGACAGCTGGTCCTTATGGTCGCCATGACAGCTGGTCCTTATGGCCGCCATGACAGTTGGACCTTAGGGCCGCCATGCTGCCATGTGTTAGTCACGTGACTCTGTACATGTGACACACTTTTTGAACACACCCTGTATACTCTTTACAAATAAAATAAAATCCTTATCACCTACATCCTTTCAAAACTGATAAGGACGAGCTCATGCACCGGATGCACATCGACAGCTAGACCGGAAGTGGAGACCGGATATCCTGGTCCCGAACTAGCCATGTGCATCTACTCAAGTGCACTTGAATCCTTTTGCTTCAAAGGAACTTTTGCTTTTATGTAACAAGGTTTTTCCCCCGTTGTTAGATGGCGCTAGATCATCAAAAAATCACTCGGCTCTCTTTACCACCAACCAAATACACATTTCATATTGCCAATTCTGCTCTTAACTCGATTTTTTTTTAATGTCACTTGCACCCTTCTGCTTCTAACCCCTTCATATATAAATACGTTTTTTGGAGCAAAATTTGGGCTAATTTGACCAAATTGCAACCAAATTGGATGAAATTTGGTGAAAAAGTAGGTCGTGGCGGTCACAATAGTTTAAACTACTAGATTATCAGATCCCCATTTCAAAATCTTTGCCAGATCCCCATTAATTGCGTCAACCTGTCTCTGTCTCACTCCTCTGGCTTCATTGGATAGTATAGGGGCTCTAGATGAGAAAGCGGTATGGAGTGTACCATCATCTGTTGTGGTCGAAATTGGTGGTCACTTCCAGCAGATCGTTTATATGGAGCATAAACAAAGTTGGTGCCAAGATTCCTCCCTGTGGAACACCAGCGTCTATAGCCATTGTATGGGAGGACTCTGTCAACCAACACATGATATATCTGAGAGAAAACTCAATAGGAAGCGACAAAGCTGAGGCGGCAAACCATATGACGGAAGTTTCCCACGGAGTCTTTGATGCCATACTCCTCGTATGTACCAAACTTTTATCAATTTTGTAAAACAGAGAATAAAATTACAGCCGTTTGAAATTAAGTTATGGTATGTGCATCATATTGATACTGAAGGTGCCCGGTCGTCGGAAAATGCTCAAAATACAATAATTTAAAAATCGATCTAGTACGTATTACTTTTGACAAGGAATCTTCAATTCAGTTCAGCTTCCAATTATTTTATTTAAACTAAAAACCAATTCTGTTGATGAAATTGATTAAAATTTATCTCTCCAATTCACATGGTCCCACGAATACAAAGCAACTTCAAATGAGTGGAAATACTGGAAACGGTAGCGAATATAAACTTCGCTTATGCTCCCTAATTTGCTGGAAGCAGTGGCGTAACTATCCCTTCCGCCCTGCTGCAAAATCTCAACATTTTTTCCAAGCAAAAAAAGTTTACAAAACTAATTTACAATCACCCGTTACTATTTTACTATTTACGCATGTACAAATACGGAATCGCCATGCAATTGTACCGGCTGGACCAGCGCTAGTTACGCCACTGGTTAGAAGTGACCTCCTTTATTGCAAGTATGGAGGATTTTAAGATTATCTATTGTTATTTTATGATTTGAAATAATAATATGTTCGAAGATTGCTGATTTACTATCAGAGGAAATATATTCTTTTAATCGTGATTCAAAATTACGACCCGTCTGCCCAACATAGATCATTGGGCTCTCACCACATTCAATCCTGTAGATCCCGGATTTCTTCTATTTGTCCAAGGACGGGAAGAACTTCACTCAAACCAAACTCACATCCTTTCTCTTGAAAGCGCTGGAGAGGCTGATCGATAGGTATATTAAAGACGGCTCATTAAAGGATTCTTCTCTTCACCGTCGACAATACGCCTATCAGGCGGGCAAATCAATCGAGACGGCCCTTCATCACCTGGTTACCCAGATCGAAGAAGTTATTAGTCTCGGACAATGCGCCATAGGCGTTATCCTGGATATCGAAGGGGCTGTCGACAATAACTGCTTTGAGTCCACGTGTCATGCTGCGGAGAGACACAGAATCGATCACACCTTGGTAAGGTGGATCAAGACCATGCTCTCACAAAGACTGATAAAGGCTCACGATAATGGCAGCGTCGCAAGTACACACGTCACCCAAGCTTGCCCTCAGGGAAATGTCTCTGCTCTTTTGGTGACTGGTGGTGGACAGCTTGTAAGTCCAGTTGAAGAGGCTGGGTTTCACGCTCAAGCCTACACAGATGACTTGGCAGCTGTGACCCTCAGAAGCTCGTTAGTGCCAGGTCGAGGAACTCAGGAAGAAACCTGAAAAGCCCGAAGTGGTTCTTTTCACGAGGAAACGAAAACTGGGACCCCTGTTAGGAAGGTCCCCGCACATGAAAGGCTCAGTGAAGTACTTCCGAGTTATCCTAAACTGAGCTGTAAAATGCATCTGTAAACCCGCGTTGGAAAACCGTTGCATCCTTATGGGCATGCAGGAGAGCTTTCGAGAACACATGAGGTCTACGGCCACAGGTTCTGCACTGGATCTACATGGCCATGAACTCCCCCAATCATAACCTACGCAGCCTGCATGAGGATAACGGGGGCTATGAGGACCACCCCCATCAAATCTCTGAAGGTTCTGGTGGGGATAGTCCCTCTACAGCTTCGTATCAAAAGAGTGTCTGGGTACGACTTATTGGCTGACTGATCTGGGCCAGTGGGTCGGTGCGTCTGTGCCTCGTAGTCATGGAAAAGTTTGAGATTGGGCAGCCGAGAACTGCCCGATCCTCTGACTGACGCAGGATGCGATAGCGCCTGCTGTCAGGTTTCAAACACCATAACACAGAGAACGGACCAGGAGAACAAGGACTCTGGGCCGCTTTCGCAAGGGGGACTCGTATGGCCCACGGACGGATCTAAGATTGGCAAGTCTAGTGGAGCCGGAGTCTACTCGTGTACACCCAGAAGGGAGATTTCAGTTCCCCTAGGCGCCTTCGCAATCGTTTTCCAGGCTGAGGTGTGTGCCATACGGATCTATGCCCTGGAAAACCTTAGATTAAACTAGCGACGTAGACGGATTTACATCTGAACTGGCAACCGAGCGGCTTTGGGTGCCCTTCGCGCTCACGGAGTTAGTTTTAGGCTTGTCTTGGAGTGCAGGGAAACTCTGGCTGAATTAGCCAGAAGGAGCAGAATCCAGCTAGTGTGGGTATCTGCCCACTCTGGCGTGAAGGGAAACGAATTGGCCGATGAATTGGCCAAACGGGGCTCCATAATCGCCCTTGGCTTCGATTCAACGATCAAAATTTCATCGACCACCTGGCTCGACGCCTAAACTCTCTAAAGCCCTACTCTCCATGAGCAGGAGAGGCTCATAACTGATGACATAACTCCTCATAGGACACTGTCATCTCAATAAAAATCTACACCCAATGGGCCTTGTTGAAGAGCCAGCTTGTGGTAGATGTGGAGAGGTAGACAAAATTCTCTCACATCCTAACATAATGTCCAGCACTGGCTTCTCTTAGGCTACAACACTTCGGCAGCACACATATGCCGCTTGAATCCATAAGAGATAACAGTCCATGCAAAATATTAGCCTTCAGCACTGCCTCACACCTGCTGGACTTATTCTTCTATCAAGGGGCGCACAATGGATCCAATCAAGCGGTCTAAGTGCTCCGGACTTGTCCGCATCCGTTTTGATTAAAGTATGTGATGATGTTTTCCAATTATTTTAGCAAAAGATACAGCATTTAACTACTGTCACTTTACAAAACCTTATTTACAGTATAAGTAAACTCAAATTTACATTTAAAAGCAGTGTTTCTCACTTCAATGCTTTTTCATTAGTATATCTGTATGTAACTGTAAACTGTAACTTTTGGGAATTCCTGATGACAAATAAAATTGATTTCCTTTTCTTTTTCTTTCGTTACTTGTATCATTTATGCCCAACTTTTCATGAACATTATTTCGTGTGCTTCTTTATTAATATATATTGACTTTTTCAAAAAAATGCATATGCTTCATACAGTTTGATTTTCATACCATGATTCGATAATAGTTCAATGTCAAAATCATCAAACAGTGTTCTTCATATATAATATGTGCACCTTGACATTATTAAAAAAATGGTTTGTTCAAGGTAATTCTCAATTTTCACAAACAAAATACCTAGTTTTTCAGGTTCATATAAATTAGAGATCTTAACATTTTTAAAGAACGGCATATTAACTTTTGAATCTGAGAATATGTTTCACAAATATAATAGCATCATGGTGAAAATTTACAACATCTCATAGATTAGATTTGAACAAGTCAAATCCAGCTTACGTGCTGCTTACAATACATTGTGCTGTATAATAAATTTACTAATAATATACTATTAGTCGAGGAAATAAAGCAGGATAAAGGCCAAAGTAAAAAAAAATCTGATTTTAGTTTTTTTTTAATGGATTTAGGAAGTCATTTAGAAAAAATGATGTCATTTTTTTTTCTAGTGTGCATTTTAACAGAGGAAAATAGATCTTTTTGAATGCATTTTCAGGAGCTATGATAAGAATAATAATAGTACGGTAGTACCATGATGCCCTGAGCCCCAGTTGAGGTAGTTCGAATTTGTCAACGGAATCCTATCCAGCGGCCCCATAAAACCCCCAGGAGACGATTTGGTTGCAATTCAGAACATATTAAAAAACACTCCATAGAAATTACCCAGGTCATCAGGGTATCCTGACCACCAAGTGACTATTTAGGGTCAAGGTCACAACTGGTAACCTCAAAAGAACCTCCCTCACAAGTTTCATCCCATTCCAAAAGATAATTTCACGAATTCTCCTTAGACGACAATAGTACCAGGATGCTCTGAGCCCCAGGTGCGTCGTTATTGAATCTGGCACCGGAATCATGTTTAGCGGCACCAAAAACCCCCGAGATACGACGATTTGATTGCATTTCAGAGCATATTAAAAAACAATCCATGGAGATGACCTAGGTTATCAGGGTATCCTGGCCTCCAGGCAGTGCTGGATTATAGCATAAGCTTGACTAAGCTATAGCTTAGGGCCCCGACATTTTGGAGGCCCCGCGGAAATTGTAAAAATTAAAAATTAAAAAACTAATAATGACATTTTTTCTGGGAAAAAATAACGAAGTAAAGAAATTACTGGAATATAAAAGTTTGCGTATGCCTAACGACTGGTAATATCTAAAAGTAGTCAAGAATTAGTTGATTTTGTATTAAAGGCGAATAATTCAGCGGATAAGTTTCCAAAAGTGCATTTGTAAAAGTGATTAATGTAGTTACGCATTGTATATTATGTCAAATTAAGAAGACGTACTAATAGTGTAAATATTCATTTATGTACTTATTTTCCTGGCAATAACCTTCTTCACGATTTAGAGCATTATATTACTCTACAAATTATTTTATTCTATGAATAAAGAGTAATTTAAAAAAAAGGGGGGGAGGGGGCCCCAAAATCTGTTGTGCTTAGGTCCCCTCATAGTGTTAATCCGGCCCTGCCCCCAGGTTACTATTAAGTGTCACGGTCATGACCGACAACCTCAAGAGAACCTCCCCAATAAGTTTCACTCCATTGTAAAAGATATTTTCACGAATTCCCTGAAGACGACGATAGTACCAGAATGTCCTGAGCCCTAGGTACGTCGTAGTTCAAATCTTTCACCGGAATCGTGATCCGCGACCCCAAAAACCCCCGGGTGGGAAATTTTGACTATATTTGAACCTTTTTTCTGACTTCAATTATATTTTTTATTACAGCTCTTGAAAATGCATTCAAAAACATGCATTTTCCTCTGTATTTTTTCAAAATAACCTCTAGAATCGATTTTTAAAAAATTATCAAAATCGGTTGACCCGATTTTTTTTTCGACCTTTTCCCATTTTATTTCGTCGACTATATTCAATTATTATTATGGTGTAATTGTATTTTTTGTTCTGTGTTAATGATTGTAATGTATTGGATAGATAAACATTGTTATTACTAATATAAGAGAAAATATTTTGTATGTTTTTAATAAAATATTTTTCAAAATTTCTCAAAGTATTGATTATACCTATCTAATAAGTTTGTCTTCTCCTTTATCAGGATAAATATGTACATGTTCAATTTCACACAAAATAGTTCCAATTCAAATTAAAAATGTTTTGATAATTCATTTAAATAAAAATTGTTACAATGAATTGTTAAAGAATATTATAGAATTTCATTCCTTCAATAGAAATATAAGATAATATTTTAGTTGTTATATGAATTTTTGTAGTAATGTTAATTTGAATTCAATAAAATCTATAATTTTTTTCCATTTAATACAATTTAGTCTTGGAATAAGAACATTGTTTATCATATTTCAAGTAAAATTAGCTTCCATTCAATAATAAACAAAGATCAGTATACAAAACTTATTAGAAGAAATTAGGCTTTCCGTGCTTTGAATCGTGATACCATCCACCTGTCGATAAGAACTACGACCTGAACCTCACATCGCGACAGTTCCCTCAGAAGAATCCTGAGTTATAAATCGTTTTTTGATCAAAGCATGAGTAAAGTTTTGTATGATATCACTCTCAATCTCATTTGTCATTAACTCATGCTGATCAAAATCAAAATGAAAATATTGTCATCATATACTTATCCCAAATAAATCTACGATTGTTATATTATTGATGCATCTAGTCAGTATTCAAATATTAGTAGAGATGGCGACTGTGTTTCAGATTTACCGAGTCATAATTGTAGCTATGTTTAGAAATACTTACCATTTGTAATCAGCTGCTACCCATTAGACATTGGGTCCATGGATTATAATACGGTATGTTTTACTCTTATATTTGGGGTTTTGGGAGGTTCATCCCACCACAATGAACAACCCCTTACCCCTGGTATTTGACGGGGTCACATTTTAGGAGATGGAAATGGGTTGTTCACAACGACCCATTTTTTAGCCACCACCCTTTTCCTAGGACTGACACAACTTACTGGTGGAACATATCATATTATAATTCATAAAACAATTAATTAAACAAATTTTCAATCTACAAAAAAGATAACTGGATGACATAATGCATTTAAGACTTTAATATCAGCAATATCAAAACCGATATTACCTGTATCATTTAGGCTCTATTCTATATATCAAAAATAGAAAATAACATATAGGCCAGTATAAATAGTATTTGAACAACAAAAAAATTCGTTACAGCAATCTGACAGAGGGATATTGTAAAAGAGGGAAAAATATATCTAACCGACAGCTGCTATCCGGGGCGGAATGGGGTGTGTTTTTAGGGGTTGAAAACATTTTTTCGTGATTTCTGGCTAAGCCGTGCATTCTATCAAAAAAAATTAAATATAAAAGTTGTAGGGAATAAAAAGATCTACAACTTTTTGTCCACCGTTTTTACCCTAACCTCAAAATTATTCGACAAAATTCGAAAACCAATTTTTCGGTTTTTAATTTTTTTTCTTTGACAAATTAAACTTCATGAAGCTATAACTTTGGCAAAAGATACCTCTATTTATTGCAAAAAGGCAGTAATTTTTTTGGAAGGAAATATTTGGAGGTTGTTAAATTTAATTTAACGAAAAAAAAAACAAATTTTTAACTGCGATTCCTCTTAAAACTACGCATCCTACAGAATTCTGTTTTGGCTCACTTACTCACTGTTACGTCTACTTTCGATAAGCGGTAAAAAAAAGTATACTGCAATGGAAAAATGGCGGGAAAATTGAAAAAACCGAAAAATCGGTTCTTTCGTCGCAATTTGCATATTTATCGTTGAATAATTGTTATTAATTAATAAAATCATTTTATTTTTTTATGTTTATGGAAACTATAATATTATTTCTTTAATTATTGTATAGATCGAGTTTTGTAATGATGACATGCATGTCTAAGACAGCAAATTATATCTGCTATATTCGTAGATCTTTTTATTCCCTACAACTTTTGTATTCAACTTTTTTTGATAGAATGCACGGTTTAGCCAGAAATCACGAAAAACTGTTATTTCTAATATTTTCTCCTATTAGTACTGGCCTAATATAATTTGAGAGATACCGATTAGAAACGGTTACATATTTATCTCAAGATCGTCCATATTGATGAAACATATCATATCATAATCCATAATAAAGAAATTAAACTTAAGACCACCTTTCTTTCCCTCCATCATTTTGACAGAACAAAAATACTTCTTTAGTCAAAGTCAAGATATGCATCTAGTAGCGCTGCTCAGATCGGGAGTGGGAGCGGTTCGTTCTACCACCAAACCACCCCCAATCACCGGTATTGGCAGAGGGTCATATCAGGAACTAGGAAACGGTGTTCCCTCCTTCACCACTGAACAACAACCACCCCGATCAAAATCCTTCCTTTCCTCGGTATCTAAGAAAAGTCAAGCCCCAAGCACTTATTTTTTCGTCTAGAGCAATATAATCCGGGTAAAAAGAGCATACTGGGAGAAAGAAACAGCCCTTCTAGTGTGATATGAATACGAAGTTGATTTCCGTCTTTACTTTAGTCAGGACAGTTATGTCCGCGTGAAAGGATTTTTTTCCAGTTGATGTTAATATAATAAAGTTTATTACAAGCTATGATCCTACGAGTTGATCTAAATAGTCATAATAGTGTTCACTGACAACTTGAGACCTATGGTCTAGAAAAATCCACTCGGCGAAACTCAAATATTTACTTCATTTGCATAGTAGTAAGATAAATATTTTGGATGGTTTTGGTGCTTACTTGTTGAAAATTCATAACTACTGTTTTAACAAAAAATACACTTGTACTAAATTTTCACAAACTTCGTTTTTATTAAACAAAACCTGACATCTTTCACAACACAGTGGCTCTATCACACAATTATAAGCAATTGTTTGATAAAATTTATTACAAGAGTTATTTTTTATTAAAACTAAGATAAATTAGCTCACTTTTTCCACGGTTACGTGCACTTATACCGCTACATTTTGGGCAAAAGGAATCGAGCAAAAAGCGTCTTGAACATGCTTGGAAAATTATATACCTATGAGATGCCAAAGCCGGCAAAAGGTAAATTCGATCCAGATGAGAAATCGGTACCGTGTCGTATCTGTAATGACACTTCCGAGGAGTCCGCACCTTGTGAAAAATGGACTAGATGCAATATTTTTATTTGTTGTCAGTGGGCAGATCGGCTTCGCATGATTAGAATACTGGCATTTTTATTTGTAACAAGAGTTACCTAATATTTCTTTCACCATAGTTATATATATTGTATTTTTGTACTTTTCATGTTGTCTAAACATAATGAAGTAATTAGTGTTTATTCTTTCCTCCAGTAAGGGTGCATCAGGCGCGGTCCGTTTTCATAACTTTAAATTCGTATAGTATAGGTACAGTAAAATTTGCCCGACCATGTGTATGCGTGATCTCAAGACATTATATGTACCAGTACTATCAAATATGTGGTGAAAAAAACCCTTAAACAAAACAACAGCAAGTCAGTCGGTACCACGGTCGTACATACAGGTCTGGGAACTCGAGGCTGTTTCCTATGTGAGAAGTGGGTCCGCTAAGCGTCGACTGTCGCGTAGTACCAAAAAGGATGGGGCAGTAGTCGAAATTCTCTGACAACTGTCATACTTGACTTGTAAACACAAGGAATACCTGCGTTTTTAGAAACAAATTACGAAATCGTGCATTGTACCGAAATGCAAAACGGGGTACAAAAATGTAAAGCAAGAAACTTCTGTTTTTAAAGTGCCGAAAGATGCGAAAATGCGAAAAAAGTGGATGCTTGCGATTCCGGATAGAAATCGTTTTAACGAGGTCTTTTATGTGTGCGAGCATGTATAACGAAAAAGGGGAAGTTATTTTTAAGGTGAGTAATACATTTTGACAAGAGTAACAGTTCTATTCCTCTCTCAAATCAGAATACTCAGTAACACTGCTTGCGATTCCGGAAAGAAATCGTTTTACCACTTCGATCCAAGCGCTAGCTAGTGGCTGAGCGAGGGACTACGAGTTTGGCGACGCGTAAGAGACCCATGTCAAACATACGAGTCCACAGACCTGTATGTACGACCGTGGTCGGTACCATAGACCTATTATCCTAAGGAGACAAGACATCTCATTCATAAAACTCCATTTGACTTGTCGCAATGATTACATGAAGTATGACAAAGAAATCCAACGGACCTCTTTGTCGCCGAGTCATAATTACTCCTTATTGGCAACGTTGTAACTATGATTGAAAACTTGGTACCACTTGTAAGGCAACACCGCTACGAAATAGCTACGAGAAATACTGAAGCTGTCAAATTGCGTAGTACAGAACCAAGTCCCCATTCTTAAAAGGTACGCGTCGCGTCGTTGTCGCTTTCTGAACAAATGATGCAATTGGATGGAATAGTTCTATATTTAAAAATTTAAACATTTTATAATTCCATTGTACATTCCAGGTTACCATAAATTATGGAAAATTTTTCAGAGAAAACGATATTTCAACAGTATTGCTTCTAATATAACGATTTAATAATGCTATGGACATTCTTATAACAATTACAAATCTCAATCCGACACACATAACAACTAATCCGGCCACAGCACATTCCATACGGCTATACTTGTAATATACAGCGGTCTGAGTGGCCCGAAATTTGGCAATGTCTGATCGTGTTTAAATCTAAACAATTCTGTCTCCTTAGGACTATGGTCGGTACCCTTCCAAGGACCGTTTTCGCCATCTTTCGACTCCCCAGGGAACTTGGATATGTTTCATTATTGAGATCTGTAAGATACTTTACAATTTGTAGATTCATATTCCTTCTAACAGATGGGTTAAAACAGTGTTCTTTGTTTTAATAGATTTTTAACAATAGTACTATTATAACGACATTATTTTTTTAATTAATAACAGAGGTGAATGATAAGTGATAAATAAAATTATTCACTAGTCAGATCAAAACCGCAAAGTTGATAGTTGTTCTGTGACCTCAACCGCAACACCATAGATGTTAGATGTTAATTATTAATTACATATAATATCTTTGCGGAACGGTCAACACGTAGACGTAACCTAAAAGTTATTATAATCAAAATAAAACATTTTGTTTTTGATTAATGTTCCTTGAGGAAACTATTATCTTCTAACTATAATTGTGATAATTCTAATTAAACATACGAACGACATGGCTAAACAGTGAGTATCTTTCATTTAACGTTTTATTTTCTTTCAGCTAACCACCATTACTGTTTTTTTTAACTATTTCAGATACGGTTTGATTTTAACAGGTAAAAATAAAGTACCAATCATTGAAGGACCAAGGAAAAGACCTGCAATTTTTGACGAGGAATCAGACTCTGATGAAATGCCACAAAAACCAACTGGTCTAAAGCCACTAGTCAAACGTCAAATCAAGATAAATGTTGATAAAGCAATAGAAGAAGATCCAACTGTTTACCAATATGATGAAATATATGACGAAATGGATAAGAAAAGACAAGAATCCAAATTATCTAGAAAAGACCTGGACAGAAAACCTAAATACATAAGTAAATTGCTTGTTGCAGCCGACAGACGGAAAAGAGAGAATGAGCGTAGGATTGAGAGACAAGTACAAAAAGAGCGTGAAGCTGAGGGTAAGTTTGCTGATTACAACATACACGATTTTTTCAAATTCCAAGCACCATTCTTAGCTTTTTACAAATATTCCAAGTTCATACCCTTTTAATTTTAAAGTCTAATATTTTGAAAAGTAGATGATGTTTGTAATTAAATGGTAGTTTGCACTACTTCAGTTGCTCCAGAATTACAAATTAAGAAATGCAGCCTTGGTACCATTTTCTTATGACCTGCATATGAGTTATTATCTACAAACAAAATTAATAGTAATTGCAAAATTGACTTTAGTAGTATATCGACAATTCTAAATTAAAGGTGATGAACAGGGGAAGGGGGGATCTGCGGAATTTGCTGGGGCAATTTTTTTCCGTTTCTAAATCGTATTTGAACTTGTTTACCGGCATATGGAGATTAAAATACCTTTTAAAAAGTTTTTTTATGATTTTTTAAAATTTTTTGGGTTGCTTATCAACGAAAATGCCAAAAAACTGTTTTTGAAATCGACATTTTATAGGAAATAAACGTTCAAGAAGTCATTTCCGATCGAAAATTGGCCGCTGAATTCGAAAATGTTGTGAGTTTCCTTCCATAATCCTTACATAACACATAATTTTCTATCCATTGGCTGATTTTCGGCAAAATTCTTTTGTTTATTAGCAAAATCTGCTTTACGATAAAATGAGAATTCTTCTGACTAAATGAATTTTAGAGGTCGAAAAAACGGCTAAAAACCGACATTACTGTACAAAAAACTGCCGTCAGATCGCTGACAAGTCTTTTTTTGGGAGATATGACCAACAGTTTTTACACTCCAGTATACCATTAATTTTACGCTAAAAAACCAGGTAAACGTAATTTTCTTCCAGTTTATGACCTTTTTCGATCTCAAAGTTGCAGAATTTCGAATCGTAAGTAGGATATTTGGATTCCTTGGACAATTTTCGATCAGAAACATGCTATTACATTTTTTTTTTAAATATTATGGTGATTTGGAAAAGCAGTTTGAAAAAAGCTTTTTCGTAGCTGCAAATCTAGACTTCGTTTTTTTTGTAATTTTTGAAGTTTGTTTCTTGAAACTTTAAATCGACTAAAATCGTGATCAAAATTGACTGATTTCGATGTAAAATTTCCCAAGCAATCTGATTCTGAAAATTTTTCAATCCCACTTGACCCAGAGCCATAAAATTCAACAAAGGGCAAAAAATAGGAGGCAAAACAACGAAACCGAATATAAATTAGTGTAATTTAGTAATTTTGTGGCTCTGGGTCATCATGTGGGATTGAAAAATTGACAGAATCAGATTGCTTGGGAAATTTTACATCGAAATCAGTCAATTTTGATCACGATTTTAGTGGATTTAAAGTTTTAAGAAACAAACTTCAAATATTACAAAAAAACGAAGTCTCTAGATTTGCAGCTACCCAAAAGCTTTTTTCAAAATGCTTTTCCAAAGCACCAAAATATTTTTAAAAATAATGTAATACCATGTTTCCGATCGAAAATTGTCCAAGTAATCCAAATATCCTACTTACAATTATAAATTCTGCAACTTTGAGATCGAAAAACGTCAAAAACTGGAAGAAAATTCCGTTTACCTGGTTTTTGGCGTAAAATTAATGGTATAATGGAGTGTAAAAACTTTTGGATGACGTTCGGAAACATTTCTTATCGTAGAATTTCCCGCTGAATTCGATTCCGGGGTCGTATGTCCCAAAAAAAGACTTGTCAGCGACCTGACGACAGATTTTTGAACAGTAATATCGTTTTTTGTCGTTTTTTCGATTGTTCGACCCCTAAAATTCATTTAGTAAGAAGAATTCTCATTTTATCGTAAAGCTGAGGTAAAAACACGCAATTTCGCGAAACAACAATTTTTTAAGTGGCTGCTGACATCGATATGACGCCGTCAAAAAAGGTATTTTGCCGAAAATCAGTCAATAGATAGAAAATGACACCATTTTCGGATTCAGCGGCCAATTTCCGATTGGAAATGACTTCTTGGAAGTATATTTATTATAAAATGTCGATTTCTGGGGTCCAAAACAGTTTTTTGACATTTTCGTTGAAAAACAACCCGAAAAATTGAAAAAATTCATAAAAAACCTTTTCAATGGTATTTTAATCTCTATATGCCGGTAAACGTGTTCAAGTACGATGTAGAAACGGAAAAAATTGCCCTGGCAAGTTTCGCAGACCCCCCCCCCCTCTATAACATTTGATTAATTAATACTCCTAACTGAATTGTTGCATTTATATTTTCAGGTGAAGAATTTATTGATAAGGAGTCTTTTGTAACATCGGCCTATAAGAAGAAACTAGAAGAAATGAAAGAACTGGATGAACTTGAAAAACGTGAGGAATATCTAGAATCTATTGGAGATGTTAAGAAGCAAGGAAATTTGGATGGATTTTACAGACATTTGTATGATCAAAAAGTAAACTATGAAGATGAAACTGTTATAAAAAAGGAAACAACTTCTGATGGGGAAAACACTAAAAATGAGGAACCCATAAAAGCCACAAGTGAAGAAGAGAACAACTTGAAGAAAAAGAAATCTAGCTCTAAAAAACGTCAATATCGATCCAGAGAAACCCCTAGCTATGAGGAAGCAGAAGAAATGCCTGAAGTTAAAAAAGAACACTTGCCTTCGAATTTGGATGCTGATTCCGATTTCAGTATTGATTCATCAGATTCAGAAGATGAAAAGCGAGAAAAAATCGTGAACTCAGAAGTTGTTGCAGAAGATGAAAAGGTCACAAATAACACACCTAAACAATCAGATACACAAGTTGATGCTGGAGAGGTGAAAACTGAGGTGGAAGAAAAAATTGTTAAAAAAGAACCTAAACCTAGAATAGATATATGGAAGAAACGAACAGTTGGGGAAGTTTTCGATGGAGCTTTACAAAGATATTTTGAACGCAAAGCACTGTGGGAGTCTGTGAATTCTCGTGGAAATTGATTAATTTGAAGCTTACAGTTTAATGTGTAATTAATTTATACTGAACATAGAAAATATTAATTTATTATTGTCGATACTTATAAATAATATATATCCAGGTGTATAAAAGATGAGTCCTTTTTTTTCAAGATACACTTCAACAAAACAGAGTTTAAAATAGAGGTTACCGTTTCAAAAAATGGCAAACTTAAAATACCTTTTGACCCCTTCAAGCGGTTTTTCAAGAAATAAATTTGTAGCACACTAGAAAAGAGTTTTTGTAATCATAATTTAGTCCTGATATCTCATTTATAATATCCTCTCTTCTGACTGCTGCATGTTATCACATGACTTGACGTTTTAAAACTGACATCCACAGGCTCGCATAATCGCAATACTGACACTTGTGTGTATAAAGCTGACATTGAGCGAATATTCTGTAGCATTTTTGTGGATGGCTTGAACTACCTTCAATTGCTGACAATAACAACAGGCTTAGATCCATAATCAAAGTATAAAGGTCTGCTGGAGCCTCCCTTCTACTCTTTTTAAAATTCGAGTTCAAGCTGATTGGTCGTTTATTTCGTTTAATGTTATTGACGACGACATAATATGATGTTAGGTGCCGATGAGAGCAAGGCTGTGATTGGAGGAGCTAGGTGTTATGCTGAGATCCTTGATCTTACTACTTTACTACAGATACATCCTTACTTTGAGAAAAATCTAAATCAGCTATTTCAAAACCTTTATCAGGTTATCCTCTTTTGGATAGAATTTTCGATTTATGTGAAAAGTTCCACACTCAAATAATCCTAAAGATAGCAGCTTTGACATGAGGGGTATTGTAGGAGAAATTTATCAAAGTATAACACACGACCTGTGTCTAGCAAAGGAGCAGATAGGTATTTTCTTCTAGAGTCCTCTTTGGAAGTCAAAATCAAATTCAACATACCGAACTTCTAGTTTTATGGTTCAAACTAGAACTTGTAAATGTCCTATTTGCAGTCCTTTTATAGTGGCGCCCAACGTGGGGCGCCACTATAAAAGGATATTATAAGAAGTTTAATGATTGGATTACATAGAGAACACTTTGAAGGGTTGGAATTTTAAAATATAATTTGAATCAACAGTTACAATTGTCTTACAACCGCAATGCCGCCATTAACCTATTTCAACTTTTGAATTTATGTAAGAACCTATGATATTTAGCTCCTGCTAATCATAGTCATCCTCTAATCATACGCGATAACAGCGTTAAACGCGAGTGACTTGACGATAGCACCAATCAACCAGAAGAAACCGCCGGTTCAGCCTCGCTGTTCTTGAGGATCAAGCATTCTTCCTGCCGTACTTTAGCAGGAGTAACTGTACCTACTGTGATTTGGCTGTGCGCATCATATGGAAGGTAGGATCTCGAGATTTAGTTCGCCGTTTCAATTCTGAGTTATTCCCGCGAGAAAAAAATTCTACAAAGCACAAATTGGACCTGTCCTGGAGTACTACTCACATGTTTAGAGTTCTGCTCCCAAACATACGCTGAAGCTCTTGGATTCTATCCAGAAGAGAGCTATTTTATAGATGATGTCACATTTACGAGTTCATTGTCCTCTCTAAAACATCGTAGAAAGGTGAGAGATTCCAGATGGGCGGACTAGACGAGCTCAGACTAGTCGACCGTTATTCTCAAGCTCGAGAGCCGAACTTCTACCAGACTTAATTTTCTTATCGAATGGCTAAGTTTTGGAACTCTTTACCTAGTGAGGTCTTTTCCTATACCTATAACTTCAAAACCCTCAAGAAAAATTCGAGTGCCTACCTACTGCTGGCACACACGATGTTCTTCGAACATTATAGGTTTCCCTCTCGTGTAGTCAAAATATTAAAAAATAATGTAGATTTTCCTTCATAAACAATAAAATTCAACAAATAGATCCTTATTACACATTTAAATGTCTATCTTCACTTATGACCCTAGAACGACGAAAATTTTGAAACTAAGACAACATCCATCATCAATACCACATCTTTGACATCTTAAATCATTTACATTGTGAGGTACCTTGTTACTTTTTGGCGATTATTACTTACGACGGCTTCAATACTCTTTCAAGCCTACCAGATCTGAATCCGATTGACTTTTATGCTGACAATACAATTTCTTAACAAATTCAGTTTTTACGTTTATCGGTACAGAACACAATTATTTTATCGGGACGTTATGGAAATCTGTACAGGATAAACTTATCAGGTACAATACAATAATTACAATTACTAATTAAACAATATTTGATATTACAAGGGCGCACCGCGGGCAAAACAACAAAACTCAATGTACTTACTCAAATAGCAAAATCACTATTTACCTAATACTTCACAGGTAACTGGCGGGAGCACTTATTACTTCTTGATCTCGGCCATCTTTTCGCAATATCTCTTTGACAATAATCATATTCAACGCTTGCGAGGCGTTCTTTTATACCAGGCGAGGTTCTGGTCAAGTCACCTACACCAGCTCCAGCCGAGCCTTTCTTTGCTCATTTCGCGCTCATGATGGTTCACCAGTTCCTCGATTTTGTGCCGTTTTAATGGTTACATCTATTCCGATATCTTTTGTTGACACGAAATATGCACGTTTCTGAATGAAACCGTATGTAAATCTGACACTTAAAGTACACGGATGTCAATGCCCGGTACAATATCTATCTTCCTATACAACAATATAATTATTCGGAATTATCAATTCGAAATACTAACAAACGAAATCTAAAATTTACAATCAATCTACGTGTTTCCCATTAAATAATTATTCAATATTTTAAAGCTTCGTTACAACATTATGAAAATAATGCCAAACCTGTTGAATGTTCCAAATGTTTTATCTCCCAGAACAGCAAGTTGCCCAGATTTTGAAACCTCTTTTTGTGGGTTTCATGAGCATATACTGTTTCAAGCTTGATCTGCCCTTGAAACCCACCATACTTTCGTAGGTAGATACATTACGACCAATAACATACGAGGCATTATAGTTTTTTGTCAATATATTTATAATTGATTTAATTTTATACAGTTTATCAAAGGATTTGTCTTGTCTTTTTGGCATTTGTTCGTTGTCATTTACGTGTAAATATCTTTTTTTTATACTTCGACTACACGAGAGGGAAACCTATAATGTTCGAAGAACATGGTGTGAACCAGCGGTGGAATGTAGAGAGAGGAGAAAGGCATTCGTATTTTTCTTGAAGGTTTGGAGGTTATAGGCATAGGGAAAGACCTCACTAGGTTAAAGAGTTCTACAACTTCGCTGTTCGATAAAAAAACGAAGTCTGGTAGGAAGAAGTTTGGGCTGGTCTAGTCCGCCTATCTTGTCTTGTTATATTGTCTCTTGTCGTGGAGCGACAGACAAGATTTCTGATGAGCACCTACCATGGAAATATCTATAGAAAAGGGAGATCTCCCACCTTTCTACGATGTTCTAGAGGTCAATGAACTCGTAAGCAGCTCTTCTGGATATAATACAAGAGCTTCAGCGTATGTTTGGGAGCCAAACTGCAAACATGTGAACTATACTCCAGGAAAGGTCGAATCTGTGCTTTGTGAATTATGAGCTTCTGAGATGTAAAGTAGCTTCGTAATTATCGACCACAAAAACCCCTATAGCGACTTATCACACGATAATTTCAATAACGTGGAAAGATTTTCTTATCATGTTTTCAACAGTTTTCCGCAAATTTTCCTAGTTTTGGTCTACTTCGATCGAATAACGCGACTGCCATCTTTTATGTATAAAACGATAATCGCGTGAACAATGAGCAATGTTGTATGAAAATGACGAAATTTCCGATTGTCAGCCCATTTAAATGAGTTTTCCGGAAAAATGACCTCAGATTCATGTTTAGCGACCCAAAAAAACCTTTTGTTTTTATAAATTCAAAGTTATCTTAAAAAAAGAGTATGAAAATAGGGTTAATTTAGCGTTTAGGGGTGAATGGGAGGCCGTGTCCACTCAGCTGAACCCTAACGAATGATTCAAATCGGCCACAGAACCAAAAAGAATTTTTTTAAACAAGACCTCTTGCTTTTTTTTTAGAAAGTCGGCCAAAATCCCCAGCTTATCGACTGGACTATAAAATAAGTATATGCATTTACTTACCAATTTAAAGTAAATATCGTCCACACCATAAGAATTATAGAAAATCTTACGAACAATGAAGTACTATGGAGCACAGTAGCACTTATAGTTTAGTGACCACTTTTCAAATTTGCCGTTATCATTCGCGATTGGGCGCTGCTAGGCAACATTTTAAGTTGAAACTGCCTAATTCGTGGTAAATACTATTCGCAAATTCATGTCAGTAGGTGTTCAGGAAATATTTAAAATAAAAGAGAGAAATATAGCAATAATTTAATATAGATAAAACATTATGTACATACAGTGTTTGTTAAAACAATTGAAAAGACAATATCATCATTTAGGGCATTTCTAGAAATATATTTGTAAACTAAGGGAAAATTCCCCGAATTAAGAAAAAAATAATATCCTAACAAAAAATGATTTATCATAAATAAAACCGTTGGTTAAAAACTATTGGAAACATATCACAATCGTATCATCTTAGCATTATTATTATTATTTACAACATTTAAATTTTCTCTTAACCATCAGAGTTCCTCCATAACGGGCCACCATTCCTTCCTGAGTTGTATTGACCAGTCCGAAATACGCTTTATGCCAATTACAATTCATTTTAGACAACGATCTATAAAAAAATTAGATTTTTCACGTAAGAATACCGATATCATTAAAAACATCAAATTACCTGTGCAGAAAATTAAAAACAATCTGCAACACTTCAATTTTCCTATCCACAGCCCACTGTTTGAAGTGTTCCGCTAACATTTGAATATCGATATCAGCTGGATCAGATACAGATTCCATCCATGCTCTTATTATAGGTTTTATTTGCTCCCAATTCAGATTAACAAACGGCGATTGCTTTATTGAATTCGCCGACACTCCATCAGAGGCATTCCTATTCGAACAAGTTTTTACTTGCAGGCCATGTTTAGATGTGCTAGTGATTTCGGCAACCGTGTTAGTTGGTGTGGGTTTGGCAACATTGTTATCAGGTGTGGGTGTGTCCACATCGTTGCTTCCCAAGTTGTATTCGGCGATGATTTCTTTTCTCAAATATTCCGGCAGTTCTTTCAATACTGCCATATCGATGTTGTGGCTATTTAGGTGCATCTAATTCGTAGTAAAAAATAAATATGAATCAAAGACCAATTAATTAGAACCATATGTTACTAAAAAATATGTTATATTTTTTATAAAAAGCGTTTTAAATTTTTAAATTGTTTTTTCTCAAAATTCATTTCCGTCCTTTTAGTTTAAACTCTTAAATTGTTTTTGCGTATTATTTTTTTATCATTCAATTAGAATATTTCTGAAAAACGTTTTAAATTTTAAAAATGTTTTTTTCTCAAAACTTCAGCTCCGTTTTTTTAGTTTATACTCAATTGATTTTCAGTGTAATTTTGTTATCATTCAGTTATTCAGTTAGAATATTTCTAAAAAAATTGTTTTTTCTCATAACTTCAGCTCCATTTTTTTAGTTTATACTCTTCAATTATTTTTGCGTGTTATTTTTAACCTTCAGTTATTCAGTTAGAATATTTCTAAAAAACGTTTTAAATATAAAAAAAAAAATTTCTCCAAAACTTCAGCTGTTTTTTAGTCTATACTCTACAATTGTTTTTGCTTGTTATTTTGTTATCATTCAGTTAGAATAAAACATGGCAAATATGTACATTTTTAAACAGCATATTTTGTAAATATTGTTACTTACTTTCGAATCGGAGGTGCTGGTGTTTCTATGTGTCGCCTTAAAATACAAATTAACTGCAGCAGGTTTTGCTTTGACACAATTTTTGTGACCTTTCGGTCTGCCTCTTGTGTTTGGAATATCTTTCGTTTTTGATGTAGAAACAGCGTTTTTCGATGATACGTCGGCACTTTCACCAATTTTTGTTGTTGTTAAGTCGATAACATCTCTGTTTATCTTTCCATTTTTTCCATTTCTTGTCAAATCCTCATCTGTTTTTTCATACCCTTTTATTTGTTCTTGTGTTTCTGTGCTACAGTTAACAGCGTTATTATTAGATGTACTTTGTTTTAGGAAATTGGTCAATGCATTACTAGAAGAAGTGATTCTTTCCAATTTCGACAATTGGATACCCATCCCCCTCAAATCGGCATGCGGTGCTTTCATTTTTTCCAACAACGCCTTGGCTTCTCTAAAAATCGTTTTGGCGTCACCAATTGGGGCGTTTGAGGTGGTACTCTTGGACAGACTGTCGCAAACGCCGTGCCCTAAAAATTTCGCTGTTACCTAAAAAATGAAATTAAATTATATACAGATTGTTCCTGAATATCAAGTCACTATTGAAGGTTATTTATTCCTTGGCTTATTCTACTACTAAAAGTTGAAATAAATATCTGTCCTCAATTGCTTTATTTCTTCTATACGATACACTCTTTCGCCGATTTTGATGAAAAGACAGATTTATTTTTTTGGAGCTGTCTGGTGTTGGATTCGATATTGCAAAGGGTCTCTTGGTGACACTGCTAGGCAGATGACGTTAGAAAAGTATTTATACCTCGACAGAATGTTCGACCAGTGACATGAAAGCGGAACGAGTAAGTTGTGATGCTACTGAACGACTATAAAATGTTTTGAAGTGATCAGAAGAACGACATAGAAACAATTTGTGTACAAACATACACCGATTGGAATGAAGGTGAAAAAATCACATACCACTGGAGCTTCCGCAGCTCTAATCATCAATTTGAGCGTCAGACATCTGGCACGCATTCCAACATCGGTTAATCTCTTGCATACTTCCTCGGACAAACTCAGGAGGAAAGCGTGACATTCGTCAACCGTTTTGAATCTAATGCCATAATTGATTTCGGCCGATACAGACTTTCTCTCATGATGATAATTCAGGGGTTTCCGGTCGATACCTTTAGCTTGCTCCATGATGGTTTCACCAGATTTCGTGCCCAACTCGGATTGTAAGATGCTAAGTGCGGCTACCTGGAAATGTTTATTTCAATAAAAAATCAGCACATACGATTACCGTCAATATAGGAGTACCTCAAGGGAAGGTACTGGGACCAGTACTCTTTCTGATCTACATCTACAATGCTTCCCTATCAAATGCTAAAATTGTTTCCTATGCTGATGACACTCTAATCTTATTCGAGGGTGATTCTGGGTCACAAGTTAAATTACATGTCCAAAGAGAACTGAACATAATAACGAATTTTACACTTGACAAAACAGACTCAACCTTTGCTAACCCTTTTTTACAAATAGGTCCTAATACATTAGAATCAATAGATTTATAAAGGTGTCAGTGATCAGTTAGACCTATACCAAAGTGATCTTTTCATTTGTCTTTCAAATCACTCTTAGAATGAATCTCAGACTATTAAATAATAACAAGCCTAATGCACAAATTGTTTCTTCACACTGTATTTTCCCGGGATCTATCTGTTTTGGAATTTCCGATGATCCCTTACTCTTAATTGTAAATCTCATTGAACCTATTGTACTTTAATTCCTATTTATGCTTGAACTTTTTATTGTTTACTTTATTTATACTTTTGTATGTTTGTATGCACTTCGGTATTGAAACTATAGTAACGTATTCATGTTATTATTAAAAGTGGTATAAAAACCATCGACATATACATATGGACTGCGCGTGGCAATGATAAGCACGGGTAGTGCCGGCGTGAGAGAGGGGAAAACGAAGAGGACTAATAATGTCTTTATCTATCGGCTCGGGACGTAAACATACTAGCTACAGTCATGTTGCATTTCCATGGCAACGCAGCGGCCAATAGAAACGCGATAGATAAAATAGATAAAGACAGTATTAGTCCTCTTCGTTTTCCCCTCTCTCACGCCGGCACTACCCGCGCTTATCATTGCCACGCGCAGTCCATATGTATATGTCGATGATAAAAACAAAGTAGTTGTTCATTTAACCCATCGACATAATACATATGGACTGCGCGTGGCAATGATAAGCACGGGTAGTGCCGGCGTGAGAGAGGGGAAAACGAAGAGGATTAATACTGTCTTTATCTACTTTATCTATCGCGTTTCTATTGGCCGCTGCGTTGCCATGGAAATGCAACATGACTGTGGTTAGTATGAAGCAATACACACGACTCATTGACTGACAGTTACTTAGTGACCATAACATTGCATCTATTAATTGAACTAGAACGATATCTATGGCCGTCCACCATCAGTGCATAGAAGACATAATAAACACTGAAGCACACATTCAAAGTGTTCAGTGCCACCATCTATTATGATACACTTGAAACATTATTAATAATCTTATTGTGAGGCATATTATGTTTATTTCAACAGTAAGTCTATTGTTAAAGTATCAAATTTGGTTAATTAAGGTACAGAAGTCGATGAAAATGTCCAATGATAATTTAATACATTGTTTCACAAGTATTATGCTGAAATAATTTGCTAATGTACAAGTAATCTGCTGAATTTACTTTTGAGGTTAGTTAAGTTACATTCTGGTCAAAATATCACAATTCATTCTTTGTCTTCTTGATTAATTAATTAATTGTATTGATGATGTCTCGTTTTTTATTAACCATAACTTGTGTTAATAACGAAAAACCGGTTAATTGTACTCGCAAGAATCGCATGTGTCGGCTCGGGACGTAAAAGTACTAGCTACAGTCATGTTGCATTTCCATGACAACGCAGCGGCCAATAGAAACGCGATAGATAAAGTAGATAAAGACCAGTAGATAAATTACCATAGAGTAACGACTTCTACCATCGATTTTTTTAGTTATCTAATTGTCTATTTGTCCCTTTAAAACATGTTAAAACATCATCTAGATATCCATGGCAGAAAATTGTACGTTTACAAAGTTGTGAATTGAAAATTGTCATGTCTATTCTTGAAGATAGAATTCAATTCGAGGCATACATTCGAATCCAGGCTCTTTCCAAAGGTTGGTATCATTATACAACACAGGTATGTTTGTTCTGGAAATAATATTACACTCACTTGTACATCCCCACACGTACTAAGTCCTAAAGCTTTCAGTTTATATAAAGTGGCGCTGCCGACTCCCGGTAAATCAGCCAATGAAATATGCGACATATACGTTTCGACATCGTCCACCTGCAGATAAAACTGTCCGGCAGGTTTGGCCTTCTTGGTAGCCAATCTGGCCTGTAATCTGTTCGCCCCGAATCCCGTGGAACAAGGACAACCGGTTTTTTCCATTATTTCCGTTCTTATATGGGTTGCCCAATCGTCGACGCTTAATCCGGTGTCGTTTAAAATGCGCGTAACGTCAACGTACATTTCGTCGCAACTGACAGCCTCTATGTCCAAACTATAAGACGCCACGGTGTTGTACAAGATGTTCGCGACGTCCCGATAGTCCTGGAAAACGAATGGTCGCTTGAAATTTTCATTACATTTTTCACAATAAAAATATACTATTGATAACAAATAATCACCCGTATCCACTAAAAATACTATTAAAGTACTGAGGACCTTTCGGCTACCAAGAAGCCATCATCAGAGTAAACTAAATTATAAATCAAAATGTGCCTGTTTAAATAAATACTATTTGGAGATAATAATGTAACCAATGGGTTACCCCCTTAGCTGGAGATAAATCGGAATTTAATAAATTGCTTTTTCGGTTATACATTTCCATCCCTTCTAAATTACCTAGACATTTGTCTGTACTGTGTTTTAAAAGTGATAAACTTTCTTGAGAAATGGTGTGACCTGTATTTAAAATATGTTCGGCTATCGCTGATTTTTCACCATTACTTTCCTTATATGTGCAAAATGTTCCTTATAACGAGTTAAAATGTTCCTTCTAGTTTGACACACATAGCATTTTGAACACGACTTACAATTGATTTTGTAAATCTCAGATTTGGCGAAATCGGAAACTTTATCAAAGGTGTTGCCTAAACGGTGTTTTAGCTTGTTCTTACGTCTATAAACTGGTTGTATTGCAAATTTAGAAAACAAACTATGGGATTTATTAATTACTTCACTTTCAACAAAATCCACTCTCTCCTTATTGCCGAGCCCCTTTGTCACTTAATTAACGAGTCTTTCATATCCGGAACATTTCAAGACCTGAAGGACTCCAAATTCAAAACCAAAGGCTCAAAATCTGACATAAGAAATTACAGATCAATTTGTGTCCAAAGCCAAATTTCCAAAATCTTTGAAGCATCCTACTCTATAAGACTCATAAACGATAGCGACTCATAAATCGATGGCGAAGCTATCCACCAACACTACTCTAGACTTGGGGTTAGTTAAAATTCGCCGAAATATGTAGGCATTAAGTGTTTTAATAAAATAAAAAGTTTTGTCGACACACGTAGCACAATAACTATTTTCAAGAAGAAATTGCATACTTTTTTTATGTGATAAACAGTTTTATGGGATTGACGAATTCCTCAATTCATAATCCTGATGTATTTTCTGAACTTTGTGATTATTCCTTTATGATTACTGCAACACTGGTTTAAAATTTCGATGATAAATAAACTATCTTTATCTATCTCTAGAGTTACTCCTCCATTCAAGAGTTTTAAATCTTTTTGACTGTATACTTCTGAATGTTTTCTATCTAATTCATTGAGGTTTAAATGTATATATTTTGTATGTAAGACTTCAATGATGAATAAATTTTCTTTACTGTACTTTACTATACGGCGGATTCAGCTATACCATTTAGATATAAAATAGCTCCGTTTAATAGTCTAGTTCATAGATTATTGAACGTCCCGTTGAGCCAGCAAAATTATAACAACGAAGTTGAGAAACTTCAGCAAATTGCGTTAAGACAATGGTTACCACAAAACTTTGATCAATAATTTCATTTCTAAACAAAAAAGAAAATTGGAATGTAGCCAACTAACCAAATTAGAGTTACCTTCAAATAGTTCGGCAAAATTCAAAAGTTTCACTCATCATTCTTCAGTAATTAATAAATTCCATAGTTTGTTTGATAAAGTTCCCAATTTCGACAAAATCGGGATTTACAAAATCAATTGAGAGTCGTGTTCAAAATGATATGTGGGTCAAACTAGAAGGAACATTTTAACTTGTTATAAGAAACATTTTGCCCATATAAAGAAAAATAATTGTGAAAAATCTGCGGTAGCCGAACATATTTTGAATACAGGTCACACCATTTCTCAAGAAAATTTATCACTTTTAAAACACAGGAAGACAAATATCTAGGTAATTTAGAAGGGATGGATTAAATGTATAAACGAAAAAGCAAATTTCGATTCAACTCCAGGTGCGGGTAACCCATTTTTTACATTAGTATCCACAAATAGTATTTAAACAGGCACATTTTGATGATGATGATGGCTACTTGGTAGCTACTCAGTATTTTAGTATTTTTAGTGGATAAGGATTATTTCTTATCAATAGTGTTATAATATATCCACAGTGTGAACTCTTATAGTTTATTTAAAAATATACTATCAATGTGCTGTATGCTGCTGTTGTTTACACTTCTTGTATGACTCAGTATGATGGTAGTTGGTTGAAGAAATAGCACTTGATGATTTTGAGTTATTTATTCACACCTATATACAGTTATGTACAAACTACACTAACAGAACTGAGTCGCCTTATTTATGAAGGCTAGTTTCCCTAAAGTGGTAAGTCTCTAGGTTAACGTTTGATTATAAGATTGATGATATGTTAATGTTATTGCAAGTATTAATGTTGCTTGCTGAAGTGATGTTGATCGATGAATGAGCTTTGTGTG